>PVHT021183726.1:15246123-15298686 GCA_004024745.2 Catagonus wagneri | reverse complement strand
CCCCCCTTTTTTTTAGAGCAGCACCCACAGCATATGGAAGTTCCCAGGCTAGGGATCCAATTGGAACTGGACCTACACCACAGCCAGCCCACACCACAGCCACAGCAACGCAGGATCCGAGCCGCATCAGTGCCCTATACCACAGCTCATGGCAATGCTGGACCCTTAAGCCACTGAGCAGGGCCAGGGATCGAACATGCATCCACATGGATCCTAGTCAGATTTGTTTCTGCTGAGCCATGACAGGAACTCCCATGCTAGCTGGATTCGTTACCACTGAGCCATGATGGGAGCTCCTCTATATTTATTTCTGTATCCATTTATCCATTATATATATATATATATATATTTTTTTTTTCTGTCTTTTCTAGGGCCACACCCACGGCATATGGAGGTTCCCAGGCTAGGGGTCTAATCGGAGCTGTAACCACCAGCCCACGCCACAGCAACAGCAACACGGGATCCAAGCCGCGTCTGCCACCTACACCACAGCTCACGGCAATGCCAGATCCTTAACCCACTGAGCAAGGCCAGAGATCGAACCCGCAACCTCATGGTTCCTAGTCAGATTCGTTAACCACTGAGCCACGACAGGAACTCCTCCACTATGTATTTTTAAAAGTCAACCGGTATATGGGAAAAAATGGAATGCAGACTGGGACAAATGTATCGAACAGTGTTTCCAATGATTCACAAAACCTTACTGAAGGGGAAGAGGAAGAAAGGAGATGAACAAAGGCACTTTGGAGAACAGCATTTTGACTGCACATTTTAAGGTTAAAGATAAAGAGAACTGTATACACTCAAACACTGTACTGTAGTTGGTAAATCTGTTTCTCGGGGGGCTGTGGACTAGGCATTCTGAAAGTACTTGTATACTACATTCGAATAAATAAGTAAATCCACCTTGGCTAGCAAAAGCAGGGCAAGATTTCTTGGGAGAAAGTAGTCAGAAATAAAAGAAGGGGAAGGCTTGGTGAACACTGCAGGATCCATATGGATCAGGGTTGAATTTTGTGTGTGCGTGCATGTGAGTGTCTTTTTGGGCTGCACCACCCACAGCATATGGAGTTCCCAGCTAGGGGTGAAATCAGAGCAGTAGCCGCTGGCCTACACCACAGCCACAGCAATGCCAGATCCTTAACCCACTGAGAGAGGCCAGGGATTGAACCTGCGTCCTCATGGATGCTAGTCAGATTCATTTCCTCTGAGAACTCCTGGATTTTTTTTTAAATATATAAGCACACTTCAAAAAAAAAATCTATAAAAATAAATAAAATAAAAAGGAGTTCCTGTCGTGGCACAGCAGAAACAAATCCGACTGGGAACCATGAGGTTGCGGGTTTGATCCCTGGCCTAGCTCAGTGGGTTAAAGATCTGGAGTTGCCGTGAGCTGTGGTGTAGTAGGCCGGCAGCAACAGCTCCAATTAGACCCCTAGCCTGGGAACTTCCATATGCCGCAGGTGCGGCCCTAAAAAGAAAAAAAAAATCTGAGTTAGTTACCAAATTTTTAATATTGAAAATCTAACGACCACATTGTTTTTTTTTCATGCAGAAGTTCTGGGGCCAGGGATCGAACCCATGACACAGCAGTGACAACACCAGGTCCTTACCCTGCTGAGTCACCAGAAATCTTCATCAACCATATTTAAAAAAAAGAAAAAAAAAAGAAGGTTCATAGCTTCTTGTGAAAAACCGGAGAGTCAGGCAGCATTAGGCCCACATATCTTTGTAATGAGGCAAGAATGTGCTGGAACTGAGTGGTGTTCACTCCGTTCCCGTTTGACCCTTCACCCACTGCTGTCTTTAGTCACTCACTCACTCTGCAGGCTGCATTGTGACCCTTGGACTAATTCAGCTCACAGATTTTCTCGTCTGATTTTCACAGGTTAAGGTGAGACTGACTCACCTGAGGTCGTGCAGTGGCCTGGTGACAGAGAAAGGACCAAAACTCAGCTCTCTTTCCTCCATGTTCAGCATCCGACCCTCTCTACCCTCAGGCCTGAAAACCTTGGCTAACCACCTGCGGGCATAAGGCCCACCGTCTTTCCAGACAGAGGGTGGTGCCCAGGGCACTGAGCACTCACTGGATGGGACTGAGGCTCTGGCAAGAGGAAGGCTGGGATCGAGCCCAGGAACTAGTTACCCAGGAGGTTCCCAGAGCAGGTGGAGAAGAGAGGTCCCCCGCTGGAGCCACCATGCACGGCACACGTGGTCTGTAGCATTACCGGTGTGTCATCCACTTGTACCACAGCCGACAGGATGCCCGAGGTCACTGAGGGGCCACAAGCCTGGCCAAAGACGCCGAAGCCCACCACAGTGACAGCCTCGCCTGCCAGGGAGAGAAGGAGGGTTAAGCTAGGGGTGCCTCCCCCATCTGACAGGACTCCCACACCCCAACCCCTCTCTGCTCTTTACAAAGTTCCAAACCCTCTCGACCCTTTGAGCTTTTGCTCAGGTACTTCTGCCTCCATGAGAACTTTCCCAGGACCTACACAGAGCTCCCAGCCCTGGATCTGCTCAAGTCCTTCTCAGCACAAGGCTGTTCTCCAGCCTTCATTCCCCTGTTGGACTGGGGCCTTTTTAGGATTCCTAGTATCTAGCCAGGTGCTCAATAAATGTTTATGGAATTAATGCCCACCTCCTGGAACTAAGAAGTCTCTGGGTGAAAATAAAACGGTGACGATGACTGCAAAGTGGCCACCAACTTCCTTCACCAAGTGCTTTACAGGCAGCATCTCAAACACTCCTCACAAAGCCCAGGTGTAGGGAGCATTAACCCCATTTTGCAGACGTGCAAATGGAGGCAGAGAACATTCAGTTGCCTGTGCAAGGACACAGGGAGAGTGACAGAAGAGATGCCAACGCAGAAAGCTTGTAGTCTGTTATATCACATGACATCCACAAAGTGGGACCTCTGGGGCAGCATTGCCAAGACTTTTTTACTCAAATCATGCCTTTGGAGTCCCAAAAATCTCTTGGGCCAGCCTGCCCCGAAGGCTCAGCACCTCCGCACTATCCTGCCGCAGGGCCTCAGGAAGAAGGCGTGCCCTGCAGGACCTTGGGCATGCTGGGCAGAAGCAGGGAGGCCTCTAAGCGCAACTCTGGGCAAATTACTATGATCAGGATGTAACAAGGTGCCAGCTTGATGCCACCCTGATTCATTACTCCAGCAGAGGTGGGGAAGAGGGCTTGCCTGGGGGACTGTCCCCTGATCAACACCCACTTTCCTTCCCTAGGTCCTTTACCTTCGTGGAAATGCTCAGCTGGAACAGGTATGGGGACAACCTCGAGGTCCTCGTCTAGGCTCACCACTGCTATGTCATAGGGAGATGTCTCCTGGGTGGCAAACACCACGTGGCCCCAGATTATGGCACCCCTGGGAGCAAGGGAAACAAAATGACAGGCTAGCATTGAAAACTTTAGCACTGAGAGGAAGCAAAATAACGAGTGGCAGCAAGTCATGAACTTGGGGCTCAAAAGATTTGGTGTCAGCCCTGAAACATACCAGCAGGCAACTCTGGGCACATCACTTAGCCATTCTGTGGAATTTCCAAACATGTTTTACCAACTGTAGGGCACGTCTACGTAAAGCTTCCTGCCCATCACCGTGATCACAAGTACCGGACCCCTAGGGAGCACTGTGGGCCAGGCCTGGGGTTAATGTTCTATGGACATCATTTCATTTAGTCCTCACAGCAGCCCTATGACCTGGGCACTGGTATCACTTCCATTTTATTTTATTTTTGTCTTTTTAGGGCCGCACCTGTGGCATATGGAAGTTCCCAGGCTAGGAGCTGAATCAGAGCTGCAGCTGCCAGCCTACACTATAGCAACATGGGAGCCAAGCCACGTCTGCGACCTACACCACAGCTCACGGCAACTCTGGATCCTTAACCCATTGAGTGAGGCCAGGGATCGAACCTGTGTCCTCATGGATACAAGTCAGATTAGTTTCCGCTGAGCCACAATGGGAACTCCCTCACCTCCACTTTAGATGGCACATTTGAGGCCCAGAGAGGCTGAGTCACTTCTCTAAGATCACATAGTGGCAGGAGACAGGGCAAAGACTCCCAGCATTTTCCTTTACGGCCTCATCTGACACCCATAATCCTGTCTGTTGGTGGGGCAGACATGATATGATTTCACCCCTCTGGGTCTCTGTTGGCATAAATGCTAGCATTTCTATAGCTCTTACTAGGTGGCAGGGCCTTCCAAGACTTTACAGTGTCAGGTCATGGGAAGGCAGCTTAGATGGATTAAGGGAATTGCCCCAGACAGATGACAGGAGCTTCCTGCTACACACTCTGAGGGGTAGCTTCCAGCAGAACTTGTGAGTTCCCTGGGATCAAGGGGATGGGGGGCAGGGGAGGGATGAGGAATTGGGGACCACACAGAGAGGAAAATTCTCATCATGCCTTCCCTATAAAGTCATGGCTGTCCCATTGGTTGCAGAGGGAACTTCTATGGCAAAGCCAGGCTGGGTTAACCTCGGAAGTTCAGTAGAGGCATTTGGAAAGGCCTAGGATGAGGCTGGGTTGAACCAGTATAGCAGAACAAGTATTAACACCTTGGTGTTATACTGCTTTGCTTTGGCCTAAGTTAAGCATCTAGGACTATGGAACAAACAGAAAGAACATGAATTAGAAAACCAAGCCAGGAAGCCATGGCTGCTGTCTCCACTGTCAGAGCAAGTGGAAGTAAAGGAGGGCAGGAGTGCTTTCCCAGTAGAGAGGAAACAGATGTTGGAGGTCCCAACCTGGCTGCCAGGATCACCCAACTGCTATTCAAAATATATCTATCGCCTGGGTTCCCCTCCCACATTCTAATTATTTGGAAAGCCATATTCTGTTCATTTTGATCCAGAAGGGAAGTTCTGGTTAAGACCTAAGAGATAAATCAAGTAAGAGTAACAAGCTCCTCCTCCTACACAAAGAGGGTGGCTTCCTGGGCCCCCAGGACTTCACTACCACCTTCAGGGGAGAGAGGACAGGGTTAGGACGTTTCTATTCACGGGCATACTGGTGTGTGGGTGCAAGGCCGAGGCAGAGAAGTTGCCGAGAAGGAACTGAGACTGGGAGGGAGAGGTGAGACAGCCCACAGTCCCCCAAACCCAATTCACCCCTTGCCAGGAGGGCCCAGAACTGGAGTTCTGGGTGCCAAGGATGAGAGGAGGGTCCTAAGTCTATATATCCACACTGAATCAAGAGAAGAGTGTGATGCCAGAAGGCCTCCATAATCCTCAGGTTATAATCTAAGAAGTGAGACCTGGTGAGGGGGTGGAGTGGGGGTAACTTTGCAGGCCTTACTTGGGGGTGGTGGAGCGAACCAGGACACTGGCGGCCTCCCGAGGGGCCACGTGCCGGCAGGTCACCACGAGACGGGGCGCCACGGCCACTCCAGAGCCCCAGACGGAACCGCACTCCACCAGCACAGCCGCGGCTGCCCACGGAGGCCCGGGATCTCGGAAAGGCCGGTCCCACGGGGTGCCCATCTCATGCGGTAGGAGGGCGGCCAGGGCATCGGCGCAGGGGTGCAGGCGGCAGAGCGCGTCTCGGGCGGCGCAGAGGAGAGGGGCGGCGGCACAGAGTAGGGTAAGGCCCACCCACTCGCGGGCCTTCCAGCAGAGGGGCGCCGCCACCAGCGCCACAAGTGTCCCCGCGGGCCGCGCCGCGAACACGCCGCCGCCCTCGGTGCCCGGCAGGCAGCGCGCGTCTGTAAGCAGCAACGAGCCTGCCGCGTTGCTCAGCACCCCGCGGCTGAGAGTATTGAGAAAAATGTCCGGGCAGAAGGCCCCGAACGGGGAGCCGCAGGCCAGCAACGGCGCGCCCTTGGGCACAGCCCCGAGAGGCGACACGGCCACTACTGGCCCGCGCTCCACCGCCTCCGCCTCCCTCTCTTGGTCCGGCAGCAAGCGAAGCAGCGCGAACCAGCCCAGCGCTCTCAGCTGATCCTCCTCCTCCTCCTCGGACACCTCATCGTCCGGTGAGGCGCTCGCGAAGTGCCACTGCTCGGCTGTCTCGCCACCGAAGAGGCGCGCGAACTGGCTCTGGAAGGTCGGGCAGCTCAGCAGCAGCAGCAGCTCTGCGGGGCGCTGGGGCTGCAGCGGCCGCCCGCGGGACCGGGCGGGCGGGCCAGGTTCCAGGCCCGCGCACTGGGGTGTGCACAGCCCACGGCGGCCCAGCTCTGCGCGGCCTGCAGGACTAGCAGCCGTTGGGCCCCACTGCACGTGCAGGCGCAGGTCGTCACCGCAAATGTTGCCAGGCAGGAAGGCGGCGCCGGCCGCAGTCAGTGCCCCGCTGCCGGCCCGCAGGAAGGGGGTGAAGATGCCCCCGTGGCACAGCACCAGGCCCGGGCGGCGGCTCAGGATCACCCCGCTGCAGCTCCATAGGCCCGCCTTCGGCTGCCCCGCCCGCGAAGCGCTCACCACGCAGCCTGCCTGCTCGGCCGCCCTCATGGCGGGCCCCCACTGCCGCCCCATGACCTACGGGACGGCACACAGGGGCTTCCAGGACTATGAGCGAGCGAGCGAGCGAGCAAGAACCGCGACAGCGACCGACTGGACACACCAAGCGCCACCCAAACCTGGAGGTGAGAGGTGCAGGCACTTGTCTCCAGTCTTCCTCGTCCGGCCGGATTGGCTAAGCCCCAACTGGCCCGTCCTGATTGGCTGGGCTAGGGCCCGAGTCCTGATTGGTTGTTGAGGTTGACCCCGCCTTTCCCCGCCCTAAATAGTTCGGGCCACCTGTGAGAGAGAGAAGGCGAAGAGGAACCCAAGGACCAGCGCCAGGAGAGACAGGGGTGTGTGGCTTTACCAGGAGATAGAGGCGTGCTGGCCCTTGGAAGCCTAGTCTCGGCTCTGTTGGCTGAGCTACAGGAAAGGCAATAGAAGTGTGCGCTAACGTGGCTACGTTTGCCTAGGCCACGACAGGACTTGTCAGGATCAGACCAGGTGTAGGGGACATCCGACCTCTAATCCCTGGGATAATATGGGCCGATTCAGTATTTTTACTCTGTAAGTAAACCCTACAGCAGTCTCCTGGGGGGCATAGAGCTCTCTCACCTAGGGCCTTTTTTTGACCCACACTACACACCTCGTGGAAACTGGGTTTGCTTAAATGCCCTTTAAAACTATGATGAACATTAGCTGTGGTCAGTTTTTAATTATACAACCCTATAGTTTGCAGTACGCACATTTCACACATTTATAACCACCGTCCAGGATTTATCTAGGTTAGGAGTTGAATGCTTTTTCTGTAAAGGGCCAGAGTGTAAATAACAGGTTTTGTGGGCCATACATTCCGTCTCAAATACTCAGCTCTGTCTTTATAGCATGCAAAAGCTAAAGGAATGGGGTGGCTGTGTTCCAAAAACTTTATTTATAGACTCTGAAATTTGAATTTCATATAGTTATCGCATGCCACAAAATTGCATTTTTTTTTTTCTTCTCTCCTCACTGGCCATACAAAAACAGGCAGCAGGCCAGATCCGGACCACAAGTTGTAGTTTGCCATCCCTGATCTAAGCTAATATAAAACATTCATACTTTTCCAAAGACGTCTCCCTGAGGACAGAGGAACAAGTATGTTTGGGGTCACTGCAGGATATCCCTGAAGGTCTGTTTATCACAATATCACTAAAGTACATAGTAATTTAAATAAGGTTATTTTAGTACATATTTATGTCAGCATTAAGGGAAACCAATTACTACTTAAGTTACATAACCCGTCTGCTTCAAATTTTTGAATAAACTAATGCTGCTTGGTGTATCCCCAGCACAATGCAGGGTAATGCTCAATGCTCTCAGTGACACAAACCTGTTTGAGAATGGGACATGATGAATGCTCCATTATAGTATGACACATGACCGATACAAGCGATCTTTCCTTAGCAGGTGCTGTCTTCTGGTTCTGTGACACAGAAGATGGCTCTATCACAATAAAAACTCTTAACTATCCCAAGTTCCTAGCAATTAAGAGTTTCTCTCTGGAGTCCAATGATTCTCCCTTAATGACGTGCAAGCCTCCAGCATGAACTGTTATGCATCAGATTTTTCTTTTTATGGCACATTACAGTAAAGAGTCCCAAGACACAGTCAACAGCCAAGATGAGACCCCCTTGAGTGCTGGGCTCATTGACTCAGCCTTTAATTTTCATGTTCTAGTCCAACTCAAACAACACAAACCAACCCATATAAACATAAAACCAGTGAAATGGCATCATTTCACTGTAACATGGACATTAGTTTCAATCGCAAGATGTCTTCAATAATTGAATACCTAAAGAGAACCTGCTGCATTTTGGTTCGCATTCTATTTTGTCACAGTACTTTGGTTTTAGAAACTCATTTGGGTTTGTTTAAAAGCAAGGCTTCCTATAAGCCTAATAAATATACAAGCACAGGTTTTAGTACTCCCACTATTTTGCCAAATGTAGTAATCAGCTGCATCACTCCAATTTTGCATCCAATAATGAGTGAAATACAACTAAACTGGATCCAGTTCTTGCAAGCATGTTAATGAGATTTTGCTCAAAGGTCTGCCATGTCCATCCTGTTGCAGAAATGACCACCAATCCTGGGACCACTTCATGTTCCAAGGCTCTTAAACAGTACTTAATTTCTTCCCATAAGTAGGGAAGAACTTTTGCTACCCTCCCCAACAAATTCCATGGTATGTTCAAATTCTGAACCAATGCCCCCCCCCAAAAAAAAGTGAGATAGTAAATTTGTTTTGAACTTTTTATTAAAACACTTAGGATACAGATTGACTTTCTTTTGTAAATGACTGTTTTACTTTTCCTGAAATAGGACATATATGCACTCTGATAAAACAGAATGAAAGGTTTCAATTCAGGGAGTTCCCATACAAAGCTCTGATTCTAACTGTGACGGAGCCAAGCTCCTCACAGTAGCTTCTTTCCTCTACCTTATTATAGGAACTTTGTTTTCTGTGGGGCAAGAAATAAACTGGCACCACTTGATTTTTCAATCCCGACTCTTTCTCCAGTGGCCAAAATAAACCACTTTCACAAAGAGCTGCCCTGTGTAGAATTCATAGTTTTCTAGCTTGCTACAAAGTGATTAGGGACAAATAGAAAACAAAAAGAAAACTAACACTGAAGCAATTATACCTCTAGAGTCTCTAAACAGAGAAGTATGGGTTACCTTTAGCCAAAGGAAATTAAAAGTACCCAAGTTAACTACCTAGTTCATTCATCATTAGCTTGATTTGCTCACTTAAGGCTTTAACCCCTTTTCAAACCAGCAATGCTTGCTAATAAATGAAAGGCCTGGTCTTCCCAGCTTTACTCTGCTCTTGGTACCTAGCAGTGAAAAAGTATGCTTTCCCAACAGATCAGGACTAAAGACCAACAATGGGAAATCCAACTGAAGAACCATACTCTCTCACCCCAGGAATATCTTATCCACTTTCCCTTCCCTCATATTAGAAGCAAGAATCATCTGAATTTAGTTCAGTCCTCTGCAAATAAGCATCACAATTTTCAGTTTTTGAGGAAAATCCTCTAATCTTTTATTCAAGGAAAAATGAAGATATTCTCCCATCTTGAGAATATGATATCTCTTCCATCTCCTATCCCTTCATCCTTTACAAGGGCAGAATATTGGTTAAGATCATGAAAATCCAACTTCACACGTGGCACTAGGAAAATGGGATGCTCAATAATAATCCTCTACACTACTGTGGATGCTAAGGCTTTTATACTGGTGCTGACAAGTGATGCTGGCTCAAAAGGAACAGCTCTACACAAAGTTCTTGGATTAGTTTCCCCAAATTATTTCTGGACTGGAGAAAGGCAATTTCATAACACCCCAAATTAAAAAAAAAAAAAAATCTGGAAAAGCTGCAGATGTTAACCTTTAAACACCAAAAATAGATAACCAATAAAAAGAGCCCATGAAGAGTCCAAAAAAGAGACCAAATTCTACAAATGAAAACTTTAAAGTCCACAGCATATATCTTTCCTAGATTCAAACAAATGCTCCAATACCACATTAAGTTCTCAACTCACAGAATTAAGACCCCTTAAGCTATTAACTTTGTCCTGTGTGACTCTCCTATTCAGAAAAATTTCCTGTAGAATCTGCAAAAATGACTGAGACACACCTGCAATGGGTGACAACAGGGGAGATGTTGTCTTTTATGAGGCGAAAGTCACTTTTTACAAATGAAAATGAAAAGGTGCTACAGAAAGAAATGAAATTCACAACCACATAAAAGCGAAGACTGGCTGAAATATGTAACTTTAAGAGTAAAAATAATAAAAATAACCCACCCTAGAATTAACTCCTCTGCAGTGAACAATCTGCTGTACATGCCAGGATGAGGAATGACCCTCGCTCACCACAGTGGAAACTGACTTCAACTGCAAGGCCAGGGTTCTGCCCTTCCTAGTGTTCCGTACACAAGGTGGTGCCACCCACTGAAAGGCCGTTAGAGACAGAAGCACTTCTCTTGCCAGCCTCCTGACTCAAACAGGAGTAAGTTCACTTGACTGAGCTCCAGCCCCCAATGTGTATCTGTGCATAATTTTATGAAGTATCTAAATGCCATTCACTAGATTTAAAAAAAAAAAAAACCACAAAAAACTCTGGACCAAGTAAATTGTGAACTTAAAAAGTTATTAGGAGGGACACCAATTACATTAACAACACTTTCTTTAAAAAATAGAATCACTTTCTTTTGAAATCAACCAGTGGTGAGACGTGTTTTTCTTTCCAGGTGCCCCATGATGGCACACAGCTCTACCTGGCAAATCCTGCCACTTCCAAGTCCCGGGATGCTGACCTGCACCAGTACTTGGGGCAGCGTTACCTCCCAACAGTGTGGAGAAGAGCACATGTCACCACTGGGCGAGGAGAGAGCTGACAGAGATTCTTGGCTTCTCAACGCCAGACATGGTTGGAGAGCTTTCCTTGTTCTATTAGAAAAGTTCATGAGGAAGCTGTGAATAGGATCAGTCCAGAGAAGTAAAACTCTTTTATTTTCACTGTCCAAACATCAGTCAATATACTGGGAGAGCCAGCGGAAGCCCTCGCCGTAGCCTTGCCTCTTGAGCACACTGCACATGAACACTTCCATGGGGCGGGCGTTCAACTCCTTCAGGGTCACATTGCCCTAGGGAGGCAAAACCAAGAAAGGCTCATTAGTGTGTTCAGGAAAAGCCTGAAAGGGTGACGACAAAAATCACTTTCTCTGTCCTTCAAAAGCCAATCTGAGCAGGGATTAATTAGAGAAATGTGGTCAAGGCCACAAAGATGGCTTCCCTAGGGGTTTGTGCTTTGAGGACAGATATGGATGCAGCACGGACCTACTCCTGAGCCTCTGCTTGGAACACACCAACATTCATCTGGAAAGCTACGGCAGCAAATCAAGAAAACGGCCACCGGGACCCACAGAACTAGCATGCTTTCTAACAGACAACGGAAGTCAGGAATTCTTAGAAATAAGGACATTCTCATTAACACAAGCATTTAGATGCATACACTAATAACAAGTTACATTAAGAAAATTAAAAATTCATGTGAGTGTATGAGAGAAAACTAAATTACTTAAAGGAAGCATTTCTAGAAAAGAGTTAGATAACCAAGAAGACGCAAGACTAAGGGCCACGTGGAGTTCCCATCGTGGCGCAGCAGAAACACATCTGACTAGGAACCATGAGGATGCGGGTTCAATCCCTGGCCTTGCTCAGTGGATTAAGGATCTGGCGTTGCCAGGAGCTGTGGTGTAGGTCGCAGACGCGGCTCAGATCTGGCGTTGCTGTGGCTGTGGTGTAGGCCAGCAGCTGCAGCTCCGATTCAACCCCTAGCCTGGGAACCTCTATATGCCTCAGGTGCGGCCCTTAAAAAAAAAAAAGACTAAGGACCACGAAAAAAAAGTTAGGAAGCTACAGAAACCAGAAAAGGAAATGTAATTAAATTGAATATGCCAAAACCCCAAGCTGAAAAGACCAGGATTCCTGCAAATTATAGTTGATCTAGATTTTTCTCTCACAAGCATACTTTTCTGCAACAGCATTCTTCTTTCTACTAGAGACATGATAACCTACTGATCTGGGTTCTATTTCTGCTTTTGTCACTGACCTGCTGTGTAGACCTGAACCAGTCACTCTCAGAGTTTCCTTATCTTCAAAATAGGGGCACTAGTCCCACCTGTCTCAGCAAGGAGTACTGAGGCTAACCCAGTGCTCTGATTTCAATGCTTATAAAGTGATAGAAAGGATCACTCTTCATAACCTGAAATTTCCAGTCAAAAACCAAAAAAAATTCTGGCTAAGGACCCTTTCAAAAGCAATTTCTCAGAACTGCTTTTGAAAGATAGACAATTCTTAAAATGACAAATTTGCTTTTTCTACCATCCTCTTCATCCTCATACACCCAAGGAAACGCTCATTAGAAAAGTTAAAGAATACACTCCTGCTTTCAGAGTCTACAAATCGCCTCTAGTAGAACACGTACAAAGCCCAGTTAAACGTTTGTAACACAAGTAAAATCTAGGTAGCGAAACACGAATGTTTCAAAAGCTGTGAATTTCCTTTGTAACACGTTCCCTGAGGATTCTTCACCTACCTTTCCTGTGGTCTGTCCATAAAGCCCAAATATCTCACGGAGTTTTTCTTCACTGATTGCATCTGTTCTGTCAATTTTGTTACCCAAGATAAGGATTGGCACATTGGATATTGTTTCATCAGTCATTAAAGCCTAAAGATAAGATAAAGAAAGAGTTAAGTGAGGAATCTATAAAAGCCCACCAGGTAACTTTAATTTTCACTTGTCTATAGGTATCAAATGTAAAGTGAAAATCTGATCATATTTATACTTGAGTGATTAAAGGTTAATCTTGACATTATATAACACCCTTAACATTAGGCAAAAAGCCCTTAAAAATTACCTCGACATTAGGAAAAATCCCCCATTAGCTTCAGAACAGTTATTAACATAAAGTTATGTCTATTTTCGAGGCAGTGGAGCTGCCTAACCTATTAACTCTGAGCAAAATCATTCAACCACAACCATCCTCTGCCATCCACTGAGCACTGTCCTAGAACAAAGCTCTGGCTACAACACCTCAAAGACGACATTAGATCCCAGCTATTCACTAAATGCCCCAGGTGTGCAAAGCTCCATATCAGACACTGAGAGGAAGAGAAAAGGAATCCCTGGCTCAAGGAATCCTCACTCTATGTTCCTCTGTCAACAAGGGAAGGCAAGTGGATGATTGATGATTGTCACAATGAATAGGAAGAAAATATAAATACTAACAGGGAGTTCCCTTCGTGGCTCAGTGGTTAACGAATCCGACTAAGAACCATGAGGTTGTGGATCTGATCCCTGGCCTTGCTCAGTGGGTTAAGGATCCCGCGTTGCCGTGAGCTGTGGTGTAGGTTGCAGATGCGGCTCGGATCCAGCGTTGCTGTGGCTGTGGCGAAGGCCGGCAGCTACAGCTCCTGTGAGACCCCTAGCCTGGGAACCTCCATATGCCGCGGGTGTGGCTCCACATAAAGGCAAAAAGACAAAATAAATAAATAAATAAATAAATAAATACTAACAGACGTCCAGGAAAATAAAATGGTGACACAGGCTCAAGGAGGTCTTAGCAAATGTTGGAAACTAAACTGGACTCTGAAGGAGGGGCAGGGTTTGGATAGGTAGACTCCAAAGAAGAATATAAACAATGGCCTTATGGTAAGAAAAGAATTCACAGGCTACATGGAGTATCGTATGGCTGGATTAAAGCATTTATGTTGACATGTGGTGACAGAGTAAATGGGTTGGGAAGGGATAACAACCATGATGGTGCCAGTCTGAGAAGTTAGCTGCAACTAAAGACCCCAAATCCAGAAATTACTGGAAGCTTCACTTTTAGTACAATGAATTCACAAATAGTATCTATCTGTGGTGCTCAGGTAAAGGATGATGATCTAGCCTAAGACAACAGGCATTCTGGAGAAAGACGCAAAGAGACTGATGTCTAAACGATAAGACAGACAAGACAGGACTCAAAGTGGGCAAAGATTTCAAGCCCGGGAATCTAGTTCTGATGGGAAAAGCTAGAAAGGAGAGTAGAATTGTAAGGATAAAAGGGAATCCACTTTAAACATGTCAAGTTTGAGGAAATGTCAGACAAAATCAGAGTAAGGATGTCATTCATTCATTAAATACTAACAGTGCCTACTACGTGCCTGATGCTTTGCCAGGTACAGGGATTTCACAAAGAAATAAGATAAGGTTCCTACCACCTAGGTTCGCCTTTCAGTGGGAGAGACCTATAAGAAAACCAGTAAAGACAACAGACATTGGGAGTTCCTGATGTGGCTCAGTGGGTTAAGAACCCAACCCAACTAGTATCCTTGAGGATGCAGGTTTGATCCCTGGCCTCACTCAGTGGGTTAGGGATCTGACGTTGCTGTTGCTACAGTGTAGGCCAGCAGCTGCAGCTCTGGATCCAACTCCTAACCTGGGAACTTCCATATGCTGTACCTGCGGCCCCGACCAAAAAAAGAAAAAAAAAAGGAAAGAAAGCAAACAGACAATGATAAGGTCTAACAGTCTGAGAGGTTGGGGAAGGTTTCGCTGAAGCAGTCATAGTCCTGAACTCTGAACTCGCTTATAGGACATTTTGAAATTTACCAACAAAAGAGGGTAAGGGTCAGATGAGAAAAACAGGCAGTGAGTCACTACTGCATACTCAAAGGAGCACAAGTTGTTCTCTATGTTTGGAATGTAGTTCAAGGTAAGACAACAGAGAGAAAAACTGGAGAAACAAAGAGGAAAGATCGTGAAAGATCTTATGTGCTATGCAAAATATTTGTAGATTTTATCCCCAGAGTAGTAAAGGACATTCGGTAGGGCAAAGGCAAGTCAGAGAAAGTTCCTTCTAGCATCATAGTAAGTGGCAGGATGGTGCTGAAGTGCACAGTAATTCACTGCACATCCAGATCGATGACAGGGAAGAGGAATAGCTCCATTCTGGGAGGACAAAACTGGGAAGCAGAGTTGTCTAATAAGTAGCATTACGTATAAGGCCAGAGCTCAAGAGAGGTTGAACAAGAGAAATCCACTTATGGGTCACTGGCATGTAGGTTGCAGATGAAAGAATGGGAGAGGCCTGGACAAGCCTGGATAAAAATTACAGACCCTGGGGAACACCAGGAGTTAAGGTCTAAGCAGGAGAACAGGTGCTCATGAAAGAGTCTGAGAAGTATCAGCCGGAGAGAGAGAGCACCAAAGCCAGGACCATAAAGGGGACTTTAGGGAGAGAGAGAATGACCAGAGCCAAGAAGTCAAATAAGGGAAGGACTGACCTTAAGTGTTTCTACATGACACTAGAGCTTTAGATTCAACAAACATACTTACAAACAAACCTGAGAACGGTTCAGATTGCTAGGAACAAGAATGCAGAGAGGCAGTCATCAAAGAGAAAGAAGAGGCACAGGGTGACAGAGAAGGGAAAACAAAGGCAATATGATAGAAATTATCAAGCCAAGCAAATGCAACGTTGAGAAAGGAGAAGACTTGAAATAAATCCTAATTAGTATTAAACAGGGCAGGTGACTGAAACTGAAGACTGAGAACAGACTGTTAAGGTCTGGTAAGTTACCCTCAGTGCAAGGGTGGGCAGGCACAACCTGAGAACACAGATTCGAAAAAACATAGAGCTCCCTAGTGTCTCCTCTAGGGTTTCACTACGCCAACACTTCATAAAGAGTGACCATACCCGCTATGTGAGAGGAAAAGACATTAGTTATTTTGGGAAAGCAGGCATTAGCTGAGGAGTGTCCTGAGTAAACTGCACATAGAGTCACCTTATGAAAGGTATAAACAACATTAATTTACTGGTGTCTGAGCTGAGTTTCCTCAGGACAGAAAAGCAATGTCTTAGATTTTAAAACATTTTCTTCCTAGAACTAGAACTTTTACCAAATGTTAACTGGAATGACTAAGTACTGGTACTACTGAGCTGTATTCTTAAAAGAAACAGAGGCCAGATAAGGAAAAAAACATAAACATACATTAAGCTCGACTTTGGATTCCATGAGTCGAGGATGATCTGCACAGTCCACCAGAAAGACAATCCCATTAATTGCTGGGAGATAATTTTTCCAAACCCGACGTGCTAGAAGACAAAGTTGGCAGTTGTGTCAATTAAAAAAAATATATTCTCAAAATGAACGGCTTAATGGTCTAGAAAGTAGGCAAGTCCTGGCCAGGTTTCAATAGCATCAGACTCTGTATGGATTCTCCAAGACCTAGCCAGTATTAAGTCAGAAAAAAGGGTATAAACTGCTGGTCTGTGAACTGAATCTGATTTTTTAAAATTTGAAAATTAGAGTTTTCTGACTGATTTTCTGAAGAACTGCAACATGTAGTATAGAGCAATAAATAAAACTTCCTGGGTTTGATAATTACTATGATTATGTAAGAGAAGATTCTTACTATTAGAAAATATGCATTAAAATATTTAAGTCTAAAAGAGCACGAAGAACTCACAAACGGTTCAAAAAAAATAAATATTTACATGTATTATACAAAGAAGGAGACTAATAAATTTGGGCAAAAGTTATAAAGGAGGGGAGTTCTCCATATTATTTATACAACTTTTGACAAGTTTGAAATTACTTAAAAACAACAAGTGAATAAAACAACTTCATTAATTAAGATCTCAATCCTAAAGGCAAGCAAATTAAGGAGTTCCCATCATGGCTCAGCAGAAACAAATCTGACTAGTATCCATGAGGACACAGGTTCACTCCCTGGCCTCTCAGGGGGTTAAGGATCAGGCATTGCCATGAACTGTGGTGTAGATTGCAGATGTGGCTTGGATCTGGTATTGCTGTGGCTGTGGTGTAGGCCAGCGCCTACAGCTCCGATTCGACCCCTAACCTGGGAACCTCCATATCCGTGAGTGCAGCCCTAAAAAAGACAAATAAAATAAAATAACAATAAAATAAGATAACTGAAAGCAAGCAATTTAAGAAGTAAACACGACACACTGCCTTAAAAAAGGAGGGGGAACAAAATGAAGCAGAAGTCAATACCATGCTTCCATTGAGCTTTTTCTCTTACCTTGCTCGTGCCCACCGAGATCAAAAGTTGTAAAAGTCATTCCAGCAATTGTCAGCTCTTCTGATGCTGAAAAATAAAGAAAAGTAATTAACTTCTCCATCCAACAAGGCCCAGGTACCAGTACGGTAATCCAACACAATTGCAAAACCTAATGAAGGTTTTATTTTGTAAAGAAAAGGATACAAGGGTGAACACATTCTTAATCTAAAGCAAGTTCCTTTTTCTCCGAAGTGTCTGCCGCTCCTTAGAATAAGATATGATGTGTCCCATTGCAGGACTAGTGAGAACAGACAGTGACAAAGTTCCAGAGGTTTAGATTCATGGGTATTTGACCTGAGTATGTCTTATACGGAATTTTTTCAAGTGAGCTACCTTTTGGGGCTTCGGTTAATAAAAGAACTGCATCAACTTAGGATTCATCCTCCAACCCTGACACTGACCCTCAAATGTCAAATGGTCACCTGATACTTTCAAACCTACTGGGATGTAATGTTGGAACATGTTGGCCCAATCTGTCATCCTTGAGCATGTGTAAAAGAGTGGTTTTGCCTGCATTGTCCAGTCCCAAGAATACAAGTTTTCCAGATTTCTTGTAGAGTCCTAAAACGGAAAAAGAAGATATTAACATAATTTGCTTTCTACACGCCAAAGCTTGTGTTTAAACTGTTAGAAACCTATGATATATTTCAAGGTTATGGCTTTACCTAGGAATTGGAGCACACTGCTGAAGCCATTGTAGATCCACTCAAAGATGAAAGACATTATTAATGCTCACTACCTGCATAAAATAAGAAAGCAGAAAACATAAGCTTTCTCAATGCCAGTACAGTTCTGGAGAAGTTAACTCTCATTCACTGGCCCTGATGCATGTTTACAGTCCCATGTTTTGGGGCACCCAAAAGATTTTGCACCCTGGAGGGAAGTCTCTGGGGTCCTCCGATCTGCACAAACTTCTGGTTTTCTAATAGTTTTCAATCTATGATACTCAGAGGATTAGGAGTTACAGATATACTTTCCTCTTCTACTGTGACTCACTCCTCCAGGCCGCCGCTCATTCACGTTCCCTAGATACACCACTGCTGCCTACCAGTTAGCACAACTTCTAGGAAATCAGCCCCATCAGTAATCTGGACCAAAATGTCACACTGATGCACTAAGTAGAAAACAAGAATAAAAGGTATATTAACCGGGATGAAAAGCATATTAACCCATCCTTGTAAACAACTCTACGAAAGCAAGGTCACCAAGATCCTAGTGGCCGGCACAATTTGCACTCCTCCACTTAGCAATGCTATCTCTTCTTAATATTTGTTTAAACCCTCTTACTGACATGTGTCTCACTTTAGAAAAGATGGTATCTCTATATTGGAGAGCCACAAGAGATAAGAGAATCCTATCTGGAGAGCCATGAAGAGATAAAAGAATCCTATCACCTGAAAAATCAAGACTTAAACCCTTTTACAAAGAAGGTCTTTCTTAAAATAAGAACACTCATTTAGGACATAGAGGTGGGTTCTTAGCTAAGTACATACCTTAATTAATACTGATCCTAACACCACTTTCCTACTGTTTCCCATAAACCTAGACAAAACAAAAGATGACCCAAAGTTATTGACATCCACTGGTAATAAGCAAAAGGACTTTTGAATGTAAGAGCCAATTGTGGGTGTTTCTCAGAGTAAGCACTTCCTAATTACATTGAAGTTTTGCCTCAATTATCTCAGTGCTGAAAAAACAGTGATTCCCCCATTTTCACTCCTCTCCATCCATCAGCAAGAACATCTGAACACAAGGCCTTATACTAGATATGACCAACTGCTATCAAACAAAGTTCATGAACTTTGTTTTAAAAGTAAACAAGAGTTTACCATAAAAGGGTTAGCTATAAAAATCATCTATATTCTTCACTCAAAGAATGCTAGATGGAGAAGAAACTGAAAAATGGAGACAGCATATGTTAATTTTCTTTTTCAGCCAATTACTGGATTTTTTATCAGGCCTGTGCCCTGACAGCTTTGTCCTTATCTTCTATGGCTCCTAACATGGACCAAATGAAGCTTGGGAGTTTGGGTAGGGGTGGAGGCTGAAGGGCTTTTTTTTAATAAAAAGATACTAAATAAGGTTTTTGACCTTCAGTAACATCAAGATATATTTTGGCCAAAAAAAAAAAAAATATATATATATATATATGTATATACATATATATATATATATATACACACATAGGCAAAAAAGACCATATTAGTATGGTAAATAGTAGTTTTACCCGGAAACAGTCCCCACTTTAAGAAGTCCAATGACTTTTACAAAGTTCCTATGCTTAAGTTTCCACGGTAGTTAAGTAAAAAAACAATGTGCCTCTCCTCTGCAGTCCCACCAAACCAGTCATCCTTCCCTGCTTTCTGGGTCTACCACTTGGAGAAACAGCTCACTTTTAGAGAGCACCTCTCATTAAGGTCACTCCCACTTATGCCTTTAAAACACAAACACTTATATATTAATCTGTACCACACTGGTTTCCAGTCAGTACTTTACAGATTCTTTGTAAAGTTTCACCACATCGTTTTAAAAGTATTCCCAATTAGATAAAGTCATTGAAGGTGACAAGTGGGGAAACCTCATTTTAAGGAACTTTTTATGGTTAACCGAACTACTCCGATTTACCAATTTATTTTCCCTTGACATCCCTGCTTTAAAAGTCCTATAATTCCCTCTTCCGAAATGAACTATGGAGAGTGCTTAAAGAAACTCTTGGGTGATGTTAAAAAAACAATAAAAACTCTTACTGGACCCAAAGAGTTGCACTGTATTGCTACCCAAAGTTAAGGAGATGGCTCTGATGGCTCTTCCATCCTTGAGACCTTAGGCTCTGTACCTCCTTGTGAAAAGTTTTTCAGTTTACACAGTGCCTGCACATACATTTCATTTCAACCTCACACCATCCTTACCAGGTAGGAATCCTTGACCTCACTTAAGAGGATGAGCATGCTGACACTCCTAGATAGCTTAACCAACACTGCTCCGCTAAAAAAGTAACAACGCTAGGACTTAAACCTTCCTCTTTTAATGCCAAGGCCAAAGCTCTCCCTGTTGCTATCACATAAAATTCTAATGCAAATCAAAGAACTGCTTTAAAAAAGAAATAAAGCTTCAGATGATAATCTAAAGTTTTCTTCCTTACAACTCATCACAACTTTTGAATTATACATTAATTAGCATTTTATTTCTTTTCTACCCCCTTGATACACTTTAGTACCTTATGGTATCTTATAGCAAATTAGACTACTCTAAAATTTAAGGGCTCTAACTACCGAAAAAAGCACTGCCAATGTACCTAAATCTAACACTTCCATATTTCAGGACTGACTGATTCAAATAAATAAAAAGGTGGAGCACTAGGCTGACGATTAGCCAATAAAAAAAAAAAAAAAAAAAACTATGCATCACATCATATACATACTCATTACTTCTTACGCTCAGAGCAACTCTGAGACACCAGTCCAGACAGCTCTGGGGTAGCAAGGTTTTAACAAAGAAACTCTGCTTAGCTGCAGGGTAAATGTCAAAGGTCAGGCCACTGCAAAATTCTGTAGAGCCTCCTGTCACAAACTAAGCTGATGTATCGAGGTAAAGGAGAAAAGACAAGAGCAATGGAGAATACTAACAGAATTCTTACATGCACGAAGAGAAGGAAAAGGTGAGGCGGTGGAAGGAGAAAATACGGGGTTCGACCCAGGGCAGTAGATTAATAACACACACACAGCTGAAATGGGGGTGGTAGAGCCCTGGTCTAGGAGCCAAGGAGATCGGGTCGAACGCTTACGCTCGCTATCTGCAGGGCCTTGGGCATTTCACCGGGCCTAGCGGGCCTTAGTGCCCGTATCTGTAAAAGGATACTCATCAAGGACTTCAACCCACCCCATCGAGAGCAGTGAGGCTCATCGGAGACAGAGGATGTGAAATCGACTGGTAACTCGAACGCACCTACCAACAGGAAAACTGTTATCCCGCTCAGTAGCTTGCAAGAACCCCCGAGCGAAATGCAGATGGACCCGATACCCCAGAGGTCGGCAGGGGACCGAGCAGACCCGGCCAAGCCGGCCGGTCCCCGCCCAGAATGAGCCCCGCGGCCCCACAGAACCGCCTGCGTGTCACTTCCCCCCCCCAACCCTGCCTGCGCCGGCCTCCACCCCGACCCTCCCCGCGGCACCCTAGGCCCTCTGACCCCGGCTCCCTCCGTCGCCGCAGCCCCCTGACTCACGGCCCAAGGACTTCTCCGGCGGTGGCGGGCGGCTTGGACCCTCCCTCAGAGCACGGCGCCCAGCAGCACCCGCGACCGCCAGCTACTTTCCGGATATACGTAACACCTCCTCCCGCGGAACTTCCGGGCGCGTGCTGGTCCCCGCCCCTTCGTAGCGTCATGGCGTTTTGCCATCTGGTACCGCCCTTCCAGCGACTCAGGCCGCGGTGGGGCGGGCCTCTGGCGTGACGAATGAGATCGGGGGCGGGCCTAACTTGGCCCCGCCTCCTCCCGTAGAGAAGGCTGAACGCGCGAGACGTGGCAGCGCCTCAGCCCAGAGAGTGGGGGTAGGATCCTCGAGTCTCGCGGTTTGACCCAGACGCCCCGGATGGTGGCTTCATATCCGACTGCGTTCCCAGGCACTCTGGTGAAAGTTGGAGACCAGCGCGTAGGTAGGTTCTCAGAAGGCTGAGTTGATTTGAGAGCCCTCGACCTAAGGTGAATCCTAGCAAGCTTCTGCTTTAAGTCACTTTGCTGAGATAGTCTGTTTTCTAGAAGAACATGCCTCACCTCATTTGACCCTTGTTATAGCCATGTGAAGCAGACACTCTTATCCCCAGTTCACAAATGGGGGAACTGAAGTTCAGAATAAGCTAGTAACTAAGTGCAAGTTCATACCCTAGGAAGTGGGAAAGTAACACATTGGTTCCTACTATCTGTCCTTCACGTGCATCTTCTCATTTAATTCTGAGGACAGTCCTATGAGATTAGCATTATTGCTCCCATCTTACAGATAAGAAAACTGAGTCAAATGGAGAGATGAATGATGTTTTTGGATAGGAAGACTCAAGATCATAAAGATGTCAGTTTTTGGTAAGTAAAATTACAAATTTAATATAATTACTATAAAGTACTGATGGGATTAATACGTGTGTTTTAAAGAACTTATTTCTGTTAATTAATTAATTTTTTGGACCCAGTGTGCCGTGGCTTAATGTGAATTCTTAGTTCCCAAACCAGGGATTGGACCCCTACAATGGTGAAAGGGACAAGTCCTAAGGGCTAGGCCACCAGGGAACTCCCGTGTGTTTTGTTTTGTTTTTTTTTTCACTATCCTATTTGTTCCTAAAGTTCAGTGGAAGAGTAAACAAGAATAGTCAGAAAACAGGCTCTGAAAAAGAACAAGGAGAGGGATCTAGCGCTATCAGAAGATAGTAAAACGTTTTAGGTAATTAAAACCATTTGGTACTAGTGTACAAAAGAGCAAACAGGAGTTCCCTGTGTGGTTCAGTGGTAATGAATTCGACTAGTATCCATGAGGATGTGGGTTCTTTGGCTTTGCTTAGTGGGTTAAGGATCTGGCATTGCTGTGGCTGTGGTATAGGCCGGCAGCTGTAGCTCTGATTGGACCCCTAGCCTGGGAACCTCCATATGCCATGGGTGTGGCCCTAAAAAGCAAAAAAAAAAAACGGAATTGGGAAAGTTGCAAGCTAATGAGTTAGCCAGGCACACTTCCATGGATACTGGAAGACACAGACTTTTAGAGTAGAGAAGAGTATTTTATTACCTAAGCATAGCAGGTAGCGTGAGCATCACGTTTGTATGTTTTACACTTGCCCTCCCCCCGTCCCCCCGCCCGCCAAGTCCTTTGGGTGTGATGCAGAGCAGCCCAGGTGGATGCTGCTCATATAGTGTGTTTGCATCACAGCTGAGTAACCCCGAACTCAGGGAACCCAGTGGACTTCAATTGAAGCAAACCTGGCTGACTTTTGACCCAGAGGAAAACAGTATTACATCGGACAGCAGACAGACCTGTCGCCTGCCCCAGATGGAGACCCTCTTCCAGGGCTCTTCTTTATAGAAACATCCTTGAGAAAACAGTCGAAATAAAGGCATCCAGTACCTCTGCTCTAAGAAGTACTGAAATATGAGATTCATGAAGAATTGTCTCCCAATGGGGGCAAGATTTTAGAGCCTTGTAGGCCACTGTGAGGATTTAGCTTTTGTTGTGAGTGATGTGGAGATGGAGGGTCTGAGCAGAGGAATTTTTGTAATTCTTCACCTCGCTTTATTCTCATTCTCCTATGCCTGCACAGCATTAGGCAGACAGGCACTCAGAAACTGAAAAGGAGACTGAAAAGCATCTGTGTGAGGAAGGAACCTGTTTATGTATGGAGAGAAAGAGAGATTGTAGGAACTGACTCATGTAGTTAGGGAGGCCAAGAAGTTACATGGTCTGCCACCTGCAAGGTAGAGAACCAGAAAAGTCAGTGGAATAATTCAGTCCAAGTCTGAAGGCCTGAGAATCAAAGGGCTGTTGATGTAAGTTCTGGAGTCTGAAGATCCAAGAACAAGGAGTTCTGATGTCCAAAGGCAGGAAAGTGGGTGTTCTAGCTCAAGAAAGAGAGATAATTTGCTCTTCCTTTGCATTTTTGTTCCATTTGGGCCCTCAACCGATTTGATGGTGCCCATCCACCTTGGTGAGGGCACATCTCTTTACTCAGTGTACTGAGTCAAATGCTAATCTCTTCCAGAAAAAAAGACACACCCAGAAATAATGTTTCACCAGGTATCTGGGAGTTTCTTAGTCCAGTCAAGTGGACACCTAAAACTAACCATCTGTTGGAATTGTCAACATGGGGTCCATGGGTGACCTTGATAAATCCAGTTTCTGGGGAGTAATGGGGATGCATGCTGGACTGGAGAGATCAGGAGGGGAGGAAAGAGGGCAGTGACCCTGGACAGTGCCATTAGACATGTGGCTGTGAAGGAGAGGAAAGACCAAGGAGCTGAAAGGGCACAGATGATTAAATTGAATGATTCCTGCTCAGTGTGGTGAAAAAATGGAATACCATCTGTGTTAATATATAAAAATGCATCAACTCTTGAGAAGAGTATAAACATTTGGCCTCTTATCAGCTAGAGGATTTTGTGTAATACTAATTAGGAAAATCATTCTGAATATCAATCCATCTAAAATTGGAGGAATTGAAAGCCTTAAGATTTCTAATTTTTTTTTACTTAATTTAGAATGCAATTAGGAAAAAACCTTAATTCTTCTTCTTTTTTTTTTAATGGATGCATCCGCGGCATGTGAAAGTTCCCAGGCCAGGGATTGAATCCTAGCTGCAGCTATGGCAACACTGGATCCTTTAACCCCCTGTTATGGGCTGGGGATCAAACTTGCACCTCTGCAGGTTCTTAACCTACTGTGCCACAGCGGGAACTCCCCCTAATTCTTCTTAAACTAACCGTGTATTCCACAGTTTGTGCACTGTTGGTGGGAATGTAAAATGATGCAGCCTCTGTAGAAATCAATATGAGCTTGCTCAAAAATTGGAAATAGAATTACCATAGGAAATAGAATTACCATATGATCCAGCAATTTCACATCTGGGTACAGAACCCACAGAACTGAAAACAGGGTCTCAAAGAGATATTTGTTCACTGATGTTCACAGCAGCAGTGTTCACAACAGCCAAGAGGTGGAAGCAACCTGAATTTCCATCAATGGATAAGTGGGTAAACATATACATACAATGTATACATACAGTGGATATCATCCAATCTTAAAAAGGAAGGAAATTTAACAATGGATATTATCCAATCTTAAAAAGGAAGGAAATTCTGACACTACCACATGAATGAGCCTTAAGGACATTATGCCAAGTAAAATAAGCATGTCACAAAAAGACAAATACTGTATGATTCCATTTATACTAGATTTCTAGAGTACTCAAGTTCATAGAGACAGAAAAGAGAATGGTGGTTACCAAGGTCTGGGAGGGGAAGGAAATAGGAAGTAGGGAGTTGCTTAGTTCTCATCGTGGCTCAGCAGTTAATTAGGAACCATGAGGTTGCGGGTTCGATTCCTGGCCTCACTCAGTGGATTAAGACTCCGGTGTTGCTGTGAATTGTGGTGTAGGTCACAGACGCAGCTTGGATCTGACGTTGCTGTGGCTGTGGGGTAGGCTGGCGGCTACAGCTTCAATTAGACCCCTAGCCTGGGAACCTCCATATGCTGTGGGTGCAGCCCTGAAAAGACAAAAGACAAAAAACAAAACAAAACAAAACCAAAAAAAGCATTAAGAATACAACAGAATAAAACTTTTTTTCCTTACATTGAAGAAATTCCAACTACTTCCATAATGCAATAAAGGAAAAGAAAAGAAAAAAGCCTGAACGTGGAAGCTTTACAGAATTTCTAACTATTACATGACATCTGGTTAGATTTAGTAGAATATTATATTAGAGTTCTCAATAAACTCCAGAAATACAGATTTGCTTGTGAATACTCAATTATGGTCATATCTTGGTACATAAATTATTTCCCTTTAGGAAGCAGTGAAAGAGGAGTTCCCGTCGTGGCTCAGTGGTTAACGAATCCAACTAAGAACCATGAGGTTGCGGGTTCGATCCCTGGCAAGGATCCTGGGTTAAGGATCTGGCGTTGCCGTGAGCTGTGGTGTAGGTTGCAGACGCGGCTTGGATCCTGTGTTGCTGTGGCTGTGGCGAAGGCCCGCAGCTACAGCTTCTGTTAGACCCCTAGCCTGGGAACCTCCACATGCCGCGGGTGCAGCCCTAGAAAAGGCAAAAAGACAAAAAAAAAAAAAAAAATGGGAGGCAATGAAAGAATTTGTATTTTGGGATTGGTTAACTCGTTTAGTATTTCTGAGGTCCATGCTGTATGTGAGGACATATGCTAGGCTCTGGAAATACAGAGGGGAACAAAAGAGATGGAGTCCTTACCCTCATGAGGCTTACAGTCTAAGTGGGACTTGAACATCATCTAGATTGTTAGTGGCGCAACAGGAGGACCCTCTAGCACTTCCAGACGGCCTTGGACCCTGCTTTGGACACCACTATAGCACTTTGTACAGCTCTCCGCTGCCTCACATAGGGCCACCCAGCAAATGCTTATGGAAAACATGTTCAACTGGCATATCACACCATGGCCACTCAAGTATTTATAGAGGGGTCAGGCATTCAACAAATATTACTTGGACATTTTCTTTTTTTTTTTTTTTCTTATCTAGGGCTGCACCCACAGCAATGGAGGTTCCCAGGCTAGGGGTCTAACAGGAGCTGTAGCTGCCGGCCTTCACCACAGCCACAGCAACGCGGGATCCGAGCCGCGTCTGCGACCTACACCACAGCTCATGGCAATGCTGGATCCTTAACCCACTGAGCAAGGCCAGGGATCAAACCCTCAACCTCATGGTTCCTAGTCGGATTCGTTAACCACTGAGCCACGACGGGAACTCCAACTTGGACATTTTCTAATGAGGAGGGTATGAAGCGGGGAGGAAGATGTATTATCAAACAGCATTTCAAATCACTAGGACTTCTTGAATGCTTCTGTACCCATTACAGAAATAACGTAATAGTTCTTTCTAGCTTTAAAAACTGTTGGTGCCTTTCCAGGTCCTCCTGAAGTCCAGGGTCTCCTTAGCAAGACCTCAGTGTCTGATCCTTGCCTACCTCTTGTCTGCCCTCCTATTCTCTGAGCATCCTAGCTACCTACAACACATTAGGTTTAGGGAACACTTCTCATGGAGTGGATTGATAATGTATGTTCAACAATACATCTGTATTATCTTTATACCAGTTTAAAAGAATTAGGTAGTATCTATCAATAATAACATGAAATCTAAAAATGTATATAACTATGATCCTATGGGTATTTAACAAATACTAAATTACATATTTATATTCAAATATATATATGTAAAAGCATAAAGAAAAATTGAGAAAGATTTATATCAAACTGATAATTGCGGTTAATCTCTAAGAAGGGAGTGGGATTGACAGCAAGCAAGTAGGACTTTATCTGTATTTTTTGAATTTTTTAAGGTATTAAAATTTGTGTAATTTAAAAAATAAACACATTAAGTCAACAATGCATTAAAAGGATCATATGACCTGATCAAGTGGGATTTATCCCAGGGGTGCAAGGATGGTTCAGAATCCACAAATCTACAGGAATCAAAACAGTATGATACTGGCACAAAAACAGACGTATAGATCAATGGAACAGAATTTAGAGCCCAGAAATGAACCTACGCTTATATGGTCAATTAATCTACAGCAGATATTTGCAAATAATATATCTGATAAGAAGTTAATATCCAAAATATATAAAAAACTCATACAACTTAACTTCTAAAACAACCTGATTGAAAAATGAGCAAAGGATCTGAGTAGACATTTTTCAAAGGAGACATGCAGGTGGCTAACAGATACATGAAAAGATGCTCAACATCACTAAACATCAGGGAAATGCAAATCCAAACCACAATGAAATGCCACCTCATACCCGTCAGAATGTCTGTTATCAAAAAGGTGACAACAAACAAGTGTTAGTGAGGATGTGGAAAAAATTGAACCCTTCTGTACTGTTTGTGGGAATGTAAATTGGTGCAGCCACATTATGTTAGATGAAATAAGTCAGAGAAATACAAATACTGTGTAATATCTGGAATCTGAAAAGGCCAAACTCATAGAAACAGAGAATGGTGATTACCAGAGGCTGAGGGGTGGGGAAAATTGGAAGATGTTGGTCAAAGGTACAAACTTCTAGTTATAAGATAAATAAGTTCTGGTGATCTAATGGACAGCATAATGATGATAGTTAATAATACTGTATTATATGCCTTCCTGGGTGGCCCCTCCCATATTGCTCCTCTGTTTTTTTCTAACATTATTATACCTCTGGTGTTGGTTTGCAATGATTTTTGGGGTTTTTTTGGTAATAGCTTTACTGAGATATAATTCTCATCTGCAATTCACCCACTTAAAGTGTACGATTCAGTGGTTTTTAGTAGGTTCACAGAATTGGGCAATCATCCCAATTTTAGAAAATTTTCACTGCCCCAGAAAGAAACCTCACTTAGCATCACTCCCCATCCTTCCTACCTCACTCTCTCTTCTGATAACTACTGCTCTACTTTCTGTCTCAATGGATTCATGTAGATGTAGACATTGAATATGTAGCCTTTTGTGTTTGGCTTTTCTCATTTAGCATAACGTTGTAGCATATATCAATATTTCATTCCATTTCATGACTATTAAGATTTTTATGGTTATACCACATTTTGTTTATCCATTCATCACTTGATGGACATTTGAGGTATTTACATTTGTTCATTATGAATAATAGAATGTATACATTTTTGTGTGGACACGTTCTTTTTTATAATCACTTTTTAAAAATTACTTAATGAATTTTATTACAATTATAGATGTACAAAAATCAACACAGCCAAATTTTATAGCATTTCCATCCCAAACCCTCAGTGCATCCCCCCACCCCCCAACTTGTCTCATTTGGAAACCATAAGTTTTCCAAAGTCTGTGAGTCAGTATCTGTTCTGCAAAGAAGTTCATTGTCCTTTTTTTAGATTCCACATGTGAATGGTAGCATTTGATGTTGGTGTCTCATTGTCTGACTGGTTTCACTTCGCATGATAATTTCTAGGTCCATGTTGCTATAAATGCTGTTATTTTGTTTCTTTTAATGGCTGAGTAATATTCCATTGTGTATATGTACCACATCTTCCCTATCCATTCCTCTGTCGTTGGGCATTTAGGTTGTTTCCAAGACTTGGCTATAGTATAGAGTGCTGCGGTGAACACTGGAGTACTTGTCTTTTTGAGTCATGGATTTCTCTGTATAGATGCCCAGGAGTGGGAAGCTGGATCAAATGGTAATTCTATTTTTAGTTTTCTAAGGAATCTCCATGCAGTTTTCCACAGTGGTTGCACCACTTTGCATTCCCACAAGCAGTGTAATAGGGATCCTTTTTCTCCACACCCTCTCCAGCACTTATTGTTTGTACTTTGTGATGATGGCCATTCTGGCTGGTGTAGGTGGTACTTCATAGTGGTCTTGATTTGCATTTCTCTAATAACGAGTGATGTTAAACATCTTTTCATGTGTTTTTTGGCCATCTGCATGTCTTCTTTGGAGAATTGTCTGTTTAGATCTTCTGCCCATTTTTTGATGGGGTTGTTTGTTTTTTTGGTATTGAGCTGTAGGAGGTGTTTGTAAATTTTTGTGATTAATCCCTTGTCAGTCGATTCATTTGCAAATATTTTCTCTCATTCTTTGGGTTGTCTTTTAGTTTTGTTTAGGGTTTCCTTTGCTGTGCAGAAAGTTTTAAGTCCCATTTGTTTATTTATTTATTTATTTTTTTGTCATTACTCTAACAGGTGGATCTGAGAAGATGTTGCTGTCATTTATGTCAGAGAGTGTTTGGCCTATGTTTCCCTCTAAGAGTTTTAGAGTATCTGGTTTTATATCTAGATCTTTAATCCATTTTGAGTTTCTTTTTGTGCATGGTGTTAGGAAGTGTCCTAGTTTTATTTTTTTACATGTGGCTGTCCAGTTTTCCCAGCACCACTTATTAAAGAGGCTGTCTTTTCTCCAATGTATATTCTTGCCTCCTTTGTCATAGATTAGTTGACTATAGGTGAGTGGGTTTAATTCTGGGCTTTCTCTCCTGTTCCATTGATCTATATTTCTGTCTTTGTGCCAGTACTGTACTGTTTTAATGACCGTAGCTTTGTAGTATAGACTGAAGTCAGGGAGCCTGATTCGTCCAGCTCCGTTTTTCTTTTTCAGGATGTCTTTGGCTATCCTGGGTCTTTTGTGCTTCCAAACAAACTTTAAAATATTTTGTCCTAGTTCTGTGAAAAATGTCCTTGGTAATTTGATAGGATTGCATTGAATGTGTAGATTGCCTTGGGTAGTATAGTCATTTTGATAATATTGACTCTTCCAATCCAAGAGCATAGTATGTCTTTCCATCTGTTCATGTCACCCTTGATTTCTTTCATCAGCATCTTAGAATTTTCAGAGTACAGGTCTTTGGTCTCTTTAGGTAGGTTTATTGCTAAGTATTTGATTCTTTTTGATGCGGTGGTAAATGGGTTTGCTTCCCTAATTTCTCTTTCTGATCTTTCATTGTTAGTATACAGAGATGCAGTTGATTTCTGTGTATTAATTTTGTATCCTGCGACTTTGCCCAGTTCATTGATGAGCTCTAATAGTTTTCTGGTAGAGTCTTTAGGATTCTCTAGGTATAGTATCATGTCATCTGCAAACAGTGATAGTTTTACTTCTTCCTTTCCAATTTGGATTCCTTTTATGTCTTTGACTTCTCTGATTGCTGTGGATAGGACTTCCAGAACTATGTTGAATAGTAGTGGCCAGAGTGGACATCCCTGTCTTGTTCCTGATCTCAGCGGAAATTCTTTCAGCTTTTCACCATTGAGAATGATGTGAGTTCTGGGTTTGTCATAGATGGCCTTGATTATGTTGAGGTAGATTCCCCCTATGCCCACTTTCTGAAGGGTTTTTATCAGAAATGGGTGTTGGATTTTGTCAAAGGCTTTTTCTGCATCTATTGAGAGGATCATATGGTTTTTATTTTTCAGTTTGTTAACGTGGTGTATCATACTGATTGATTTGCGGATATTGAAGAATCCTTGCATCCCTGGGATAAATCCCACTTGATCATGATGTACAATCCTTTTAATGTATTGTTGGATTCGGTTGGCTAGTATTTTGTTGAGGATTTTTGCATCTATGTTCATCAGTGAAATTGGCCTGTAATTTTCTTTTTTTGTGGTATCTTTGTCTGGTTTTGGTATCAGGGTGATGGCCGCCTCATAGAATGAGTTTGGGAGTGTTCCTTCCTCTGCAATTTTTTGGAATAGTTTCAGAAGGATAGGTGTTAGCTCTTCTCTAAATGTTTGATAGAATTCACCTTCTGGTCCTGGACTTTTGTTTGTTGGAAGTTTTTTAATCACAATTTCAATTTCAGAACTTGTGACTGGTCTATTCATATTTTCTATTTTATCTTGGTTTAATCTTGGAAAATTGTACTTTTCTAAGAATTTGTCCATTTTTTCTAGGTTTTCCATTTTATTGCCATATAGTTGCATATAGTAGTCTCTTATGATCCTTTGTATTTCTGTGATGTCTGTTGTTACTTCTCCCTTTTCATTTCTAATTTTATTGATTTGTGTCCTCTCTCTTTTTTTCTTGATAAGTCTGGCTAAGGGTTTATCAGTTTTGTTGATCTTTTCAAAGAACCAGCTTTTAGTTTCATTGATCTTTTCTATGGTTTTCTTTGTTTCTATTTCATTGATTTCTGCACTGATCTTTATGATTTTTCCTTCTACTAACTTTAGGTCTTGTCTGTTCTTCCCTCTCTAGCTGCTTTAGATGTAAAGTTAGGTTGTTTGTGTGAGCTTTTTCTTGTTTCCTGAGGTAGGCTTGTATTGCTATAAACTTTCCTCTTAGAACTGCTTCTGCTGCATCCCAGAGGTTTTGGAGTGTTGTCTTTGCTGTCATTTGCTTCTAGGTATTTTTTAATTTCCTCTTTGATTTCTTCGGTGATCCATTGGTTGTTTAGTAGCATGTTCTTTCGTCTCCACGTGTTTGTATTTTTTGCCGTTTTTTTCTTTTTGTTGATTTCCAGTCATATAACATTGTGGTCAGAAAAGATGCTTGATACAATTTCAATTTTCTTAAAGTTACCGAGGCTTGATTTGTAGCCCAGGATGTGATCAGTCTTAGAGAATGTTCCATGCACACTTGAGAAGAATGTGTATTCTATTGCTTTTGGATGGAATATCCTATAAATATCTGTTCAGTCCATCTGATCTAATGCTTCATTCAGGGCCTGTGTTTCCTTATTGATTTTCTGTCTGGATGATCTATCCATTGCTGTAAGTGGGGTATTAAAGTCCCCCACTGTGATTGTGTTATTGTTGATTTCTCCTTTTAAGGTTGCTAGCAGTTACCTTATGTATTGTGGTGATCCTGTGTTGGGTGCATAGATATTTAAAATTGTTATATTTTCTTCTTGGATTGATACTTTAATCATTATGTAGTGCCCTTCCTTGTCTTTTAAAATGTTCTTCATTTTAAAGTCTGTTTTGTCTGGGGAGTTCCCGTCGTGGCTCAGTGGTTAACGAATCTGACTAGGAACCATGGGGTTGCAGGTTCGATCCCTGGCCTTGCTCAGTGGGTTAACGATCCAGCATTGAAGTGAGCTGTGGTGTAGGTTGCAGATGTGGCTCGAATCCCACATTGCTGTGGCTGTGGCTGTGGCCGACGGCTATAATTCCGATTAGACCCCTAGCCTGGGAACCTCCATATGCCACTGGTGCAGCTCTACCTAAGTCAAAAAGACTAAATAAATAAAAATAAAGTCTGTTTTGTCTGATAAGAGTATTGCTACTCCGGCTGTCTTTTGATTCCTGTTTGCATGGACTATTTTCTGCAATTATCTCACTTTCAATTTGTATGTGTCCCTAGAATTGAGGTGGGTCTCTTGAAGACAGCATATATATGGGTCTTGTTTTTGTATCCATTCAACTAGTCTATGTCTTTTGGTTGGGGCATTCAGTCCATTAACACTTAAGGTAATTATTGATAAGTATGTTTTTATTGCCATTTTATTAACTGTTTTGGATTTTTGTTGCTCTTTTTTCTTCTCTTATTCTCTTGTTGTCTCCTCTTGTGGTTTGGTGACTATCTTTAATGTTGTATTTGAATTGATTTTTCTTATTTGTGTATCAATTGTAGATTTTTGGTTTGCAGTTACTTTGAAGTTTTGATATAGGAGTCTATATGTAAATGAGATTGTTTTAAGTTGTTCGTTTCTTAATTGCATGTGCATCTCCAGTGTCCTGCATTTGTGCTCTCTTCTTGCGATTTCTGATTTTGGTAGCACAATTGTGCATGGATAATTTAGTATCTTTACGGTATATATGCCTTTACTGGTGAGCCTTGTCATTTGTGGTGTTTTTGTTTCTGGTTGTGGCCTTTTCTTTTCTGCCTAGAGAAGTTCCTTTAGTATTTGTTGTAAAACTGGTTTAGTGTTGCAGAAATCTCTTAGCTTTTTCTTATCTGTAAAGGTTTTGATTTCTCCTTCAAATCTGAATGAGAGCCTTGCTGGGTAAAGTAATCTTGGTTGGAAGTTTTTTCCTTTCATCACATTAAGTATACATGCCACTTCCTTCTGGCCTGCAGAGTTTCAGCTGAAAAATCTGCTGATAACCTTATTGGGGTTCCCTTGTATGTCATTTGTTTCTTTTCCCTAGCTGCTTTCAGTATTTTCTCTTTGTCTTTAAATTTTGGTCATTTTGATTAATAAGTGTCTCGGGTGTTCCTCCTTGGGTTTATTTTATATGGTACTCGTTGTGCTTCCTGGATTTGAGTGAGTGGTTCCTTTCCCATATTAGGGAAGTTTTTGGCTAATATCTCTTTGAATATTTTTTCTGTCCCCTTCTCTCTCTCTTCTCCCTCTGGCACCCCTATAATATGGATATTGGTGCGTTTTACATTATCCCAGAGTTCTCTGAGACTCTCCTTATTTCCTTTAAATCTTTTATCTTTTCCACATTAGTGATTTCCACTAATCTGTCCTCCACCTCGCTGATTCATTCTTCTGTCTCCTGTATTCTACTGTTGGCTGCTTCTAATGAATTTTTTATTTCAGTTATTGTATTTTGCATTTCTTCTTGCTTAATTTTTATATCTTGTATTTCTCTGCTCAGTGTTCCCTGTAAATTATTGATATTTGCCTCCAGTTTATTTCCAATGTCTTGCATCATCTTCAGCATCAACAGTCTAAAGTCTTTTTCTGGGAGGCTGATAATCTCCTCATCACTGAGCTGTTTTTCTGGGGATTTTTCTTTCTCCCTTATCTGAGTTATAGTTTTCTGTCTTTTCATTTTTATAGGTTTTTGGTGTGGTGTCCTTTTTGCAGACAATGGAGTTGTAGCCTCGCTTAGTTCTGGTGTTTCCCTCCCCTGTGGCTGAAGTTGGTATGGGGGGGGTGCTTGCTGTAGGCTTCCTGATGAGAGGGACTGGTACCTGCCCACTGGTGGCTGGGGCTGATTCCTATCCCTCTGGTGGATGGGGCTTTGTCTCTGGGTGAGATTTTATGTGGCTTTGTGCCTGAGGGGTCTTTAGGCAGCCTGTTTACTGATGGGTGGGTCTGTGATCCCACTTGGATTATTGTTTGGCCTGGGGCTTCTCAGTGCTGATGGGAGGGGCCAGATTTCCCCAAAAATGGCCCCCTCCAGAGAAATGCAGGCTGACGAATATTCCCAAGAGCTTTGCCTCCCATGCCCTTCCCCCATAACAAGCCACAGTCACCCTTGTTTTCCCAAGATATCCTCCAAGAATTGCAGTCAGGTTCAACCCGGATTCCTGTGGACCCAGTGCATGTGAAAGTCTGTGTGTGCCTTTCAAGAATACTGTCTCCATTTCCCCCAGTCCCGTGGAGCTCCTGCACACAAGCCCCGCTGGCCTTCAATGCCAGATGCTCCGGGGGCTCTTTCTCCCTGTGCCAGATCCCCAGGCATGGGGATCTGCCGTGGGGCTCAGAACTCTCAGTCCTGTAGCTGAGTCTCTGTGATATAGTTACTTTCCAGTCTGTGGGGCTTCCCATCTGGGAGGTATGGGGTTGCTTATATCATGTAATCCCCCCTCCTACCTCCTGATGTTGTCTCCTCTTCATCTTCTGGAGTAGAATATCTTTTTGAAAGTTTCCAGTCCATTAGGTTGAAGGTTGCTTGGCATTTGGTTGTAGTTTTGTTGTTTTGGGGAGAGAAGTTGAGTTCCAGTCCTTCTCTTCCGCCATCTTAATCCAATCTCCAATTTACATCACTTTTATCACTGCCGGTTTTAACACCATCACAACCGGAAAACAGCGCTTTTCCTGTACTGCATCTCCACTTGTGATTTTCACTGCTGATGCAGTGCTGGCTGGTGGGGCTGGCACAGGGCTTGGGGAGTGCCAGCCCGGCACTGGGAGGGGGCCCTGGCTGCCTGGGACATGGCGGATGGCAGCGGCAAGGGGAGTTGCAGCTTCTGGGGCTGGGGCTGCTGCTGCTGCTCTTTGTACCAGGAGAGGCTGAAGAAAAGGCCTAGAATGGCCTTGAGGTTTCCATTCCTGATTTCCTCCGCAGACAGCCCCTGGATGTGTATTCCCTTAGCTGCCAGGAAATTCAAGCAGGCATATCTATGTTTTCAGTCATTTGCGATCTGTTCTTCGGACAGCCACTGATGTCTTCAGTCTTTTCGTTTGCCACAACCTGGATGATCTGGGCCAGGAGAACGCCGTCTGGCACATCTTGCTGGAGATCCTTGATGAGACGTTTGTGGCCCGACTTGGCTAGGTAATGATTGGCCAGTCTGTGTAGATTCAAGGAATGCTGGCTGAAAGGCCCTCCTGGCTGCCTCTTCCTGCACCTGGACACATGCTCTTTTGGTATATACCTAGGAGTAAAATTTCTAGGTGATCTGGTGACATTACAAACTTTTTGAGGAACTGCCTGTTTTCCAAGGTGGCTGCCCCATTTTTACATTCCCACCAGCTGCGTATGAGGGGATCTAGTTTCTGCACCTACAGTAATTTTTTTGAATTTTTAAAAATTACTCAATGAATTTTATTATGTTTATAGTTGCTCAGCGATCATCACAACCAAATTTTATAGCATTTCCCTCTCAGGCCCTCAGTGCATCCCCCCACCCCCCAGCCTATCTAATTTGGAACCCATAAGTTTTTCAAAGTCTGTGAGTCAGTATCTCTTTTGTAAAGAAGTTCATGGTGTCCTTTTTTTAGAGTCCATATGTAAGTGACAGCATATGATATTGGTGTCTCACTGTCTGACTGACCTCACTTAGCATGATAATTTCTAGGTCCATCCATGTTGCTGCAAATACTATTTTTTTTTCTTTTTAATGGCTAATATTCCATTGTGTATATGTACCACATCTTTATCCACTCCTCTTTGATGGATATTTAGGTTGTTTCCATGTCTTGGCTATTGTATATATTTCTGTAGTGAACATTGGAGTAAATGTATCTTTTCAAGTCATGGTTTCCTCTGGATAGATGCCCAGGAGTGGGAAGCTGGATCAAATGGTAATTCTATTTTTAGTTTTCTGAGGAATCTCCTTACTCTTTTCCACAGTGGTTGCACTAATTTACATTCTCACCAACAGTGTAATAGAGTTCCCTTTTTCCACTTACAATACTTTTTAAATGTATCTCCTTACTGGTGAACTTCCTGAAGGCAAAGAGTATCTTTGTGTTATTCTGTCACCCCAGCTCTTAGCCCAGTGCCAACTTAGGGTCAACAGGAAACACGTGCTTATTAGCTATTGGAAAGCCTGTAAAGTCCACGTTCTGCAAGTAGGAAGCAATATGCAGAGTGCAGAGTGAGACAGATCACTTAGCACAGTTCACAGTACAGGATAAAACAGGTTCCACGGGAAACGATTAGTCTTCCCCGCAAATGTAGAAAGTCTGTCCCTGGTGCAGTCCTCTCCAAGTGTGGTCAGCAGAGCACTGCCACCTGTGAGCTTGTTGGAAACACTTAATCTCAGGTTCCACTCCAGATCTAAGAAATCAGAATCTCGGGGGGCTGTAAATAATATGAGAGTGCTGCAAGTATTGATTTGGTGGTTTCAAATAAATTCTAGCGAGTGGGCCAATTCATAAATACATGATCTGCATATAAAAAGAAATAATTAGGATCAGCTGCCTTATATATGTCCGCGTTTGTGTACATATGTAAATATGTACGTACATGTGTGTATGTATATAGATATGCACGTATATAATATATAGATGGCCTTTTGTTCCATTGTTGAGAAGTACATTAAGCCATCACTCTTGTTTTTCTGTGTTTTCAGAATTTTCTAAAACGAAGAGGTAATATTTAGAGACGCCTCTTTCCCTAAGTACCGCAGCCATCATTACCCCCACTCCCCAACAGCAGAGAAGAGCCTATCTGTTATTCTTTAAAAGCTATAGTTTGAATGTATGGTTTGCATACAAATATGTAACACCACGTGTAAGAGAAAAAGTTCACCATCTTCTTCCTGGCTGAATCCCTAGGACTTCAGTGTTTGGCCCAAGGCACTTCTATCAGGGCTTGAAGTAGAAGGGAAACAGATCCATCTCCCTTTTAGCGATCCTTCTGTCCTTCTGCTTCCCTCTGTTCTTTAGGAATTCGATCAGAGAGAAGGGAGCTCAGTTCCCTGGTTGCTCTTCCCCATTCGGATCCTTCCAGTAGATTCCTTTTTGGTTCCCAAGAGACTGCACAGCTTGGGACTGAGGATAAAGCCCGAGTACTTTACCCCAAAGGTGCCCTCCTCAACCCAAGGGCTCGTTCTACTTCGACTTCCAGCCTCATCCTTTAACCTCCTATTAGTGCAAACGATGCCCATGGCGGGAGGTAGAACCAAAGCCGACCCCAGTGTGCTATCTGATGACACTGCACTTAGGTCCCAACTTTTCACACTGACACCTCTAAGAGGAACTGTGAGCATGTCCTGACACAGCAAAGGGTCATGACATTCTTTGTGGCCTGCAAATGCAAGTTCAGAATCAGGCAAATGGGGATTGAACCTTAATGTCAGTCTCCAAAGCACCCACCTTGTCCCATTCAGTCACAGAGAGGATTTTTTTCCCACCTGTCCCTGCTCCACCAGACTGAATCAGAATCACAGAGACATCTCCCATGTTAAAATGTATGCTCAAGGTAGGAGCCCACTACCTTATTGTACAAAATGAGGAAAGTGAGGCCCAGAGAGGTAAAGAGATCTGTCTAATGTCACACAGAGCCAGAACTGGGATCTCATGACTCCCAGCTCAGAGCTCTTTCCTAAGGTGCTCTGCAGATTTGCCTTTGACTTTCTACTCCCAGATCATTACTTTGATCACAGGGATCTGGTGGCATAGTCCTAAGACAGAAGTGTCAAGTAGCGTACTGCCCTTCAATCGCATGCTTCTCTTCAGAATTCATGGAAAACCAGCCTCCAAAACCATTCACACATCAGTGTGAACACATAACCTAGAAATACCCTTGTGATGATTCACTCTCCAGTGAAATTGAAGCCCCAGGTCTTTGCACGCCATCTACCCTGTGGCTTTAGTACCCTTTGGCACAGGCTGTGGAAAGCTATGCGTCATTCCATGATGACGCCCACTCAGAACCTCCTCTGTGGACACAGGCAACCACCAGCTGTCAGCTTTCAGCCTGAGGAGCGAACTTGGCCTGCTAGGGGATCCAGGCCAAGCCCCCAGTTGGCATGTATGGAACTTGTGTGCTAAAAGTGACCAATCCAGCTGATCTCTAGAAACCACCCCATGAAGTGCAACCAGCATCACATTACGTGATTTGCAAGGTGAAAGCTCCTCTCTCACCTAACTTGCCACTGCAGGGAGGGCCTTGGAGCTGGGATGCTGTCTTTTCACTCGCATTCCCAGCACTTTGCACAGCACTGGCTCCGGCAGGTGCTCACAGGCCTCAGGCAGGTCCCTCAGCCTCCCCAGCAAGTGAGTTAAACAAGATAAAATACCCAGAACTTATAGCCCAGGGCTTGACACTTAGAAAGTGCTATTATTGTGGCTGCTGTTGCCATGGTGTGTGTTTGCTGGATTATCTCATACTCCTTCTACTATAACTGGCTGACAAATCTTCCCTTATTGCTCAGATTAATGCCTAGAGCAGTGGTTTCCCACATAGCGGTATGTTAGAATCACCAGGGGAGCTGGTTAAAAATTAGATTTTAAGGCCTAGTCCCTCCCAGTTCTAATTCAATAGGTCATATATATAGAGAAGTGCCTGTGTGTGTGTGTGCATCCAGGAGCCCTCTGCCACTGTTCGTGCTGAGCACTGCCCACTGGTGTTCTCCCCATCCTTCACTTGATTTTCTTAAGAGAACAAAATAAGTTATACCTGCTTTTAGAAAAACAATTCAAAGAGCATAGACGCTTATAAAGTGTAACGAAAACCCGCAGATGGGACTTCTTCCACACTTACTCTACATCCCCAGCCCCCCCCCCGCGATGATCATTGTTAGCTGTGGTTCGTTTTTGTTTGTTCCCAGAAATTGCCTGTACCCATACAAGCATATCCATTAATGCATCTCTTTCCTCCAAATGCTCCCTTTGTGAAAAACACAAATAGGATCAGGATGGAGCAGGCGTTGGCAGATGTTCTCGGTAAAGGGCTAAGCAGTAAATATTTTCGACTTTGTAGGTCATATGGTCTCTAGTCCAACTACTAAATTTTCCATTGTAGCTAGAAGGCAGTCACAGCAATTCATATGAATGGGTATGACCGTGTTCCAATAAAATGTTTTTACCAAACTGCCAGCAGGCTGGATTTGGCCCACAGGCCATAACTGGCTGCTTATAGAGCCTGTGCAGTTCTTTTTTTTTTTTTTTTTTGCTTTTTTAGGGCCACACCTACAGCGTATGGAAGTTCCCAGGCTAGGGGTTGAATTGCAGCTACAGATCTGATCCCCGCCTGCAACCTACACTGCAGCTCATGGCAATGCCAAATCCTTAACCCACTGAGCGGAGCCAAGTATTGAACCTGCGTTCTCATGGATACTAGTTGGGCTGGTTACCACTGAGCCACAATGGGAACGCCCTACAAATTTCTCTTTTCATGTAGATACTGTGGGACTCCAAGTCCTCTCCAACAAGAGGAACTCAGAGAATCAGGATGTCAATGTGGCTGGGATAAAAATGACCAGACCCTTATGGCCCCTTCTGTCCCATTGCAACTGTTACAAAGTTCTTGAGTCCCTCCTGAGCAACCTGGTCTGCTCTGCTCCTGCTCCAAGGAGGGAAAGGCAATTGGCCTGCTCCTCTCTCCTCCCCTGTAAGGAAATTTTAGGTCCCCAGCCAATCAGTAAATGTGTCATAAGACCTCTAGTTTCTCCTTTGTTCCTAGGCTAGAAAAACAGACAAAGAACACAGGCTCATTGTCCTTGGCTCTCCCTGATCATCTGGCAGTCGGCCCACTGTGCCAGCAGCATTTCTTGCCTCAATAAACTCGTCTTTCTCTTCACCCCACTCTGAGTCTGGAAATACTTTTCCAGCCCATGCACAAACCACAACGGATATTTTGAACATCCTTTCCACATCAGCCCATGCAGTGACTTCATTAACTGCTGTGGATATTTAGCCATTTCTCAACTGCACCATCAGATGTTTTTCTGGGTTTTGCTATACTAAACAAAGCTGCCGTAGACTGTGTCCTGGGTGACGATTCTTAGTCAACTAGAATGAATTCTTAGAGCAGAAGTGCTGACTCTAAAGGTAAAGACAAGTTTAAAATTTTGGTAGGGACTGCCAGATTGCTCTCAGGTTTTAAAAAAAAAAAATTCAGGTGTTCCTGTTGTGGCGTGGAAATGAATCTGACTAGGAACCATGAGGTTGTGGGTTTCATCCATGGCCTTGCTCAGTGGGTCAAGGATCTGGCGTTGCCATGAGCTGTGGTGTAGGTCACAGACACGGCTCAGATCTGGCGTTGCTGTGTCTGTGTTGTAGGCCGGTGGGTGTAGCTTCAATTCGACCTCCAGCCTGGGAACCTCTATGTGCAGGGGGTGTGGCCCTAAAAAAAAAAAAATTCAGATTGCTACATACCCTTGTGATTTTCATTGCTTTATCTTATTCCTGGTAAATATTTTCAGTTAATTTAAAGGTTTTGTAATAACTAAGGGAAAGATCCCAAAGAGAGACAGGGAACAATAAACCGGGGCAATTGACTCAAGTTAGTAACTCTTCAATAAATACCAGCCCTCGTGAAGCAATATACATAGCATTCTTGTCCCTGGGAAAGCAAATTCCTCTTAGCCCAGACTCCCAGAAAGCAGTAAGCGCAGCTATTCTAAATGTAAAGAACATTCTGTGCAAAAATACAGTGTAAGCCCTTGTGGAGCAAATATGCTGATAGGCCATAATTACCATTACAGCTGCAGCAGAAGCGGCCTGGGTTTAGTGATGGTGAGAATGAATTTTGAATTTCCAATCAGAATTCTCATTTGGACACTTCATACAACTGGGCCAAGGCTTCAGATTCCCTGATTTGAAAAAATCAATCACACAGTCTTGCTGAGATTATAATTATGAACCACCAGCCTTCACTGAACATGTGCTGTGCTGTGACCCTGGCAGTGAGCTAAGTCCTTAACCTGCGTCCCTCCACCTTGGGATGATGATGGTATCACCATTTTACAGGTGGGAAAACTAACGCATAAATGGATTAAGTCATTTATCCATAGCAATATAGTCCCCTCTGTTTGACTTCCAAGCCCATGGGAAAAAAATACAATCATATGCTGCATTGAAAACTGACAAAAGCAGGAGTTCCCATCGTGGCTCAGCGGAAATGAGTCTGACTAGCATCCATGAGGATGCAGGTTCGACCCTTGGCCTCGCTCAGTGGGTTAAAGATGCAGAGTTGCTGTGAGCTGTGGTGTAGGTCACAGACAAGGCTCAGATCTGGCATTGCTGTGGCTGTGGCCTAGGCCAGGGGCTACAGCTCTTACTCAACGCCTAGCCTGGGAACCTCCACATGCTGCAGGTGCGGCTCTAAAAAGACAAAAAAAAAGGAAAAAAAGAAAATAATAAAACTGACAAAACCTTGCAGGAAACAAGGTAAGAGGAACAAAAATGTCTGTACTCTATGATCTTGCCATCTACGCCTGGAAATTTATCCTTAGAAAATAATCCAAAAGGAAAAAAGTCATGCCCAAAGATAACAAGAGGTAAACAACAAAGTTTAACAAAAGAGAAGGACTGGAGTTCCCGTTGTGGCGCAGCGGTTAACAAATCCGACTAGGAACCATGAGGCTGCGGGTTCGGTCCCTGGCCTTGCTCAGTGGGTTAAGGATCCGGCGTTGCCGTGAGCTGTGGTGTAGGTTGCAGACATGGCTCGGATCCTGCGTTGCTGTGGCTGTGGTGTAGGCCGGCAGCCGTAGCTCCCATTCAGCCCCCTAGCCTGGGAACCTCCATATGCCACGGGTGCGGCCCTAAAAAAGAAAAAAAAAAAAAAAAAGCAAAAGAGAAGAACTAAGTAAATAATCTGTTTGATGGATTTTTAAGTACCCATTAATAATGGTGAAATGTAAGGGACAGTGTAAAATAGTGGGAAACTCCCTGGTCTCAAAGTCCAATGACAGGGTAGGTCTTCATACACCATCCGAGTGGCTTTGGGCAAGCTAGGTTCTCTGTGTCTCTTTTTTTCTCATCAATAATAATAATAATAACAACAATATTACTCTTCTGTGTATAAATAAGATAATGTTTCAAAGTATTTGTCATTCCCACTGTATGTAAATAGTAGTAATTCATTCCATGGTTAGGCATGGCCAGGAGGCCTGCTTTAGGCAAGAAATAAGAACATCTATGATGTGTGTCAGTTCTGGGCATTAATTACTAGTGCGAGGCTCCAGCCCTTTCTCCCCATGAGGTGGTGATCAAGAGAAAACAGATGTTAACAAGGGGCCTAATACTGAGCTGTCATGTGGACGGCAGCTCTCTAGAGGCAGATCCCACTTTGTGTGGCATGAGGAATAAACCTTTTTTTTTTCTAAAGAACAGTACAGTAAATAATTTTTGTGTAGGTTCACCAATTAACGTTTGAGTTGTTAGTTTTTATCTGTTTAACCACGTCTGTATCTGCACATAGACATTATTAACACATGCGCATCCGTCTCTGTAATCAGTACATTTAGGTCTATACACCTAGCTTTTCTTGCGGGATCACATGAGAATAAGTTCCAGGAGTTCCTGTCGTGGCGCAGCAGATACGAATCCCACTAGGCACCATGAGGTTGCAGGTTCGATCCCTGGCCTCGCTCAGTGGGTTAAGGAGCCAGCGTTGCTGTGAGCTGTAGTGTAGACTGCAGACCTGGCTCAGATCTGTGTTGCTGTGGCTGTGGCGTAGGCCGGCACCTGTAGCTCCTATTAGACCCCTGGCCTGGGAACCTCCACATGCCGTGGGTGTGGCCCTAAAACGATGAAAGGCAAAAAAAAAAAAAAAAAAAAAAAAAAAAAAAAAAAAAAGAGTAAGTTGCAGACATCATGGCCCTTTACCTCAGAGTTCTTCAGCATTATCTCCTAAGATCAAGGGCATTTTTCGTGCATAAGCACAGTACCACATTCAAACCTGAGAAAAGTAACAATAATTCAATAATACCATCTATACACAGCCGACCCTTGAACAGTATGGAAGGGGGCATGTTAGGGGTGCCAGTGCTCTGAGCAGTCCCAACTTAAGAGTTGACCTGAGTGAGGAATGAACTTGTTTCCTCAAGCCTCTTGAGCTTTGGGGATTGCAGAACACAATGGGCCTATCCAGACTATGAAAGCAACCTTATCTGCAAGTTACTTAAGCAGCATCTAAAACAGTGCCTGGCACAGAGTCAGCCCTCAAGAAATGTTTGTAGAATGACTATTGTCCAGGGGTTAGGATTTCTTTTTGGCTTTAGTAAACAGATAACATACATTTATTTATGTTTACTTATTTATTGTCTTTTTAGGTCCGTACCCGCAGCATATGGAAGTTCCCAGGCTATGGGTTGAATCAGAGACGTAGCTCTAGCCTACACCACAGCCACGGCAACTCCAGACCTAGCCACATCTGTGACCTACACCAGAGCTCACGGCAACGCCAGATCCTTAACCGATTGAGCGAGGCCAGGGATCGAACCAGCACCCTCATGGATACCAGTAGGTTTGTAACCTGCTGAGCTACAACGGGAACTCCCAGGAAGCTTCTTTATCCCTATAGCCTAAGACTCCACCAAGAGATACCTAGCCCCCTGGGGCAGCACCAGCAGAAACCAATAGAAGTTCCAGTGGCACCAGATAAACCAAGCTGACCAAAATAACAATGCAAAGTTGCTGAAAATTAAACTGCCATTGAAATCATAGTTCACAAAAGTAGACCAAGACCCATGTGCTACCCCTAAATAGGGTGATGCCTGCTAAACTAAAAGATTTAAATAGGTCCTAGCATCTCCTAACATAACAGACAAAATGTCTAGAAGGTTATTGACAATCACCCATCCTACCAACAACCAAGAAAATCACAACCTGAATGAGAAAACACAAGATGCCAAAACTAAGATGAAGCTTGTAAAGATTTTAAAGCAGCTATATTATTTATTTTTATTTTTTTGCTTTTTTAGGGCCACACCCATGACATATGAAGTTCCCGGGCTAGGGGTTGAATTGGAATGCAGCTGCCAGCCTACACCACAGCCACAGCAACATTGGATCTGAGCCACGTCTGTGACCTACACCACAGCTCACGGGAATGCTGGATCCTTAGCCTACTAATAAGCAAGGCCAAGGATCGAACCTGCGTTCTCATGGATGCTAGTCAGATTCGTTTCCACTGAGCCACGAAGGGAACTCCCTAAAGCAGTTATCTTAAAACTGCAACTAGATTGTTAATTAGAAATTCTCTTGAAATTAGTTATAAAAGGGAAAATCTCAGCTAAGAAATAGAAATTATAAAAAAGAACCAAATGGAAATCATAAAACTGAAAAATATTGTAACAGGAAGAAAAACCTTACTGGGTAGGTTCATTATCAAATTGGAGAAGACAGAAGACTCTGAACTTGAGGACAGAACAAGAGAACTCATCATTCTGAAAATGAGAGAAAAATAGACTGGGAGAAAAAAAAAAGAGCCTGCAGACCTGTGGGACAATAACAAAAGATCCAACATGTATATCATCAGAGTCCCATAAAGAGAATAGGGCTGGAGTTGAAAAGGTATTTGAAGGAACATGGCTGAAACAGTCCAAAATTTGGTGAAAGACACAAACTTACAGACCAAAGTAGCTGAGCTAACCCCAAATAGGATAAAGTGCTAAATAGCAATAATTATCTTAAATGTAAGTGGTCTAAATATAGCAGTAAAGAGAGAGAGATGGGCAAAGTGGATAAAAAATGCAACTCAACTATATTCTACTTATAAGAAACTTGCTTCAGGAGTTCCCATTGTGGCTCAGTAGTAACAAACCCGACTAGTATCCATGAGGATTCAGGTTCGATCCCTGGCCTTGCTCAGTGCATTAAGGATCCGGCATTGCTGTGAGATGTGGTATAGGTCACAGACAGCTTGGATCTGATGTTGCCGTGGCTGTAGTATAGGCTTGGAGCTGCAGCTCCGATCTGACCCTTAGCCTGGGAACCTCGTTACACTGCGGATGTAGCCCTAAGAAGACAAAAAAAAAAAAAAAAACTAGGAGTTCCCTGCTGGTCAGCAGTTAAGGATTCCGTGTTGTCACTGCTGTGGCTCAGGTAGCTGCTGTGACATGGGTTCAACCCACGACTGGGAACTTCCACATGCTGAGGTGGGGGCCAAAAAATTAAATACATAAGTAAATAATAAAAGCTTTTGCTTTACAGTGGGATGCTGGGAATTAGGTAAGAACATAGTATCAAGACCATTGTAAATATGGAGTTCCCGTCGTGGCTCAGTGGAAATGAATCTGACTAGCATCCATGAGGATGCAGGTTCAATCCCTGGCATCGCTCAGTGGGTTAAGGATCCGGCACTGCTGTGAGCTGTGGTATAGGTTGCAGACTCGGCTCAGATCCAGTGTTGCTGTGGTTGTGGCGAAGGCTGGCAGCTGTAGCTCCGATTTGACCCCTAGCCTGGGAACCTCCATATGCCATGGGTGCGGCCCCTAAAAAGACCAAAAAAAAAAAAAAAGGGAAAACGACTATTGTAAATATAAGGTATTTTATTCTCAGATGCCTAAAAATAAAAGTCAGTTTTAGTTTATAATTATAAAATTTAATTATAAGGTCATTGACAGAAAACAAAACCAAACAGCACCCAAGCCTGCTTGTTAGTGTCAGGCTTCAGAATAAAATAATACCATATAACATCATTTCAGCAAAATAATTTTATTTCTAACACTTGGCAAACATATACATCCAACATGTACTTTTCTTACACATTTATTCACAGATGATTTCCAAACTACACCTGCCTTGTTTTTAAGCATGTACTAAAAGTTATTTTAATTGAGACATGAAAAATGCTATTACATGGATAACATTGTGAATCATGTAACTGAATGGGTTCACATCAGAATTTGATTAATTAGATTCGTTGTGCAAATTTAAAGCTTTGTAAAACTACTACTTTGTATCTGATGCTTTCAGACATGAATAAGATGCAGCAGTATCAGCTTGTATTCCAGAGAAATAGCCTTAGTTTTTCTGGTGATGGAACCACTTATCCACTGTAGTCAGAGAAAAGGAAAATAAATTAGAATCCCTGTTAATCAAAATTATACCCAGCAAATAACAATGAATAATATATTTGTTTTAATTATTTTATGGATTATAGTAAAACAAACCTACATACATGCAAAGCTCCACTGCAGCAGAAACAGGTAATTTTTATTTTTGTCTTTTTTGGCCGCCTCATGGCATATGGAGTTCTTAGGCCAGGGATCAGATCCAAGCACCGTTGGGACCTACAACCACAGCTGTGGCAGTGCCAGACCCTTTCACCCACTATGACCTCCAGGGTGAACCGGCGTCCCAGCGCTCCAGAGCCACTGCCTATCCCGTCGCGCCACAGCGAGAACTCCAAAACCGGTAATTTATCACAGTGCCTTCTTCTGGGCTCCCTTACTCTTGATGCTGATCCTACAGACGGGATTCTCACCAGAAGAACGTTACGGAGAATTCTAACATAGAAAGGTGGAGAGAACTGTTTTCTGGGGGAAGCAGCCTGTGGCCAAATGAGGACGCAGAGCCCAGCTTGCTCCGACCTCCACGAGGCATCTACCCGGAACTCAGAGAACAGTGGGTCACGGTTTGGAAACTGCTGTCACAGAGGGTGGCACTACAGGTGGTACCTACAGCCATTTTTCTTCCCACAGAGGCTGTGAAACTATAAATGCTCTTTCTCCCTGTCCTTCCCTTTCTCTGTATGTATGTGGTATATGTGACATATCTATAGCTATGGATGTAATCATCCCACACATGTGCATAATATTTAATGTAATTTTACTTGAATATAGATCTTACCATCTGTTGGTATTGTGCAGGCAGATTCACATGGTGGTGGTAACTAAAATAAAATATTAAAATGTATTAGTCTAATCCCAGAAAATGAAGCTAAAAAAGTATACTGACATAAAAATTAAAAGGAATCTTGAGTCAACTATACTCAAATAAAATTTTATTTACTTATTTATTTATTTTGCTTTTTAGGGCCACACCCGTGGCATATGGATATTCCCAGGCTAGGGGTCCAATCAGAGTTGTAGCCATCGGCCGATACCACAGCCACAGCAACGCAGGATCCGAGCTGCGTCTGCAACCTACACCACAGCTCAGGGCAATGCCGGATCCTTAACCCACTGAGTGAGGCCAGGGATCGAACCCACAACCTCATGACTCCTAGTCGGGTTTGTTTCTGCTGTACCACAACAGGAACTTGTTTTTTTTTTTTAAGTCTATGCTTTTCTTACTATTAAAAAAAAAAATTTGAACAGACAACAACTACCCCAATTTTTAGGTTCTAAAAAAAAGTATGTCAGAAAGACAGATACCATATGATATCACTTATATCCAGAATCTAATATACGGCACAAACAAAGCTATCTACAGAAAAGAAACAAACTCTTGGACTTGGAGAACAGACTTGTGGTTGCCAAGGGGCAGGAAAATAAATATTAATAATAAAATTAAAAATGTTTTTTTGAAATAAAAACCCAACATAGGCGTATATAAAGATTTTATACACACATTTTAAATATGAAATAAAACACATTATATATTTTATATCTATATGAAATGTAGGTAGAATGTTCTCATTGAAAAGTTACAGTTGTTAACTAATGGTTTTTCCCTTCCAATTTATCTTATTCATTTCAACTTTGTCGGAATTCATACATATATAAATAAGAATAAATCTAAGTGTACTAGCTTTATCATTAAATTGTCCTTTTCTCTTGTATCACCCTACTTACAAGGCAGATCTCATTTTCTTCTGTTTTCCTTATCCAGTATTGTAAATGAGAGTAATTTCAGACGATCCTCAATAGTCTTTTTTTTTTTTTTTTGCTTTTTATGGTTACACATGGGGCATACAGAAGGCCCCAGGCTAGGGGTTGAATCGGAGCTGCCAGCCTACACCACAGCATCTGCCTCCTACACACAGCTCATGGCAACACCAGATCCTTAACCCACTGAGCAAGGCTTGGGATTGAACCCACATCCTCATGGATATTAATCAGATTTGTTACCACTGAGCCACAACGGGAGCTCCAGATAACTCAATCTTTAGGTTAATCCAAATTAGATAACTAAAAATAGTACAAAACCAAAATAATTTCTTTGATGAACAATTTACTACCTCACATGAAAGTCTCTTTAGGACTACAGACAACTCCTGCAGTGGTACCTGAAATTCAGTAACTTTCTCAGCCCTTGCCATGACCAGGCCAAATAAGTTCCCATTGGTACTTTTATGAAAAATGGCTTACGATAAGCACTCAGGCACTTGGGTTACTTAGAACATTCTGGAGGGGTTTCGTAGAATATTCTCTACAAATTGTATGACTTTGCTCTGCCCAGCCTAGGTTTGACTAGGACCCTCTTCAGGTTTTCCCTCAGTCAAATGTCTACTTGTGTTTATGGTTTCTAATTTCAAGACCTCACACCACAATATGCATACTGACATCCTCAAATATTCATTGAAAGTACTTTTCCTCCCCGTTCAATTCCATAATTTTTTTTTTTTTTTAAGGAAACCTTTACTTACAGCATCCACAATGGCTCTGGCAGCGTCAGGATCACACTGGAAGGGGCTCTCGGACACGGTGGTATTCATGCTATTGAACAAAGTGAAAGTCGTCACGTGTCACAGTAACAAAAACTCTCTTGCTAAAAATCCCAAGGTGATGATGGTTGGCAAGCTGAAATTCAAGTTTGGCTTAGTGTAAAGTTTTCTTGCCTATACCCAATATGCTAATTATTTATTTTGGCAAGAAGGTACAGCTACTTTTGTGGTCAATTTTACTCAGATACCTTAACTTCAGGTTTTAAAATCTGTGATTTAATGTTTTGTAGCACTCAAAGAGCTAAGAAATTTGCAAATTAAAAAGAGAAACAGACCTTTCCTAATTAGATAAAGTGGAAAAAAAAATTCAGTTTCTGTAAGTGCTGACATCTGAGGACACTCCTGGCAGGATTGTGCCTACACCACAGCCCCAGCAACGCAGGATCCGAGCCATGTCTGTGACCTACACCTCAGTCAGCTCACTGCAACGCTGATCCCCGAGCCACTGAGCAAGGCCAGGGATAGATCCCATATCCTCATGGATACTAGTCGGATTCCTTTCCACTGAGACACAAGGGGAACTCCTCAAGTGATTTTTTAAAAACTTTTGTTGTTTACCTATAGTTCAAACACTCTTATGTATTAATTATTACATATTATAACATGGGTATGATCAGAAGTACTCCAATAAAATAAAAAAAGAAATATCTCCAGTTACCTGTATCTTAACCTGCATTAAGGCCATTTCCATAGACATAATAGGACACCACAAAATAGAGAAGTTATTAAAAACAAATGATTATACATTTTCATACAAATGTGTACTCAGTTTTCCTTATGTTTGTGGAGAAACAATGTTTTCATTTTACAGGATATTATCCTGACTTACAGAATAGACGATTCCTGAGAATTACTTTTATACTACAATTTTCTCATACTCAAAAAAAAAAAAACAAAAACTCACTGCCCAGATAATTTGACATTAAAAAAAGTAATACACATATACAGTTAGAAATTTCAAAAAGTCACAAAATGAAAGCCTTTCCCACTCCCCTCTCCAAATGGTTGTCTCCAAAGGCAATCATTATCTCTAGTTCTTGTTTCCCTCCAGAAAAAAATTTTAAATATAAAAGATGCTGGGGTGTATGTGTATTTTACCTTTCATAAATGGGATCATACTAAATAAACTACTATGGACTTTGATTTTCCCACCTAATATATTTTGGGCATCATTCCATATCAACATATATGGAAACTTTTTTTTTAAATGTGATATAAATTGTTCTATTATATGGATGTGCTTAACTATTACATTTTGGTTTTTTCTAACCTTTTGCTATTACGACACTGCAGTGAATATCCTGGTGAACTTTGGGGACTATATCAGTAACATTCCTAGTAGTGGCGCTGCAAAGAAATACATGCATTTAACATTTTGGGACTGGGAGTTCCTGTTGTGGCGCAGCAGAAACAAATCTGACTAGTATCCATGAGGACGTGGGTTCAATCCCTGGCCTCGCTCAGTGGCTTGGGGAATCTAGTGTTGCCATGAGCTGTGATGTAGGTCGCAGATGCTGCTTGGATCCTGCGTTGCCATGGTTGTGGTACAGGCTGGCAGCTGTAGCTCGGATTTAACCACTAGCCTGGGAATTTCCATATGCTGCAGGTGCGGCCCTAAAAAGCAAAAAAAAAAAATGGGGACTGAATACCATCAAACTGCTCTTCGCAAAGGTTGTACCCACTTTTACTCTCACTAGCTAAATATATATGCTCTTGACATTCTGGACTCTCATCTAGTTTTTATAATTCTTGCATATCTGTTGGGGAATAATACTATCTTACTGAACTGCACTTTAAATTTTAAAGTGAAACCGTACACCTTCTTACATGTAAACTTCCTTTTCCTTCCCATTGAATTATTAGTCTTATCAACTTGAATAAGATATTTATAAGTGAAGGAATTCAGCCCTTTGTTACACGTTAAGAAAAAACTGGTAAAAACTGTATCCTGATACATTAAAATACATGTATATCAAAAGTAAACCTTTCTTTTATGGATTTTGAATTTGTCTTCTGTTTGGAAAGGTCTTCCTATAGTATATGCTAATAAATAAATTCACCTATACTTTTTCTAGAATTTTCTAACATTACAATTTATCTGCTGGAAATTAAATACTAATGTAAGACAAGAGCTGCAAACTCAAATGCCAGCAGCCAGCACCCAGTTAACATGTGAATATAAAGTGGCTGCAGGTAAACGTGCTGGGTTGCTTGCACAGGACTGTTATAGAACACCTGTCTTGTTATAGCACCTTTTAAAAATTAAACAGCCACAGCATGAGAGTGGTTGCCAGTGTGCATATCTGGTATAAGGAATGAATGAGGCAAGATAGAGGTCTAGTTTTATTTTCTCCCTACTACATAGTCAGTTGGTCCAAATCACTTATTAAAATACCTTCTTTATTATAAACCAAATTCCCATACATCTTTAGGTCTACTTTAGGTCTATCAAACTTTGACAGAACTGAATAATCTTTCTTCTTCGATATTAAATTCTTAGTAAAACAGTATTACTAAACAGTAGTGCTTTTCCTCACCACCACCCTTATTTTTCAGAATTTCCCCCACTACTCTTACATGCAATTTTTTTTCTAGATGAAACTGAATGTAATTCATGAACATAGTATACTTTTCTATTTAACATCTCTTATATTTCTCTTTTTATTAATTTTGCTTTTTAGGGCCGTACTCTGGATATGGAAGTTCCCAGGCTAGAGGTCAGTTCACTGATATAGCTGCCGGCCTTCACCACAGTCACAGCAATACAAGATCCGAGACGCATCTGCAACCTCCACTACAGCTCACTACAACGCCAGATCCTTAACCCACTGAGCGAGGCCAGGGATTGAACCCGTATCCTCATGGATCCTAGTGGGGTTTGTTACCACTGAGCCACGATGGGAACTCACGATGGGAACTCCAGCGTCTCATATTTCTCAATAAAGTCTTAAAGTTTTCTTTTGGGTCCTTCAGATTTCTTGTTTATACTTTTTTTTAATACTATCCTACATGGGATCTTTTCCTCTGTTATAGTTGCTGTTACAGTTTGTATAGAAAGCTAGCAATGTGTGTGTGTGTGTGTGTGTGTATGTATGTATATATATGTATATGTGTATATATACGTGTGTGTGTGTATGTGTGTGTGTGTGTATATATATATATATATATACACATATATACACTCATTTTGTAAACATTCACCTTGCTGAATTCTTTTTTCTAAGGTTTTCTGGATACACATTTTTTTTTTTCTCTTAATGGATTTTATTTCACTTATAGGTGTGCATAAATCATCACAAGTCAATTTTACAGATTTTTTATCCCAAACCCCCAGTGCATCCCCCCACCCCCCCAGATTGTCTTATTTGAAAAACCAAGGTTTTCCAAAGTCTGTGAGTCATTGTCTGCTCTGTAAGAAGGTTCATTGTGTCTTTTAGTTTCCACATGTAAGCGGTATCATTGGGTGTTGCTGTCTAATTGTCTGACTGGTTTCACTTTGCATGATAATTTCTAAGTC
>PVHT021183726.1:15206029-15245123 GCA_004024745.2 Catagonus wagneri | reverse complement strand
GGGTTGCTTCTATCGCGTAATCGCCCCTCCTACCTCTTGATGTGGTCTCCGCTGTGTCTTCTGGAGCAGAGTATCTTTTTTGGAAGTTTACAGTCCATTTGGTTGAAGGTTGCTCGGCATTTGGCTGTATTTTTGCTGTTTTTCGGGAGAGAAGTTGAGCTCCAGTCCTTCTATTCCGCCATCTTAATCCAATCCCCTGGATACACATTTCATCTGCAAAAATTTGCTCCCCCTTTTCCAATACTTCTGCATTTTATTTCTTTCTCTTACTTACTTTATCAACTAGTATTTTCAGAACAACACTTGTTAAGTGGTGATAGTGAGTATTTTCTTATATTCTTTAAAAGAGGAAGTATTTTGTACCAAAAAAAAAAAAAATGGGCTGGAGCCAGACAGACTTGGATGCAAGTTCTAAATTCAGAACACTTATTGTGGTGTGACTTTAGTGAAGTTTAATCTCCCTGCATCTCTGCTGCAAGCTTGGCAAATATTAACTGCTCAACGAATTGTAGCTGTTATTATTAGTGGTACTTAAATCAGTGTGCATGGTAGATCCTAATTTAGTTGTGTTGAATCTTACATATTTAGATCAAAGAATAGCAACCCTTGCACCCAATCTGATTATGACCATCCCATTCTGAGTACCCTGATGCTAGGCAGCCTTTCCCAGTTACCCAAAGTCTAAGCTCACTCTCCCCTTTATAGTTTTAGTTTGTACTTATTCAGGGAAAATCTTATGGCACTTTTCAATTGTTTATATAGCTACCGTCTGTAAAGAAAAAAAATGTTGCCTGCCATTCCAGTTCTACAAGGATCAAGTCATTAGCCATGGCAGTCACCCACCAAAAATGCACCCTGAGGGGAATTCAGGATGGAGAAAAATGGGAAACATTTGGATATACTGGCCCCAAGATCATTTTTTTTTTGTCTTTTTACCTTTTATCTAGGGCCGCACCACGGCATATGGAGGTTCCCAGGCTAGGGGTCTGACAGGAGCTGTAGCCGCCGGCCTTCGCCACAGCCACAGCAACGCGGGATCCGAGCCACGTCTGCAACCTACACCACAGCTCACGGCAATGCCGGATCGTTAACCCACCAAGCAAGGCCAGGGATCGAACCCCCAACCTCATGGTTCCTAGTTGGATTTGTTTCCACTGCGCCATGACGGGAACTCCCCCAAAATCATTAAGATGCATATCTAAGAAAAAATTTCAAATGACCCCAGATTCTTGCCTCTTCCCATACATAGAAAAGCTCCTTCTTTTTTTTTTTGGCTGCAGCCACAGCACATCGAAGTTCCCAGGTAAGGCAAGGGATTGAACCCACGCTGCAGTTGCAGCCTGCACCACAGCTGCAGCAGTACCGAACCTTTAACCCTCGGAGCCACAAGGTAACTTTCTAAAATCATTAACTTGAGATGTCTCTTCTTTTTGATTAGCAGTGATCTTTTTATTCTTGATTACATGTTTTCTAGGCAAAAAAAGTTCCCGTATATCCTGGCTCCTCCCTTACCTCTCCGGAGCAGTTCTTCAGAGCCACCTGCGAGGCTGTCTTACAAATTATAGTTCTCAGTAAGGCCCTCGAATAAAACTTAACTCACAACTTTTATAATGTGCATTTTTCTTTCAGGTGACACTTCCTATTGACTAAGCACTGACAAAGCCAGTTCTCTCTTTCCTGCGTGAATGCAGTGGTGCAGTGTGTTATGGTTATTAAAACTTTAGGAGCAAGCTGGTCTGCTTTGTGTGTTAAACGTACAAAAAAGAGTTCATGCTTACCAACTGATTCCTTTTCCGTCAGTTTTCTTAGTCACTAATGCTCTCCAATAGTCATGAGTGCTTTTAATAATATCAACTGCAAAGTCCTATAATTTGAAGAGATATGCATTAGAATGGTATTTTCTTATTATCACAATTTCCCCAAAGCTTGATAAACTTTGTCTCTCTCAAATTACTTCCTTATATCATAAATGGAAGGATACTTTTAAATGAATAAATCAACAGCAAGGCTGTCTTGTCTTAAGACATCTGTTTTATGATCCTATAGTCTTTAGATGATAACAATATGGTTATTAAAAGTTCCTATACAGATAAGCCCTAAAGCTACAGTTCTGAGTGACACATTACCTTATCTTTAAATTCTGCATTGAAAGCAAACTGGTTCTCAGGTTTTCCATCGGGAACCTTGTACCTCTTAAACCAGTCCACAGTAGCTTCCAGGTAGCCGGGTTTCAGCCGCTTGACATCATTAATATCTACGAAGGGAATAAGCAGGTGGCAATAGTCAAGAGTCTATAATGATTTATGTATTCGATAAAAATGTCAAGCACTTACTTGGAGAGAACTGTGGTACAGATTACCAAAAAAGTTCAACATAATGGGAGAACTAACACCTTGTTGAGAAGAGAACGCATACACACAATTAAGAGGAAATCATCTAGTGTCTTAGACTATTCTCACCTCAAGTACTAAGAGAAGGATCAAGTACCACAGTAACTTTTCTTAGGAAAAAGGAGGGAGAGATGGCTGAAGGCTACACAATGAGAGACTAGTTTGGCAAGTGGGTGTAACTTCTAAAATTCATCAGGGAAAGCGTAACTGGAAGGAGGAAATACATTCAATAACTACAGCTTATTTATATTTCTATAAAATAACTTTCCTTACATCCAATTCATAATCTACATAGTTAAAGAATATCATTAATGTTATTATCAGGGTACCACTAAAAGTATCGGAAGTTTACAAAGTGAACTCTATTGTGATAAATGCAAAGATGTTGTGTCTTGCATAAGAAATCCCAAATTCTGGAGTTCCCGTTGTGGCGCAGCGGAAACGAATTTCTGACTAGGAACCATGAGGTTGCGGGTTCAATCCCTGGCCTTGCTCAATGGATGTTGCTGTGAGCTGTGGTGCAGGTTGCAGACGTGGCTTGGATCCTGAGTTGCTGTGGCTGTGGCTGTGGCTGGCAGCTGTAGCTCCGACTGGACCCCTAGCTTGGGAACCTCCATATGCTGCAGGTGCAGCCATAAAAAGCAAAAAAAAAAGAAAAAGAAATCCCCAATTCTAATCTGGTTACCTAAATCAAATACCTTACTTAGTCTCAAGAACACAATGGATGAATCACAACCCTGCCCTCTACAGTGCCAAGGCTGTCACCTTTTAAGTGACACAGAAGCCATGTGATTTTTCTGGAGAAACACTCAAATCTTTGACATGTACACCTTGTGAATGGATCTAACAACGTGAAAGATGAAGGGGTAAATGTGGCCTCAAAGCTCACCAAGGCTCCTGTACACCAACCCCTTTAGAGTGGTTGCATCTTCAGAGTCCATAAAACACTCTTTTCTTTCTTTCTTTCTTTCCTTCCTTCCTTTCTTTCTTTCTTTTTTTGTCTTTTTTTTAGGGCCGCTCCTATGGCATATGAGAATTTCCAGGGTAGGGATTGAATCGGAGCTATAGCTGCCGGCCTACATCACAGCCACAGCAACACCGGATCCGAGCCGCATTTGTGACCTACACCACAGCTCACAGCAACGCCAGATCCTCAACCCACTGAACAAGGCCAGGGATGGAACCTGCAACCTCATGGTTCCTAGTCAGATTCATTTCCGCTGTACCACCACAGGAACTCCACAGCAGCATTATTCCTAATAGCCAAAACAACCTGAATGTCCATCAACAGATGAAAGGATACACAAAATGTGATAGATATCCATAAACAGAATATAACTCAGACATTAAAAAAATGAGTACTGGTACATGCTACAACATGAGTGAACCCAGAAAACCTTAAACTAAGTAAAACAAACCCGACACAAAGGCCACATGTGTTACAGTTCTATGTATATTAAATATCCAGAATAGGCAAATTCATAGAGACAGAAAGCAGATTAGCTGCTGTCAGGGTCTGGGAGGATGAGGGAACAGGGAGTGACTGTGGGACCCTCTGGGGGTGATGAAAATGCTCTGGAATGAGATAGTGGTGATGGCTGTACAACGTGGTGAATGTACTAAATGCTACTGAATTGTATACTTTGAAATAGTTAAAAGGGTGAATTTTATATTAACCTTACCACCAAAAAAGGGAAGAATGACGTACTGATACATGTTACAATGTGGATGAACCCTGAAAACAGTATGCTAAGTGAATGAAGCTGGATTCCATGTTATCCTCTTTATGTGAAATGTTCAGAACAGTTAAATCCATAAAGACAATAGCAGTCTGGTAGTTGCCAGGGACTGAGGGAAGTGGGTCTTGGGAGTGACTGCTAATGGGTATAGGATTTCCTGCAGGAGGGGTGAAAATGTTCTAGAATTAGAGAGTGATGGTATCAAAAACCATAGACTTGTATGCTTTAAAATGGTCTGCACGGTATATCTCATTAAAAAGCATGCACATTATATCTCAGTTAAAAAACTTTTTAAGGGCATCAAAAAGAATCAAATACTTAGGAATAAACCTACCTAAAGAGACAAAAGACCTGTACTCTGAAAACTATAAGACGCTGATGGAAGAAATCAAGGATGACATGAACAGATGGAAAGACATACCATGCTCTTGGATTGGAAGAGTCAATATTATCAAAATGACTATCCTACCCAAGGCCATCTACAGATTCAATGCAATCCTATCAAATTACCAAGGACACTTTTCACAGAACTAGAACAAAATATTTTAAAGTTTGTTTGGAAGCACAAAAGACCCAGGATAGCCAAAGACATCCTGAAAAAGAAAAACGGAGCTGGAGGAATCAGACTCCCTGACTTCAGACTCTACTTCAAAGCTACAGTCATCAAAGCCCAGAATTAAACCCACGCTTCTATAGTCAACTAATCTGTGACAAAGGAGGCAAGAATATACATTGGAGTAAAGACAGCCTCTTCAATAAGTGGTGCTGGGAAAACTGGACAGCTACATGTAAAAAAATGAAACTAGAACACTTCCTAACACCATGCACAAAAGTAAAAAACTGTTTAAGAGAGTTCCCGTCGTGGCTCAGTGGTTAACTAATCTGACTAGGAACCATGAGGTTGCAGATTCGATCCCTGGCATCGCTCAGTGGGTTAAGGATCTGGTGTGGCCGTGAGCTGTGGTGTAGGTCACAGACACGGCTCGGATCCTGAGTTGCTGTGGCTGTGACGGAGGCTGGCGGCTACAGCTCCAATTAGACCCCTAGCCTGGGAACCTCCATATGCTGTGGGTGCGGCTCTGAAAAGGCCAAAAAAAAAAAAAAGCTTTTTAAGATAGGGAGTTCTCTTCGTGGCTCAGTTGTTAAACTAACACAACTAGGATCCATGAGGATGCGGGTTCTATCCCTGGCCTCGCTCAGTGGGTTAAGGATCCCGTGTTGCTGTGGCTGTGGCGTAGGCCTGCAGCTGCAGCTCTGATTCCACCCCTAGCTTGGGAACTTACATATGCCACAGGTGCGGTGCTTTTAAGCAAAAATAAATAAAAATTAAAAAAAAAATTAAGATAAATAAATAGAGCAACTAAGTGTTAGCATGTGGGAATGGAAAGAAGAAAACAGGAAACATGAACTACTAGATACTTTCTTTTCTGGAACAAAAGGGAAAGTTCACTTAGTAAACCACAGAAGCTCAACAGCAGAAATAACAATGTTCAATCAAATGTTTGCTCTTCCAGGCTTTAACAGTTTGAAGGCATAGGCTTAGAAGTATCACTACAGGTTAAGTTTGGTGCTGTGTAAGATTTAGGTATAAAGACTTCAGACCCTAAAAATTTTCTTACCGTTATAATTGGCTGCATCCGGATCATCCACATTAATAGCAATGACTTTCCAGTCAGTTTCCCCTTCATCGATCATTGCCAATATGCCCAGAACTTTCACTCTGATTATTTCCCCTCTGGAACATACCTGAGAATCAAAAGCCACAGCTGGATCAATACTACAGGGTGAAACTCTGGAAAAAAGTTTGACTTGGGTAATAGGGAGTGAGGAAGACGCCAGGTTTCTGCAAACTTACCTTAAGGCTGTTCCTTTAAGCAATTTTTTTTTTTTAAACAGCCGCACTTGTGGCCTATGGAAATTCCCAGGCCAGAGACTGAATCCAAGCCCCAGCTGCGACCTACATTGCAGCTGCAGCAACACCAGATCCTTAGCCCACTGTGCTGGGCTGAGGATGGAACCGGGGCTGCCACAGAGACAAGCCAGATCATTAACCCACCGCACCCCAGCGGGAACTCCTAAGCAATTTTTAAAAAGCTAAACAAAGTGGAGTTCCTGCTGTGGCTCAGCAGGTTAAGAACCCGACTAGTATCCATGAGGATGTGGGTTTGATCCCTGACCTCGCTCAGTGGGTTAAGGATCTGGCGTGACCGCAAGATGAAGCATAGGTTGCAGATGTGGCTTGGATCCCTCATGGCTGAGGCCAGCAGATGCAGCTCTGATTTGATCCCTAGCCTGGGAACGTCCATATGCCACAGGTATGGCCATTAAAAAATAAGTAAAATTAAAAAAAAAACTAAACAAAGTGTCCATTAGTCCTGAGTTCAGAGTAATATTTTTTAAACTGTCATTGATTGCTCAAAAATTAAGTCCTCTATAATTTGTCTCAAACACATATTTTAATACATTTTCTCTTTTGTTTTTTTTAGGGCCACACCCGCAGCATATGGAGGTTCCCAGGCTAGGGGTCAAATCAGAGCTGCAGCTGCCAACCTACACCACAGCCATAGCCACACCAAATCCGAGCTGCATCTGCGACCTACACTGAAGCTCATGGCAATGCAGGATCCTTAACCCACTGAGTGACGCCAGGAATTGAACCCATGTCCTCATGGATGCTAGTTAGGTTCATTACCACTGCACCACAATGGGAACTCCTCTTTACCTTTTATCTTACAGAAGTCACTGAGTTAGGCAAGTCATATAATATGCCTGAACTTTATGACTTAAGCAACTGAATGGCTACTTCCTTTTTAGTTGTTTACTATTTTCTTGAGCCTATGATAAAGAAAGTAGCTACAGTCAGAATCTTAGAGCAACCCTACTTTTTTTTGTCTTTTTTTTTTAGGGCTGAAACTGTGGCATATGGACGTTCTCAGGCTAGGGGTTGAATCAGAGCTGTAGCTGCCAGCCTACACCACAGCCACAGCCACACCAGATCCAAAGAGCATCTGCGACCTACACCACTGTTCACGGCAGTGCCAGATCCTTAACCCACTGAGGGAGGCCAGGGATCAAACTTGCATCCTCATAGATACTAGTCAGATTCATTTCCACTGAGCCACCATGGGAACTCCTAGAGCAACCCTACTTGATAGGGGAATCCCTACCATAAATCTCCAACTCGTGAGGGTACTTGGCTTGGGTCAGTTCACTGGTCACGCCAAATACTTAGGCAAGGTTTGCCTTGTTGCCTCCTGGTACCCTTCATCTACTGACCACTCACCTGCCTTTGGAAGCGATGTAGAACATGTCCAGTTCTCCCTCCAACACACGCACATATATACTTTTGAATGCTTAGAATGGAATGGAAGCTTTTAATTTATCACCCAAAGAAGCACTGTTTCACTGATATTCATGTATTTTATTTACAATGTTTTTAAAAGTATGAACTTTGTATATTTCATCGATACCTTCTCAACACTAAGAAAAGTATTTCAGATTCTATTACCTTGCTTCCAATTTCACACACATCAATTGGGTCGTTGTCACCACAACAGCCAGTGTGTTTGTCATTGTGTCCTGGGTCTTCCCAAGTCTGAAAAAAAAAAAAAGAAGTCTTAGAGAAAAACTTTCCTATACACGCTAAGGACAAAGTGGATCATGCTGGCTTTAAAAGATAACATCCCATGATCTTTCTGCAAAAATAAAATCTTCAGCTATTTATTCTCATTTAAAAAGTATTTATTCACACAATAATCTTTTTTTTCACAATAATTGTAATTAAATACTATTTTAAGCAAACAAACTCCAACCACCTAGTAACTGAGACAATATGCAAACACAAATGTAGGCCCGGATGTTTACTTTAAAAATATTTTAAAAGAAAACTTTCAATGCACTCTGGGTACTTATTATCTTCTGCTAACTAGATTTTGTTTGACATAAATTTCTAAAGCAGAGGTAGGTAGGGGGTGATATTAAAATGGAAATGATGTGTTCTCACAGGAAAAGTGTTGTCGCTGACCAGGAGCCAAGAGTAAAAAGTTGAATTAGGATTTTCTAAAGCTTTAAACCACAGGACAGAGGCCTTGCAGAGCCTCTCACAGAAGAAGAGATGGCTGTGTTTGCCGGGAAGTTAAGTTTAAAGTGTAGCTGTTCTTTTGGTTCTTTTCTCTCCCAATCCAGAACATATTTCTTGGATCTGTTTGCTTATTCAGCTGGAGTAAAAGCAAAAAAATCAAAGTGGGAGTTCCTGTCATGACTCAGCGGAAGTAAACCTGACTAGCATCCATGAGGATGTAGGTTCAATGCCTGGTCTCACAGTGGGTTAAGGATGCGGCATTGCCATAAGCTGTGGTATAGATCACAGACATGGCTTGGATCTGGCATTGCTATGGCTGTGGTGTAGGCCAGACGCTGCAGCTCTGATTTGACCCCTAACCTGGGACCCTCCATATGCCATGGGTGTGGCCCTGAAAAGACAAAAATTTAAAAAAAAAAAGGTCAAAGTGAAGAGGGGATGGATGTAACTAGAGACTCTCATACTAAGTGAAGTAAGTCAGAAAGAGAAAGACAAATAGCATATGATACCACTTATATGTGGAATCTAAAATATGGCACAAGTGAACCGATCTACAAAACAGAAACAGATTCTTGGACATAGAGAGCAGACTTGTGGTTGCCAAGGGGAAGGGGGGAGGAGGGGGGATAGATAGGGTTTGGGGTTAGTAGATGCAAACTATTGCATTTAGAAAGGATAAATAAAGAAATTCTGCTGTACAGCACAGGGAACTATATATATCCAGTCTCTTGGACTAGACCATAGTATCAGAAAAAGAATGTGTGTATATACATATGTATGACTAGATCACTATGCTGTATAGCAGAAATTTACTCAACACTGTAAATCAACTATACCCTAATAAAAAATAAATTAAAAAAAGTGAAGGGGGAAAAGGAAGACCAGGTCCAAAAAAGCCAGGTCCAACCTACAGAAGAATAAGTTATTTCAGCAGTGTTTTCCCAGAGGGACGATATTTCAAGGCTAGATCATAAATCAATTGAAGCATAAGGTGAAGTCCTAAAATGAAAGAAAATGACTTTATGATGACCTGGCAAGCCAGATGAATCTGACCTGTGTTTTGGTGACCTGTGGATTGTTTCATAGTAGATTCCACTTAATAGACTTAATGGTCAATAAACACAAACCCTTTATCAACGGGAAGAAAACTAATTGAATGTTTCATTTAGAAATCTAAGTGCGACAGCACTAGCTTAGCCAAACCAGAATTAAATCTACATTGACTCATAATAGACATAATTGTAGTGATATTTCATTCAAATATTAAATAAGAACCTACTACCCACTGGTTTTGTGCTGGGGGTAAGCTGGCGGACAGTGCAGACATCCCCCTTCTCAAAGGGTTGACTGTTTAGGAAAACAGAATCCCATTATTAGTTTACCACAAAGAGCTTGGCACAGAGAAGAAGGACTGGGACTATAAAGATAAAAGTCAGCAGCTGTTAGAACTGACATGAGCCAGGCACTAAACGCTTTATTTTTCATAGAGCCACAAGAGCTAGGTACTAATAGGATCGCAGGGGGAAATAGTAACATTTCAGGGAGGAAGAAGCAGAGGCAAGGTAGGTAAGCTAGCAAGTGGCAGACTTGGGATTTGAACCCTAGTCTGTGTGGTGCCAAAAAGCAGTGCTTTTAAATACTAGTCTACACGGTCTTCCTCCATTTACCACTCATTCTGTAAAGAAAGGACCTGTGTAGTTTATAACTAGTCCATATAAAAAAGAAATATTTCAGAAAAGAACAAACTTTCAAGTGTGAATTTAAACAGTAACATATTTACCTTTTAATTTATCTTGAAAATAAGTTATTCGAGGAAGTATTAACACGAGTTAATTAACCCTTATGTTTAATCTACTATAACAAAAACTTTTTGAGGGTGTTTCAGTCTTTTTGACTAACAGTAATAGGTTAAATTTTTGTAAGCTAAAAAGTAAGTTTGCACAGAGACATACCTGAGGGATGGCACCGTAGTTCCAAATATATCCTTTATAAGGGAACAAATTTGCAACGTAACGGAGTTTTCCCTTTTTCACATCTTGCTTAATTGGGTTTAAAGGGTCCTTTGTAGCAATCTGAAATTAAAGATTCTGAAATCATTATCACTTATATGTGCAATCTAAAATACGGCACAGGAGTTCCCGTCGTGGCTCAGTGGTTAACAAATCTGACTAGGAACCATGAGGTTGCGGGTTCGATCCCTGGCATCACTCAGTGGGTTAAGGATCCGGCGTTGCCATGAGCTGTGGTGTAGGTTGCACATGCAGCTTGGATCCTGTGTTGCTGTGGCTGTGGCGTAGGCCAGCAGCTATAGCTCCTGTTAGACCCCTAGCCTGGGAACCTCCATATGCCGCGAGTGCAGCCCTAGAAAAGGCAAAAAGACAAATTAAAATAAAATAAAATAAAATATGGCACAAAGGAACCTATCTACAAAACAGAAACAGACTTACAGAAATGGAGAACAGACTCGTGGTTACCAAGGGGGCAGGGGGAAGGAATGGGATGGCCTGGGAGTTTGGGGTTAGTAGATGCAAACTCTTACATTTAAAATGGGTAAGCAACGAGGTCCTATTGTATAGCACAGGGAACTCTATCCAGTCTCCTGGGATAGACCATGATGGAAAAGAATGTAAAAAAAAGAATGTATATATAACTGAGTCACTGTGCTGTACAGCAGAAATCAGCATGACACTGTAAATCAACCATACTTTAATACAAAAATTAAAAATTAGGAGTTCCTGATGTGGCCCAGCAGGTTAAGAACCCAACTAGTATCCATGAGGAAGTGTGTTCGATTGATCCCTGGCTCACTCAGTGGGTTAAGGATTCAGTATTGCCACAGGTAGCAGCATAGTTCACAGATGTGTAGGTTGCAGACGCGGCTCAGATCCAGTGTTCCTGTGGCTGTGGTGTAGGCTGACAGCTACAGCTCCAATTCGACCCCTAGCCTGGGAATTTCCCTATGCTGCAGGTGCAGCCCTAAAAAGAAAAAAAGAAAACGAAACTTAAAAAAAGGTTCAAATCACTGTATATTTGTATGTCAAATACTAATAGGGACTTAAGGAAATGAATTATGAAATGCACACTCCTTAGTTCCACTTTAATAATATATTTTTATCCTAACACTTTTATAATTTGATATAAAAACTTCTTCATAATCAGCCTTTAAACGAAAAACTTATTTGATATATACAGGAACTATCAAGAAGGAGAAAAGAACATTTTGTAATTCCAGAAAGCAAACACTAAAATTAGTTGGAATAAATCCCAACATTTGAGAAAATATCTAACTTCAGTTTTCCTTTAAAGCATTTAAAATTATTCAAATATTTGACTATGACATGTGAAGTGTTATTACTGCCAAAAAGCTTAAGTGATAAAAAATGTTATAAATATCCATAACAAAAAGCCAAAGCTCTTAGGTATCATCAGGAATAAATGAACAAAATGTGGCAGAAATTTCAATAAAACCTTTTGTGGCTGAGGTGACTAGAGAAAGTCTGCTGACTACATGGAGGAGTCAGAGATAGAATTAAAGGAAAGAAGACAGGAGTTCCCATTGTGGCTCTGCAGTAACAAACCCAACTATTAACCATGAGGATGTGGGTTCAATTCCTGGCCTTGCTCAGTGGGTTAAGGATCCGGCATTGCATGAGCTGTGGTATAGGCTACAGATGCAGCTCGGATCCTGCGTTGCTGTGGCTGTGGTGTAGGCTGGCAGCTGTAGCTCCGATTAGACCCCTAGCCTGGGAACTTCATATGCCAAGGGTGGAGCCTTTCAAAAAAAAAGAAGAAGAGGACGGAAGAGCAACAGCTAATTCTAGACTTTGGGAATGCCAAAAGCAAAAGTTTGGGGAAGGAAAGTCTGTAGCATATCTGCAAATAATAAATGGCTGAATTTAGTTGGAGCACAAAGGGAAGACTGGCAGGCAATGGGGGATACAACTGGTAAAACAGACTGGAACTAGACAGAGGACAACCTTGAACTTCAGCTGTTTAACTCTTGAGCAAATCAATGCATCCAGATCAAAACTAATATCCTACACCTGACTACCAAAGGTGAAACATACCTCCATCTTTGCATTGGACCAGCGTGGTACTTCAACCACCATGTGGAACACATCCTGAAACACACAGAGAAGGTGAGAGGGGCTAACTTGTTCTCTTACTTCAAATAGCATGTTCCAGTTCTTCCAAAGTTAAACTGTTCATTGTATCGAATCTTTGAAGTCAAGAGTTTTCAACAAAATACATTAACATATAAGGCAGACTGATGAAAAAGAGAGAAAGCAAATAACAGCGAAATAACTGTTGAATCAAAGTGGTGAGTATACAATCATTAACTGTATAATCTTTACATTTTTTGTTTTAATGGACATAGTAAGTTTTTCATAATCAAATGTTAGGAGATGGAGTTCCCACTGTGGCTCAGTGGGTTAAGAAGAACCCGACTACTATCCATGAGGTTGTGCTTGATCCCTGGCCTTGATCAGTAGGTTAAGGATCTGGTGTTGCTGTGAGCCATGGTGTAGGTCACAGATATGGCTTGGATCTGGTGTGGTGGTGGTGTAGGCCTGCAGCTGCAGCTCCAATTCAACCCCTAGCCTGGGAACTTCCTTATGCTGTTAAGTGTGGCCCTAAAAAGAAAAAAAACTAAAAAATTTTAGGAAGGTGGTGTGGAAAGGATGTTTCCATAAAGTAATGAAAATTTTAAACACAGCAGAACTTGTTTACTTAAAAAAATTTTTTTTTCATAGTAGAACTTGCATCTCTGAGGAAGGCCACCTTCAAAGCAACCATCTCCAAAGGCTGTGCACCTCCTCCAGTGATAATGCAATTACTCAAAATGTTTTTGGGTCTTCTGTTTCAAAGATGGTTTATAAGAAAACCCCATATCAGTTTATTTGTCACTTTATTTTTTAGCCTCAAAGACAAAAATCAGTCAGCCCACATTGTTCTCCCAATTTGGCTGCTCTTCTTTTTTCTTTTTTGTGTGTTTTAAAATAAATTTTCAATTTTGCTGCCTTTTTTTTGTTGTTTTGTGTGTGTGTGTGTCTTTTTAGGGCCAGACCCACGGCAAACGGAGGTTCCCGGGCTAGGGGTTGAACTGGAGCTATAGCCGCTGGCCTAGACCACAGCCACAGCCACACCAGATCCGAGCCGCATCTGTGACCTATACCATAGCTCAGAGCAACACCAGATCCTTAACCCTCTGCATGAGGCCAGGGATTGAACCTTCATCCTCAGGGATACTAGTCAGATTGGTCTCCGCTGAGCCACAGTAGGAACTCCATTTGGCTGTTTTTAAAAATCAAGCACTCCTCAATAAGATTAGAAGTTTGACATTGAAGATAAAATATTATGTTTTGAAACTCTTAACCAAAAAAAAAAATTACAAAACTTAACCAATGGCAGTTCTACTGTAATTAATTTACAGCCTTAAATTGACTACTTGAAATTGGATGATATATTTAAAAACTGTCATGCTTAGTATTTAAAAATGCAATTAAAGAAAAACCCCACTTTGTCGTCTCCTTTTGCACACCAGAGTCAAATATCAACTTGAAATAGGTTCTCTAACTAAAAGTAAGTTTTAGGAGTTCCCTGGTGGCTCAGTGGGTTAAGGATCTGGTATTGCCACTGCTGTAGCTATGGTTACTGCTATGGCACGGGTTTGATCCCTGGCCCAGAACTTCCACATGATGTAGGCATGACCAAAAAAAATTTTTTAATAAAATTGAGCTTTAAATAGTCAGGAAATTATTTTTACTGAGGAATAAAACTTTACAAAGGATACACATGAAACCAAATCTGCCATTACTTTATAAAATGCTTACTTTAAAAAGTTGATTTAAAATTAAAATCACTTAGTTACACATTTGTTAGAATTACTTCTTTGCGACTTTACATTAAACAAAACAAAACAAAACAGGGACTGATAAACTACAAGGAAATAGGTTAAAGGGTCCCAGATAGTAATTACCTTGTTGCTACTTTAGCCAAGCAGAAGCTACATAGATTTATATTCAAGGGGCTAAAACTTGAGTATAAATACTTAAAGTATTTAAGTACTTGGTCAAACTGAGGGAGACTAAAGTATTCCAGTTTCTGCTCTTAGCCTCCTGACGCCTGTGTGATACAACATAAAACCACAAGGTATGGAGACACTATTTAAATCTAAAACTGAATAAACTGCTCTAGTCCTATTAAATCATAACTGGATGGTTTTAGAAAAAGTAACACAGTGTAGGAAACCTCAGGCCCAATTTTTTATTAAATTTAATTCTGTTCATTGTAAGTTTTTGAGAGCTGCGTCTAACTAGCGTTTAACACCTTGCCTCGGGTGTTAAAATTAACTATCTGGACACGAATAAGCCAGAAGTTTAAGTTTTCAACATCAATGCCCTAAAGGTCCACAAGATGGAGCTATAACTATACTCATGTCATCTGAGAAGCTGGAAAAACCAAGGAAATAGGCTAGTTATTAAAAAAAAAAAAAAAAATTACCAAATGAATGAGTTGCCTCAAGGAAACAAGTAGCAAATAGAGCTACAAATCGCTGATTCAAAGTTTGGAAATTATTATTATTTTTTTTTCTTAATGGATTTTATTTCAATTATAGCTGTACATAAAGTCTGGAAATTATATTGAACATTTCAATGGAATTAAATGATAAACACATAGAGATCCTCAAAACTATGTTACCTAACATTATGAACCTACATAACTAACAGGAAAGCAAAAAGGGAGGGAGGGAGGACATTAAAGGAAAGAAAACACCTTTTAAAAAAGACTCTGCTATAAACAGGAGAATTCTGAAAGCCTGAAGGTTTGGTACCTTTTTAGAAATTAGCTCGGGCAAAAATAGCAGAGTATCCTACAAGGAGCTTCAGAGACAATTAATTCATTTTTGTCAACAAATACTGACTGCACACCACTGTTCTGTGTCAGACACTTTTCTAGGCGCTGAAGACTAACAGTCAACCGAATCAAAGTTCTTTTAACTCCCTAAGAGTTGGATCTCCAAACCAGGTCATTTCAGCTTGTAGGCCTTGGGCTTGGAGTCCACAAATCTAGGTGAGAGATGAGTCTGTAAAATGAATGTTTAGCATATTTTCAAGTGGATGAAAATGCCGTAGTGATTACCATATCTTTTTTAAAAACAATGAATTTGTAGTAGCTTTTAATCACCATTCTCTCCATCAATTATCATCAAAACAGAAGATGCTTTTAAAAATATTCTGATATTATTAATGGGGGTGGGTGGAGTATTCTTATGCTTTAGAAGGAACAACTATTAAAGAACAGTTGATTTCTCCTAGATACCATGGCTACAATTCAGGGAGTTGCCACTAGGTAAACAATGACACTTAGGACTTCCAGGGCAACTGATGTGAGAAATTCAACCAATCACTCCATCACTACCAAACATTATGCATTCTAATCGGAACGCCTGTGTACTGTTGGGAGGGATGTAAAATCGTACAGACACTAAGGAAAACAAAATGGTGGTTCCTCAAAAAATTAAAAATAGAATTACCATATGAATGAGTGATCCCATTTCTGGGTACATACCCTCTAAAACTGAAAGCAGGATCTTGAAAAGATACTTGTATACCCATGTTCATGGAAGCATTACCCACATTAGCTAAAATGCAGAAGATGGAATTCCCATCGTGGCTCAGCGGTTAACCAACCCGACTAGTATCCATGAGGATATGGGTTTGATCCCTGGCCTCACTCAGTGGGTTAAGGATCCGGCATTGCCGTGAGGTGTGGTGTAGATCACAGACACAGCTTGGATCCTGCGTTGCTATGGCTGTGGTGTAGGCTGGTAGCTACAGCTCCAGTTCCACCTCTAGTCTGGGAACCCTCATGTGCCGGGAGTGTAGCACCAAAAAGACAAAAAACAAACATAAAAAACCCCAGAAGCAACCAAAGTGTTCACCAAGGGATGAATGGATAGGCAAAGCATGGTCTATACATACAATGGAATATTATTCAGTCTTAAAAAGGAGGGAGTTCCCATCGTGGCTCAGTGGTTAACGAATCCGACTAGGAACCATGAGGTTGCGGGTTCGATCCCTGGCCTTGCTCAGTGGGTTAGGATCCAGTGTTGCCGTGAGCTGTGGTGTAGGTTGCAGACGCGGCTCGGATCCCGCGTTGCTGTGGCTGTGGCGAAGGCCAGCAGCTACAGCTCCTCTTAGACTCCTAGCCTGGGAACCTCCATATGCCACGGGTGCGACCCTAGATAAGGCAAAAAGACAAAAAAATTAAAAAAAAAAAAGGAAGGAAATTCTGACACATGCTACAACCTGGATGAACCTTGAAGACATTATGCTAAGTGAAATAAGCCAGTCACAAAAAGATAAAATTACTATATGATTCCACTTACATGTGGTACCTAGAGTAGTCAAATTCAGAGACCAAAAGCAGAATGGTGGTTGCAGGGGCTGGGGGAGGGAGGAATGGGGAATTACCATTTAGTGGGTGGGTACAGTGTTTCAGTTTTGCAAGTTGAAGAGAGCTCTAGAGATGAAGGGTGGTGAAGGCTGCACAACAATATAAAGGTACTTAATACCTCTCAACTGTATACTTTAAAGTGGTTAAGATGGTAAATTTTATGCTATGTGTATTTTACAATTTAAAATTTGGAAAAATATGCATTCTAATACTTCCAATGTTAATGCATTTAAAATACTGAGAAAAGATTTTAGGATATTTCGTACTACCTAGTTACAAATTCATAGCTTCTTTCTCTATTTCTAACTGGTTTATTTATTTTATTTTCTGTCTTTTTAGGGCCACACGTGAGGCATGTGGAAGTTCCCAGGCTAGGGGTCGAATCAGAGCCACAGCAATGCCGAATCTGAGCGACCTACACCAAAGCTCATGGCAGTGCCATATTCTTAACGCAATGAGCGAGGCCAGAGATTCAACCCGCATCCTCACTGATGCTAGTCAGGTTGTTACTGCTGAGCCCCAACGGGAACTCCTAATTCTAAGTGGTTTAAACTATTACTCAGCTCAATCCTGGATTTATTGTCTTATAATCCCCATTATTAGGACTTCTGTTCTCCACTTCTGCTCTGCTTTGAATTCTAAATCCCTGCTCTGGCATCAAGCGCTTAGCTCCTTGTTCGCAGTTTCAGAGAAAGGAAGGAAGAGGTTAGTATCCCCAGTAAGATGATTCTGACAAGCCCGCAGGGAGCAGGGGGAAGGTAAACCACACCTCTAGCTCTGACTTTCAAAGTCAAACGTAACCATCAGTCTGACTTCCTAGATTTAGAACCTTTTCATCAGTTAAGACGAGAATGTGAATGTTATAGATGTCAGATTCTAAGGAGAATTGAAACTTAAGTCTAAATCACAGCATTCCAGTAATCAAAAAGATGTACCACAAAATAGTTTTAGAGATAGAAGCAATATCATCTACATCTGGATCAGGCTTTTAATATCACTGATTTAACAGGAATATTACAGTAGTTCAGTGATCACAGGTCTTATCTCCAAACCACTTAGTTTTATTGCAGATCAAGTCAGCAGTCTGACAAGTCATTCACTAAGGAATAGGCTATGGCTACTTGGTAGGTTATAATTACTGACATCTTTAAGTACATATATAAGGAACATGCTCTTCATTTAATTACCTCCTATCTCTGAATCTTGGTAGTAAAGTTAAATATGTCTTTATTGGAAGACTTATGAACACCTTATAACTTATGATCTTTTCCCAACACTGGATCTGAAGCCGAACGAACATGACAACATACTGTTTTGCAAAGGGGCATTCTGGCTTAAATTAGGATTTTCAAGTTGACTCATGTGTTTCTCTAGATAACGTCAGAAGTCAAGTAAAGACCAGACTTGGGAAGAAATACAAAATCATCCTCCGATTCTGACATCCTTTCTTTTATTTTTCTGTTTTGCAATAAAACTTGGAGAAAAACAATGATGGTAGAGGGGATTTTCTTCCAAATGTAGAGAGTAGATATCAAGCAAGAGGTTAATGAAAAATAAAAGAAGCTTGCCTTTAAAACAAAGAAACAAAAACTTCTAGAGTAGTTTTAGAGTATAAAATTCCTATCAAAAGAGCTCTTGTAGTTAATAAGCAAATGTTCTACTCCCATAAAGTTGCTTTTGTAAAGATAAAGAAGATTTCATCACTTCTAAGATGCACTTCTTCTTTTTTCTGTTTTTGTTTTTTTAGGGCCACACCCGTGGCATATGGAGGTCCCCAGGCTAGGGGTCTAATAGGAGCTGTAGCTGCCGGCCTTCACCACAGCCACAGCAACGCCAGATCCGAGCCGCATCTGCAACCTACACCACAGCTCACGGCAACACTAGATCCTTACCCCACTGAGCGAGGCTAGGGATCAAACCTGCATCCTCATGGATCCTAGTCAGATCTGTTTCCACTGAGCCATGACGGGAACTCCCTAAGATGCACTTCTATCAAGTACTCAGCAAGTAACAATGTCTCTTAACCCTTAGTTTTAAATTTTGGCTCCAAAGCTAGTTTTGTGATTATAGGATACACTCATTAAAAATAAATGAGTGCTTCCTGTGCACTGTCGATGGGATTGTAAACTGGTGTACCATTCTGGATAATAAGAGCACAGCAGTTCCTCAAAACACTGAAAAAAAAAAACCTACAGTATGACCCAGCAATGCACTTCTGGGGATACAAATTCAAAAGAAATTAAATCAGAATCTCAAAGACATATCTACACCACCATGTTCACTGCAGCATTATTCACAATAACCAAGAAATGGAAACAACCTTATGTGGCTGTGGCGTAGGCTGGCAGCTGTAGCTTCAATTCGACTCCTAGCCTGAGAACCTCCATATGCCACGGGTGTGGCCCTAAAAAGAAAAAAAAAGGGAAACCCTGGTGTCTCAGTAGGTTAAAGATCTAGCGTTGCTACTGCTGTGGCTGGGGTTGCACCTTTGGTGCAGGTTTGATCCCTGGCCCTGAAACTTCCACATGCCATGAGTGTGGCCATGGTGTGGCCAAAAAAAAAAAAAGAAACCCTTCATTTATGACAACATGGATAGATATTCTGCTGAGTGAAATAAGTCAGAGAAAGACAAATACTATATAACCTCACTTACATACGCAATCTAAACAAGTTGAACTCATAGAAACAAACGAGAATGATGGCTGGTGCTGGAGGGGTGACAGAAGTGGGGGGATGTTGATCAACGGCACAAACTTTCAGTTATAAGATGTTTAAGTTCTGGGGATTTAATGCACTGCATGGTCCTATGAAATTTGCTGAAGAGTAGATCTTAAGTGTTCTCACCATACACACACCCAAAATAAATGTGAGGTGGCAGAGAGGTTAATTAACTCAGTTTGGGGGATCATTTCACAACATATATCAGAAGATTACACTGAACACCTTAGATACAAAGACAGTTTGTCAATTATACTTAAAGCTGAAAGATTAAATTTTAGAAAAATTCTAAAGAAAAAAATAAATATGTTCCTGAGTTCCTTCAATAACAAGTGATGAAAGTCTGCTGGAGAAGCAGACACAATGGAATATGATGACTAACATTCACATTGTGTGCCCCTCATTCATTTAGGATTATAATTCCATGAGGAAAATACAATTTATCCCATCCAAAACAAAAATTTGCTCAATGCATTGTTAAGCATCCAGGGGAGTTAACCTATTAAAATACAAAAACAAATGTTAAACACCCTTCAATAATATTCATTTGTTTTCCAATCACACAGATTTTCAACTCATAGCAGTTTTAACAAACTCTTATATTTAGTAATACATACTGCCATATACATAGACAGTAATAAGATTTAACTGACATGTCATAACTAAGAATAAACTCCTACCTCTACCCTAAGGTGAACTTTAGGATGACTAAATTTTGAAAACAGATATTCTAACCATAATCTGTTTACTTTCTTATCTTTATAAAATCAGGTGCCTTCATTTTCAACTGTCAACCTTTTGCAATTTGCAATGACTATGAATTTTGACCAAAGAAGTTCTTTCCAAGATGTATGCACACATGCACATTTACACCCAACTGCAATTTCAGAGAGATCTCAGAACCTCAGAAACTCTTCAATGAGTATTCCAGGCCCTTGTGGCCACCAAGATTCCTGGACTAGAAGACTTTATAGCCTTCCCAAATGAAGAAAATTCTTACTTCTTTCTAATTCTAAGCATAAAAAAAAAAAAAAAGCAAGCCTTTTTTTCTGGATAAATATCAGAGATATTTACTGTAGGAAATTTGGAAAATACCAAAAAGCTGCTTATGAGTTCCAGTTTTGTTTTCGGGGTGTGTGTGTGTGTATGTGTGTCTTTTTAGGGCCGCACCCGCAGCATATGGAGGTCCCCAAGCTAGGGGTTGAATGGGAGTTGCAGCCACTGGCCTACACCACAGTCACAGCAACGTGGGATACGAGCCATGTCTGCGACCTACACCACAGCTCACAGCAACGCCGGATCCTTACTTAACCCAGTGAACGAGGCCAGGGATCAAACCTGTGTCCTCATGGATGCTAGTCACATTCATTTCTGCTGAGCCATGATGGGAACTCCGAGTTCTAATTATTAATCCTAGACAATTAAAGAACATAGCTCAGAGACTGGAATGATGGCTAAAGGAGAAAATCCACATAAGGGTTTCAGCATTAGTGTTCAATGTAATCTACAATACCCACTAAGACAAACAGTGCCCAGAGGTAAAGCAACTTGCTGCTCAACATGGCAAAGCCAGTTAATGATAAAACCAGAACTAAAACCAAGATTTCTTATCCCTGGTTCAGCGATCTTTATAAAACAGAGCTCTGAAAGGCTTCAGACATAACCGGTCATTGTGATCAACATAATTATCCAATTTTTAATTTTTTTGGTTATTGGGTATTGAGACTTTATAAGCCAGGCATTCACTGTGACTGCACAATAAATACATGCATATTTAATCATCATTACTTTTTTTTTAAGTCAAATCCAGCAAAAATTTTTTGTCGGGAGTTCCCATCATGGCTCAGGGGTTAACAAACCCGACTAGTATCCATGGGACACGGATCTGATCCCTGGCCTCGCTCAGTGGGTTAAGAATCTGGCATTGCTGCGAGCTGTGGTGTAGGTCACAGATACGGCTCAGATCCCGAGTTGCTGTGGCTGTGGCACAGGCCGGCAGCTGCAGCTCCAATTCGACCCCTAGCCTGGGAACCTTCATATGCTGTGGGTGCGGCCATAAAAAGACAAAAAAAAATTTTTTTTTTCTGGGAACTGCTGTTGTGGCTCAGTGGGTTAAGAACCACGACTACGATCCTTGAGGACTCAGGTTCAATCCCTGGCCTTGCTCAGTGGGTTAAGGATCCTGTGTTGCCAAGAGCTGTAGTGTAGGTCACAGACAAGGCTCGGATCCCAAGTGGCTGTGGCTGTGGCGTAGGCTGGCAGCTGCAGCTCTGATTTGACTCCTAGCCTGCAAACTTCCATATGCCGTGGGTGCAGCCCTAAAAAGACCAAAAAACATTTTTTTTGTTTTTTTATTTTTATTTATTTTTTGAGTGAAACCTTGCCTTTGCCTTCTCTCACCCAGCGGATCTGGAAATAACCCGAGCAGGATATATGAGTCACAAGGATTTCAGAACTGGTTGGATACCAAATCAAATGTCGTCTACACCGAAAGGTCCTGATAGGGAGTATATTATAAGCCTTTGGGTATTTTTTCCTTATAGAGCTGACTGAGTTATGTCAAAGGCACATTGCCTCATAATGACTGACTATATGAAGGATAAAGTCTATGGCCACCCACACAAAAATGTATTTCCATAAACGTAAATCACATTGAAATTTTTTTCAAAAACCAGCAGAATTTTTTCTGTAGCGAACGGAATCAGATCTTTCATTTAGGCGATAATCCAAAATAAATTATATGTACCACACCCTTATTTGTGTTCTGTTTAGACTAAACTTCCTTAAAAACAGAACAAAACAAAAACACTCTTTCCTGCCTCTCAGGCAGGAGTCTGAATGCTGAAGTTCACGGAGGTGTGGACTACTGGTGAAATCCAGAGTCGCTGCAAGAGTGTGTGCTTTTGAGCCAGCCTCGGGTGGCACAAAGGCAGAGTCTTCGATTGAGTAATCCCAGATTAAAGATATAACCAGTCCCATACAAGACTTCAGAGTTGCAGAGTAACCTGAGTGAAGATGTTATAAACGACACCAAAATATAGTTTCGGTTTCCTATTTGGGGGTAACCTGCAACAGCAACAAGAGGAGGCACCATCACTGGTAAGATCCTTGTGGTCCATTGCTAGAATATTGTCCAATAACTTATAACTACGGGCTGACTGTTTATGTCCCCCCAAAATCCATGTGTTGAAATCCTAATCCTCAAAGGTGATGGTATGGTAGATGGGAACTTTGGGAAATGCTTATTAAGTGGAACCCTCATGAATGGGATAAGTGCCTTAAAATAGAGGCTCTGGAGCAAGTCCCAGCCCCTGCCAGAGAAGGACACAGCTAGAAGCCTGCGACTAGAAGGCCGTTACCCAACCAGGCTGGCACCCTGATCTTGGACTTCCAGCCTTCAGAACAGTAAGCAATAAATTTCTGCTGTTTAGGAGTTCCCATTGTGGCTCAGCGGGTTAAGAACCCTACTAGTATCCATGAGGATATGGCTGCAATCCCTGGCCTCCTCGCTCAGTGCGTTAAGGATCCAGCATTGCCACAAGCTTTGTATATCGCAGATGCGGCTCGGGTCTTTACTGTGGCATAGGCCAGCAGCTGCAGCTCCGATTCAACCCCTAGCCTGGGAACTTCCATATGCTGCAGATGTGGCCCTAAAAAAGGAAAAAAAATTTTTTTTAATAAATTTCTGCTGTTTATAAGCTACCCAGTCTATGGTAGTTTGTTATAGCAGCCCAAATAGGCTAAGACTATGAACATAAAAATCTCAGTTATGTCAGGAAAATGTTTTCCTTCTTTAGCACATCTGCATTTGGCAAAGTACCATCAATAAACTTAAGGTCATCATTTACACCTCTTCACTACTCAAAATGGCATGAGATGTAACTACACAAAGTACTTTGATAGACATACTAATTATACAACAGATAATTCAAGCCGGCCAAATGATGCCAACGCAAGAGGAAGGAAGTATTCAGTAGTTCGTATCAACTCCCAGGAAGTCAGATGTAACAAATTAAAAGTTTCTGAATAAATACAGCTTTGAGAATCCCACAGGAGAACACATACCAATTAGAGGTCCCTCCCATAACTGTGGCATGTAATTGGCCTCAGGCTATTTGCTCCACTGCCTTCAGTTAGAGCCCAGCTCAGGCAGGTTTCTCAGAAGCAACATGCAGGTTAGATTTTCTGCCACAGTCCAAGTGTCAGTACAGAACTGTAGCAATCTTCCCGGAAGAAATACAATCAACTTATCTATTTCTGATACTCAAACACAGTAAAAAAAAGTACGACTCAGCATACACACAGGTAAGGTTTTATCTTTATTATTCCAGACATGCATTGGAATATGGTATTCATGTATTATGTATTGGCAGCTAGCTAAGGAAAATCGATAACCTAAGTAGCTTTTACAACTCAAAAAGATTTGCATTCACTGTGGATCAAGCTTCCTGGCTGAACAAAAAAAAAAAAAAAATTGAGGTATAAAAAAGAATCAGACATGCATCCTGTGTCAATTCTTAAATACAGTACAAACTTCTCTTGAGAAGGAGGCTAAAATAAGCAATGGCTTTTTAAAAAAATAACTTTAATTTTTACAAACAATGCACACTCTTTATAAAAGATTAGGAAATATAAAAAGGCAAAAATGAGTTCCCTTCGTGGCTCAGTGGTTAACGAATCCGACTAGGAACCATGAGGTTGTGGGTTCGATCCCTGGCCTTGCTCAGTGGGTTAAGGATCCAGCATTGCCGTGAGCTGTGGTGTAGGTTGCAGCTGCGGCAAAGGCCGGCAGCTACAGCTCCTGTTAGATCACTAGCCTGGGAACCTCCATATGCCGCAGGTGCGGCTCTAGATAAAAGGCAAAAAGACAAAAAAAAAAATGGCAAAAATGAAAATAAAACAAAAAGAACCATTAGCAATCCTACCTCCCAGGGATCACAAAAACTTTGGAACATATTGCTGGATTTTTTTTTCCCTAAGAAAGTAAAGATTTTACCCATTTGTGACTTGTGCTAAAGTTAGATTTCTTTAGTTCACTTGTATGTATAGAAATAAGTATCTCTTTAGAAGTCTGTGGCCTTACCTTTATTAACTCTATTTGTAGATCTTAATTCTATCAGTCCATTTAAATTACTGAAATTTCCTGTATTCACTTAATAATCTGGTCAATTTTTACTGTTTAATAAATACTCCACAGCCCAAATTTTGTGCTGGCTACCTGGTTAGTTTTAAAACCACTTATGAAGTACTAAGATTTTAGTTCCAAATATACACATAGAAAAGACCAATGTAAATTGTTTTCTAACCAAGACAGCTTTAAAACATTTGCTTCTGTTCCTCTATTCCTCCTCCAATTTAGAACAAAATAATCTTTTGGTCAAATAATCTGGGTTTAAGACTGTCCAAGTACCTTTAACCCACAGTATAAGGAGGTATTTTAAGCACTTGTTAAGACATATATAAGAAAATCCAGGAGTTTCCTGGTAGCCTAGTGGTTAAGGATCCCAGCATTGTCACTGCAGCAGCTCTGGTCATTGCAGTGGCTCATGTTTGATCCCTGGACCAGGAACTTCTGCATGCCAATGGCACAGCCAAAAAAAACCCCCCAAAAATCCATATGTGGAACTAGAAAAGAGACTACAATCAGAAAAGATCATCTTACCTTATCTGCATAAATTGGAATATCATGAAATGGAGATATATATTGTCCTTTTTCATTTTCTGCAAAATGTATTAGAAAAAAATTATTACTTTTTTGGATTAATTATATATATCCCCAGGAGTTCCCATCGTGATGCAGCGGAAACAAATCTGACTAGAAACCATGAGGTTACAGATTCAATCCCTGTCCTCACTCAGTGGGTTAACAATCTGGCGTTGCCGTGAGCTGTGGTGTGGGTCACAGACGTGGCTCAGATCTGGCGTTGCTGTGGCTGTGGCGCAGGTTGGCAGCTGTAGCTCTGATTCGATCCCTAGCCTGGGAACCTCCACACGAGGAAGTGACCCTAAAAAAAAAAAAAAAACTGTATTCCCAGATCCATGAAGTACACATTTTTATAGACCTTTTTTTTTTATTTTTTAAAGAGAAGGCTTAGGTTTACAATAAAATTGAGAAGAAGGTATGGAGATTTCCTACATACCCACTCCTCCCATTATCAACACCACTAGTCAGATTTTATTCCCACCCCAGAAAAACTGATTGTATACTTCACCTTCCTGATTGCTCCGAGATCAGGTTAGGTTTTCATCCTACGTGTTCCTGAGGAGTCTGACAGGTACTAAGCTCAGTGGTGAGGGTGGGGAATGCCTTACAAACCTTCATATCCCAGAGCCTAGCAGTGCCTGGTATACAAAAGGCAACGGAATTGTTTGGATCGATCTTAAATCAGTCAACAGTTTACAGAGCTAATGAAATACCTGGGCTCAAGGGAGAAGGGAGGGGACCAGTATGCCCAATTATAAACCATGTTGCTTTACGTGATGTTCCAGCAAGACAGAGACATCTTTGATTATGATTTTCTTTCCTTCCTTCCTTTTTTCTTTCTTTCTTTCTTTCTTTCTTCCCTTCCTTCCTCCCTCCCCCCTTCCTTTCTTTTTGCTTTTTAGGGCCACACTCTCAGTATATGGAGGTTCCCAGCCTAGGGGTCAAATCAGAGCTGTACCTGCTGGCCACAGTCACAGCAACGCAGGATCTGAGCCGCGTCTGCAAGCTATGCTACAGCTCATGACAACGTGGAGCCTTAACCCACTGAGCAAGGCCAGAAATCGAACCTGTGTCCTCATGGATGCTAATCAGATTTGTTAACTGCTGAGCCATGACCAGAACTCCCGATTATGATTTTAAGGATAATCTAATTGTAACAACACTTGAACAGATAATTTCTGTATTCTAGAAACCTAACTACCATATCCAAAAAGTAATTTTAACACTTCCTTACTGTTCTTGAGGACAGTCAGTCCACATTACATCCCTTCAAGATTAAAAATCAGGAGTTCCCCTCGTGGCTCAGCGGAAACGAATATGACTAGGAACCATGAGGATGCAGGTTTGCATCCCTGGCCTTGCTCAGTGGGTTAAGGATCCGGCATTGCCATGAGCTGTGGTGCAGGTTGCAGATGCAGCTAGGACACTGCTGTGGCTGTGGTGTAGGCCGGTGGCTACAGCTCCCATTTGATTCCTAGCCTGAGAACCTCCATATGCCGTGGGTGCGGCCTTCAAAAAAAAAAAGGGATTAAAAATAAAAGTGGAATCAGAAAAATGGAGCACTGACAACCCCCAATGGCATACTGGTCCCTTCAGTCAATAATGACTGAATAATGACAGTCAATAAAGTACTATCAGTTTTAAAGACAGTGGCAAATGTGACATTAGGAAGGCAAAAATCTTCTATTAAAAGATGCTAGGAGGTCTATTTTTAATTTTTTTTTCTATTTTTTTAAATTAAAATTATATAGTACTGACTACCAGTACATAATTTAAGAAAAACCTGTGTTTGTTCTGCAAATATAGCTTGAAAACAATTACCCTAATCATTCCCCACCTTCAAACTACAGAGTCATCTCTCTAAATCTCTCCTAGAGAAAAATTCTGGAACCAAAACTAACTCCAGAAAAACAGTTCAGTGAATTATTTGTCAAAAGCTTCTGCACTGCCCTTATTGCTTAATTTCGAAATTAACGAAGATGGGGGAGTGGGGGCCCCACCCTTGCTGGGATTTTCTGTGGCAGTCTAAAACTTCAACTAGTTGGGTAAGAGTTCACTTTCCTTTTCCTCTCACACCAAGCTATTTTTTGCTAGAAGCTTTGTTCTTTCAGTATTATCTACTATTCGCCCCCTGCACCCCTCTCTTCATGGGCCCTTCATACACACGACCTTACAGAATTCGCGGCACCTGCCCATTTCCTTCGGAACAAAACTGGAAAGAAGGTAAAATAGAAAGGCCTTTGATGACACATTTTCGAACGCCCCCCTTATCTCTAGCAATCTCTTTTTTTTTTTTTTTTTTCAGGAGAGGGAGCAGGGGGGACTCGGTAAGAGGATAAAGATAAACTCAAGGCAGCTTTCCTCCACTTACAAGGCTAAAAGTGACGTCAAGGAAAGCTGAGCGCTGCCAGCCTGCAGCCCTCTCGCTGTAGGTGCAGACGTGGGGGAGATACCCCTTGGACGCGATTCTCTGCACAGGGGCCAAAAATTGGCACTTTCTTACTCATGCTTCTCAGATTGACGTCATCTGTTAGACTGGAAGGGAACAGCTTTCTGTTTCATAAGGCGTTTTCCCAGCATCAGTGCTATGGGGAAACATGCGGCGGAGAGGCAGGAGCGCTACTGGGACTCCAGCGGGATGGGTCCAGTCCTCCACTGACCGCTCCCGATCCGGACCTCGATTTCCCTGTCTGTAGGACGAGGGGCTGGACTTGACCCCCCTCGGTGTCCACGATCTGAGCCACTGCGGAGGAATTAAGGTCTTAGGGAGTCACCACCATCACCTCCCCCTCCCTGTTCCTCCAAATTGAATAATCCTTTTACAGGGATTAGTTTACTCCCAGGCACTTTTTCTAGGGTGACTCAGTGGTTTCCTTTTCCCATGAGACACTGCCCGAGCTGGACACCTGCAAAACTAGCCTGGCCCAGGTTCAGGTCCAACCGAACGTGTGAAAGAGCAAAGCCGACCTACTCCCTCCTGCTCGCGAGCGGGACGTTGTGAAATCAGAGGACGAGGCCGCCCAGGCCCCGGGATCAGCCCAAGGAGCCTGGCGCGGGCCGCAGCTGCTGGGGCGGGAGGGGAGGCTAGGGCAGGGAATGAATGGGCGGGCAGGCAGGGAGGGGGCCGCGGGCCTCCGACACTCACTGAGGAAGACTCGGTACTCGAGGGTGAAGGGCGCCGCGCGCTCCTCGCTGCTGAAGCTGCTCATAGTGCCGGAGACTAGCCGCCGCCGCTGCTTCAGAGCCACAAACCCGCACGCGGCGCCGACTGACAAGGAGTAGGCTGCGCGCCTGCGCACTGCAGTGAATGGCCCAGCTAGCGGGGCGGGGAGCCGCCTTTAACTTGGTGGCGCTGGCGAGCCCACCCCGCGCGCAGGCGCACTCCGCGGGGCCCGCGAGTCCTTGCGCCCCGGCCCCTCCCCCTCAGGCCGCGCCTCCTCAGACCGCTCGGGAGCTCCCAGGTTGAGCCACGTGGCTGGCTGCCGGGCTGTATTCTGTCCCAGCTGGCGGGCTTTGGGTTCTGAAGGAAGAGAGTAACCAGCTGAGGCTTCACCGCCTACCTCTCGCCCTCCACACACATTAGGAACACACTTTGACTCACACACCCTCTTATCTCAAAAGACGCTTAGAGGAGTTTTTTCGTGGCTCAGCACATTGAGGATCTGGCGTCTTCACTGCTGTGGCTTTGTTTACAGCTATGACGCGGGTTCGATCTCAGACCCGGGAACTTAAAAATGCCGCGGACGTGGTGGGGGCGGGGGGGGAAGAGGTTTAGGAATCAGCGGCTTCACTTTGCAGCCCTTACTAAGGCTGCTTAAAGGTGAGCAGTTTTCCGATCGGTTTGAGGAAAGTTGAGTCGCACCCGTTATGGCTACCAACTAGGTCACAGCTCCACCGCTTTGCAGAATATGACTGCGAGCAAATTGAATCAGTTTCTCGTCTGGGAAACTGAGGTGATAATAGTAATGATTTCAAGGGTTGCTGGGTTATTCCCACCCTCCCCAAGGAAGATTCAATCTACCCACCCCCACCCCCAGCCCCGCTTGCCACTCCGCCCCAAATCCCCTAGGACTTGCGATGGCAGCATTGGTAAAGCCCACGCGTGAGCTCACCGTCCCTTGAGGACGTTTCTCTCGGGTGCAAGCTCCTTGGAGTTTGTTTTTATAGGACTGTTTCATGTTGCCAGGCCAGACCCCAAAAGCAAGTTTGAGGTTATGGTCAGATGTTTGCCTCACTTCCCCAGTTCGACACTATATGTGTGTGTGTGTGTGTGTGTGTGTGTGTGTATTTCAAAATCCTCAAGTTAGGCAATTCATTAATTTGATTACAAAATTATTTCAAAGACTGCCTAGCTTAATTTAAAAGTTTTGTTGGGCTTCTTGGGCTGGTGGTGGGGGGCATGCGGGTGGCATGAGGAAGTTCCCAGGCTAGGGATCGAACTCACACCACAGCAGTGCCCAGCCTACCACTGCAGTGACAATGCTGGATCCTTAACCCACTGCACCACAAGACAACTCCTCACCTTAAACAAAGAAGTGTCTATTATATAAAACGAGAAGTGCCTTGTATTAAATGAAAACCTAGTAGGATAATTTTCTAGTTAGATTGTCCCTCCCTTGTCTCCATCCAGGCTCCCATTAATCTTCAGAAGGCCGACCTTTTGAAAACAACACCACACCACTTTACAGTATTAGAACACAAGGGAAGGAAAAAAAATAATGTCAGAGCAGTAGTTTGCATTGCTGAAAGCTGAAAGAATCTCTGCAGAGTGACCAGTAGGCTCAGGTTCAGAGTTTCTTAAGGGGGTGCTCATTTGATTGAACTGCACCATCAGTTTTCTACCTTTGAGCAGATGGAGCTAGTTTTCTTGGAAAACCCAGGATCTCATCCGTGACTGACTTCTGAAGAAAGAGATATGATGCAATAGTGTACCACACGCACTTTCCCTTTTGCTTCTTGCCAGCTCAGAGCAAGAAAATAAAGTCTTGCTGACCTCTGGACTTGCACACTAGCTCTTGTTTTATTGAATGTGTTCAGAGAGCCGATCGGTACCAACTCCAATAAAAAGCCAAACCCTACCTTTGCTGGGACATGAGTCAGTACTTTGTAACTTTCTCTGGCAGGCACAGGTCCTTTGGACCTTGTTCTCCTCATGTCTCCTTGGGACCTAGCACAGTACCTGGTCTAGAGTAGATGTTTAATGAATCTTTGCTGGACCAATTGACAGAGGAATCAACGAAAAAAAGGCGAAAATACCTTCTTAGGTTTGGTAAAGCGTGAACCCACCTGTTCTCAAACATTGTCTTTCTTGCTCCGTACCCAAATCCCATAGCACTTTTCAGTCTACGTCCTGTCCTTTTTGCTGTGGTTGACCTTCCAGTTTCCTGACGGTGTCTCTCTCTTGGCTTCTGACTACATTTTCTTCTGATATCCCTTTTACTTTTTCGGCCACTCATTTCTCTTTTTTTTGCCTTTTGTTGTTTTAGGGCCTCACCCCTGGCATGTGGAGGTTCCCAGGCTAGGGGTCTAATCAGAGCTGTAGCCTCCAGCCTACGCCACAGTCACTGTAACGCGGGATCCAAGCCGTATCTGCGACCTACACCACAGCTCACGGCAACGCCGGATCCTTAACCCACCGAGCAAGGCCAGGGATCGAACCCACAACCTCATGGTTCCTAGTCGGATTCGTTAACCACTGTGCCACGACGGGAACTCCTCGGCCACTCATTTTTCATTCTCCCCTTTAGCCTTCTCTCCATCTCTTCAGCTTGATCATCACTGTCTTTTTTACTTCTCTTGTTCTCTCTCTATATAGATACCCTCTTTCTAAGTTATCTCATGTATATATTTGGTGTCAGTATCACCTATAGATCCTATAACAGGAAGACTTTCAAATCTATAACTATGTTTTATTTAACATTTATTAGGATGATCGTATGTGCTAGGTGGTAGGGATGTAGTGCTTCAAAAGACATGGTCTTTGCCCTTTTATAGTCTGAACGGAAGACAGACTTCAACAAATATTGACAATGAGTTTGGATAAGTAGAGTTTTAGCGGAAATATAAGGCATTGCGTTATGGGAGCAAAGAACCTCTTCAAGGAAGTGATCCTTAACCTGTGACCTGAAAGATGGGAAGGGATTGATAAAGCGAAAGTGACAAGGCAAAAGCCAGAAAGAGATTATTAAGATGAAGCCGAGTTCTTGTCGTGGCTTGGCGGAAATGAATCTGACTAGGAACCATGAGGTTGCGGGTTTGATCCCTGGCTTCGCTCAGTGGGTTAAGGATCCGGCGTTGTTGTGAGCAGTGGTGTAGGTCGCAGACGCGGCTCCGATCTGGCATTGCTGTGGCTCTGGCATAGGCCGGTGGCTATAGCCCCGATTAGACCCCTAGCGTGGAAACCCCTACATGCCATGGTGTGGCCCTAAAAAGCAAAAAAAAAAAAAGAGAGAGAGAGAGAGAGATGAAACCAGAGAAGTGATCAGAATTAGAGGCTGCACAACCTTGGAAGGCATGATATGGGGTTTGAACTTTTTCCGAAAGAGCAATGAAAAACCTAGAAGCGTTTTTCGCTGGAAAGTGATGTGATCAGAATTTCTTGTAAAAATGGCTCTGTTAGCAGCTTGGAGCCTGGATTGAAGTTCAGCCAGGCCAGAGGCAGGGAGAACAATGAGAAGGCTGCTGCAGTGGCCCAGGTAAAAAGATGATGGTGGTGCTCTGGACTTGAATGGCAAAAGAGATGACTGATTACAGAGTTAAGTTCAATGTAGAATCAATGGAAGTGATCATTAGTTGGACAGAGTGGAAGATGAGGAAAATAGATTTGAGGATGATTTCTCAGTTTCTGGGTACAACTGGTTGAATGGTGTCATTTACTGAGATAGTTTGGTTGGGAAGGAGGGGAAGCAAAATGATAACTTTAGTTTGGAATATTATACCAAACACTGCTAGTTGCCTGCTCAATAGCCATATTACCTTCTCCTTTCTAAAAGAATCCCAAATTTGGAGTTCCTGTTGTAGCTTAACTGATTAAGAACTCAACATCGTGTCCTTGAGGATGAGGGTTCCATCCCTAGCCTCACACGGTGAGTTAAGGACCCATTGTTTTCACAAGCTGCTGAGTAGGTTGCAGATGTGGCTCAGATCCAGTGCTGCTGTGGCTGTGGCATAGGCTGGCAGCTGTAGTTCCAATTCCACCCCTAGCCTGGGAAATTCCATATGCCACAGGTACGGCCATAAAAAAAAAAAATTAAAATAAAATATAAACAGAATCCTAAATTTGTTCAAGAATCTACTCCTCTATGCAGCAGTTCTCATTGTGGCTCAGCAGTAACGAACCCGCCTGGTATCCATGTAGATTTGATCCCTGGCCTCGCTCAGTGGGTTAAGGATCCGGCATTGCCTTGAGCTGTGATGTAGCTCGGATCCCGCGTTGCTGTAGCTGTGGCTGTGGCATAAGCTGGCAGCTGCAGCTCTGATTCAAACCCTAGCCTGGACGCTTCTATATGATGCACCTGAGGCCCTAAAAAAAAAAAAAGTCTGTACACACGTATATCTCTCTTAAAAAGACACAAGTTTAAAGTATCTGTGATCACTGGTTACTCCAAAATTCATAGAGGATGATATAACAGAGGGACATTGATGAAGGGACTTGGTCAATAACTAATAGGAGAACTGAGAAGCCAAATGCAGATTAGCAACAACAGGAAGCCACTATTGTTTCTAGGCTGGAGGGACAGGCTAGGACAAAGAGGCAGAGTCACCCAGAAGGAGGCACTCAGGGGCTATGGTCAGAAGCTGGAAGCACAGTGGGCCTGCCCATCCGGAGAAGTGCTGGTGGAGATGCTGCCTGCGGCGAAAAGGAAAGGAGAGACCTGTTCTTTCCCTTCCAAACCCTCTGAAACCCTGGCAGCGTTTCCCATTGGCTGGGCCCACATAGAGGCCAATTATATTAGTCAGTTTTGCCTAGTCTATGCTGCTGCAGCAAACAAAAAATCTCAGTCGCTTACAAGAATGAACATTTATTTTTTATTCCAGTTCCATGGTGGTGATCTGGGTCAGCCGTGGTTCTGGCCCATATGTCTTCCCATTCGCAGACGGAAGCTACAGTAACATCCCCAGTCTTGGTCCTGTTGCAGAAGGAAAAATAAATAGCCAAACCATGCAACGGCTCTTAAGCTTTTGATCAGAGACAGTATATGCCACGTCCACTCACATTCAATTAGTTAAAGCAAGTCGTATGATGCCAGTGGGTCATGGAAATACACTTCTCCTTGAGCTGCCACTGCAAGTGGGTAACTACGTAGAGGAACATGTAATTCTCCTACATAAATGGTAACAATAATACTCTCTTATCCCAGCCTACCTTCTTGATAGTAAATATTCATTTATCCCCTTTTTGCATGAAAACTGTATTCATTCTCCTTCCAGAAAAGAGTGACACCCAAAAGTCTCAAGCAAGCATGACATCAGGGTCAAAGTGTTGTATCTCATGATAATTTCTGTGTTTTGTTTAGATATGGCTCCTCTTGAAGCAGAGACTAATGAACTTAAAAACAAACAAATGTTTTCCACTGCTGCCCACATCTATACCTAATATGAAGTCACTGAACAAGGACAGGATAAACACTTTCATTCATCAAAAGAAAGAATGGAAGGCATACAACCATCGCTGGTTCTCAGAATTTGGAAATCCTGCTGAACATTCCAGTTCAGCTCCCTGTGTGTAAGTGGCCCTTGTTATTGTTCTTCATAACTCTTTGCTTTAATTTCTTTTTTTTTTTTAAATCCTTCTTGAACACATCTGGAAAAATACACTCCTGGGGAGCTGAGCAGCTTTGTCAACTTCCTTCATGCCCACAGAAATTTGGGAGTTGTTCTCCAGCAGTCTTAACCTTTTAACCCAAGCTGGTGTATCTTGGCTGTATATCTCTCATTAAAACTTATTCTTTTGGAGTTCCCGTCACAGCTCAGGGGTTAGTGAACACGACTAGGATCCATGAGGACGCGGGTTCTATCCCTGGCCTCACTCAGCGGGTTAAGGGTTCAGCGTTGCTGTGAGCTGTGGTGTAGGTCGCACACGAAGCTTGGACCCCACGTTGCTGTGGCTGTGGCGAAGGCCGGCAGCTCCAGCTCCAATTGGACCCCTGGCCTGGGAACCTCCATAGGCCTCGGGTGGGACCCTTAAAAAGACAAAAAAACAAACAAACAAACAAAAAGTGAGATACAGGAGTTCCCGTCATGGCTCAGGGGTTAACAAATCCGACTAAGAACCATGAGGTTGCGGGTTCGATCCCTGGCCTTGCTCAGTGGGTTAAGGATCCGGCGTTGCTGTGAGCTGTGGTGTAGGTTGCAGACACGGCTCGGATCCCACGTTGCTGTGGCTGTGGCGAAGGCCGGCAGCTACAGCTCCTGTTAGACTCCTAGCCTGGGAACCTCCATATGCCACGCGTGCGGCCCTAGATAAGGCAAAAAGACAAAAAAAAATCAGGCTACCTGTCTGATCTAGCCAGCTCCACCTGCCAGTTACCACATCTATAATTCTTTTCAAAACATCTCTCTCTCTAGGCATAACTGCTAAGGCAGCTTGAATTTAGCAAGCTTTCGTTAGAGAAGCTCTTTGTCTGTTTTCCCTGAGCCATTTTATCCACCAAAGCCACTGTTCACACCCTTGACCTGGTCTCTGTCCTAAGACTGAGTTTTAACTTGTGACTTCATCAGTCTTGTTACTCAATGCGTTTCTCAATTTTTATCCTTTATTGATTAGAGATGAGCCAACAGTTGCACCTCTCAGCCCTGTCAAGCCTGGAACTTATAGATTCTCCCTCCTCCTTTTCATCCCTGCTAACAAAACGACCAGTTTTTTCTAAACTCACTATTTTCTCTCTTGAGTCCTCCAGCCCAGTGCCTCCCTTGCCCAGCCAGCCTACCTGGAAATTCCTCCAGGTACTTGGTTGCTTGCCCAGCACCTGTTTATGCTCCTTTCCTCCATCCCAACAGCACCCTGTTATTCAGACGCGCACCCTCTTAACCCTGTGTGGCCGTGTGTTTCAGGAAATGCGGTGCCATCCTGGCCCCAGGGGGGATGTCTGATTGGTCTGGGGTTTCTTTGTTTTTTTTTTGTTTGTTTGTTTGTTTGTTTTTTGTCTTTCTGCCTTATCTAGGGCCACACCCGCGGCATATGGAGGTTCCCAGGCTAGGGGTCTAACAGGAGCTACAGCTGCCGGCCTTCGCCACAGCCACAGCAAAGCGGGATCCGAGCCGCATCTGCAACCTACACCACAGCTCACGGCAACGTCGGATCCTTAACCCACTAAGCAAGGCCAGGGATCGAACCCGCAACCTCATGGTTCCTAGTCAGATTCGTTAACCACTGAGCCACGACGGGAACTCCTGATTGGTCTGTTAATCTCAGTGGTTTACATCTCCCTTGCCATTCCCCCTGACTAGTTTTGTCTGGGTATGTGACACAGTTCCGGCCAAGGTGATGTAAAGGGAGGTGTGATAAAGGCTCCTGGGAAAGCCTCTCTTGCTTCTATGAGAGACACGCTGGCAGAGGACATCCCTTCTTCCTTTAGGTATCGTCATGGAATCTGCCAACCACAGCTGGAGGAGAGGTAGCCTCCTCCAGGTTGCAGGTAATACTGATGCACCTCCATGAAGATGCCAAGTGGAAAAAAACCTTGGGTATTTTCCCTCTTTCTCTTTCTCTTTTTTTGGCTCTGTCCACAGTATGTGGAAGTTCCCAGGCTAGGGATTGAACTTGCACCATAGCAGCAACCCGAGCTGCTGCAGTGACAACACCGGATCCTTAACCCGCTGCCCCACAAGGGAACCCCAAACCTCAGGTCTTGATGATGTCATCAAGCTGCTGATTGAACCAACCCAGGACCTTTCGTGCCTCACCTCTTCTTATGAAGAGATAATAAATGGACTGTGTTAATAATTAACAAATTATGTGAGATAATGAATTGGTTATGGTGGTTGTGTGTAAACCAGTTTGATTCAGATTATTCTGTTTCTTGCAGCTGAAAAAAATTCTCTCTTTTTTTTTTTTGTCTTCTTAGGACCACGGGGATTCGTTTGTGAATGGAAACCTGACCCAAGCTGAACCAATGAAAGTTTCCTATCTCCTTCCTAGAAGTTACTTCACTTTCTTAGGAGAAAGTCATGGGAAGAGATAGCCTCTCTCAATGTGAGCATGAAAGTGTATAGCCTTGATTGTTGACAGCCACGTTCTGAACCATTGGGAAGCCAGGCTGAGGATGAAGTTCACACTGTAAATGGCAAAGCAGAAGACTGGGGACAGCCTGCTCAACATTGTTGAGCTTCTGGATCAACCAGTCCTGGGCACTAGTTATTATATGTACCAATATATCCCTTTAGTTTAATATGGTTTCAGTCATATTTCCTTTTTTTTTTTTTTGCTTTTATTTATTTATTTATTTATTTATTTTTTTTTTTTTTTTTAGGACCGCACCCAGGGCATATGGAGGTTCCCAGGCTAAGGGTCCAATCGGAGCTACAGCTGCTGGCCTATGTCACACAGCAACGCAAGATCCAAGCTGCGTCTGCGACCTACACCACAGCTCAAAACAAGGCCAGATCCTTAACCTGCTGAGCGAGGCCAGGGATCGAACCTGCAACCTCACGGTGCCTAGTCGGATTTGTTTCCTCTGCGCCACAGCGGGAACTCCTCAGTCATGTTTCTGTACTGGCAATTAAAAGCATCCTAGGTAACTGTCTGCTCTCCCACGTCCTACCATTTACCAGGTTATGACTTTTTTTCTTTTCTTTTTAGGGCCACACCCATGGCATATGGAAATTCCCAGGCTAGGGATTAAATCGGAGCTACAGTTGCCAGCCTATGCCAGTGCCACAGCAACGTGGGATCCGAGCCACATCTGCGATCTACACCACAGCCACAGCAACGCCCGATCCGAGCCACGTCTGCAACCTACACCACAGCTCACAGCAATGCCAGATCCTTAACCCACTGAGCGACGCCAGGGATGGAACCCGCAACCTCATGGTTCGTAGTTGGATTCGTTTCCACTGCGCCAGGATGGAAACTCCTAATTCAGTTTTTAAGCTTACTTCAAGCCTTTATGGGAACTCTTTTCAGACACCCCTCAGGCTGTTGCATTGCTTCTTTGACCAGCCATGATACTGCATTGTAGAGAGTACTGTACCACGTTAAGATTTTTCTCTTCTATCTCTGCTCACTGGATTGTGGGGAGTTCCATGTTCCCAAACTGAGCAGACACTAAATTTGAGTATACACATGCCAGAAGTCACTTTTATTTAAACTGTCTTGGAGTTCCCTGGTGGCTCAGTGAGTTAAGGATCCAGTGTTGTCACTGCTGTGGTGTGGGTTCGATCCCTGGCGTGGGAACTTTTGCATGCCATGGTGGGGCCAAAAAAAAAAAAAAAATCCTCATATATGCTTAAAATTAGGGAGCTAAGTAGGTAATTTGGTGTAGTGTCAGGAACACTGGACTGCAACCCACAAAAAAGGAAATTTTGTTTTGATTCTACCACTTACGAGCTGTGGGAACCTCAAGGAAATGCCTTGGCCTCTACACAATTCGGTTTCCCGTCTGTAAAATGGGAATACCGCAGTCGTGTCACTGGTTACAGAGCCTACCATCTGCCTTTTTCAAGGGGATGGCAATTTTGCCTGGAAGCTTTTCATTCAAGGTGAAGATGTGCAAGGGGGAAACCTAATGCCATGGGAAGTAAAAAGTAAACACCAAACTCGTTCATCATAGTTTATTTTCCATAATCTGTAGCATAGGCCATAGAATCATTTTCCAAAGACGTGAACCAGAAGAGAATGAAAAAGATGATTACGATCACCAGCGGTGGCGGCAGAGGACGGCCTGACAGCACAACGAATGAACAAAATACGTAACGCCAGATGCTCTTCCCACCTAAATGGGGTCAGTCATTAAAGCAGCCGAGCTTTAGCTCCTCTAACCTCCCTGCAGAGAGGAGGACAGAGGCGGGTGAGGACTGATTACGGCTCCAACAGGGAATGATTTAACACCACCACTGGCTATGTGACAGAGAAACTAATTTGCCCACATCACTAAGCTTGGGTTTTTCCACTCACATTCATTGGGTTGCTTGCACACGACAACAGCAGCGTTTGTTGGTGATGGGATTCAAAGGCTTGGGCATTGCTGTTAGCAAGAGAACACCAGTGACCCAAGGCGGCAACATAGCCAGTTCAGCAGCTTTCGCCCCATCAATGCCCACAAGGCAGAGTCGAAAAGAGGATTTCTTTCAGCTCCACGCTACAAGAAGGATTCATGTGGCCTCGGATCAGACTAAATGTACATGTTTTACTTAAACTGCTAGTACTCTTCCACCTGAACTCCTCGAAAGCCGCTGAATGTGATAGAGATGTGGTCTTCTGGCCATAACGGCAGTCTGCAGCCTGTGGCTGGCTGATTTTATTTTTAGGATTAATGGGGACCTTCATCAGGCCTCTTTCTTTATTCTGAACCCCAGCTTCCCAAGTGTAGGAGGGAGAAGTCACAACAGCTTGAGGGACTGGCAAAAATCTGGGCTTCCTGGTAGGATGTATCAAGATATGAATCTGTTTCAGCATCATCTTATTATGTGACCTTCGGTGAATTAGTTACTTTGAGCTTGGTTTTTCTGTCTATAATATGGGGATGATACGAAATACCTGTTGGTTTCATTATTTCATTCACTCAACAGACATTTATTGAGTGACCCCTATGTATCCCAGGTGGTGTCCTAGATCTGTGCCCACAAACATGAGTGAAATAGATATGGCTCCTTATGGCGCTTACGTCTGTTGTGAGAAATAAATAACAGACATGAAGCACTTAGTACTGTGCTTTTAACAGGTACCCAGTAAATGTTTTGAGTGGACCAGAAGTGTCATTATTGAAATTCAGGAGTTCCCTTTGTGGCTCAGTGGTTAACGAATCCGACTAAGAACCATGAGGTTGCGGGTTCGATCCCTGGC
>PVHT021183726.1:15127522-15198260 GCA_004024745.2 Catagonus wagneri | reverse complement strand
AAAGGCAAAAAGACCAAAAAAAAAAAAAAAAGAACTCCTACTCTTGAGGAGCTGTGAGGATTCAGTGATGCCTGTGGCATCTACCACACAGAAGGAGACAGTTCCTCTCCTCTTCCCCTCCTTTGCCTCTCTGAGGGGGAAGATGGCAGAGAAGGTTCCATTAGCAGCAGACAGTTCCTCTCCTCTTCCCCTCCTTTGCCTCTCTGAGGGGGAAGATGGCAGAGAAGGTTCCATTAGCAGCTGCCCACTGCCTGGTATTTGAGAGGCAGGAGGCACATGGCATCATGCCTAACACCTCACCAGGCCAATATCACGCCAAAGTGTCACATGTCCAGTCGGGGCTCTCAGATCAAGGGGCCTGCTCTCTGCCTCCCATTCAAATATCCCAGGCCGGTATGGTGAGGGGCAGATGGGAGCAGCCCCGATCCTCGGTGGCCAAGCCGTAGTGGGCCACGCGGCCGTTGCGCAGCGGGAGGCGGCCAGGCCTGGAGGCCCCGCTGCCCAGACCCGACTTGGAGGCCAGGCCCGAGTCGCTGGGCTGCACCTCCACGAAGACGCGAGTGGGCAGGAGCGCGCTGGGCCGCTCAGAGTAGGCCTCGGGGTGGCGCTCCCACGGCGGCGGCGGGCAGAGCTGGGCCCGGAAGGCGGCCTGGAAGCCGCGGCGGAAGTTCTCGTTGAAGTAGCCGTAGATGATGGGGTTGGCGCTGCTGTTGAAGAAGGCCAGCCAGTGCGCGAAGGGGAAGGCGTAGGCGGTGACCAGGTGCAGCTGCGGCTCGCTCAGCTGCCCGTAGTCGATGAGCAGCAGCAGCACCCAGAGCGGCAGCCAGGACAGCGTGAAGAACAGCGCCACCATGACCAGCATGTGCACCACCCGCGCCCTGCGCTGCGCGCCCCGGCCGCCCTCGCCGGCCGCCCCCTCGCCGGCGCGCGCAGGGCCCGGAGCCTTGCACAGCTTGCGGGCGATGCGGGCGTACATGACCACGATCAGCGCCAGCGGCGCCAGGTAGATGTGCGAGAAGAGCACGGCGGTGTAGACCTTGCGCATGCCCTTCTCGGGCCAGGCCTCCCAGCACGAGTAGAGTGGGTAGGAGCGGTTGCGGGCGTCCACCATGAAGTGGTGCTCCTCGCGCGTGACAGTCAGCGTGACGGCCGAGGGGCACATGATGAGCAGGGCCAGGGCCCAGATGACCGCGATGGTGACCAGCGCCTTCCGCAGGGTCAGCTTCTCACGGAAAGGGTGCACAATGCAGCGGAACCTGCAGCGACAGGGGAAAGAGAAGCAGAAGTGGGGGGTCTGCGCGGGTGGCGGGTCCCAGTGGTCTCTGGGATGAGAGCCAACCCCCGACTGAGAGGGGGGCCGGGGGGGGGGCACTTCACTTTCAGCATAGCATCTTTGGGCATCTTTGGTAAGGTCAGCGAGGGCTCGGATGTTGATTATGTTCATTTGCAAGCAAACTGGTCTCACCTCTGGGGGAGTTGGCTCCTGGGTGGCCAAGGAACAAAAGCCCAAAAAAGGGTTTTACAAGAGTGAACCCTGTTTGTGCACTTTGGGGGATTACAGCAGTAGCAGAGCCATCAGGCTGCACATTCTGTCCTGGGTAGGTGCAGCAGAGAAAACAATTTTCAGGTGTTTATGGCTTCTCCAGCAAACCTTGGGAATTCAGGTGTGGAGCCTGTGTGACAGGTTGTCCCTGTGTCACCTTGGCCAATGTCAAATCAACAGTGTCTCCACAGTATTAGGAGAAAGCTACACCATTTCCTCATTAGGATGGCTCAGCAGTGATTATTATTCACACATTTAATTTACAGATGAGGGCACTGGGATTCAGAGGTGCTGTGTAACTGGCTCAGGGTCACAGAGCCGGCAAGTAACAAGGACCAGCCTGAACCCAGAAGCGAATTCCACTATGCCATATAAACCTGCAGCTGTAAACACTCATTGTGCATTAGAATCTTCTGAAGCATTTTATCTATCTATCTATCTATCTATCTATCTATCTATCTATCTATCCATCTATCTATCTATCTATCTATCTTTTTAGGGCTGCACCTGCGGCATATGGAGGTTCCCAGGCTAGGGGTTGAATTGGAGGCTGCTGGCCTATACCACAGCCATGGCAATGCCAGATCCTTAACCCACTGCGCAAGGCCAGGGATGGAATCTGCGTCCTCATGGATATTGGTCAGATTCATTTCTGCTGAGCCACGACGGAAACTCCTTCTGAAGCATTTTCAAAAATACCTCTGCCGAGTTCCCCTGGTCAAAGATGCCAGTCTAAATAGTCTAGGAAAGGGTGCTCCCATCGAAGCTCAGCAGAAGAGAATCAGACTAGGATCTGTGAGCATGCAGGTTCCATCCCTGGCCCAGCTCAGTGGGTTAAACAATCCCGTGTTGCCATGAGCTGTGGTGTAGGTCGCAGATGCTGCTTGGATCCTGCATTACTGTGGCTGTGGTGTAGGGCAGCAGCTACAGCTCCAATTGTACCCCTAGCCTGAGAACCTCCATATGCCACAGGTGTGACCCTAAAAAGACCAATAAATAAATAAGTAAATAAATAAATGGTCTGGGAAAGTCAAGGGGCAATTTAGGGGCTGAATCTGTACTAGAGCACAGGCCGAGGCTGACTCCCAGCCAAGTGCTCTTACCCTTCACCAAACTGGGCCCTGCCGTCCTGCCTCCCTACCCATTCCCCTGCCTGACAGCACTTTCAGCTTCTCCCACAGCCTGTCTCAAGCCTGGTTTTCTCAGTCTGCATGACTTTGGCTTACTGGTTTCATAGCATCACATACTTGAGAAATTGCCAGGGAACAAATAATTCTTAAAGCACACAATACTGGCTAAAAGTGCATTAGCACCTAATGGACAGAGGAGAATCTTGGGGCAGGCCAGGAAGGCTTCCTGGAGGAGGCAGAAACTTGAAGAGTACTGCAAATACCACTGGGAGACACTCTCACATATTATTAACCATGATGACAAAAGGAAGGCCAACGAAGGAGAGGAATTCCCCCAGTCACCCAGCTGGTTAGTGGCTTTGCAGATAGAAACCCAGTTCTATCTCCCTAGATGCCTATTTCACTGGCTCACAAAAGCTGGGTTTTGATGAGAGCAGAGATGAAGAGAGGATGATGACACTGGATTCAAGAAAGGGTGGAGCTAGTCAGTGCTCACGATGGGAAGAGGACAGGGAGGAGGGTGTGGGTGTAAGGAAGAAATAGAGTAATATTAACAGCTGACATCTGGTCTCTGTGCAGGGTGGTGGTATCAGGTTTTATAAACAGAAGTTCACTGAAGTGTCCCAGCCACCCTGTGGGGTATTTACCATTTTACAGATTAAAAAAACTGAGGCTCAGAGTAGTTGAGTGACTTACCCAAGGCCATACAGCCAAGGCAGGCCTCTGGCTGACCTGCCTGCCTCCCTTACCCTAGGGCAGCACCCGGAGTGAATCCTTATTGAAAGGGCTCAGAGGGAGGGAGGAGGATCTGCTGCAGTTGGGTCAGGAGTGTTGCTTGCAAAGAAAGCCTCCTCGGTCCCTGGCCCCACTCCATTACCAGACCCGTGCTTATCAGAGAATCCGATGGAATCTGAGGCTGACAGACTGGAAGTAACTTGAGAGAGTAGAGATGGGGAGTCAGGGACAAGCAGGAGGCCGTGGGGTGGAGCAAAGGAGCAGGAGAAGCACTTCCTCCACAGTCACACTGAGGACCTTTCCTTAAGCTGGCTCCCCTGGCTCACACTCATGGGTAGCAGGGGTCCTGCTGCTGGGGCAGGGAGGGGTGGGGAGGACAGCCCTCAAGCTCCTCTTAAGGCTCAGGAATCGCTATTAAACCTCTTCAGGAGTTCCCGTCGTGGCTCAGTGGTTAACAAATCCGACTAAGAACCATGAGGTTGCAGGTTTGATCCCTGGCCTTGCTCAGTGGGTTAAGGATCTGGCACTGCCATGAGCTGTGGTGTAGGTCACAGACGCGGCTCAGATCCTGTGTTGCTGCGGCTGTGGCGAAGGCCGGCGGCTACAGCTCCTGTTAGACCCCTAGCCTGGGAACCTCCATCTGCCGTGAGTGCGGCCCTAGATAGGGCAAAAAGACAAAAAAATAAAAATAAAAATAAAAAATAAACCTCTTCAGGAGCTGCCTCCAGGCTTTCCAGAAGGAGGTAGTCTCTGCATTCCCCCAAGTCCAGAAGGCAGCAACCTCACAACCCTTCCCTCTGTGGCTCAGGAATCGGCCCCACCGACCGCAGAGCAGCCTTGGCCTTCTGGCGGGCACAGCAATGGGGACAGCAGCTTGTCCTAGTGCCCACCCCACCCCACCCCAGCCAGCCTGCGATAACCCAGCCAGGAACTTCTCACCTTTCCACAGCAATGGCCACCAGCGTGAAAACGGAAGCCGATACGGACATGCCTTGCACCAAGCCGCTCATCTTGCATGTGGCGTTGTCAAAGGGCCACCCTGCAATGACAAGCCACCAGAGTGAGAGACACCTCATCCACAAAGAGCCGGAGTCCTCAGGCCATCTGGGCCAGTCCCTTCTGTGGCTTGCATCTTTCCTGCAGGTCCTGCTAGGCGGTCATCTTGTCTCTGCTTATACACTTCCAGAAGTGAGGAACTGACTGGCCCCCACCACTGTGGACAATCCTGATTATCAGAGACAGTCTTTATACTGACCAGTGATTTCTCTCCGTAAGCTTAAGATCCAACCACCCCTTCCTGGCTTTCTGCTCTCATAGCCCTGTCCCAAGTTCTAGACCAGTGGTTCTCAACACTGACGGCTCACTAGAATCAACTTCAACTTGGGAAAGAACAGGTGCCCAGGCCCAGGCCAGACGAGTCACAATCAGAATCTCTGGGGGTGGGACTCAGACATCCATATTTTCCGAATCTACCCAGGAGACTCGAGCGGCAGCCAAAGTTGAGAACCACTAGGCCAGATCAATCCTGACTCTCAGGTAAGGGAAGGTCTAAGCAGCTCTGGCCCCTCCGACTTGATGTTCTCACTCTGATCCCTGAGCTTCTGCTTTCTTACGAGACCTGCCCTCAGGACTGGTAACCAGGTCCACCTCTTGGTTACCTGAGGCCATGTGTTGGTAACTGCCTGATGTTTATGCCCTTCTCGGCCTGGGGGGGTGGGGGTGTCCCACCTTGTTCTTGTCTTTTGTGCCCGCAGGCAGGAGTCACCTCCCAAGGCTGGTGTCTTTTTTTTCACCAGCAGCCTCCCCCATACTGACTTTCCGCCTGCATACTTAGTAAGTGCCAGGCATTGGCTCATTCAATCCTTACAATAGCCCTATTATTTTCTCCTTTTTACAGATGTGAGACTGAGGGGGAGATTAGTTGATTTACAATCTCTTTGCCCCTAAATCACTGTGGATTGGGGGTGACAGTTTGGTCTGCGTGCTGGGGAGCTGAAATGACATGAAAAGTCAATATTGCTGTAGGGAGCAGACTGATAAACATATGAAAAAAATGTTCAAGCTTCATTCATAATTAGAAAAATGCAAAGGAGCTCTCAGACATTGCTGGTGGGGATGCTCACCAATACAGCCCTTCTGGAGCGCAGTTAGGCAATGCCTAACTTATGCACTTATTTTTTGCCCTGGCAATCTCACTCTACCCTGAATATATACCTCTGATGACGTAAAGTTCATATGCACAAGGCTATTCATTGTAGCACTGTTGTAACTGCAGAATATCAGAATCAATCCAAATGCCCATGTAAAGAATTGGTGAGATGAACTATGGTACGCATGTGCAATGGACTATTATACGGCTATAAAAAAGAATAAGGAAGACCTCTACAAACTGATAGGAAGAGGTTTCCAAAATATATTGCTACATCCAAAAAGCACAGTGCAAAGAGTATCCACAGTATATTACCCTTCGTGTAAGAAAGAAGGGGTTACAGGAAAATATACACATTATCTGTTCATTTGTAGAAAGGAAATACAGGAAGGTAAGTCAGAAGATAGTATGATGGGTCAACTGTACAGGGAGGCGGTAAAAATGAGGATGAATTGGGTAGTAGAGATGACAGAGGAGTGATACTTCTCTGAGTATATCTTTTTGTGTGGATCTGACTCTTCAGAACTATAGCAATGTTTCATACCCTCAAAAAAATAAGTTTATTAACATCATGATATGGGAGAGACCCAAAGTGGATACGAACAATAACCAATAAACCTAAGTATATTAAAAATGAATAATATATCCACATTGAAGGGGAATAAAGAAGCAAGAAACTAACCTCAGAAACTTTGGAAAAGAGTATTTTGACTGTACTGTAATAATGCCCATTAATATATTCATTTCCTACAGGGTATAGGTTAGTAATACTAAAACTGCCTTATGTATATACCAAGATTGAACAAATAAGTAAATATATTATGGATAAATAGAGTTATATTTCTCACTATCAGAGAAAGAAGTTATAAGTGAGGAGAAAAGTTAAAATAAATCCTGTGATATCAGTTTGGAATCAGAGGTATCACAATTTTTGACAGACATATCATGGATATAGAAATAAAGATGTGCATCTTAAAAAAAAAAGGAGAGACAAATAAAAAAAGATGTGCATGTTAAATAGGTGTGTATTAGCATACATTATTTCCTAGCTCTGTCCCTTGAGAGGGCCTAGAAGCAATGAAACCCCAGTGCTAACAAGCACATCCAATTAGAACGGCTTCTAATTGCCATTCTCCAATAAAAGGAACTAGACCTTCTTAGAGAAATGGTTGACTGATTCCAGGGCTGGAACTGAGAAAAGACAAAAGGAGCCTGGATCACTTTGTGGTGGCAGAAATTAAGGAGATACTAAAAAAATTAATGCTGGCCTGTTGAAAGGACACAGGTGCTACATTGAAAGAGCTCCCAATAGTCAAAACTGAGGGCAATTTAAGCAACAAAATAATGGCAGTACTGGGTTATAACTGATAGAGTAGGATAAATGTAGAAGGAATGATGTAAGTAGAAGATCATTATTGAGGAAATACAACAGTAATAACTGTTGCAGGCAAGAACCATCAAATGGATGCTAAAATTGGTGGGCAAACGTATAGTGAGGAACAAGACATGTGCATGGTCTCAAAGTATCTCCCCATAAGATACTTATTAATTATGAAGAGGGAAATGGTAGCTTTATAATGGAAAAATCTGGCAGATACTATATTAACCAAGTGATCAGAGTTAATACCACTGTTAATAATTGTCGGGAGCCATACAAGATGAGCCCCGCTGAGACACGGTTCCACGGGGACATGGCTCCTCTAAACCTGCAACTACACGGCAGATGGATCCCTGACCTCTCCGGAATGACAAGGGCATAGTGAGGCTAATTGCACAAGATCTTTTGGCCTATAAAAGCTACAGTAAAAATCTATAAAGTTAATGTTTAGTTCCATATTTACTGGTGATCCATATAAAATTTAATAGATTACGATAATATTAGCTTGGTATGATAAAGAGAAGATAAATATAAATTTAATACTAACATAGTAAAAAAAAATTTAACCTTTACTAAAATAAAACTGCTTGGGGCTAGTCTGTTAGGTGCGCCAGAACAATGCTTACTTGATAGCTTAGATATGAGAACAATACTAAAGTCAATATACTTGCTTACACGTCACACTACACAAACCATGCATAACTTGCTGTGAGCTGAAGGCCAGTTTATTGCCGCTGAAGCTACATTGTCCCATATACCCTGCCCATGATGTACCCGGGAATACACTAGATTTTAGTATAGATTATATAGAAATAGTTTAAGTATAAGATAGTCACAGAATGTTAAGTAAAAATAAAAATCAATGTTAAGTTTATTGTTAATCTTTTCTACCTCTATTGTGTATGTGATTGACGTATCTATGCTTAGGTGCCTGTTGATTTTGCTTAATTTTAAGAATACTATTCTATTTAAAAAAAAATGTACTACGCCAAGATAAGAAAAAATAGTTTAATTTTATGTAATAGAAGGGGAACCAGTTGGTCTTATATAAGAGGAACAATGTCTGGGATGAGGTATTTTTACAATCTTTAAATAAATAAAAAACTACTAATATTAAAGAATAACCTTAAAAACGATTGTTAACCCAAAACCTGTTAATTTACAAACTGCTAATCCTATGACCTGTTGATCTTGTGACCCTATTGTGTGACCTACTGACTTTAAAAGCCAATAAAAAAAAGGGGTGTCCTGGTGGCATGATCAGACCACCAGGAGCCAAAATGGTATATAAAAAAAACTGAAAAATAAATCAAGAACAAAAATAAAAGCTCCTCGCCTACTACACACCTGACTCCTGTCATTATTCGCCGACGCTGTTCATCCTTAGGGGCACCCACTTCCCTGCTGAGGCTGGACCTCAACAAATAATATAGATATCATGTGCCTTATCACGTATCTTCTGTGGTATTCTCACCAACTGTGCATAAACTAAATCTAACTATAAGAAAACATGAGGCAAACCCATTGCAGGTCATTCTGCAAAATAACTGATCAGTATTCTTCAAACGTGGCAAGGTGATGCAAGTCAAGAAAGACCATGGCACTGTCATAGGTTGGAGGAAATAAAAAATGTATATAGCATAATCAATATATGGTCTTTGGTTGGATCCTGAACTAGAAAAGGACAATTGGGTGTTCCCATTGTGGCTCGGCAATAACGAACCCAACTAGTATCCATGAGGATGTGGATTCAATTCCTGTCCCTGCTCAGTGGGTTAAAGATGCAGCATTACCCTGAGCTGTGGTGTAGGTCAAAGATGCAGCTCGGATCTGGCACCGCTGTGGTTATGACATAGGCCAGCAGCTGCAGCTCCAATTTGACCCCTAGTCTGGAAACTTCCATATGCCGTGGGTGAGACCCTAAAAAAAGGAAAAAAGAAAAAAAAAAGAAAGAAAAGGGCATTTGTGGGGAAACAAGTGAAATTCAAATAAAGTCTGCAGATTAGTTCACAGTATTCTATAAATGCTAATTTCTGGTTTCAATAATTGCATTATGGTTATTTAGGATATTAACATTAGGGGATGGTAGGTTAAGAGTATATAGGAACATTCTATACAATTTTTGCAACTTTTTAGTATACGTATCTCAAATTATTTCAAAATAAAAAGTTAAGGACAATAAAGCAAAATAAAAGCCCTCCAGATTCAAAAGGCTACATACATACGATACCAGTTATATGACATTCTTACAAAGGCAAAATGATATTTTCTGTCCCTACAAGAAAATAGACAGGGGTTCCTGTTGTGACTCAGCACGTTATAAACCCAGCTAGTATCCATGAGGATGCAGGCTCGATCATTGGCCTCACTAAGTGGGTTAGGGATCTGGCATTGCCATGGGTTTTGGTGTAGGTTGCAGACATGGCTTGGATCATGTATTGCTGTGGCTGTGGTGTAGGCCGACAGCTGTAGCTCCAATTCAACACCTAGCTTGGGAACTTCCATATGCCACGGGTGCAGCTCTAAAAAGCAAAGAAAAAAAAATGAATAAATTTCAAATGAATAAAATACTTTGATGTTGGAGTTCCTGTTGTGGCACAGTAGAAACAAATCTGACTAGTATCCATGAGGAGGCAGGTTCAATCCCTGGCCTCGCTCAGTGGTTCCAGGATCTGGTGTTGCCGTGAGCTGTGGTGTAGGGTGCAGACACAGTTCAGATCCCACGTTGCTGTGGCTGTGCCATAGGCCGGCAGTTGTAGCTCCTATTGGACCCCTAGCCTGGGAACTTCCATATGCCGCGGGTACAGCCCTTAAAAAAGGAAAACAGATGAACAGTGCCAGGGTGTGAAGGGAGGAACTGACTATAGAACAACAAGGGAGAGTTTTTTGGGACAATGAAGCTGTTCTATATCTTGTTTGTGGTGGGTACTAACTGTACATGTTCATCAAAATTTGTGGAACTGTACATTAAAAAGGGTACATTTTTTGTATGTTAAATTATACCTTAATAAAATTATTTAGGAGTTCCCATTGTGGCTCTGTGGGTTAAGACATAGTGTCCTTGAGGATTTGGGTTCAATCCCTGGCCTCGCTCAGTGTGGGTTAAGGACGCGGCATTGCCTCAAGCTGCCCTTTAGGTCACAGATGCGGCTCGGATCCAGTGTCAGTGTGGCTGTGGCATAGGCCTACAGCTGCAACTTCAACTGGACTCCTAGCCTGGGAACTTCTATATGCCACAGGTTTGACCGTAAAAAGAAAAAAATTAAATGTAAAACATGCACAATGCACATTTTGTAAGACTGCATACAAACCAAAAGACACACATTACATTTAATAGCATGTTTACCTGTTGGTGGGGAAAGGGCGTTTAGAGTGGGGTAAGGGTACAGAAGGGAATGAAAAAATAAAAGTTTAATAAGGGGCTTCACAACAGAGTGACGTCACATGGTGCTGTGGACAGTGGATGTGAATAATTCAACTCTCTGCACCTTCGTTCAAAAAAAAAAAGAAACAAAAACAAAGAAAAACTGAGTGAAGTTTTATTTTCTTGTAGACGATTCTACTAGTAACAATCTACATACCCATCAAAAAGAGACTGGTTAAATGAATTGTAGTACCTCTATACAATGGAATTCTAAGTAATTGTAAAAATGAAAACCTCTTTCCTTCATTATTATGGAATAACTCCATATACATCATTTTTTTTTTTTTTTTTGGCTTTTTAGGGCTGCACCTGCAGCACCTGCAGAAGCTCCCAGACTAGGGGTCTAATCGGAGCTGTAGCCGCTGGCCTACACCACAGCCACAGCAACACAGAATATAAGCCACATCTGCAACCCAAGCCACAGTTCAACGAGAATGCCAGATCCTTAACCCCACTGAGCAAACCTGCATCCTCATGGATACTAGTCAATTTCGTTACTGCTGAGCCACAATGGTAACTACCTTATTTTTTTTTTCTTAATAGGTTGATTTTAATGAATCTTATTTACAAATTACATGCTGTATTTTTAAGCAAAAGAAAAAGTAAAGGTGCAGAACTGACTGATTAGAAAGTTAGCATTTCCTTAATTTACTTGTACTTTTACAAAATATTTTTGAAAAGTGCTTGCACTTACACAAAAGCGTTTTTAGGAAGAGATATAAGAAACTGGCAGCATTGGTTCCCTCCCACGAGAGAGCTGGAAGGCTAGAGCATAGGGGCAAAGGTACATTTTTCACTGGGTACATTTTGGTAGCTTTTGACCATTGAACTATGTGCACGTGTTGTCTATTCAAACAATTTTTTTGTCTTTTTGTCCTTTTTTTTATGGCCGCAACCGAGGCATATGGAGGTTCCCAGGCGAGGGGTCTAAACAGACCTGTAGCCGCCAGCCCATGCCACAGCCACAGCAACGCCAGATCTGAGCCATGTCTGTGACCTACACCACGGCTCATGGCAACACCGGATCGTTAACCCACTGAGCAAGGCCAGGGATCAAACCCACAACCTCATGGTTCCTAGTTGGATTTGCTAACTGCTGCACCACGACGGGAACTCCTATTAAAACGATTTTTAAAATTTAGGCATGTGAAAAGAACTGGCAGGTACCACCTTAACCAACTAGTGACCTCACCATATCATTGGTAACTGGTGAGTGTGTGCATGCTTCCGGACATGTGTGCATGCGCGTATATGTTTGTGTCTACATGTTTTGGGAAAAACGATGCTCAGTTTCTGTTCAGCAGCCCTGGAAGAAACTGGGATTCAGCTATGAATAATGATCCTACTAGGCAGAGCCAGTGCAACCAAGGGGGGAGCAGGCTGTCCTGGCTCCACTTCCTGGGTCCTGGAACCTCAAGGCAGCTAAGTCACTCAGAAAGGCGCTGTCCAGGCTCCGGATCTTGGGTTCCTGGGAGCTCTGAGATCAGAACCTGCAGGCACAGACCTCTAGGGGTCTCCACAGCTCCGGAAACTAGTCCTTCCCACCCAGACTCAGTCTACGGAGCCTTATTCTGAAAGGAGGAAGGTGAATTACACAGGAGAGAGTATATGACAGCAGGATCCTTTCTGACACTTGCAGAATGATAGGCAGGAATTCAGAGGTCGGCTGGTCTAGTTCTGCCTGAATCCCTTCTACCAGATCCTGCTAAATAGCCTGCCAGTCCCTACTTAGACACTCCCAGTGACAAGGAGCAACATCCGCAGGAGAGAACACTTTTGTTGGAGAATATCTCAAACAAGGTTTTAGGTCCTTATTCAGATGACACCTGCCTTCCCCCACTTCTTCCCATTGGTCCTAGTTCTGCTTGTGGAAACTCTCTTGGGAGAGCAGGACTGAACGCTGCAGTGCTTAGAAATATGGACGTGATGGAGTATAGGCTTTAGCTTGTTAGCTGTGGCATTTCTAGTCCCTAGAACGGTGACTGACCTATAGAAGGCATTAAAGAAATTCATTCTTGTTGAATGAATGAATAAATGAAAGGGAGAATGAATTCTGTATTCTTCTTTGTGATGGATAATCTGCTCATAAATTGATGCTTAGAAGTGCGGTGATAGAATAAAAAGGGAAAGGAATTCCCATCGTGGCACAGTGGTTAATGAATCCGACTAGGAACCGTGAGGTTGTGGGTTTGAACCCTGGCCTCGCTCAGTGGGTTAATGATCCAGCGTTGCCATGAGCTGTGGTGTAGGTCGCAGACGTGGTTCGGACCCTGAGTTGCTGTGGCTGTGGCGTAGGCCTGCGGCTACAGCTCCAATCCAACCCCTAGCCTGGGAACCTCCATATGCCACAGGTGCGGCCCCTAAAAAAAAAAAAAGAAAAAGAAAAAGAATAAAAAGGGAAGACTTGGAGCAGGAGCCACTTACTAGCTCTGTGGTCATATCTTGTTACTTCTTTATTTCTGCCCAATTTTATAAATTCGGGAGTGTCTGCTTACCTTCTAGGGTTGACATAACATTAAATAAAGTGATAGAAATACAAGTGCTGTATAAGTTATAATATTACGAGCAAAGGAGCAAATGGGTCAGGGTCCCATACAAATGAGTTAGTCAGTCTTTACTCATGCTTCCCTTTTTACTCAAAATGATAAATAAAAATAAAACAGGCCAGTATTTGAGCAGGGATAGATTCTTATTCCTTTGATTGTTAGTAAAGGATGATCTGTAATTAGAGTGGGAATCCTTGACTATGTAAACAGTGAAATAAAAAATTTTGGATTTTTTAAAACCAATTTTGTAAAGGACAGTAACTGCATTTTAATTTCCTGATAAGTGTGGGACTTTGATTTGTTTCAAAAGAATCACCTTTATTTTGTGCTGCTATGAAGTTCATGGCCATTTGTCCAGGCCATTCTCTTTGATTTCTTTTTGACCTTCTAATAAAGAAACATTTGTCAGTGTATATTTTTAACCTTAAAAAAAAAAAGGGAAAGAAATACAAATGTGAGAACATAGAACCGGACGCTTAGTTGTGTGAACTACAGACTTAATCACTCTTAATTCCTCTGTGCATGTTTTCTCATCCATAAACTAGGGATAACAATAACGCCCACATCATTGGGTTGTCATGAGGATTAGTTAAGATAATACAGGAAGAATAAGTCACATCACTCCTGGAACAAAGAACACGATTAATTCATTGTGTCTGTTACTTCTAGTGTAATCCCTCAGTACTAAGACTACCTAGAGAGTTTTAGACAATGGCATCTTGGCCACGAGACAGGGCCGGCCACAGTTTCAGGGATGAAGGGGACCCTGGCTGCCTCTGTCGCCTCCACTCACCAGTGATGAGGTTGTCCACAAGGGTGGTGGGCATGCAGAAGATGCCAACCAGCAGGTCACTGACAGCCAGGTTGAGGATGAACACGTTGGTGACGGTGCGCATGCGCCGGTTCTTGAGCACGATGAAGCAGACCAGGGCGTTGCCCACCATGCAGAGGAGGAAGATGAGCACGTAGGCCACGATGAACACGGCGGCCACCGGGGAGGAGTGCTGGTAGTAGGAGGAGAAGGTGAGGCTTGCGGCGGGGGTGGCCTCGGCATCGCTCCCATTGTGGCTGGGGGGCTGGCTGCTGTCGGACAGCTGGGGGGACTCCCCTACGAGCAAAGGAGCAAATGGGTCAGGGTCCCAGGCAAAGAAGTGACGTCTGACTTCTGATCACAGTGAGATCCTTCCGAGCTCCAAACCCTGACCGTGACCTCGTACCAGGATAAAGGGCTCAGCTTCAATTGTAACTGGACCAGCGGATCCAAGACTTTCAACCCACAGCCGCTCAAACCCTGACCTCACGCCTCCGTCCCCGTCTGGTCTGCCACTCATTCCCCAGTGTCATCTGCACCCAGTCCCCCTCTGCCCCATCCAGGCTCCGTCCTCAGCCCCGCACTGCCCCAGTGGCTGATCTCTCACGACTAGGTCACCCAGGTTCCCCTGCCCTCTTGTTTTTTGACTGGATTCAGTCAATGAAAGGCACCAAAGGAGACTGAAGGAATGGAAGAGAGAGGTCAGGGTCTTATCTCCTGCCTGCCTCGCTGCCCCGCCCAGGTCCGCCTGCGGGGCTGTTTCCATGGGCACAGCTCCTCGGCCGTGGCTCTAGCGTTTGCAGGGTCGCGGTAACACCATTTTCCCTCTCTGCGCCTAGCCTACCGCTTCCCGTGACAGCCAGTCCCTGGGTGCAACACCATCCCTCGCCGGGGCTCTCTTGCTCTCCCCTCCCCTCTGTAAAGTCCCTCTATTAAATCCTTTCTGAGCACCACCTGCTTTTTTTCTGGGATCCTGGCTATTATGCCCTCAAAATCTTTAATGCCCCTGCTTGTCATCTCCACAGAACTTTAGCTGGGAAAGGCAAGAAGGCAGTAGAGGAAAGGAGAACAAAAGGGGACCCTGGACCAGGGCTGAGGAGCAAAGGCACATGGTAAATATCCTGGAAGACCATCCAAAGCCAAGGTCACCATCCACCCCCCACCTCCTCCCAACGTGGGATCAGCTACTTCACTGGCGCACTGTTTAATGGAGCGCTTCCATATCTATTATTTGCTCTAACCCTCCCTGCGATCCCATCAGGTAAACAGGTTAGGTATCAGCCCCATTGGAAATGGGAGAACTGGGATCGAGGGTTTTTTTTTTTTTTTGTCTTTATGCTTTATCTAGGGCCATACCCGCGGCATATGGAGGTTCCCAGGTAAGGGGTCTAACAGGAGCTGTAGCTGCCGGCCTATACCACAGCCATAGCAACGCGGGATCCGAGCCGCATCTGCAACCTACACCACAGCTCACGGCAACGCCGGATCCTTAACCCACTGAGCAAGGCCAGGGATCGAACCCGCAACCTCATGGTTCCTAGTCGGATTCGTTAACCACTGAGCCACGACGGGAACTCCTCGAGGGGGTTTTTTGAGCCTCGCTCGAGGGGACGCAGAAATCTGTAACAGAGGTGGCCTTGCTCTGTGGGTCTTTAATTCGTCCCAGGTTTCAGTGTGTGTTTCTCCAGACACGTTTAGAAGGGAGCGGCTGAGTGTCCAACCACAGCTCTTCTGGGAAGTCGTTAGTGGTGGTGACTCAGGATGCTGTCTTGTAAACTACCCGCCTGCCTTCCTCCGGGACTGAGAGTGGCCTGTTCCGGGAGATGGAGAGTCTTTGGGGAATCTTCTGTTGCATCCAGAGCTCAGCCATGGGCCTGGGGGCCCGCCGGAGGCTTGGGACCTGGAGGCTGGAGTGATGCTGGGCGGGGGCGGAGCACAGGCCGATGAGCTGGCACAGTGGGGGCCACAGAGACCAGCAGGTGCATCGGGGCCCTTGGGTGTTGGGCACAGGGCCTCCTGGCAGAGAGGGAGAAGCTGGAAGTTTGGGTGCACAGCGAGAGGAAGACGTGCTACTCCACTCTTCACGCCCTCCAGGGACATCTAGTAGTACCAAAGCATCTTTATTTTAATATGCAAAATATCAAACATAGAGTGACTGTATATAAGCGTATATAGTTTAAGGAGTTCCCGTTGTGGTGCAGCAGAAATGACTCCGACTAGAAACCATGAGGTCGCAGGTTCGATCCTTGGCCTCACTCAGTGGGTTAAGGATCCGGCATTGCTGCGAGCTGTGGTGTGGGTTGCAGACACGGCTCTGATCTGGTGCTGCTACGGCTGTGGCGAAGGCCGGCAGCTGCAGCTCTGATTCGACCCCTAGGCTGGGAATCTCCATATGCTGTGGGTGCAGCCCTAAAAAAGAAAAAAAAAAAAAAAGAGTATGTAGTTTAACAAACCATAACGAGAGAGACAGAAAAGAGAACTCCCACGTATTTATCATCCACCTTCAATAATTACATCCCAAGACCAATCTTGTTTCATCCATAGCCACACCTCTCTCTGGATTATTCTGAAGCATAATCACATCACTTCCTTTCCTCTGTAAATATTTCAGATTGTATCTCTAAAAAATAGGACTAAAACCCCCCCCAAAACCTGGTATTATTATCACACCTAACAAAACCAGCAATTCTGTCACAATTTCATCAGTTACCTATCATTCAAAACCCATGACTGTTACAGAATTTTAAAATAATTCGTTTGAGTGAGGATTCAAACAAGACTTCTGCTTCCATTACATATTACTATGTGGCAAATCGCCTCCAAATTTATGACCTGGCACCGGGGCTTAGTAATCTGGGTGATCCTTCTGCAGATCTCTCAGGATCGCTCAAGCAGCCATGGTCCTGATGGCTGGGAGGTCCAAGATGACCTCCCTCGCAAGGCTGGTGGTTGGTGCTGTGCTGTCTTAGCTCTCCACGTGGCCTCTCATCTTCCAAGAAGCTAGACCGGGCTTCTTCATTGTGTGGCAGTCTCGGGGTTCCAAGACAGCAGGGAAGAAGATATAGGCTTCTTAAGATCTAGATGCCAGAATATGTATATGACCACTTCTGCCACATTCTGCTGGCCGAGGAAGCCACAAAGTCAGCCCAGATTCAAACCAAAGGAGAAAGAGTTTCTACCTTTTGATAGAAGGAGTGGCAACATTACATGGCAAAAGGCATGTGAAAGGAAACCATGATTCAAGAAGGTTCATTACTCTAACATCTATCACCATCTCCACATTGTATTTGGTTGATAAGGTTCTTAAGTCTCTCCTAGTTTCCAGGTTTTCTCTGCTTCTTTCACACCTTCCCTCCCCTCTTCCTTCCTTCCTTCCCTCCCTCCCTCCCTTCCATCCTTCCTTTCTTTCAGCTGTGCCTACAGTATATAGAAGTTCCCAGGCCAGGGATCAAACCTGTGCCACAGTGACCAGCTCACCACAGCACTGACAACACTGGATCCTTAACCCACTGAGTCACCAGAGAACTCCTCCCCTGTTTCTTTTTGCGCCCCTGCAATTTATTTGTCATGAAAACGTCTGAGTCATTTATCTGTAGAATTTCTCACAGACTGGATTTTGCTGATTGCTCTCTCTCAAAGTCACTTTATAGGTTCTATTTTCTGTCCCCTCTATTTCCTGTAAATGATAGTTAGAGGCTTGATCTGATTAAGCCTGGTGGTCTCTTTTTTATTTTTATTTTTCTATTTTTTTATTTTTTTTGTCTCTTTGTGGCTGCACCTGCGGCATATGGAGGTTCCCAGGCTAGGGGTCTAATGGGAGCTATAGCCTCTGGCCTAAGCCAAAGCCACAGCAATGCCAGATCCAAGCCACGTCTACACCACAGCTCACGGCAACGCTGGATCCTTAACCCATTGAGCAAGGCCAGGGATTGAACCCGTAACCTCATGGTTCCTAGTAGGATTCGTTTCCGCTGTGCCATGGCGGGAACTCCCTGGTGGTCTCTTTTTTAATGCCAAGCTTGATCAGTGGGCCTAGGCAATGTCAGCCTGATCCCTTCACTGTCAAGTTCCCCATCGGCTTTTCACCAGTGTTTTCAGCAGGAAACACTAATAATCATTGCCTTGACCTCTCACAGCATCTTAAGGACAATCCAAACTCTTTACTGCATGGCCTGATTCCTGTTGCTATCACTCTGGCCTCATCTCGGGCTGCTCTCACTTTTGCCCTTTGTGCCCTGGCCACTTCAAGATGCATCTACTGGAAAAAAAAAAAAAAATCTCTGTAAGTGGATCAGTGCTGTTCAGACATGTTGTTCAAGGGCCAACTATAATTAAGTCACTAGGACAAGCTCTCATGAATGGACTTTGTGCCTTTATAAAAGAGACCCCAGAGAGTTCCCTGTCCTTTCCACCATGTGAAGACACAGGCAAAGACGACCGTATGAACCAGGAAGCAGGTTCTCACCAGATACTGGATCTGCACCTTGATCTTGGACCTCCAGCCTCTAGAACTGTAAGAAGTAAATTTCAGTTGTTTATAAGCCACCCAGTCTACGGTACTTTGTTACAGCAGCCCCAGCAGACTGAGACCTCTCCTCATCTGCGTGAGAACTTCTTGCTCTCATCCTAAAAGTGGAAACAAACAATTCCTGGCTATGACCTTGGGTAGGTCATATCATCTCTCTGAAAACCAGGGACCTTATTGGTAAAATGGAGACAGGCTTGCACTTGCTGAAAAGGGGTTGTGGTGGGGGGGTCAGCGACATAATGTGTGAAGAAAACCTGGCTCGGTGAGGGCACACGCACTCAATACGTGGTTAGCTCAGCAGCAGCCGTACTGTATTAAACTGACAATGGATATGAGGATCATGTTTTTATAATACTCTTGGTGTGGACCTCCCTGGAAAGCCTGAAAGATGCGTGAGAGAGAAAACAACACTGAAGTGAAAGTCCCGAGCACAGAATCTGCCTGGGTACTTGCCCGATTTCACAGCTTTCCTGCTAATAGCTCCACCGTTACTGCATCTGCTTGTCTGTCCAGCTACCACACGGAAGCTCAGCCCCAGACTAGAGACCTGCGTTCACCATTCAGGACCCACTTCCCGAGAGCCACTGGGGACCTGCTGAAGGACACAGCACGACATAGTACAAATGGCCAATGAACACACAGGTCAGAAAGTTCATCTGTAATCAATAAAATGCAATTTTAAAAGAACACCGGGGTAAGCTTTTCACCAGTCAGACTGGCAGAGGAGTTCCCGTCATGGCTCAATGGTTAACAAACTCGATTAGTCCATGAGGATGCAGGTTCGATCCCTGGCCTCGCTCAGTGGGTTAAGGATCCAATGTTGCCACGAGCTGTGGTGTAGGTTGCAGACGTGGCTCGGATCCCGCGTGGCTGTGGTTGTGGCGTAGGCCGGCGGCTACAGCTCATATTTGACCCCTAGCCTGGGAACCTCTAAATGCCACAGGAATGGCCCTAAAAGACAAAAAAAAAAATCAGGTTGGCAGAGAGGAAAAGCCCTCAGGGATACCAGAGGGTGGCTGTGCGTTGCGGGGGTTGGAAGGACACACAGCAGCTCTGCCTTTGTCACGGGGGCACATCCATCCAGTGACCTGACACAAGACCCGCACCCGAAGCCAGCCTTTCCACCACTAGGGACTTACCTAAGGAACAGAACAAATTCTAGTAGTGTCAGGGAACATACCAACCAAGGGTTGTAATGGTTACAAAATAATAACTGCATTATAATTACGAATTCGTATAAATTATAAAATAATAACTTCATTATAAATTCAGTATCAAAGCATGTGTGTGCACGCGTGCACACACGCTTGTGTATAAACAAATGACAAAAACCAAAACAAAAGTTAGTGCAAATCCTCAGGGGGTATTTTAAGTGACTTTTAGTTTCCTTTCCACTTGTGTTTCAAACCTACTCAGAAGGAGGCTCTGATAAATATGATTAAAATACTATATCCGTGGTTCTTGGCTCTGACAGTGTCTCTGGCAGCACCTCTGGGTGCAGGGAAAAGCAGAACCCAGCTGGGCTTCCAAGAGCTTCTGTGTCCCATGCTGGAGGGAAACCAACTAGCCTGCTCCTCCCGCCTCTGCTCTCCAGCGGCCACCTCGCCACAGGTCACCCAGCTCCAGGCAGTGTGGGCAGCCATCCTCCCAGCCTATGGCCCACCTCAGCCACGAGCCTCCATGGATGCTGCCAGGGGCTCTGAGGAAGCCACCACCCTGGGCTTGGGCAGGGAGTGGGGTGGGGAATGCTGCCCTCTGCTGACTTCACCGCGCCGCACCGCACAGCACTGCACTGCAGCAGCCAAGGCCCAGTGGTGAAGGTCTGATGGGGACCACCTCCCCGCTGACCCTAGCAACTCTGCAGGAGGCCGGGCACCCTGCAGTGTCTGTCTGCAGGCCCTCGGAGACCCTCCAGGCCATATTTTTGGTCCAGCCACCCAAGAACACCTTCTGCCCTCCAGTCAGTGACCCTTGCTCACTGAGACCTGGTGACACAGCTTCTAGGCCAATGCTCAGAACTCAGTGACAGTTCTTCCTGTTGTTGAGTTGTCTTACTGTAACTCGTCCCCACCTCTCCCCCTTCTGCTCCCTGGAGCCACACAGAACAAGAATGGGGCCCTGTCCCCAAGGTCATTTCTTTCACCTCAACCTTTTTCCCACCCCGAACATTTCAGGATCTCCAGCAAATGGGGTTCTAGGCCCATCTCACCATCAATATTTTGATTCCCCCCAGGAACTTTCTTCCAGATTGCAAGCCGTATGTCCCCTCTTTGGAATGTATGAAATTGATTTTTTTCTTTTTAGGGTACACCTGCAGCATAGTTCCCAGGCCAGGAGTCGAATCGGAGCTACAGCTGCCGCCTATGCCACAGTCACAGCAATGTGGGATCGATCCGAGCCACATCTGTGGCCTACACTGCAGTGCAAGGCAACACCAGATCCTTAACCCGCTGAGCGAGGCCAGGGATCAAAACTGCATCCTCACGGATACTAGTTAGGTCCTTAACCCGCTGAGCCACAATGGGAACTCCTCAGTTGATTCTTTGCACCTAGATTCAGGACTCTGTATTTTACTTACATTTCATTTTCTTGGTTTCCATCAAGCATTCGAGAATGGTGAGATACACTTAAATCTTGAATCTGTTGTTCACGTGGGTGTTACGGCTCTTATCCACAGATTTGATGAGCATGCCTTTTATTTTCCCTCTAATTAATGTCATGTCGAGGATGGAGTCTAAGGCGCCTCTAAGCGGCATCCAAGCCTTAATGAAAGTCCCTTGTCAGTCCTCCCCCATTGCACAGCTCTCTGTCAGTTCACAGAGCTCTTGTGAGAGAAAGGGTCCTGCTGAGATCTCATAATTCATCCCTCCGCCTCGTAGAAACCCAGTCTGAAAGACGAAATGTGGTGGTTAAGCCCGATTTGTTCTTAGCACTAATATTGGCTCCTAAAGCCATCAATATTTTTCTTTTTGAACAATATCTTTCTTTTGGAAAAAAATCTTTATTAAAAAAATGTGCTCACTATAAAATGGTTTTGAGCACAAGAGAGTAAAAAAAAAAAAAAAAAATCCCTGCAATTTCACATCCAGAGATGAACCCCATGGCCAATGAACGCATCTGTGATGACCCCAGCCACGTCCCAAAGACGCTGGCTGGTTGGACAGTTCCCTGTACTTCCAGTGCCCCATCAAGCCTGCGCCAGGGCTCGCTTTCTGTTTTGCTTTCTTTGAAGCCACAAACGGGAACAACCCAGATGTAGGGGAGTGGAGCAGCCCTCAACAAGTGGAGAGGAACAAAGAGCAGTCAGCTCCCCACCTCACGTGGGGAGATGTTTTCTGTGATTTTCTCAGAAGGCATCCAGAGAGACAGAACGAACCCCAGTGGTTCTGGTTCTTGCCTTTTTTCCCTTCCCCTTCTCACTCTCCTGACCTCTGCTTCCTGCCATCAGCTCCTTGCCTTAGGCTATGCTTTCAGAAGCAGGGGCCCTCAAACAGAGATGTTAGTGACCACGTCTGTCATATACTTTATATATACGTATATATATCCTATAATAAGCCTATGTAATTTCGAATAAAGGGGATCACACTACACATGTGTTCTAAAACTTGTCTTTTTTTCTTGGCTGTGCACATGACATGTGAAATTTCCTGGGCCAGGGTTCAAACCCATGCAAGAGTAGTGACCCGAGCCACTACAGTGGCAATGCCAGATCCTTAACTCACTAAACCACAAGGGAAATCACCAAACCTACTTTAAAAAAAAATTACTCACAGGAGTTCCCTTCATGGCTCAGCAATAACAAACCCGACTAGTATCTATAAGGACACAGGTTTGATCCCTGGCTTCACTCAGTGGGTTAAGGATCTAGTGCTGCTGTGAGCTGTGGTGTGGGTCACAGATGTGGCCTGGATCCTGAGCTGCTGTGGTGTAGGGGGCAAGCTGCAGCTCTGTTTGGCCCCCTAGCCTGGGAATCTCCATATAAAGCAGGTGTGACCCTAAAAAGAAAAAAAAATTATTCACAGTAGGCAGTAAACATATTTTCCTGCCATTACATAAAATCCTAAACACAGTTCCTAATGTCTGTAATAGTATGCTGTTGCAGGTGTTCTCATCATTTAATTTACTTAATTTATCGACATCTAGATGATTTCCAAGTTTGCACTACGATGGAAATGCTGTGCGCATATCTTTGCAAGTACACGATGGCCTCCTTTGAAAAAATTCTGATGTGTGACTGCTTTACTGTCTCCTAAGAGTTCACTATGAGTTTGATAATTTATTCTGAAATTTTAATAGAAGTCAATATTAATCTTAGCAGCATAGAGTTTTGTTGTTGTTTTTTTTAATCTACCTTTCCTTCCTTTCTGAAAATCAGGACATTTTCCCATCTTCAGTTTTCTTTTTTCCCATCTTCATTTTTCTGGCACTTCCTTCATTCCCGGTAATTTCCTCTGAGGCAACGATTACATCTGCAAATGCCTCCAGGTCCTTGGAACGCCATTTGTCTGCTTCTGGATTGTTTGTGGCTTGACCCTTATCCAGCCACCTTTCTTGGGCTTCAATTTCCTCCTTAGGCTCTTCTTTCCACCATTTGATGTAAAATCACCTATGCCCGGCTCTGCTTGCCCTTCCTGTGCTTTCAGATTACGTGCAACACACGCCCAAGCCCCAAGCAGATTGTTTCTTGCTGTCCTTACACTTTGAAGGCTCTTTGCCCTGTCTTTGCCAGTTTTCCTCGGCTTCCGTTCACTTTGGGCTTCAGTGCTTTGCTAATACTATTCCTGCAGATCCCGCCAATCTTCTAGATTCATCTTGGATTCTGCATTCCTCACTGCATCTCTTGTTGCATCTTGTATAGGTGCATTTTTTAACCCCAGCTCACTGGAAAGCTGCAAATACAGTTGCACGTGATGTTCTGTAAAACTCCTTTTTCTTTCTTGCCAGCTGTGTCTGCGACTACTCGCTTGGAATTCCTGGGTTTTATCACCTCCTGTAGCAGCTTTCTTTCACGGGCATGATTTTGTTCAACACATCTTGTCTTCGTTTACCCTCACAGCTACCCTCTGAAGCCAGCTGAAATGTAAGTTTCCCCATTTAAGAGATGGGTAACCAATGGCACAGAGAGGTTTAGGCAAAACCCTAAAGACACCCAGCAAGTGGGTGAACCAGCCCTCAGCCCTCCAGTTTCTTATCCTAGATATGGTTTCTCTTGCCCATATCGGCTGAGGGGAGGGGGGCCTGAACCCCTACCCGGTAAGGTTGGGGCAAGCAGCCTAATGCCTGGGCCCCCAATCCCTTAAAGTCCTGGAGGTCAGGTCCACAGTTTCCTCTCCTTTCCCCTAGGGAGGAAAATTCTGCGTGGCGGAGATCTGTCTACAATTCCATCTCTCCCTCTACTCACAGCCCTTCCAGCAGGCAAAGTCAGTGACAGTTCCTCTAAAGCTAATAGGCAAGCTGTCTTCAAAGGATGCCCTGTCCAGGCAGGAGGGACCTTGCTATGCACCCAAGGACAGGGGCTTCCAGGTCTTTTCCTGCTCCTTTTCTGTCTCTCATACACATATTCTTTCTCTCTCTCTCTGAACACACACACACACACACACACACACACACACACACACTACAGAGCCCTCTTAGGTCTTTCTCCCTCTCTCATTGTGTCTGTCTCTGTCTTTCACACACACACACACACACACACACACACGCAGTGTTGGGCCCTGGACAGCCCTCGGTGATCAGACACTGCTCTTTTCCCTGTGCTCACTGCTCCTCAGTCAGCACCCACCCACCCCCAGCCCTCGGGGTCACTCACCCTCCATGCTGCCCACTCCTGCCAACTCCAGGACAGTCTCCGACAGAAAGGGGCAGCAGGCCCCTCGGAGCTGGCAGGGAACTCGGGTTCTCTGGCGCTGGGTTGCTGGCACACGTCCCTGCCTCTGCGCTTCGCGGTTCGAGTCCCGGGCCCAGCGGAGACGCGCAGGGGGTCGTGCGCTCGCTGGCCCCAGCCTTGCGCCAGGTCTCTCTCGCCTCACTGCCCGGAGGCGGCCGGGCGGCAGCCAGGGCTGAAGCAGCGCTGCTCCGGAGCAGCGCATCTGCCCGCCCGGCTCTGCCGCCCGCTGCAAGCCAACCGCCCTCCCCGGCCAGAGGGAGGGGGCCCGCGCGGCGCCGTCGCCATGGCACCCGGCGCACCTGTGCTGCCGCGGCGCCCCCTGCACGCTGCGCCCGGCCGGAGGAGGGCGCCCCCGGCCGCCTGCATGACTTGGCTCCCTCCCCAGGCACCGACCCGCACGTTTACCCTTGGGCAAGTGCCTTAACTGCACCTGAGCCTCAGTTTCTGCTTTTGTGAAATGGCTCTGAGGGAAGCAAATGAGACAATGTCAAAGTTTCTACCCAGAACCTAGGAGATGCCCAACAAATGGTCCCTGGAGCTGGATTGGCGGCCACCTACCCCCAACCTCACCCAGGGCCAGGTGCCACCGTTGTGGCCTTTTCGTCATATGAATGAAGCTCCCAGGTTCCTGGCTGAGGGAAGAGAGTGAATGGCCCATTCCTTCCTTTATGGGGGATTAGGGTTTATTCTGGGGAGACTCTGAGGACACGGTACCCATCAGGCTTCCTCCTGGTCTCCCTTCTCCCTCTCGCCTCTCCTCTGCCCCAAGTGGCTGACAGAGCCTCAGAACTGGAAGGGCCTTAGACGCCACTGAGTGTAACCCTGACCTGGGCAGGTGTCCCGATCCTAATGCCCAGCAGTGGGTACTTCTGACTTCGGAACACTCTCTTTCCTGCAGGACAGCCCTTCAGGGAGCCCTCCAGTTTTGTCCCTTTTCCCTCTCAAATCTGCCCTTCTGTAGGCAAAACACCTGGGTTTCTTTAGGCATTATGCTTCCTGTGATTTGCTTCAGTTTCATCTGTAAAATGGGGGTACTCCTGTCCCCTAGAGTTTGTGAAGATGAAAGGAGTTCCTCTATGTAAAGCTCTTGGCACGGTGCCTGGCACACAGTAAGAGCTAGATAAAAGTCATCATTATCATTACTATCTTGAGTCCACCTTCCCGTGGAATTGCTCGCAGTTCTTGAAGTTTCCCTGATAGTCAGGATCCAGAACTGTGACAAGTCATGTCAAGCTCCCTGGACCAACACAGAGTTCAGGACACAGCTGTAAAATCGGCACAGTCCAGCAGTGCCATTTATTGTGGCTGTGACTTTGGAAAGCTTAACCTCTTTGGACCTCAGTTTCCCTTCATCTACAAGATAGCGATAATATTACTGCTATAGAGTAAAGCCCTTACAACAGTTCCTGGTGCCTAGCAGGTGCTCAATAAATATGAGCTATATTTATGTGGGCACTAGACTATGAATAGTTCAGTCTCCCCTCTTTTTGTTGTTCCTTTTCCCTTCCCCTCTCCCTTTCTTCTTTCTTTAGCAGCCGCTTTTTAATCACTCCAGTGCGTTACCTTAAGCTGGTAGTCAATTCCCCCCACCTGCCCTCTTTTTTATTTGGATGGTTCTGGATCACAGGGCTGCTTTTCCTTCCTTCTCCCTCCTCTTCTACAGACTTCTTTCTTTCGCCATTGGAACCTCTGCGCCATGCCCAAGTGTGTGTGGAACTATGCAAAACAAACTCAGTGGTCCAGGCTTTGAGGGCCAGGAACTGGGTATGAATTCTGTCTCTACGTTTTATTATCTGGTGGCTCCGGGTGAGTAGCTTAAGCCCTTTACCCTCATTTTCACCATCTGTAAAATGGAACTTCTCATCTTCTCAAGACTGTTGTGAGGAGTAAAAGTCAAGTGCCACTAACACAGTGTCCTTCCTTATCCCCAAAGGTATGGGTAGGAGATAAACAGAGAGACTGGGTGAAAGTCTTCCCATGCGGATGTAGACAGTGCCTCCTCTAACCTCCCCGCATACTCCAAAGGGGCTCCCAGGAAACCTGGCTGCCGCTGCTCTATTTCGGATCATCCGTCTAGGGTCTTTCCCAGCCCTGAACCCTCAGCCAAGCAAGTATGTTTGTTTTTTTTTCTCTCAGTCTTTTCAGGGCTGCACCTGCGGCACATGGAGGTTCCCAGGCTAGGGGTCTAACTGGAGCTGTAGCCACCAGCCAATGCCACAGCCACAGCAATGCGGGATCCGAGCCACGTCTGCAACCTACACCACAGCTCATGGCAATGCCGGATCCTTAACCCACTGAACAAGGCCAGGGATCGAACTCACAACCCCATGATTCCTAGTCGGATTCGTTAACCACTGAGCCATGACGGGAACTCCCAAGCAAACTATCGGTTTACCTATTTTACAGGTGAAGCCACTCTACTTACCCAATATTACACAGCTGGACAGTGGAAGACAGAGGCAGAACGTTCCTCCAGACTCTGAGGGCTTTGGCCCTGCTCCCTGCCCCCATCCCAGCCTACCCCCAAGATGCTCGGTCCTCTGGGAGCATCTGAGAAACGGTGGGTGAAGTCATCCAGGGCACAGAAGCAAACCCTGTTCATCTGGAGGAGCCCCGGCACCGCCTTGCCCTGCAGGGCTTCCTGCTCTGCCCGTTCTGGCCCAGCCCTCGGCCCGCCTCTCCCCCATCCTTCGGAAGCTGCTCCCCACCCCCCTCGACCCTCAGCTGCCACCGCTGGGCTCCTGTGCCATCCTAAGAGTCTTTTCACAGGAAGTCCCGCCTTCCTGGAAGCTGATTTCCACCTGAAAAGCTGGATGCGGTGCGGGCAGAGGGCAGTGGGATGGAGAAGGTCCTCAAAGGGAGAGGAGCTTCCTGTGCCGAATGGAACCCATGTGGACATCTGCTTGGAGAAGGGTCGGAGGGGAGGGGGGCGGAGGTAGGGGGTGATCTTAAATCAAGCTTTGGGGGTGGGGGTGGGCACTGAGGGAGGTCAAAGGGGCAACAGCCTGACTGAAGGACGGCCTTTCTCCTTAGAGAAAGCAAAACAGTCCCCGCCACCCAGGGGAGGGAAGGTTTAATGGGCTGTGGTGAATTTGGAGCAACTCACTCAAAATTAAATATTGTGCAGGCCATCAGAACCTCTGCATAGCTGAGCAACCCCGCTGAGGTCCAGGCTGGCAGGGTGCCACGTGTTAGGCTGTGTGATGCCGTGTCTGGGACTCAGGAGCCTCCAGTTCTAGGGCAAGTTCTGCTTCCTGTGTAACCTTGAGCAAGTCGCTCAGCCTCTCTGGGCATCAATGTGCAAAGGGATGTGGGATTAGAAGCAAGTCATTTGGTGATCACTAATCTGGTCTCCTCGAATCTGCATTTTGAGCTGCCAGTGGACACAAACCTGGAAGTTCCCCCTCTTCCCAAATCAGCTGTCTTCCGTCCCCTGCTGGCCGCTCCTCCTGCGGTGTGTCATCCTAGGAAAAGACCCCCATCTGCACAGACTGAGCATAAACCAAGTGGCAGATCAGGGGCTTACAGGGGCCAGGCAGATGAAGTCACACACAAATTAATGTGGCCACATATGGCCACTGGGGCACTCCTGTCTGGCTTCTGCCACCAGCTCCAGGAGATCAAAGCTCTTAGAATGCAGACTCGGGGTGGTCAGCTTTTCCGATTTTTTCAAAAGCCAGAAACCCAGATCTTTTTCATGAAAAGTTTTCAGCTCCCAACTTTAAATTGCTGGGCAACTCACTGAAAATTAAACATTGTGCAGGCCAAACGAAATACATCTGTGGGCTGAATTCAGCTCAGAGCCCTTCTGTAACTTCTTAAATCTATACAGGCCAGTGGTTCTCAACCTTGGCTGCAGGTGAGAATCACACAGGGAGCTTTAAAAAAAAAAAAAAATCACTGGTGCTCGGACCCTAGTGCAGACCAACTGAATTAGAGTTTCTGGCAACTAGGGCCTAGGCATCAGTACTTTTTCAAAACTTTCCAGTGGAGACCCACTGCTAGCCCTCCTTGGCTTTTCCCTCCCCTTCCACCAGGGTCCTGGCCTCACAGAGCTCCCCATCAACCATGAGGAGATTGAATGAATGAATGATTTGAATGAGCCCCTTGCCTGTGATCCACCTCCCATGCTGTCCCCAATGGTCTTCTCAAATCATGAATCTAATTGTGACCCGCTTTTTTTTTGCTTTTTTTAGGGCCACACCAGCGGCATATGGAGATTCCCAGGCTGGAGGTCGAATCAGAGCTATAGCCACCAGCCACAGCCACAGCAACTCAGGATCCAAGCCGCACCTGCGACCTACACCACAGCTCACAGCAACACCAGATCCTGAACCCACTGAGCGAGGCTAGGCATCGAACCTGCAACCTCATGGTTCCCAGTCAGATTTGTTTCTGCTGTGCCGTGACGGGAATTCCCTGTGACCCTCTACTTACACTCCCCTGCAGGCTGCCAGGTGCCTCCTAGATAAAACCTAAACTCCTCCACATGCCACACAAGTCCCTCGTGACCTACAGCCTCGAACCCTGCTGTGTCTCCTTTGATCACCCACACTTTCCTCACCCAGCATCCGCGATTCCTTTTTAAGTGCTCCATGCCCTTTTCTGTGCTCTCTCTACTGCCTGGCTATCTCTTCCCACATCTGTAGACCAGTCTTTAGACCCGTTAGTATCACTCAGGGAGATTTTAAGCCCCACCCGCCCTGTTTAAGTCAAGCCTGATACCAATTAAATCGCCGGCTTGGTAGTTTTTAAAGATCCCCAGGTGATTCTCACGTGCAGCAAAAGTTGAGAACCACTGTCTTGACGCCGAGGTACCATTTCTCTTCTCACCTGTTTCCCTAACTAGCCTATAACCACGCCCTCCTGCCCCCACCCCCACCCAAAGAGCAGAGACCTCATTGACTGCAGTACGCCTCCTGCTACATCCTGCTGTGTGGATGGAAAGCACGAGGGCGCTCCCTCTCCTCCGAGCAGAGCTGAGATGTGTTTTAAGAAGCGTGAGGGAGTTGGTAGGCGTCCAGGAGGAGGGTTGGCACGAAGCCGCAGAGCGCCCTGTGGGATATCTCCCTGGTGGTGGGAAAGTCAAGCATCTCCAGCAGGAGACCTGGCCGGTCTCTCTCCCCCTGGCTGGAAGTGCATTCAGACCTTTGGGGCGAGGACATCCACTGGTGTTGCCACCGTTTTGAAAAGGCTCAAAATCCACAGGAGAAGGAGAAGAGGGTCTCGGGCTGGTAGCTGATTCGTAGCTTCCCCGTGGCTCCTGGGATGCAGGTTGCTGGCACCCTGCCAGCATTTTCAGCATCTGTTTAAGCGGCAGAGGGACCGTCCTTGGGAAGAGTGAGGCCAGGGCAGCTGCAGAGAGGCTGAGGTCTGGGTCAGAGTGGGGTCCCTTCCTGGGAGCCAGGAGGTGCCCCTCCCCCTCCTTAGCCAGCTCGGAGGAGCACTTCCTTCAGACTGCTTTAAAAGGCTCCTTAGCTCTCCCCAAGGAAGAGTTCTCTGCATTTATGACAAGCCAGGCTTCCAATGGCTGACACATTCCCACAGCTCGGCCAGGGCAGATCGGCCAAAGAAGAAAGGCCAGGAAAGCTAAGTAGAAGAGCTCAGGACCTACAAAGGGCCCCAGAAAAAACCCAGGGCTGAAGCCGGGAAGCCTGGGCATTCTGGGCTCCGCGGATCACTGCAAGTCACTCCACTTGCTCCCTGGAACACTCTGGAGCTCAGTGTTCCCGTCTATAAAATGGGAGCAGTTTAGGAGTACCCGCTGTGACACAACGGGATCAGCAGTGTCCCTGCAGTGCTAGGCGGTCTTTCCTGGCCTTGGCATCTCTCCCGGGGCTCTGGTCAGGCGTTCTGGGGCAGCTGCTAACGCTCCCCGCTCCAGGGTCAGCTTTCTGAGAAGAGGCAGGCACATTTCATGTAAAGGGCGTTTCCGAAGTAAGGCCCTAGGGTCCAGCATTGCATTTTGGGGAGACAGAACCAAAACCCTCCATGGGTGGTGATGGATGTTAACTAGACTTATCGTGATGGTCATTTCGCAGTATAAACCCACATCAAGCCATCATATTTACACCCGAAGCTAATACATGTCAGTCGTATTCTCAAACCAAACAACCCTCTAGCCCCACACAGCTTACTGTGACCATTAGTATGGCTTTGTATTCCACCATCTTCAACATAACAGTTCTATTCCAGGAACCTCTTATCCAGGAAGTAAACACTGTAAATTACTTTATCATTCATTCTAGGAGATTCCTGAAAGAACCATTTAAAAGAACATCAAATTGCCCAACTCTTCAGTAAATTGCATCAAAAGAGAGCTAACACCTTAAGACTCTCTGAACTCTCTGCCTCAAAATGTCTCCTTTTATTTTTTATTTTGTTATGTGTTTAGGGCTGCACTCAGGGCATATGAAGGTTCCCAGGCTAGGGGTCCAAACGGAGCTATAGCTGCCGGCCTACGCCACAGCCACAGCAACGCAGGATCTGAGCCATGTCTGCAACCTACACCACAGCTCACAGCAACGCCATATCCTTAACCCACTGAGCGAGGCTGCTAGTCAGATTCGTTTCCACTGAGCCACGATGGGAACTCCAAAATGTCTCGTTTTGTCTACTGATCCTAAACTCCTTACACAATCCTAGTCAAGTCATCCTGCCCCGCACTGAAAGCCCACCTGAAGCCAGACTCCGAAACCTCCTCACTGCTGACCTTGCCCCCCCCCCCCACCGTCACGCTGACGCTCAGAAGGACTTGGAGAGCTGTCACTTACCTTGAGAAGAGTCGGCTCAGCTTTATCTGACCAACAGGCTGATCTGGGATATTTTTGGTGAGCCAGCATTCAGCACGAAGAAACGGAGTCAGGTGGGAGTCCTCTGCTTGACCTTTGGGTTGGGGGTGGGCAGCAGCCTGAGTTTTCAGGGTGGCCCCCAGGAGACAGTTTATGGCAGAGCCCCCAGAATCAGAAAGACAGTGACCGTGCAGTTCTGGAGAGGCCCTGGGGGTGTCCTGGTGCAGCCCCTCCCCTTATAGACAGCAAACGGGGTCCAGAGAGGGAAAAAGAGGTTTGTCCAATTCACGGAGCTAGCCGTGGTGTTGAGATGGATTGAGTTAATATCTGTAATGTGCTTAGACACTGCCTTGTATATGCACTAAGCTCTCTACAGGATCGTTAAATAAAAATGATGGAGAGTCTGGCCTAAAATTCAAGGCAAACTCTGGTTGACCTCCCTGACATTTTTTTTCTTTTTCTTGTCTTTTTAGGGCAGCACCCATGGCATATTGAGGTTCCCAGGCTAGGGGTTGAATCAGAGCTGCAGCTGCCGGCCTGCCACAGCCAGAGCAACGCCAGATCCGAGCCGCATCTGCAACCTACACCACAGCTCACGGCAACGCCGGATCCTTAACCCACTGAGCGAGGCCAGGGATCGAAGCCGCATCCTCATGGATACTAGTTGGGTTGGTTACCTTTGAGCCACAACGGGAACTCTGACCTCCCGGCTTTAGAAAACCAAAACTGACTTAAACCTTCAACCCAGGAGGCATTTCTAACCTGCATCCAAACACCTGGAGGGCTTGTTCAAACAGAGCGCTGGGCCCCACCCCCAGAGCGTCTGATTTTGCAGACAGCGGGTAGAGGGTGAGATCTGCATATCTAACCAGCTACCTGGCTGCCGCCACCGCCGCCGTTGGTCCAGAGACCTCCTCCAAGAGAACCTTGGTCGCTGAGAAATGAATTGCTAAGGGTGTAATTTCCTGCACCAGTCAGGGAGAAACAGGGGACGGCGGGCCCCTTCATCCTTCCGCAGGTCCCAGGTCTCCCCCAGGCTGATGTTTAGTGCTCCGCGGCAACAGGGTTTTAGCAGGCATCAGTTCTGCTTGGCTGTGCCTGTGCCCGCTGGGACTATTCTGAGCATCACCCCAGTCTAGCTGCTTTATCTCTAGCTTTCAACAAGAGGGCTGGCCCCTGCTCTTCACTGGTGGATGGGATCGACACCCGGGCCATGCAAGGTCTGTGCTGTGGGCATGAATCAAACTCCAAGGATGCAGAGGAAACCAGTGCGTTCTTTATTGCAGACTGAAGCTAAGGGCTCACTTACACCGTGGGCTTTGAATGGGAGCTTCTCTGACTGCCCAGGCTTTCCCAGCAGGCAAAGGCAAACTCTCCAAGCAGAGCAGAAAGCAGCTTCCAGAAGCAACCCCTTCAGAGGGCCTGCGGTGAGGACCCGGGGAAGCAGCCGCTTGGCATGCAGAGGTTACCCAGAAAGGCAGGGTTCCAGAGGGCAAACCCAGCCCTCACCTCCTGGTGGCTTTGGGTCTGTCCCTTCTTTGGGTCTGCCACTCAGACTCTGAAAAGATCTAAGAGGTCCAGGGCTTCTGGGCGCTGGTTTAGGGAGGGGGGGATGAGCACAGACTCAGACCCCTGACGGTGCAGGAAGGGGCTGAGAATCTTCACCCTCCACTCCAAGGACATCCGCAAGGGTCACCCTAGGTCCCTGCTTCCCAAACAGTAAGGTGCTTGTAGGAATCACATGGAATCTCTTGAAACGCAGGTTCTGATTCTGGAGATCTGGGGTGGGGCCTGGGATTCTGCATTTCTATTGAGCTCTCACAGGTGCCAATGCTGCTCCCGTGGACCACACTTGAGTTGCAAGGCTCTGGCCATACAATGGCTTTGTGCAGATCGGAAAAGTGCCCCCCTTTTTTGACAAGGAGAAAACCCACTTCGGGACCCAGGCTGGGTGGGGCCAGGCCAGGTGGCGCTGGCCTGCAGGCCTACTTGTCGCCAGCATCCACGGCTGATCTCAGAAGCCCTAGAAGAGCCAGTTTCAACCTCCTCACCCTGAAAACCCTTGTCCCCAGAGCTTCACCAGCCAGCCCTCAGGAGATAAGCAGAGTGAACACCAAGTACTCAGCAACGGGCCGACAATGGCCTAACCTGTCGGCTTCTTGCGAAGAGACAGAAGGCCTGGGCAGGAGCAGGCCCCAGCTGGGGCCGGGGAATGGGGCTGGTAGCGTTCTGAGGAAGGATCAGTGCTCTGAGTGGTCGTTCCAGCTTGGAACAGTCTAACCTTAGGAGTAGAAGAGTGGCCACTGGTCCATGGATGTAGGGCTTGCGTAGCCTGCTTGCTCCCAGTCCCGGGGCCATGGGTGTCTCCCACAGACCAGGTCAGGCGGGCTTGGGCTGAGTCTGTTTGCTCCACAGATGAGAAGGTGGGAGGTAGATACCAGGGACCAAGGGGTCGGGAGTTTTCCAAACCACAGGTGCTGTCAGGAAGCAAGAGCCCCAGGCCGTCTCCTGGTAGAGGGACCAGTTGTCCCTATTTGCCGGGTAGTGTCCCAGGGTTAGCACTGAAAGCCCCACGGTCCCAGGAAACCCCTCAGGCCAGGCCAGTAGAGATGGTTGGTCACACAATTGCCTGGCCACACCCTAGACTCCAGGTCAAGGGCCCTGAGATGCCTAGGTCATCAGGGCTTTGGGCGGTGGCCTGGGAGCTGGCTGGCCACAAATCCAACGGTCCAAAGTGCCTTCTATCCCCACAGACACCAATAACAAGGCAGGCAGACTGCTGTCGGAGGGAGACTGTGGTGATGGTGGCACAGGAGCAAACGGCTTTCTATCTGGGCTGCTCCTGTAGCAGAAGCTGATGCCAGGACACCTGGTCACTCCTGGGGACGGATGGAGCATTCAGGACTTCCTACCCCTCCGATTCCTTTCATTCTTTCTTTATTGGCCACACCTGTGGCATATGGAAGTTCCCAGGCCAGGGATCGAATCTGAGCTTCAGCCGCAGCGTTGCCTGATCCTCAAACCACTGTGCCACAGCAGGAACTCCTTTCCTTTTTTCCTTCCTACTAATTTCTTCATCATGAGGAAGGACAGAGCCAACGTGATTTGCTCCCCACCTGATGGCCTGATGGTCCTTGGGCTCCTACACAAACGTTTGCAGCCCTGCTGCAGTGCTGGGCCACACGCTTTCCTCAGCTTTCCCACGACTCCTAGTTCAGGTTCCTGCCAATCCAGAGGTGCCCAGGGCTGAGGATGGAGCAGTGGGGAGGGCCTCTTCCGGGTCGGTTCACAGGAAGCAATAAACAGGTGGAGGTTGTCTTCTGTCCTTCTCAGGACAGCGACTGGCTCCCAGCACTAGAAACAAGGCCTCAGACACACAAGGGCCCAGAAAATGCTCAGCGATGCTCATCCGTGGGCCCAGGAGGTACCGATGATTTGAAGGTAAGTTGGAGGCATGAGTTCCCCACAAAGCCTCCAAGAAGCCCAAAGGAGGTAAAACAACAACAAAAAACCCATCACTGCCCCTTTCCTCAAATTAATTACAAGGCTCAGAGACGGTGAGGATTTGCCCAGATGTGCTCAGCATCTGGGCTCCAGCCCCTTCCTCGCCGCCTGCCTCTGAGCATTCCAGGGCCCGCTACTGCTCTGTGCTATCTATCCTGGGCGCCGCACCCCGCCCGCCGCGCTGTTCAGCCCACCCGCCCCCAGCCCCCCCAGGCTTGGCCTCCCACAGGCCAGGACTCCCTCCCCTCAAGGCGCCAGGCCGGGTGGCCTCTGTCCCTTGCTGGGCGGGCACGAGAAGGGAGGCCTAGGGTGGGGGGGGCCGCGCGCCCTCCGCGGACATGAGCATGTTGAACTTGATGAGCGGCGGGGCGATGACGCGCACCTCGGCGTTCAGCGGGTTGAAGCGCAGGTTGATGCTGCGCAAGGCGGGCATGGCGGCCAGCTTCTCCACAGGCACGTCTGTCGGGGAAGGGGAGAGAGGGACAGTTAGGGGCGGGGGTGCAACAGAGGAGGACCTTGATGAATCACCTGCTGCACGTGCGCTCAGGGCCTGGCGCCTGGCCCCATGTGAGGGGCCATTTGGGCCCAACAGGGCAGTACCACCACATACAAGAAAGCATCCTAAAAATTAAACACAAGATTGCTGCTTATCTCAGCAACGCCACTCCTGAGTGGAACTCAAAGAATCACAAACAGGTACTCAAATACTTGCGCACAAGTTTTCACAGCAGCACTAGTCACCACAGCTGATGTCCCTCAAGGATGGATGGATAAACAAAAAGTGGTCTAGCCAAACAATGGAATATTATTCAGCCATGAAAAGGAAACAACAGTCATCAGCCTAGAAAACGTTATGCTGAATGAAACAAGCCAGACACAAAAGGTCACAGAGTGTGTGGTTCTATTTATATGAATTGATATGAGTTCAAATCCCAGCTCTGCCATTCTCTAGCTTTGTGCCCTTGGGCAAATTAAACTTTCTGTGACTCAGTTTCTTCATCTATAAAATGGGGGAAATAACAGCACCCATTCAGTGCAGCTGTAAGGATCAGAGGAGTTAATACCAAGTACTCAGAATAGGGAGTTCCCATCGTGGCCCAGTGGAAGTGAATCTGACTAGGAACCATGAGGTTGCAGGTTCAATCCCTGGCCTCACTCAGTGGGTTGAGGATCCAGCATTGCCGTGAGCTGTGGTGTAGGTCACAGATGTGGATCGGATCTGGCGTTGCTGTGGCTGTGGCATAAGCTGGCAGCTACAGCTCCGATTAGACCCCTAGCCTGGGAACCTCCATATGCTGCCGATGCAGCCCTAAAAGGACAAAAAAAGAAAGTACTCAGAATAGTGGCTGGACACACAGAAGGCAACTGATAACCAGAAGCCAATGCTACAACATACAGGTCCTGGGCTGGGCTGCCCTGGATGCAGACCCTGCCCAGGCAGAGGCTCTGGCTGCACTCACTCCTCCCCAGTCCAACTCTGAGCAGCCCGGATCCCATATGCCCTCCAACCCTAGTCCAGGTCAGAGCCAGGGCCTCACCTCTCTGAGCCCTGCACAACCTCAGGCCACCAGCAATGGCAAGAGTCGGCTCCTGTCCCCTCCTGGGCATTGTACACTGGGCAGAGTCAAGGATTTTTGTTTTTGTGGTTGTTTTTTGTTTTTAATTTGGGGCCACAATGGCACATGTTATGCACATATTTTTAATTTAGATAAATGGTATTGGACTGTAAGTCTCATTCTGTTTCTGTGTTTTTTCACTAAGCATCACTAAAATTTGTCTTGGTGAGGGGAAGGAATATACAAAAGGTATAATAAAGTGCTGGTGGGTATACACATATGCTTATACTCGTGTAGCCTCCAACCAGATCAAGCTATAAAACATTTCAAGAACTCCCACAGACTTCCCTTTGCTTCTATTCCAGTCTATACCCTCTGATTTTTCTCATCATTGATTAATGTGCCTGTTCCTGAACTTGAGATAAGTGGAACCACCTAGTATATGTCTGGCTTCAGATAATCAGTGTTAAGAATTTTTTATAGGACATTTTTTTTTTTCTTTTTACAGCTGCACCTGCAGCCTATGGAAGTTTCCAAGCTAGGGGTCGAATCAGAGCTGCAGCTGCCAGCCTACGCCACAGCCACAGGAACGCCAGATCCGAGCTGCGTCTGCAACCTACACCACAGCTTGTGGCAATGCCAATCCTTAACCCACTGAGTGAGGTCAGAGATCAAACCCACATACTTATGGACACTATGTTGGGTTCTTAACCCACTGAGCCACAATGAACTCCTTGGGACATTCTGAGTATGATTATTTTGTTAACAATATAGACTCCAATATAGCAGTTTACAATTCATCATTGTATGTAATTATCTTGGCACTCAAATTGTCTCAGAGTTGGCCAGTGGGAGCCCCTTCAGTCTGCCTGAAGTCTTTTGACATGCCCACACTTCTTGGATACATTCCAAACTTTCTTGTAAGGCTCAGCTCTGCAATCAGCCATCAGGAAGCCCTGGCTCCTTTAGCAGGGAAGGGCATCGGTGCCCAACACCAATGGTGCTGGGGATTAAACTATGCTCTACAATCTCTCCATGAGGCTCCATATCTAATCCTGGAGTTCCCGTTGTGGCTCAGTGGAAACGAACCCGACTAGGAACCAGAAGGTTGCGGGATCAATCCCTGGCCTTGCTCAGTGGGTTAAGGATCCGGCATTGCCGTGAGCTGTGGTGTAGGTCGCAGACGCAGCTCGGATCTGGCGTTGCTGTGGTTGTAGCGCAGGCGGGCAGCTGTAGCTCCAATTGGACCCCTAGCCTGGGAACCTCCATATGCCGAGGGTGCGGCCCTAAAAAAAAAAAAAGCGTGTATATCTAATCTGTCTTTGGACTGTTGCCTAGAAAAACATGCCATGCCCCCTACCACACCTTACCTCTCTTCTCTGCCAGAAGTGGACACCGGGAGGCCTCCATCTATCCAAGGGCCAGTGTGAGAATTTTTTCAGGTGTACGCCCAGGAGCACGGTTGACTGACTTCATCGAACTACCCTCTAGAACTCCTGTTGAGCCTACCGGGAGCTCTAGTCACATCCCAGGGCTTTCAAAAGAGGCCAGCTGGACCTGCCTACCCAGGTTGATGGACTTCAAGTCCCTGATCTTCAGCGAGAGTCCTGCAGCTCTGCTTCCTTCCCAAGCCTTGGAGCTCTGCAGGGCGGGGTGGGGTGGGGAGAGGCCAGGCAGTGCCGGGAGGGGGCGGGGAGAGCCCACACTGGGCTCTGCACCCTTTTGGAAAGCGCCCCCACCCCTGCATCCCCTGGAGACAGATATCTCCTCCCCTCTGGGCTTGACAACTGGGATGTGGCCACCTCCTAGCTTTTCTGGGGAGAGGGGAGGAAAGGCCACCAGCTCGGGACAGTTCTGCATACATGTTTGTCACTCACGTATATAAAGCACATCCATACGTGATGCTCCCATAGCCATGTGGGGAGACCCCACGGGTGCTCCTCTGCTCCCTTTACGTAGGCTCAGAAAAGACTGGGGCTCGGCGACAAAGCAGCAGAGCTGGGCCCTGGTTTGCTGCCTGCGGCTCACACCAAACGGCTCAATGTCTATGTCCGGCTGGGTGGGGTGAGCATGGGAGGAAGAAAGCAACCCAAAGGCCTAAGACCTGATTCATGGGAGTTCCCAGGAGTTGTTCCTCCCAGAGGCCATTCCTTCCAGGGGCTGCTCCTCCCAGAGGCTGCTCCTTCCAGAGGCTGCTCCTCCCAGAGGCTGTCAGCCCAAGATGATCCCAGCAAGCAAGGAGGTTGCAGGGATTTGGGCCTTTGGGAGCTGTGTCTTGGATCAAGTTTTGTTGCTGATGGTGGCTTTTCTTTCTTTTCTTTTTTTTTTTTTTTTTTGTTTACAGCCCCACCCGCAGCATATGGAAGTTACCAGGCTAAGGGTCAAATCGGAGCTACAGCTGCTGGCCTAACACCACAGCCACAGCAATGCCAGATCCGAGCCACATCTGCAACCTACACCATAGCTCACGGCAACACTGGATCCTTAACCCACTGAAGGAGGCCAGGGATCAAACCCACATCCTCCTGGACACTATATCAGGGTCTTAACCTGCTGAGCCACAACAGGAACTCCGATGGTAGGTTTTAGTTTAACTAATGTGTTCAGCTCTTTACCTTGAGTTTTTAAATCCACACAAGAGCCATATGAATTGAGAAGTGTTATCATCTCCATTTTCTAGATGAGGGAAACAAAGTGCAGAGAGGTCAGGCAACTCACTCAAGGTCACAAAGCCAGGAAGTACCAGAGCCAGGGTAAGAAACCAGGCAGGTTGGCTTGAGTCCGTGCTCTGCAGCCTGGTACACCCTCACCCTCAAGCCCACCAGCTGTGAGACCTCTCCAAGGATGCCTTTAGCATTGGGAGACAGGAAACAGTCTCCTTGCAGAACTCCCTGGAACCAGCAGGTGTGTCTGGCTTCCCTTCTCGGGGGTGCTCACAGCTCTCTGGGCCACCCAGCCAGAAACAGCCCCTTCCACAGCCCAGAGTCCCCCACCTCCAAGAGAAACCAGGGGCCCAGGGCAGGAGTCACATTATCTCTAAGATCCCCACGGCAGGCATTTCCTTGCTGACCTGCCCTGAGGGAAAGGGTTTCCCAGAGAGGTTCTCAGATTGGTTCCAGAATCTTCCATGCCTCGTTGTTCCGCTCTGGGTCACAGTCCCAGAACAAACCTGTCCCTCCTTGTGTATGATAACACTTCTGAAACTTGTAGCCCAACACCGTTTTCAGACAAATGCCCCCAAATTCATTACTTCATGTGACATTGTGGGAGATGGGGGGGGGGCGTTAAGATGCTGAACAGAATCTTTGGAGTCAGAGAGATGAGACCAACTTTTCTAGTGTTTGTATTGTCTTAGGCTGGATCTCTGAACCTCGGCCTTTTCACCTGTCAAATGGGGTCCCCGGGCCCTGTGAACAGGTAGCAAGCCCCACTCTGGGAGTATGTCCTTAGCACCTTGGGGTAACCTGGCTCTGAGCTCCCTGGGGGCTGGCTCTGTTTGTTAGACCAGGGATCCAGTCCTGGAGGCAGGGGAGACTATTAACCTCCTGAAAGCAGAGTCTTTTCTTTGTCCTTGAATCCCCAGGGTCAAACATACATATACAGAGGAGACACCAAAAGATGTTCTGGGCAGCTGGCAGGAAGTTACTAGGGTGTGTGGTGGCTTGGGTCCCAAGCAGACAGACTGGCTATAGGGCAGCAAGTGGGCCTCCATCTGGCAGTCAGGGGCCTACATGATAGATGAGAGGACAGGAGCAGTGAAGGAGGTGGTGGGGAGGGACCCAGAGCCCAAGGCAAATGTGGAGGCTCAGGAAGGGAAAGAAGCAGAGATAAGGTGTTTCCAGAATGCAAGGTTATGCTACTCCTGCGAGGGGAGGAAAAGCAAGACCGCCTCATACCAGGCCCCATCCATCTTCTGTGTCTGCTGGAGGTCAATAGGATGCTAATGTCACATTACACAGCCACTGCTCTCTGTCCCTTACTGCGTGGGGCGGCTGCTGGAGTGGGGGTGAAGGAAGGGGCTGCCTGTGGCCATCTCTTGGCTCTTTTTATGCAAACAGGGCCCCCGTGTCCCCTACTAATAAGGGCTGGGAAGAAAAGGGCTAATGACTTGGAAGCAGTCCTCCTTCTTCACATCAGCACATCAGCTTTGTAATGGCCACAGTCAACAGGCACAGCCAGCAGCTGGGCAGACAGGACAGACACCATGCCCTGTGTCCCTGATGGCCCAGAGAAGAAAATCCTGAGTTCCCGTTGTGGCTCAGTGGAAAGGAACCTGACTAGTACCCATGGTAATCTTGGGAGGTGTCCTTGTTTTTTTCCAATTATAAAGGAGATCTTGGAGGTCCAATCATGGCTCAGTGGTTAATGAATCCGACTAAGAACCATGAGGTTGCGGGTTCGATCCCTGGCCCCACTCAGTGCGTTAAGGCTCCCGCGTTGCCGTGAGCTGTGGTGTAGGTTGCAGATGCAGCTCAGATCTGGCATTGCTATGGCCGTGGTGTAGGCTGGCAGCTGTAACTCTGATTTGACCCCTAGCCTGGGAACCTCCACATGCCTCAGATGGGGCCCTAAAAAAATAAAAAAATAAATTAAAAAAGAAAGAAAGAAAATCCTCTTGCATTGGGCTCTTAAGTCAGATGATTTCACAGCATATTATAACCTCCATGTCACACAGGAGGAAATCACGGCCCGGGGAGATTAACAGCTTCTTAAAACGGGCCCAACAAAGGAGGCTGCTTCTGGGATCTGATGTTTGAGGCCATCTGTGTTAGATGGTTCTTCATAATGACCCATTTTGCAGATAAGGAAACTGAGACTCGGGATTCTCCATGTTGAGAAAGATTCTCTAACTCTGCTCTGATTCCTCCGAACTTTTCAACTTTAGTTTCTGTGTTCATCTCTCATTGTCCAATTGTAGCAAAAAATTCTGCTAGGTTGGTTTAGCTAGAATCCTCCATCCCAATACCTAATCAGGCTCTTCACCCTCTTCCATCCCCCAGTGATGTCTGATCCCTGCCTTCAAGCAAGAACCCTGGGAGCTCAGTTTAGCCAGAATCCCCTCTCACCCCTGACGATTTCTCTTTTCAATTTTCCATCCACTGACACACACACCCCCCTCACCCCGCCCCACTTCTTGGCTATAACTTCCCACTCATCCACGCTGTATTTGGAATTGAGCCCTGTTCCAAGCTGAAGTCACTTTTCTCCTATTGTGATAATTCTGGATAAAATCTGTTTTTTTGGGGGGGCTTTCAGTACTGTTCAGCTCTGGTTTTTCTTTGACGGGGCTCAGGATCACTAAGCCAATAAGTGGTGGAAGCAGGCCAGTTCCTGGTCCCAAAGCCCATGTGCTTCATCCCACAACACAGAGGCCAGAGGCCAGAGCTGGTCACCCTCCACTGACCCCTCACTAAGAGCTAGACCCCAGACTGAGCGCTTCATAACCTCAACTGTCAATACAGCCCCACTTCAGAGATGGAGGCCGAGGCTCAGAGCGGCTAAGTCACCCCATCTCCCCACCTGCCACTGGAGACCACTGGTTCCGCCTCAGTTTTTCTAGAGGGGGTTGAACAAGGAGTCATTGAGGACTTCTCTTTGGACTCTGTGACTCCTCCATCCTTCAGCTAGGGAGGCCTGTGGGCTGCAGAGTGGCCAGTGTTCATGTGATGCCCTTGCTGAAGTTTGCTGCGAGTGGCACGATGACCAGCTACAGCCCAGCCTTGGAGCAAATGGACCTGACTCCAGGCCTAGGGAGAAGAGCGCTGCCTGATTTCTCCAGCCTGTCATTTCCAAGTACCACCCACTGAGCTGGCCTCTTCTGGGTCTTTGGTGTTCTCCAAACTGCTCTGCTGAAGGACAGTGATGGTGGGGATTAAGTGTATCTCTTTCCCCTGATTTAACTGCTAAAGTCATTTGAGAAGCATACAGTAAGGAGCACTGGGGCCACCAGACTGTGTCCAAGCTGGCAGAGTCAACAAATCGGAGCAGCCAAGCTAGAAAGCAACAAGCCCAAGAGCTAACTAGGAGTGTCTGCCTAGAGCTTAAAGGAGAACATTCATGCTCAGAGCATCCTGACAAGAGGAGGCGATGCTAGAGGGTAGAGGAGGATATGAAATGATCTGCATTTGTGGATCAGGAAACTGAGGCTTGGAGAGGCTACAGAAACCTCCCAGGGCTACAGGGCTCATCAGCATCACAGAAGCCAGGGCCCTGGACCTTGGCACACCTGGAAAGGAAGAGGAGCCCCCGCTCGGCCCTCTCCTGTGGGCCATGCCCTCATCCCCATTCGCCAGTGTCCTGCTAATCCTTATATTCCGGCTCAAAAGCCCCCTCATCTGTCATTCTCTCTGGTCTCCACGCAAACTCCCATAACACTTGAAAAGAGAATGTATCTGCGACTACGTTTGTTCACCCCATAAGGGCAGTACCTGGCCTAGTGCCCATATATACTCAAGAGCTATTTGTTGGATGAATGAAACAACAAATGAATCAATGTTTTACCTCCTGAACTAGATCAGAAGTTCCTTTGGGCTCAGGACCACCCTGGCCTGGGCACACAGTGGACACACCATCAACACCACTTGATTAAGCAACTCTGAACTCAGTACATTCAAGAGTTGGGGCCCTTCCCTGGGCCTGACCCATTCTGGGTTCTTTGGCCAGTCACGGCGAGGCCTCTGTGGGCCAAGGTTGTGATAGCTTACTGGCCCTTTAGCACCAATAATCCAACTTAGAAAATGGGGAAATATGGATGAGCAGAAATAAAATCGTTCATGCCCCACCACCTAGAACCAATCACTCTTAATATGAGGTATAGGGCTTTACCAATTTTTTAACATCCATGTGTGTGTATGTGCATACACAACTATGTTTCAAAAATGGTCTCACAGATAGTAAGCCATGACATGCTGTTCTTGATGAGCCATTATATTTTATTTATTTATTTATTTTTAATTTTTTTTTTCTTTTGTCGTTTTAGGGCTGCACCCGCGGCCTGTGGAGGTTCCCAGCCTAGGGGTCTAATTGGAGCTATGGCTGCCAGCCTACACCACAGCTCACGGCAACGCCGAATCCTTAACCCACTGAGGGAGGCCAGGGATCGAACCCGCAACCTCATGGTTCCTAGTCAGATTCGTTTCCGCTGAGCCATGACGGGAACTCCTTGATGACCCATTATAAACTTTTTTTTTTTTTCCTTTTTAGGGCTGTACCCGTGGCATATGGAAATTCCCAGGCTAGGGGTCGAATCGGAGCTACAGCTGCTGGCCTAAGCCACAGCCACAGCAATGTGGGATCTGAGCCACATCTGCCATTTACACCACAGCTCACGGCAGCGCCGGATCCGTAACCCAATGACCGAGGCCAGAGATCAAACCTGCATCTTCATGGATACTAGTCAAATTCATTTCTGCTGCACCACAATGGGAACTCCTATAAACATATTTTCAGGTTACAGGTTGGTGACATTATTATGGCCACGTGGTAGTCTGTGGCATGGAGAGACCACACTTTGGCTCATGCTTCTACAGTTAGACATTCAGGTTGTTTCCAACTTTCACTGTTCCAGACAATGGAATCCAACCCCCTCCCCACTGCAGACACAGCCCCTCCCAGACTCCTGCCTGTGTGTGTGGAAGCTTAAAATAATCAATAAGAACAGAATCAGAGGGGGAAGAATTTAGAGAAAATTACTTCTCTGAGGTCGGTTGACCTCTCTTCATTAATCGTTGGCACTATTGACTAGCAAACTTATTTGATGCCAGTGGGACCAGCTAGAGGCAAGATGATAAAAAAACGATCGTTCAGAGCACTATTCCTCATACATGGAGCAGCCATGGTCTAAAAGGATGCCAGGAGGAGGAGGGGTCTGGGTCCAGGGAAGTGGTAAGGAGTTCTGAGTGAGCTTCCCAGCACAGAGGTAACCCAGCACAGACCAGTGACTTCTGATTCCCAAGCTGGGTGGGGCTGGGCCCCATGATATCTAAGGTCCCTTCTGAAACTGGGATCAGAGGCTCCCCAGTGTGGTAGCCCACGGCCCAAGTTCTTCGGTTGCCCTGGCAACTTAGAAACAAGTCATGGCTCCCTGATCACTGCCCCGGCTGGAGCACACCAGAGAGTTCACACATGACTGGCTGCCTCACTGCTGATCCAGACCATCTCCTTCCAGCCAGAATGCCTGATTTTTTTTTAGGATTTTTCAGCTTCTCAACCTCCAATCCCCAAGGGATCCCAGCCAGTGAATGTGGAGCCTGACATCTTACAAGGGTGCCTGAGGCAGTGGGTAAAGACGCGGAGGCAGCCATCCAGCACTGGCACCGCCAGCCTGTGGGCAGCACCTGCCTTAGTCTCTCTCGGTGGCCATGGGCACTTTCATGCTCACGAATCCTGGCTGGCCTGGCAGCCTGGGCTGTGTCCATACCTCAGCCTTGAAGCAGCTTTTGGTGCCTGGAGACCTCAACAGCTAAGATCAAGGATGCTGAGCGGAGCTGAGCTCCTTGCCCCACTCAGAATGCCACAAGACACAAGAAGGCAAACTCTGGTAACCTGGAGGGACAGGGGGTTGTGCCTGTAACAAGGAGGCTCCTGGGCCACACTGGGTCTGTCCCTTCTGAAGGCTTGGAGGGGACATGGTGGGGACAGTGACCAAGTCTCCCCCATCCCACAGAGCCCTGGTCCGGGAGGGGAGGTGCAAGAAGAACACAGAAGTAGCCCCTGAGCTCAAGAAGCACAGAGAACAGTGTGTGCCCTCGACAGTCCTGCAGGCTGAGTCCCTCAGCCCTTGGGGAAGGCTGTGTGGCTCGGGGGGTTCTCAGTCCTCTGCTGAAGGAGAGGCCACTTGGGAGAGGTGATGGGAGAAAAATCCAGGCCCTGACTTTGGATCTGCCACCCGGAGTGATGCAACCTCAGGCAGGCCCCTTAATCTTTCTTCCCTTTTTTTTTTGTCTTTTTGCCTTTTCTAGGGCCACACTCGTGGCATGTGGAGGTTCCCAGGCTAGGGGTCTAACAGGAGCTGTAGCCGCCGGCCTACGCCACAGCCACAGCAACGCCAGATCCAAGCCATGTCTGTAACCTACACCACAGCTCACGGCAACGCCGGATCCTTAACCCACTGAGCAAGGCCAGGGATCGAACCCGCAACCTCGTGGTTCCTTGTCGGATTCATTAACCACTGAGCCACAACAGGAACTCCCCCTTAATCTTTCTGAACAACTTCCCAGCAGTCCTCTGCCTCACAGGGCCACAGGGGCTGCGGGATGGGGAGACAAAGGGGGTTTAAAGCCCCCGCTGTGATTCCCACCTCCACATCGCAGGCTGGCCAGCAAGGTGGGCCCAAGAGCTTTGAGCGCGGCCACCTGCCAGAGCCACTACCCCCTGTACACCCCCTGCTCAGATCTGATATGCAATCAGAGCTGGGTTGGCTGCTTTAGAGTGAGCCAAGTAAGGAAGCTGGCCTGCCTGGCCTAAGCCTGGCATTCATCTTCCCGGTCAGACTGCTCCTTGTGCCCATCCGCCCTCCACACTGAAGTCCCTTCTTTACCGCCACCTCCCCCTGCACTTGGGCCACTGGAGGACCCGCACACCCCCCAACCCCCAGCCTTCTGCTCCGAGCCTCTTTCAGATCCTCCAGCTGCTTCAGTTAGATGCTCTGAGCAGAGCCTCAGGAAAGAAAGGCAAGTTTGCTGCGGCCTCCCATGAAACGCCTACTGGTCCCTCCTTTGTCACTGGGGGTGTCTGTATCGAATGCTTGCACAGAGGACTAGAGCTGTCTCATCCGCTGTGTGTACACCAGGAATCTGGTCGTGAGGGGTGAAGGACACGTGGGGCGGAAAAGGAATCACCTCCCCTGAAGGTCTCCTGGGTGGGGGCATGTGAATGGCTCCTCTGCAAATCCTCTCCATGCTTGGAAATTAAGGTAGCTGCTGCCAGCTTTACAACTCTTTCTGCTCAGGCTTAAGACCATCGTCAGAGAAATAAGATCTCCTTTATAATTGGAAAAAAACAAGAATGACACCTCCCAAGATAACCACCAGGTGAGAATGAGTTAGGCAGGGCGTCAGCAGGGAAACCAGCTTCTAGGAACCAAAATGAGTTGAAGGTGGTGGGGGGGCAGGACACCAACAAGGGAGTGGTGTGCTGGCTCGTGTTTAACATTCCACTTCCAGGACGGGAAATCCCTGATTTGTGGAATTTGCACGGTGTACATATTCCGACCAGGGCCAATTTCGAGCTACCAAGGTGAGGCCATTGAACTCGAGTGAGTGCCTCCAGTACTGATCAGCCAAGTGGAGCAGCCCACCCAGGCAGGGCCAGAGGCTCCCTGAGCAAAATGTGCCGGAGCCCAGGCCAACTACAGTCCACTTACACTAGGATTTTTCAGAATAAACTTGAACTTTGGGAACTGGCCCACTGTTTTGCTGTCTATATGTGCTCAGTTGCCTTTGGCTCATTACTAAAGTTACTTCTTTTTTTTTTTTGCTTTTTTAGGGCTGCACCTGTAGCATATGGAGGTTCCCAGGCTAGGGGTCAAATGAGAGCTACATCTGCCAGCCTACACCACCTGCGTCTGCAAACTATACCACAACTCACATCAACGCCAGATCTTTAACCCCCTGAGCAAGGCCAGGGATCGAACCTGCAACTTCATAGTTCCTAGTCAGATTCATTTCCGCCACGCCACGATAGAAACTCCTAAAGTTACTTCTGAAAATGCCAGGTGAGTGGACTGTGTTACAAGGAAAGTGGGGGCCGGGGGGCAGCGGTTGTGGGCACCGGGGCAGCTCTGGGTCCAGGGCACAGTGGAACCCCAAGGGAAAGAGACAAGTCCACAGAGCTCACCTCTGCCACCCTCCCAGACAACCGTCAGCTCCCATAGCCAGGCTGACTGCTCTTTTCATCCTGAGGTAGCCACCACGCGAGCCCCCCACACCAGACACTGAGAGGAAGAGGAAGGCGGGGGTGCGGAGCTATAGCTTCTTTAAGGGATGTGCTTATTGATGGAAGGTTCTGTGGTTCTCTCTTGCCTGCAGACTTGGAACCATCTGTGGGGTTTTAAAAATTCATCAAGCTCCACAGCCTCCTTCAGAGAGTCTGACTTAACTGGTATGGGTAAGGCCTGGACACAGGGTGTTTTTTAAATCTCCCAGATGATTTGAATGCACAGCTAGTGGGAGCGCAACTGATTTTTCCAGTGAGGCTTAATGAGAGAATCTGGTGAAAATACCCACACAGCACACTCATCCTAGGACACTGCCCACCCGCTCCACCACGAGGCAGAGTTGTGAGGAGCTAGGCTGACCACCTTTGTCTGTGGCTTAGGGAATTCTGCCTCATTACTTTACACTGTTCTCTTCACCCCAAGAGAGTTCCCCTCCAACTAAAGTTACATGCTTCAGTCACAACTTTCCTGTGGTTTTCAATCCCCCTCCAGCTAGATGCAAAAACTGACTCTCATTATGCAAAGCACTGTCCTCAGTTGCCGGGGTTCTGGAGCAAGACCATCTGTGTTGGAACCCTGGCTTTTCCAGACAGCAGGACCTTGGTCAAGCTATTTAATTTGCCTACACCTCAGTTTTCTTACCTGGGGAAAATAATAATACCCGCCTCATAAGGTTTTCATAAGCATTAAATAAGAGGACACTTGAAAATGCTTAGAGAAGATCCAGATGTGAAGCGAATGGTCACCAAGTATCAGCCGGTGTAACTGACCGTCCCATGAGCCCCACCCATGAGAACAGAGAGCGCAGTTCCCACTGCAGCTCAGTCGTAACAAACCCGACTAGTATTCATGAGGATGCGGGTTTGATCCCTGGCCTCGCTCAGTGGGTTAAGGATCCGGCATTGCCATGAGCTGCGGTGTAGGTCGCAGATGTGGCTAGGATCCCGTGTTGCTGTGGCTGTGGCATAGGCCGGCAGCTGCAGCTCTTATTCAACCCTTAGCCTGAGAACCTCCATATGCCGCAGGTGCGGCCCTAAAAAACAAAAATAAACAACTGGTGAGTGAACATTTCCAAGATGCCTAAATCCATGTTTGTGCCTCTGAGAGCCTCTTATTCCCTGAATAAGGTCCTTCTAAGGCTGAGCTTTGAGCCTCGGAGCATGAGGGCTGCTCTCCAGCCACTCTGGACAGGGACAGATTCCCTTGTTGGAAGGAGTGTGGAAGTGTTTTGTTTTGTTTCAAGCAAATGTCAAAGAACTTTTCTTGATGCTCACCAACTGTGAGCTACCAACAGAGTGGCGAGAGCACCCCGGATAACTGGAAGTTCTGGGCAATCAAGGTTTTACCACGCAGCGGTTGGCAAAAAGAAAGCCATTCAGGCAGAGGGCAAGTGTGTGAAAGGTTCTGCCCAGAGACCTAGCTTGCTAGTTTCCTCCAGGCAGACACACATGGGCGGGAGCCACAACAGGAGCTTCCCTCCCCTTCGTGTCTGGGGGCCACGTCTATTTTGTACTAATTGCTGTTGAAGCCTGTTTGTTTTCTCCCCGGCCTCTCCCTCGGGTGGCTCCACAACTAGCAAGCACTGTGTGTAATGATGGTTTCACAATCGATGCCTGCACAGACTGCTCACTGCCCGTGGGCACAGGTCAGCGCTCTGCTGGTGCTGGACAAGGGCACAGCGGACAGTGGGCATGAGTCTGCTGGGCCACACAGGCAGCTGCCACCTTGGAGGGCAACTCCTCCTTCCCCTGGGCACTGTGACACTCAGTGCCTGGACGGGGGGCAGGATGAAGCTCAGAGTGTCACCACCTAGCTGTGCTGGGGTGGGAAATCCAAACCCAACCCAACGCCCAGGGAGGAGAAACTGCATTTCCCTGCCCACGGGCTTGGAGCCCTGATCCAGGGGCAGAAGAAAAGTGTCAGGGGTTTGACCTTGTCTTCCTGGAGCTGTCCAGAGAAATCCCTGCCAGGCTTGAAGGCTGCACATTGCGACCACTCCCTCTTTTCAGCTCTTACGTGCCTGTCTCAAATCCACGAGTGGGGCCTGGAATGACAAACCAGGCTACTCCAGGCTGCGGGTATGTGGTGGGGGAGGGGAGAGGCGTTCCAAGGCACCCGAGAGGATATGCTACGATTCTGCGGGGGGCTGACCACCCAGAATCCCTCCAGAACGATGACTTTGGCAAACCTTTCCTGGTCAGTTGAGCCCTGCCCTGGATGCTGTGGCCCCCGGTTAGCTTCCGTCCGACCCTTGAGCAGGGTCCCCTGCCACCTCTGTCCCGGTCCCGGGATAAATGCAAGAAGAGGCCCAGCAGGCTGGAGGGTAAGGAGCAGGGGAGAGTCTGAGCGGGCAGCACGCGGTTAGGATTCAGGGTGGGCTGAATGGCTGGAGGAGCAGCAGATGGAAGTGAGCACAGTGAGCCTGACCGCAGCCCCAAAGGCTGGAGCTGCCCTCCCCTGTCTGCAGAGGGGAGGAGATGGAGGCTCGCAGGGGTGAGGTAAGGCTCACGCTAGTGATGTAAGTGGGGCCTTTTCTGTTTTTGTTTTTTGTCTTTTGTCTCTTTTTTAGGGCCGCACCCGCGGCATGTGGAGGTTCCCAGGCTAGGGGTCTAACAGGAGCTGTAGCTGCTGGCCTACACCACAGCCACAGCAACACAGGATCCGAGCCGTGTCTGTGACCTACACCACAGCTCACAGCAACGCCGGATCCTTAACCCACTGAGCAAGGCCAGGGATTGAACACGCAACCTCATGGTTCCTAGTTGGATTCGTTTCCGCTGTGCCATGATGGGAACCCCTCCCCCCCACCGCCAGGCCTTTTCTGGTACAAAACTCTGAGAAGCCGAGGGAAGGGAGGGAGAATAGCAACGAGGTCAAGGTTGAGTGGGGTCCAAGTCAGAGGCTCTTTACCCGGGGCGGACCACAGACCATCAGGAGGGGGGTGACAGGCAGAAGGGGAGTCTGCCCTGACTTATGATTTGTTATCACCATGGGGTCTCTTTCTGTGCCAGCCAGAGCGAGGACAGCCAGGAAGGCTGGGGAAACACTGAGAAGCCTTTCCCGCCCATGCTTCAAGCAGCCTCTTGGGCCCAGGGGAAGTTCAGGGGCTGCTAGTGCTGACAGATCAAAGCAGCCACCCTGACAAGCTGAGAAGACCTGAAACCCCCACACTGTGCCACCACCTGTCGGCCAGGGGAGCAGGACCTTTTCCAGAAGCATTTGTTTTGGCTCAGATGCCCTACGTCCTGCTTCTCCGTCCTATTGAGAATTGGTGGGTCTTTAGAGTGGGCAGCAAGCCCGACCTCCCAAAGCCCTCGAGGCCTTGGCACAGTCTCCCCGTGAGATGAGATCTCCGCGCAAGTGGGCCTCTTCTGTAAGACCTGGCATTTTCCACTGACCAGGACTGGGGCTTGGCTGAGCCCCCCACGATACCAAATGGAAAATGATGGAGCTTGAAAGATGCTTGAAGAGTCACCCTTCCAGCTCGGGGCTACTGACAGCAGCTTGTTAGTGCAGGGGGAAGGGTGTACCAATTGCCAATCCACGTTCAGATCAGACCAGCCCCATCCTCAACAGAGTCTGGAGCCCCATGCGGAAGGGCCAGGGGGACACAAGGACAGCTTCTGTGCTTTGACCTATCTTAGGGACCAACAGCCTCTGCTGGCAGGCAGGGAGCTATCGGAAGTGTGCTTGCCAATCAACCCCTTGTAAATACCAGCTAAAGGCCTTGCAGGCGGACCCCTCACAGGCAGCGCTGCTTTCTCTGCCACCACAGGGCTTGTGCCAGGGCTGAGTGAGGCCAGTGTGGGAAAGCTCTTTCCGTGCAGCCTGGCCAGTGGCTCACAGACACCTGCACCTGCTTCCCAGCCACCACCCCCACCCTCCTTTTCCATCACACGAGGACCTGGCAGGCTCGGGAACACCAAAGACGCATGGGCTCAGGAGCGCCGAAGTCCTGGGTTCAGATCCTGCCTCCACCACGCCCCTATGCAGCCGGCCTAATTTGTCTGAGCCTCTCTCTTCTTGGCTCTCAAGTGGAGATAATGCCCCCTATCCAGAAGAGAGACCTGAGCCGATTCAATGAGATAATTACAGAGGAGCTGTGCCAGGCAGCCATAACTATTAGGTTTTGAAAAAATCTGTGCGATTTTATCTTTTCAGATCAAACAGAGCATGATTTCCACTTCTGCATTTCTAGGGCTCCCTCTGTTTAAAAACTACTTCCTGGGCTCCAGAGAAAGAACCAGTAGTGAGATTCTCTTCCCGTCCAACCACGGCACAGAGGGGCTGTTCTGTGGAACTTTGGTTCCAGTCCCGCCCTCTCCCGATCCTCCAGGAGGCCTTCCCCTGTGCAGCCTCACCACTCACTGGGCACCACTCACTCAGCACATGGCACTCAGTGCTTGTGGCTCATCCATCAACCACAGGAAAGCTCTGAGAGCAACCAGAGCCTGCAGAACCTCCCACTAAGGGGTAGCTTGGTGGAGCCCCGAAGTGAAAATGAAGCCACGTTCCCTCCGCCTGCCTCGCCCCGCCATGACGCTGATCAATTTATTCTGTGCAACAGAGTGAGGCTGGAACAGTGAAGTCAACGTCAGGTAAGGGCGATCCTGAGGTCCTAGTGGGTATTTATGCCCCAGGCTAGGGAGGACACCCTGGAGGACGTCTTCTACTGATGGAGACCAGACGGAAGCTGCGGCTCCCTGGCCGGATCTGCCCCTCCCCCGACGGCCCGGAGAAGGGAGAAGTTGCTGTAACAGCGGGCCTGCGCCCCCCGGTGATACTCTGGACCATGGCAGGGGTGCGGGTGCCCCCCTTTGGCCAGCTGTGCTCCTCCAAGTCCCCGAGGTACCCCCCCCACCCCATCCTTATATCACGGGGGACTGTGCTTTGCAGAAATCTTACGTTTGAGGGCTGGTGCTAAGGCCCCGCTAAACTATGATGAAAGACTGGGGACCGGGGGGCAGGATGTGAAATGTGAAAGGAGGAATGGGTTACCACAGATGACTCAGGAAGCAGAGTGGGCAGGACTAGGCCCTGACTGGATGCATGCAGGGAAAGGAGAGGACGGTAGTGACACCAATTACGGAGAGTCTCAATCAACACACGCACGCCCCCAATTAGGGCACTTGTCGGAAATGCAGATTCCTGGGCCCCATCCCCAGAAATTCTGATTTGGTAAGTCTGAGAAGACCCGGAACCTTCCTTTTTAATAAGCACCCCAGAGGCCCCCAAATGTGGGATCAGTGGTGGGTACTCTGAGGAATCCTGTGAGGCTTAAGAAGCAGCTGTGTTGGCGAGGACGGTGGGGCCACAAGCACAGTCAGCTGTCCAGTGACGTCCCCTGGCGCTTTAGGAGAAGGCCCTGTTGTGCATAGAAATCACTTGGGGACCTTGCTCAGGTGCAGATTCTTTTTTTGTTTTGTTTTGTTTTTTTGTTTGTTTTTGTCTTTTTTAGGGCCGCACCTGCGGCATGTGGAGGTTCCCAGGCTAGGGGTCGAATTGGTGCTATAGCCGCTAGCCTACGCCACAGTCACAGCAACGCAGGATCCGAGCCACGTCTGCAACCTACACCACAGCTCACGGCAATGCCGGATCGTTAACCCACTGAGCGAGGCCATGGATAGAACCTGCAACCTCATGGTTCCTAGTTGGATTCGTTTCCACTGCACCACAACAGGAACTCCTCAGGTGCAGATTCTGATTCAAGTGGTTAGAGGTGGAGCCTGGGGTTCTGAATTTCTAACCAGCTCCCAGGTGTTGCCCACACTGCTGCTGGTCTATTGATGACACTTTGAGAAGCCAGAGCTTTGACAAGGGGCTCTTACACTTTAGCATCTGCATCCCGGGGACGGGTGGCAGGGGAGTTTATTAAAACAAACTGCTATAAACCCCCCCCCCCCAGTTTCTGGCTGTGGAGGTCTGGGGAGGGGCCTAAGAATATGTGTTTCTAACAAGTTCTCAGGTGATGGTGCTGATCCTGGGACCCCACTTTGAGAAACACTGGCCTTGACGGTAAGAAGTGCAACTGTATGAGAATTAAGTAAATGCAGCCCGAAGCATCCCCATGCATTACAGATCTCCCCCGCTATCCAAAAGTAGAGCGTTCTGATGAAAGCTTTTGTAAGCTGAAGTGGTGTAAAGTGAAGAAGCAATTACCTGAGGACAGAGGTTGCTCAGGGACATAGTAAAAGAAACGGAGATAAAGCACAGATGCTCACAGACACGGGTCAAAGCTCTGGAGCTTGATGCTGAGATGCCGAGTGTGGTTCTGGGGGCGGAGCTTGGTGGTGCCACTCTCTCAGCTCAGGGTACGAACTTCCACCACTAACCCTCACTGCCAAACAGATGCTGAACGCTGTTTGCACTTTGCCCTTTTTTTTTTTTTTTCCCATAAAGGTGAAAATCCTCTTTGGGATTCCTTGATTAGCAAAAACGGGTACCAGTGCAGGTCTTTCATAAAGTGATGCAAAGCAAATTTTTGAAAAGCAGGGGATACCTGTACCTGTCCTTTTAAAAGTGCTATTGCTCTATTTGTTAAACTCTTTTAAAAAGATAAAATGTTAAGGCGTTCCCACTGTGGTACAGTGGGTTAAGGATCCAGAATTGTCACAACTACAGTATAAGTCGCAACTGTGGCTCAGATTTAACCCCTGGCCCAGGAACCATGCCATGGGTGCCGCCAAAAAAAAAAATCAAAAATCAAAAAAATAGGTGTTCCCGTCGTGGCTCAGTGGTTAATGAATCTGACTAGGAACCATGGGGTTGCGGGTTCGATCCCTGGCCTTGCTCAGTGGGTTAAGGATCCAGCGTTGAAGTGAGCTGTGGTGTAGGTTGCAGATGTGGCTCGAATCCCACATTGCTGTGGCTGTGGCTGTGGCTGGTGGCTATAATTCCGATTAGACCCCTAGCCTGGGAACCTCCATATGCCGCAAGTGCGGCCCTAGAAAAGGCAAAAAGACAAAAAAAAAAAAAAAGAAAGTGTTATCGCTCTATTTGTTAAATTCTTAAATTCTTAACAAGATGTTGTTTTCCTATGATCCCTTGCTCTCTCTAGAACAGTGAGTTCATGAGGTTAAAAAAAACAAAAAACAAAACAAAAAACAGTGGGAGTTTTTTCCCATCATGGCTCCATGGAAACGAATCTGACTAGCATCCAATGAGGACCCAGGTTCGATCCCTGGCCTCACCCAGTGGGTTACGGATCTGGCGTTGCCATGGCTCTGTCGTAGGCCAACGGCTATAGCTCCGATTCAACCCCTAGCCTGGGAACTTCCACATGCCCTAAAAAAAAAAAAAGGTGAATTAAGGGTTATGGAAAGTTAAATTCTAGCTTAACCAAAATAATATCCTGCTAGCAAAATGAGGTCTTCTAAATACCTGATTTCCTCTTCAGCCCCACATGTTCCAGGAACGTCCTGCATTGCTCTGCAGCATCAGGTACCTGTAAGTTCTTAGGACTGAACACTGCTCCTGAGCCCACCTGCAAGTTCTGTGTTACAACTGCGGGGGGAAGAATTGACTCCTTGGTTTTCACAGGATGGGTGGCCCATCTTCTCCCATGCCAGCGCTCCCGGTCAGACAAAACGCTTCTGCCTCCTCTGAAACCTTCCCCAGGGTCTCTGGGGAACCCGCTCTCACAAGGACACACAGGTGGCCACCCTCTGCCTGGGAGCCACCCCCTGCATGCTCAGACCATGTCTTTTTTTTTGGGGGGGGGGGGTCACCTCCGGCATATGGAAGTTCCCAGGCTAGGGGTCGAATCGGAGCTTTGGCCGCCAGCCTACACCACAGCCACAGCAATGCTAGATCTTTAACCCACTGAGCGAGGCTAGGGGTCGAACCCGCATCCTCATGGATACCAGTCGGGTTCGTTAACCACTGAGCCACGACAGGAATTCCAACCATGTCTTACCTAGGCGTTTACTCTCTGCTCCCACTCAGACCTCCCCTATAGCCTGTAAGCAGCTTGAGGTCAGACCTGTATCTCTTCATCTCTGTAGCCCCTGTCTCTGCAGAGACCATCTCTTACCAAGCAGTCTTGTTTATACACACTCAGAAGCTTCCATATACCTCTTTCTGATTTAGAAAATATGGGGACCATCCCATATCCCAGAAACTTGTAATTCACTGCTGTCTGAATAAATACTCTAAGTTATACGCCCTTTGCTCCCTCTCGGGAGTGCCTAGAAAACAACCGTTATCCTGGCAGATTTGTCCCCAAGCCTCCCAATTGGAGGGGGCCACCAGCTGTGTGTGTGTCAGGGGGCCCGTACCTGCACTGCTTCCTCTTCACCTGCACCAGTTCACACCTGCAGACTTGGGGAGCACGGGGGTGCCGGGGGTGGCCACAAGCAGAGAAAATGCTAAGACACGAGGCAGGATTTCAAGACTGAGGGCTCAGGGGGATGAGTGGGGATAATGAGTGGGATGGGTGGAGATAAAGTCAGGTGGCACTGAACCTGTCATCTACCTGGCTCCACACTCACGTGAGTGGGCAGCTCAGCCCCTCAGCAGGGGCCTCGCTGCCCAGCCTCACACCATGAACTCCGTCACACGCTGGTCTCAACCCACCAGTCTGATCTTGTGACCCATTAGTGGGTCACAGCTGGCAACTCAAAGCAATCTGCCTTACTGTGTGTCAGTCATTTCAGAGGGCTTTGGAATTCCTGCTCTGCAAGGGGCTCCCAACTGACCGTGCGCCTACTGGACACAGACACCATGCCTGGGTGGGGTGGGGGCGAGGAGCAGGGTGACTCCGGAGAGGAGAGGACACGGAGACTCCACCACGCACATAGACCGGAGGACTGTCTGTACGAGGCGGCAGTAATGGGGCCGCCACATGCTACCCAGACCTGTGACCTGAGGGCATTTCACCACCGGTGCGTACCAAGGACTGGCACCCTCCCCCTGCCAGCGATCGGACCAGAAAGCAGACGGCAGCGTCCCTGTCCCTCCCAGTCGACATGCCCCGCTGAGGTCCCGTGCACTCTCCCCTCCTTGGATCGCAGCCATCTTTCCCTTCCCTGCATCCTGGCTCAGAGAGAGCTGGCAGATCGGGCAGCGGCATTATTCCCCAACAAGGTGAAGCTGCTGCCTGGGCCACTTCCAGAACTTCCAGGCCAGAGGCAGCTTTGGAGGTGTTCCCTTCAGAGGTGCCTTCGGCTGCCACTGGGGGCCTTGTGGTCTATTTACTGAAGGAAAGCTTAAAGGCACCTACTGCGTCACCAATTTTTTTCTCTAAAAAACATTTTTTTAATTTTTTTTTGCTCCTTTTTTTTTTTTTTTAGGGCTGCACTTGCAGCATGTGGAGGCTCTCAGGCTAGGGGTCCAATTGGAGCTGCAGCCGCTGGCCGATGCCACAGCCACAGCAATGCCAGACCCGAGGCGCATCTGTGACCTGCACCACAGCTCACAGCAATGCCGGATCCTTAACCCACTGAGCGAGGCCAGGGATCGAACCCGCAACCTCACGGTTCCTAGTTGGATTCACTTCCACTGTGCCACGACAGGAACTCTCAGTTTTTTAATTTTCCAATACCCTCTTAGGGCTCCAAAGGGGAAAAATAAGCAGCCACTCAAATTCTAAGCTCCTACTGCGATTTTCCCAAGGAGATCCTGCAGGAGATCAGCTATCAGCGGCGAACAGTGCAAGGCTATTTCCATAGCAAAGGACCGTGCAGCCCTCCTCCCCGCCACTGGGCTGTGAAGGTTGTGGCCTGGCTTTCCGCTGGTCAGGGCGTTAGAAAGCCATCCACATAACCAGGATGGATCAGGAACAGGGAGTGAGGAGTCTCCTGCAAGGGAACCACAGCCGCCTCCACGTGCCGCTTCTCTCCACCTGGTGAGGGGAGAACACCCGCTGCCTCCCGCGGTGGAGCAGGGCCTAGGATTAGCCAAGTACCTCTGGGAGCCTCTGGGTGAACAGGCTCAGTCCCTAGCATCTCCATGTCCCCCAGGCTCCATCACAGCCCAGTTTACCCAGCCAGGTGTGCCACAGACACTTGACCATGAAGGATGAAGGAGAGTTTTTGTGCCTCAGTTTCCACATCTCTCAAATGGGATGATCACCCTATTGCCTTGGGCCTATACGTGAGCTTTCCTGGTAAACTGTAAAATGATTCCACGTATAGCGTTATTACTGTCCCTCTGAGGAAAGGCAGAGATATGTACACAAGAGAACACGTCAAAACAGCCAATCTTTGCTCTAGAAGCTGTTGTTTCCTCTTTCTTTCTTTCTTTCTTTCTTTCTTTTCTTTCTTTCCTTCCTTCCTTCCTTCCTTCCTTTCTTCCTTCCTTCCTTCTTTCCTTCTTTTTCTTTCTTTTCCTCTCTTTCTTTTTTTCTTTTTTTAGGACTGCACCTGCAGCGTAGAGAAGTTCCCAGGCTAGGGGGTTGAATCACAGCTGCAGCTGCCAGCCTGCGCCACAGCCACAGCAGTGCTGGATCCGAGCCACATCATCGACCTATGCTGCAGCTCACGGCAATGCCAAATCCTTAACCCACTGAGCGAGGCCAGGGATCGAACTCACATCCTCACGGACACCATGTCGGGTTTGTAACCTGCTGAGCCACAACAGGAACTCTGGGGAGAGTCACTTCTTGTACTGCAGCCAGCATAGGCTTGCCCTGTTCTCCTGTTTGGGGAAAAGCCACCTTCTAGGATGGGGGACTGGGGAGGGCAGTGAGAACTTCTGTTTGAAAGCTGAGAAGCAGCTGAAGCTCAGAGAGGGGATGGGAGTCTCCCGAAGGTAGGAAGTGGGGAAGCCAATGCCCAAGGCCTGTCCTGACCTGTCTGCCTACCACTACAGACCCAGCTCTGGTCTTGGCATTAGCCTGAAGTAGCCCCTGCTAGGTCAGTCACTGCCTTATTTGGACAAGCAGCGGAAGGAAGTGGAGGCATCAGGAGTGGCCTCCAAGAACAAGAGGCAGGGGAGGAAGGGCCCAGCGAGGAGGGCCTGGCCGAGAGCGAAGGGCTCAGGGCAAGACCCCTGGTGGTCAGGACATCACAGAAGGAAGAGCCCTGCACCGAAAAGGCACTTCTGGATGTGCCCCTTCCACTTAAAGACAGTACAAGGGCACAAGTACCAGGGGGACCAACCCAGGGTCAGCCACTCAGGGATCCTGGTCTTGGGAGGGCAAGGCTAGGCCAGAGCCCAAGGCCAGGCAAGGGAACCCGACTCCAGGCACAGGGGTGAGCTTTAGACTCATGCATTCTCGTCCCAGCACTTCCGTGGTCTCACTGTGCAACCTGAAGCTCTCTCATAACCTCTCTGAGCCTCAGTTCACTCATCTGGAAAAGGATGGACCTCAAAGCGCAGAGGAGGTTATCTGGTCCCACCTCCCACTCAGCCAGCAGCATCCCTGAGTCATGGGATGCTCATCAGCGCACGAGGCAGGCCGCTCTCCATCAAGCAGCTCCACACCACTGGAGACCTCTTGCTTTTAATCAAATGGCATAATGACTGTGAAAGAGCTTACAGAAATAAAAGCATAACTGAAGGGGGTTATTATTAACCATCAACATTAGAGGCGATGTGAGAGAGGGTGAAATGGGGCTGGAGACGGGCTCCCCGAGCACGCCAGGGCAGCTGTGGGTGGGAAGCGAGGAGGAACCCTGTGAGTGCCGGGCTCTCTGGAGAGAACAGGCAGCAGCTGGAGAGGCTGCTTGGGTCCTGATGAGACCGAGAGGTACGTAACCGCTACCGAAGGAAGAAAGGGACCCAGCTCACTGGTGTCTCCTGTTGGCAGAAGACACATCTCCAACCCAGAGCAGCAGACCCTCTGGGTCCCTAGAGGGAGTATATTTGTCCTGGAAGGCAGAACACATCTGCCTAGTGGCTCCTACTTCATAATGGCAAAGCGCTCACTATGAAGCCAGGTACTCGGCCTGGAGTCCACCCATACAGGTCCCAGCCAGAAGGTCATGATGGCAATCGAGGCTGGCACTTGGAGATGCGAGGGGGAAAGTTTTTGGCCCAAGGTGACCCAGGTGGTGCAGGGCTTGCCGAGGGGAAAGCCAAGACCTGCCTGCCAAGTGAAAGCCAGGGTCTGGCCTGGCCCCTGGCAGGTGACACGGCCTCAAAATGGTTACCTTCCCAGGCTCAGGGCGCTGCACTCAGGAATTCAGAGAGTCCAACCCTGCTCTCTTGTCTTTGAGAGCCTGACTCAGAGCCCCAAGCCTCGTGCGCTGCGATCCTCACTCAGGCAGGGGAGCTCAGAGTGAGGATCTACAGACAGAGGGTGGTGAGGGGCCAGGCAGGCTGGGTCCACTCACCCACGATCTCGTTCTCCTCCAGATTGATGGTCTCTAGCGCAGGCAGGGTGGTGAGCTGCTCGGGGAAGTCGCGGAACTGGTTCCGGGACAGGTCGATGGCCTTGAGGTGCTGAAGGGTGCTGACCTCATTGGGGAGACGGTGCAGGAAGTTCCCTTCCAGGCGGAGCTCTGCCAGGTGGGGAGGAAGAGAGAGGAGGGGTGAAAGGGGAGCAGCCCAGGGACCCAGTGACTAACACCCGCCTGGGCCCGGAAGGCAGAGAGGAAACCCAGGCCAACGGAAGTCCCCCAAGGGGTTAATTCCACATTAAGGCAACAGGAGGGGTAAAACCCCCATCATTCCAGCTGGACCCCTGCTTTCGGCTTTGGGACGGAAGGCTCTCTCGACAGATCTGCTGGCTCCTGCCTCAGACAAGGCGTCAACTCCGGGCCTTGAGGGGCAGGTCAGGATGGGCCGTGCCTGGACTCCCACGCCCCGCAGCCCATCTGAGGGACGCCGCTTTCCACCGCCCTCCGGCTTAGTGAGCCACTGGATGCAGCCAAATTCCTTCTGCATAACATGAACTTGCACGCTGGCCCAGCCACCACTGGCCAGATAAGCCTGGGCTCCTGCTCCTGAGAGTGGCTACTGCAAAAGCTGACCAGCAGCCTGCATGAGGGCCTGTGTGAAAGGAGTGAGCCGGGCTGCTGGGAGTCCCTCTGTTGGGAACCTGGCCAAGGCAGCGCTGGGCGTGGCGGGGACTGAAGCTGAAATGCTGTGATCTACAGAGAGAAGTGGGGGTGCCCCTGGGCTCCTGTGCCAGGAGAAGGGATGGGGGACAGACAGCAAGAGTCAACAGGCTCCCTAAGTACAAACTACTGGGTATAAGATAGGCTCAAGGATATGTGCTGTGATACAGGGAATACAACCAATATTTTGTAATAGCTATAAGTGATAAGCAAACTTCAAAAATTGTATAAAAATTAAGGAGTTCCTGTTGTGGCTCAGGGGTAGCAAGCATGACTAGTATCCATGAGGATATGGGTTCAATCCCTGGCCTCGCTCAGTGGGTTAAGGATCCGGCATTGACGTGAGCTGTGGTGTAGGTTGCAGATGCAGCTCAGATCTGGCGTTGCTGTGGCTGTGGTGTAGGCCGGCAGCTGCAGCTCTGATTCGACCCCTAGCCTGGGAACCTCCATTTGCTGCAGGTGCGGCCCTAAAAAGCAAAAAAAAAAAAAAAAGTATACAAATTAAAAATCAACACAAGTCTCCATCAGCAGAACCAGCACTCACACCTCTACAGCCAAGATCTTAGACAGCCACGCCACCAACCAGACAATGGCCCTGTCCGGATCCCGGGTATCAGGTCGCGGTGTTGGAAGGGATTCTGGACAATATCTAGTCCAGTGTCCCCCAGCAAGTCTCTGCCAGATGGCGTGTCCTCAAACTCTGAGCATGCTGCCACCTAGGTCTCTGCACTTACAGCTCCCTCTTTCTAGAATGATCTTTGCCAATATATCTGCATCACTTCATTTGCGTCTGTACTCAGATGTCGGCCTATCTGAAGTAGGATCCTCTGCCCTCGGTTTCTGTTCCCTACCCCCGAGGTACTTGCCTTCGCAGCATCCATCATTACCTAACACACCCACGTGCGTGTAGGTTGCCTGCCTCCCGCCATGAGAATGGATGCTGTTGTAGAAGTGTCTACACTGGTGTTCTCATTGTGACACAGTAAGTTAAGAACTCAACATAGGAGTTCCCGTCGTGGCGCAGTGGTTAACGAATCCGACTAGGAACCATGAGGTTGCAGGTTCAACGATCCGGCGTTGCCGTGAGCTGTAGTGTGGGTCGCAGACGCGGCTCGGACCCTGCGTTGCTGTGGCTGCGGCGTAGGCCAGTGGCTGCAGCTCCGATTAGACCCCTAGCCTGGGAACCTCCACATGCCGCGGGTGCAGCCCTAAAAATGACAAAAGGCAAAAAAAAAAAAAAAGAACATAGTGTCTGTGAGGATGCGTATTCAATCCCTGGCCTCGCTCAGTGGGTTGAGGATCTGGCATTGCCATCAGCTGCGGCGTAGGTCGCAGATGTAGCTTGGATTTGGCTTGGCTGTGGCTTTGGCATAGGCCTCAGCTGCAGCTCTGATTCAACCCCTAGTCTGCGAACTTCCATATGCTGCAGGTGTGGCCATTAAAAGGAAAAAAAATGAAAGAGGGAGGGAGGAAGGAAGGAAGGAAAGAAAAGTGCCCACATCTGTGCCCAGCACATATCGAGTACTCAGTCTGTACTTGATGAGCACACAATGAATAAATGACCAAATATAAGTATCACCCTCTCCAATGCTGCCAAATTCCTGTTCCACCTATACCTTTGTTTTCCTGAAATTGATTTGTTCTTTTTTACTTATACAAAAATGGGAAAAGTTGTTATTGCTTGCCATACAAATAGTTTTCTTCAATTCTCACTGGACGCTGTTGCCAGTTGAAGAGTCTGGGCCCCAGGCAGACTTACACGCAGGGAGGGGTAAGGGCGAGGGGCGCACTGCAGGCGGAGAGGAGCTGGCCCAGGGCCAGCCAGGGCCCGGCAGGGGGCAGCGCCTCATCCAGTCTCTTAGAATAGCCACTTCCTCGGAAAGGACATTTGTTCTCAGGTAAGAATGAGGTCCAATTTTCCCAGCTGTTCAGTTCCTGCTCGGTGCATTTCTCTTAAGCTCTCTTTTCTAGGAATGTGCCTGCCATGCTGTGTGGTCTAGCTGACACCTCACCTTCAAATGCCCCATTTGAAGCCAGGTTGCCAGTGGGGCCCGTAACAGGCCACTTCGGGAGCCAGCAAGGTCTCCACGGGGCAGCAGCTGGTCGTGGAGGGCACAGCCGCTGGCCGAGCTCGGTGGCAGGTGCCACTTCGTGTTACAGACAGAGAGGTGGCCACTGTGCTTAGCTGTCCCAGCTGTCCCCAGGTTTGTTCTCACGTCCATGGTCAGGAATCCAACCCCTCTGGGAAGGTTCCTCACACCTGTTCCTTCCAGGAACCTGCCGCGTTCCCCTGGGTCACACAGATGAGGTCGGGGGAGTGGGGGGCCTGCGGTGAGAGGCTGTATGGTGTGGGCACAGCAGACTCAGGCTCGGTGGCCTGGGGTCTCCAGGTCTCAATTCAGACTCTGCCACCTCCTGGCTGTGTGACCTTGGGCAAATTGTTTATCTTTGCTTCTGTTCCTTCATCCACAAGATGAGGACAGTACTAGACCTTCTATTCACGGCTGTGAATTTATTTATTTACTTATTTATGGCTGCACCTGACGCATAGGGAAATTCCTGGGCCAAGGCCACTGCTGCAACCTATGCCACAGCTGTAGCAACACCGGATCCTTTAACCCACTGCACGGAGCCAGGGATCAAACTTGCACCTCTGCAGGAACCCAAGCGACTGCAGTCAGATTCTTTTACTTATTTACCTATTTATTTATTTAGTCTTTTTAGGGCAGCACCTGTGACATTTGGAAGTTCCCAGGCTAGGGGTCAAATCAGAGCTGTAACTGCCGGCCTGCGCCACAGCCACAGCAATGCCAGATCCAAGCCATGTCTGCGACCTACACTGCAGATTGCGGCAACGCTGGATCCTTTAAGCCACTGAACGAGGCCAGGGATCAAATGCACATCCTCATGGATACTAGTAGGATTCTTTTTTTTTTTTTTTTTGTCTTTTTGACTTATCTAGGGCCACACCTGCGGCATATGGAGGTTCCCAGGCTAGGGGTCTAACAGGAGCTGTAGCTGCCGGCCTTCGCCACAGCCACAGCAACACGGGATCCAAGCCATGTCTGCAACCTACACCACAGCTCACGGCAACACGCGATCCAAGCCGTGTCTGCAACCTACACCACAGCTCACGGCAACGCCGGATCCTTAACCCACTAAGCAAGGCCAGGGATCGAACCCGCAACCTCATGGTTCCTAGTCGGATTCGTTAACCACTGAGCCACGACAGGAACTCCACTAGTCGGATTCTTAACCCACAGCGCCACAGTGGGAACTCAGGACTACTGGTGAATCTAAGTGAATTAATACATGAAGAAAAGCTTTGAACACTGCTAAGCACATAGTCAATACAATGTAAGTAGGTGAGACAGACAGAAGGATGGATGGACCACAGGCAGGCAGGTAACGTGGCAAACCACGCAGGGCAGCTAGTGGATCCGTCAATCCAGTTAGTACCGAGTCACCTAGCAGACCTGTATTTCTAACCGCCTAAACCTGGCTGGGCTTAGAAGAGAAGAAAATGTTCTTTCCTGAAGTCCTGGTGAACACAAGACCATGCTTGGCTGCTTCAGATCGCCCCTGTAGGGTCTGGAAGCTTTGGGGAGTGGGGAGCAAGTGTCTGGAGAGCCCAGCAGTGGGGAGCTAATAAACACAGCCACAGCATCACAGCCACATGACATGTGAGCATGTGGGGCCTCTCAATGCTGCAGGGCTGACCGCTCCCTCAGTTCAGGGGCCACCAGGGAACTGCTGCAAGTGAAAGGAAAGAAAATCTTTCCTCTCTTGGTTTTGCTACACTTGATTTTTTTTTTGGCTGTGCCTAAGGCATATGCAAGTTCCCTGGCCAAGGGTCAAACCTGTGCCACAGCAGCAACCTGAGCTGCTGCAGTGACCACCACAAGGGAACTCCTACTCTCAGTTTTTGACATGTTCAGAATTGCTATAAAAAATTAAGACAGCCTTTCATCAAACCATTTAAGCCTGAGTCTAAACGCAGCCCCAAGCGGCTGAGAGCTGTGAGAAGAATCCAGCCCTATAAGCAGCTTCTGAAAGCTTTTTGGGAGCTGGCCTCCATGTGCAGCCTGCAAGGACAGGGCCAGGCGGCCACAGAAACTGACAGGAGGGTGCTCCCTGGAGGCCTCTTGGGCCTCACCCAGCACCCAGCCCGGCAGCCTGCTTCCACCGCTTGGGACCCTGATGGAGTGTCCCTGACTGGCACCAGCCTCACTCGCTCTGCCATCTCTGCTGCTCAGGGCAGGAACGTCCTGCCATCAGTCGGCTTGGGGACAGTGGAGACAGGCTATCTAGTGTGAGGGTGTACTGAGAAGGCTCTGCCCAGTGCCCTGGCGACGAAAGCTGGGGGTCACGACCAATCTAGGAAGCCCTCAGTGTCTCCACCCCTGCTCAGCCTCGCGGTCTGGGGTCATTCCTGAGGCTGGTTTAGGGACCGCAACATCCTTGAGCCGAGAGACCCAGGATGACCGGAGAGGCTTTCCTCGCTGTAGTTCAAACAGGCTTAGCTCTAGATCTTCTTCCCCCCTAACACATCCTTAGGACAGATGTGGTCCCTCTCACCTGGACCACTCTGCCAGGCTCCTCCTTGGCCTCCTGCGTCCCGTCCCTCTCGAACCAACAACCACACAGTGGGGCCCATTTAATCTCATGAGCCTGCAGCCCTGAGCTCACGAACCTTCACTGGCCCCTAAGGCCTCCATCCCAGGCCACCGAGGCCCTTTGTGATCAGCCCCCGCCACTCTCTGCTCCTGCGGGTCCAGCACTCACATGTGGGCCTGTGTACTGGCTGCCCTAGATCACCCTCTGGGACGGTCTGAACCACAGGGACACCGCACAGGAGATGTCACACACCCTCCTCGCTGGACTCCGCCACGGTCCGGCATCGGTCTGTACCCCGTAAAAAAGCAGTAACAGGATCTCCCTTTTCCTTTTGCTTAGGGCCTCCTCTGAGTCCCACCCACGGCCAGGAGCTGATGCTAACTGTCTCACTTGATTCTCAGAATCCGCAAGATTTGTCTTATTCTGCTCCTTTTGAGCGAAACAGAAATGGAGGCTCAGAGAGGTCAAGCAATCTGCCCAAGATCATGTCACCAGGGGACAGGGAAGCCAGGACTGGGACGACCAGGATGACTCCATGCTGGTCATAAAACATGGGACAGGAGTTCCCCCCATGGCTTAGCAGGTGAAGGACCCGATGTGGTCTTGTGAGGGTGTGGGTTCGATCCCTGGCTTTGCTCTGTGGGTGGAGGATCTGGTGCTACTGCAAGCTATGGAGTGGGCCTCAGCTATGGTTCCCATTTGACCTGGCCTGGGAACTTTCATGTGCTGCCGGTTCAGCAGTAAAAAAAAAAGGGGGGGGGTGGGTGGACAAAGGGGCTCGTGACAAAGGAAACAAAAGAGAGACAGGTATGGATATTTAATGAGTGAACTGTGTCCCAGGCAATATGTTGTTTACGACATCTCATATAATCCTCCCAAGGAATTTCAATCCCAATTTATGAATGAGAGCACTGAGGCTCGGAGGTCAAGTAACCTGTCAAGGTCAAGCACACCCAGCAGATCCATGCCTGGTGGTCATATGCTCCCCATGTCCCTAGAGGTTCAGAAAAGGGAAGGGGGAAACGGAATGACAGTCCCATTTCCTCGGAAGTGGGGTTGGGAAGGGGTCCATCAGACACCAAGATCAGGGCAGGGCTGGGTCTAAGCTTCAGGGAGCAGAGTCCCTGGGGGAGGCTGAAGACACTTCCACGTGAAGCTCAGCTGGCACATCTTCACGACGGAAAGCCAGTGGCAGCCATCCCGCTAGGGAGACGTGCCTGGGATCAGCCGGGGAAATCTCTATGGCGGGGCGAGACGAAAAGCTTTTCCTCCGACTGATAGCCTTTTAATAAAGGCTCAGTGTGTCCTGCCAGGTCTCTTTCATTAGCCTTTCTCCACGTCTCTGTCTTGCGGCATTTACAACTCAAAGCCTCTGCAAATCTCCCGCCCTTGCATACAGATAGCACCAACACGGTCAGGACCTCGGTGTGCTCGCACGCACTCCTCTCAGGGCTGGCAGAGAGGCAGGAGGGCAGGGACCGTCTCTGCCCAGAACCCTCAAGACATTTTCCTCCAGCGGGGAGTGGAGCTACTGAACGGTGGTCACGTGTTTCCTCAGTGAAAAGACCTGCCCTAATCACATGCCTGCTCACCCTGAGCAGCTTGTCATGTTTCTATAGCCTGCATTTTCTTCCTTCCTTTCTTTTTCCTTCCTTCCTCCCTCCCTTCCTGTCTTCCTTCCTTCCTTCCCTTTTTTTTAATTTGGCCACACCTGCAGTAAGCAGAAGTTCCTGGGCCAGGGATCAAACCCATGCCACAGCAGCTACCCAAGCCACAGCAGTGACAACGCCAGATCCTTAACCCGCTGTACCACCTGGAAACTCCTGGGTTTTCTTGACTGTAAAATGATCTGTGTCCTTTCTCTTTCCTACTCCTTGGGCAAGGAAGGAGGTAAACATTTATTGAGCACCTACTATGTAGGCGAGTGCTATCTACATATCATCTCCTGTAATTTCATAGCAACTCAGAGGTAAGTTTCATCATCTTTTTTCAGAGATAAAAAGCTAGAGGCTCCAAGAGGGTAGGTGATTTGCCCAGTATTGTTCAGCTAGTAAGTGGGGCAGCTGAAATCTGATACTGAATCTCTCTGGTCCAGAGACATCATGGGCTGTCTCGAAAGGGGTGGGCAAAGGACTTTATCAGCAGAGCTGAATGAGGGAACAATAACCCCGAGGTTGGAGAGGCTCAGACAGAGCCTGACAGCCCCCTGGGAGGATTACTCTTCCAAGCTTTTCAAACCAAGGTTAACTCCCTATATTCTGACTCCCCAGGTGTAAGAAGGTCAAGGCTGCTCCTTCAGGCAGTGTCGTTAATCGAGAAGTCCAAGACAGAAGTTCCTGTTGTGGCTCAGTGGGTTAAGAACCCAACATAGCGTCCACGAGAATGTGGGTTCAATCCCTGGCCTCACTCAGTGAGTTAAGGATCCAGCGTTGTTGCAAGCTGCAGCATAGGTCACAGATGCAGCTCGGATCCAGCGTCGCTGTGGCTGTGGCAAAAGGCCAGCAGCTGCAGCTCCAATTCAGCCCCTAGCCCAGGAACTTCCATATTCCGCAGGTGCAGCCAAAAAAAAAAAAAAAAATGCAGTCCAAGTCAAATAAGGCATTCCTGCTCCAGGAATGTTTGCTCAAGAACCACTCTGAACAGCAGGCTCTTCTTCCTAAGCTTTTTTGCCCCTCATGACTTTCTGGCTCGACTCCATCTGGCCAGAACCCATTCTGGAAAAGGGAATATTCACTCCGGTCAAATTACAGACTATTTGCTCACTAGGAGAGCCATCGCCAAGGCACAACCGTTCCTGCTGACGAGCTCTCCATCTGGACTCTCGGGTCAGTGTTCTCGGGAGGAGCAGCCAGCGGCTAGGACATGACCACACAGGGGGCCTGTCACATAATAACAAGCAGAGCTAACCGACCTGAGCAGTCACTGCACGCTGCTAAGCTCTTTTCAGGGTCTGCCATACTGTACCTCAACGTAATCCTCACAATGACCCCCTGAAGTAGGCACAGATTTTACAGATCAGGGCGTTAGAAATGCCTGACCTCAGGCCAGTGTGGCTCCAGTATTTAAGACTTTAGGCACGCCGCTGGCTAAGGCCCACCCCGACACACACAGGTGGCCCGGCTAGCTACCACGGAGGCCGCTGGCCGCTGGTTTGTCTTGGAGGGGCTCCAGAAAGATGCACTGCTTTAAAATTAGATGTTGTTGCTGAACTTTGTTATCACCAAGGGAGAGTGTTGTTATCACGGTTTTAATATTTTCCCTACTCTGGGCATAGACCTCCTGGGCCTCGTTTGTGCTGGAGTTGTCTTCTCAAAAGCTCTGTCAACACCTAAGGCAGCGGGTGGCCTGGCACTTAGGCTTGTGAACGGTGCTGAAAACTACCAAGGAAAACGAATGTTATTCCAACTGTAAACTTGGTTGATTTAAGCCACTGAGATTTGAAAGATATTTGTTCCTAATGCAAAACTGGCCTATCTCCCGACTGTACAGGTTGCTTCACTTTACGTGCATTTTTCTGCTTATAAAAGCAATGCACGCTTATTGCAAAAGTAGGGACATCACAAAATTATGGAACATAGAAAAAATGAAAATCCCATGTGTTTCTATCCCCAGAGAACACCAGTGTGTTCTGTTATTTGTCCTTCTATATTTTTCTAGGTGCATGCTAATGGATGGATAGCTATGGATAGATGGATGTATGGATAGATGGATAGACAGACAGATAATATGCTTTTTGTTTTGGTCTTGGGTTTGCTTTTGGGGGGAGCTGCACCCACGGCATATGGAAGTTCCCAGGCTGGGGGTCGAATCAGAACTGCAGCCGCCAGCCTATGCCACAGCCGCAGCAACTTGGAATCCGTGCCACATCTATGACCTATACCCAGCTCACGGCAACGCTGGATCTTTCACCCACTGAGAGAGGCCAGGAATAGCGAACCTGTGTCCTCATGGATCCGAGTCAGGTTCATTACTGCTGAGCCACAACGGGAACTCCCCAGGTTTTGTTTTAAAAAACAGGAGTTCCCTGGTAGCCTAGCTGTTAAGGATTCAGCATTTTCAATACCGTGGCTCAGGTCACTGCTGTGGTACATGTTCCATCCCTGGCCAGGAACTTTCCCATACCGTGGGCATGGCCAAAAAACAATAAGACAAAACAAAAAACCCAAATGGAATTATAGACTACATACACTTTTGAGAACTGCTTTTTTCACTCACAAAAACTCAGCTGTAAGGAGGAGGAGCCGGGTCTATCTGAAATGTTGAAAGGCACCTCTCCCCCAGCTCAGAAGCTTTTCTGAAGAGGGAGGAGCAACTGGGCAGGCAGTGCACGCACCCCTGACATTCAGTTCCTTGGCCACATCGCAGTGATCAAAGGGGCTGGGCTGAAATTGGAAAGGAAGGGGAGGTTTGCTGTTACCCAGCTTCAAAGGGAGCCCAGATCTGCTTTGGAAAGGCAGCATTGATCCCTTCCAGTTAATCAGGCTCCTGCTGCTTTAAGAAAGGGCTGAAGGGCTGGGACCGAGTGGGGGAGGGTTTTCAGGAAGGAGCTCTTATGCCAGATACCCAGCCCAGCTGGGTTTGGGGTTTATAATAACAGGTTAACGATGAAGGCTCACATCTGTTAAGTGCTACTACGTTCCAGGTACCGGTTCTCTCGGGTCCGGAGGCAATCATCGGGTTAATTTTAATATAACCCATTACCCCCAACTTACAGAGAGATGAAGTAACTTGTCCAGGGTCACAGGAACCCCAACCTCTCTGCTGGTTAATCTCAGTTTCCTCTCCCAACCCTCAAACCAGGACGTGAACCCCAGCCAGCCTCCACAAGAGTAGTGGGCCAATCTGGCCACCTGCTTTTCCCAGTTTTGCACCCCTAATCCCTGTAGCACCTTCCCTCAGAGTAGACACTCGGCAAATCCCTGTGGGTTTTTTGTTATTGCTGTTTTTTTTAGGGCCGCACCTGCGGCATATGGAAGTTCCCAGGCTAGGGGTCGAATGGGAGCTATAGCTGCTGGCCTATGCTATAGCCAGTCATAGCTACAGCCACAGCCACAGCAAAGTCGGATCTAAGCCTTGTCTGCAACCCCACACCACAGCTCACTGCAATGTCAGATCCTTAACCCACTGAGCGAGGCCAGGGATCGAACCCACATCTTCATGGATACTAGTCAGATTTACCTCCACTATGCCACCACAGGAACTCCCAATCCCTGCTTATTTAGTAGTGAATGAATGAATGAGGGGGAAGAATCAGGAGGGTCTGATTCTGGTCTAACTCATCATGTGTCCCTGGATTCATCCTCTCTCTGGACGGCCTCCACGAGAAGGTCCTTCCTGCCCATTCACAGTAAGGCTGTTAGGGTGAATTAAGAGTATTGTGAAAAGCAGGGCATGCTGCACAATACAGACATTTATTAAGTGCTGCCTACCCAGTCAGCCCTGTATTTGAACATGAACCTTTGAAAAGTGAAAGAATTCAATAAATGGAACCGTACAAGATCCATGAGACAATTATTGGATTACAGAGCTTTTGGTGGAAACAAAATTGAAAGCTAACATTAAAGACAGGAATCAACAGCAAAATAAAAGAGAAGGTGGACCTAGCTGGGACACATGGCCCGCAGGAAAGTCAATCCGGCAAGGATTCCAAAACAGCCTCCACTCGCCCACTCAGCACATATTACTCAGCACCTCCAAGCGGCAGGCATTACATGATTGACAAGAAATAAGAGTGGATACCTGCATCCTCGTGGATATTAGTTGGATTCGTTTCTGCTGCGCCACAATGTGAACTCCTTCTTTAGCCTTTTGAAATGATGGATTATACTGATTGACTTTTTTTTTTTTGTCTTTTGTCTTTTTAGGGCCGCACCTGCGGCATATGGCGGTTCCCAGGCTAGGGGTCTAATCAGAGCTACAGCTGCCGGCCTTCGCCACAGCCACAGCAACGTGGGATCCGAGCTGCATCTGCAACCTACACCACAGCTCATCGCAATGCTGGATCCTTAACCCACTGATTGAGGCCAGGGATAGAACCCACAGCCTCATGGTTCCTAGTCAGATTTGTTTCCACTGCACCACAATGGGAACTCCAGATCTGGTAGGTTTTCAGTGGGAACCAAACCATGGAGCTGGTTCCAGGTCCCCTCTCCAGAGCAGGGCAGGGAAAGCAGGTTCCTTGGGATGGGAGCCCCTATACATG
>PVHT021183726.1:15064178-15127422 GCA_004024745.2 Catagonus wagneri | reverse complement strand
TTTTTTTTTTTTGTCTTTTTTGGGGTGTGCCCGCAGCATATCGAGGTTCCCAGGCTAGAGGTCAAATCGGAGCTGTAGCCACCAGCCTATGCCACAGCCACAGCAATGTCAGATCTGAGCCATGTCTGCAACCTACACCACAGCTCACAGCAACACTGGATCCTTAACCCACTGAGCAAGGCCAGGGATTGACCCCGTATCCTAATAGATACTAGTCAGATTCGTTTCCGCTGAGCCACAATGGGAACTCTGGATTTTATTTTTATTTATTTATATATTTATGTGGGTATTTATTTATTTATTTATTGCCTCTGTGGCATATGGAGCTCCCGGGCCAGAGATCAGATCCAAGCCAAGTTGCAACCTACATTGCAGCCATGGCAATGCTGGATCCTTAACCCAGTGTTGCCAGGCCAGGGAACGAACCTGTGTCCCAAAGCTCCAGAGACACCACCGATCCTATTGTGCCACAATGGGAACTCCTAATCCCTGGGATATTATGTCACCACAACGTGGGCATTTGAGGTTTTCCCTGTGGTTTGCACTTTAAAGGAAGAACAAAAGTGTGGCTATAGGGGTTCCCTGATGGCTCAGTGGGTTAAGGATCCAGCCTTGTCACTGCTGTGACCAAAAAAAAAACAAGTGTGGCTATAGCCCCAAGCACTTGATTGGCTGGTGTGCTGAGCTTGTAATGAAACACAGCTGCAGCCATGTCCAGCTTTGCTTCTCACCCCTGAGTTCACAACGCCTTCTTTCTCGTTGCTGGTGTCACAATTACGCAGGGTCTCACTGCCCTCTTGTCTCAGGGGGCTATACTAGCGAAGATCCAGAGGTTTCTTCCCTTTCTCTTAAGCCAGGGTTCAGAGTCAAACAACCTGGGCTCCCAGGATGGACAGGGGCTCTGGCTCTGGGAGGAGGCCTTACTCCATGCCACTCCCAAGACCATCCCCAGCCTGAGTGCAGCCAGGCATGACACTTCCTTATTCACTATCACTTCTGAACTGCGCTTTCCGGTGTCTGCTAAATGGATCCCTCTGTTCCCAAGTTCCTCTTATTACTTGCACATCACCCTTATCTTGGACAACTGTCAGGGCTGACTCAGAGGCCTCGGACTGACCCCAGCGGAGAGACAAGGTCTGCTGATTCCATTAAGGGACAGACAGGACCGGCCTGCAGTAATTGCACAGACAGGTGGTAAAGGAATGTGCCAGTTCCAAAAATACCTATCCACTGAGGATTAATCAGCGCCTTGGCTACGACCCTACATCAGTGAGCAATTACCTTCCTGCCTGCAAGGGCCCCCCTGCAGAGCAGAGTCAGCAGGTCGGTGGGACAATAATTGTCCTTCAAATGGCCCATACTCAGCACTGAGGAAGCTTCACCCAGAGACCATTGCTGCCCAGGGGAGACAGAAGGGACAGAACAGAAAGAAGTGAAGTTTCCGAAAGTCACATCCACTCCCTGGGTGGACAGAGGAAAGGGGTGAGAAAACTCTTCTGATCCGGGAGGGTCTGGACAGACTAAGATGAAGTGTTAACCATTCTGCCCCCATGAAATGGGTAAGATGGCTCTCATACCAACATGCACCAATTTCTAAAAGATATTGCAAAGTAAAAAAGGCAAATTGTAAAACCATGCATATGTTCTACCCTCATTAGTCATTTATAAAGGAGCTCTGGATCTGGACTCACAGTCTTGACCCCATTCCTTCTTGCTGTGTGACCTCAGGCAAGTTACTGAAGCTCTCTGTGCTCCAGTTTCTTTACGTAAAACAAAGATAATAAGAGTCCTGACCTCACAGAGTCATAAAGATGTAAACAATGTTATACTTTTGTTGTTGTTGTTGTCTTTTGTCTTTTTAGCACGCACTCTCAGCATATGGAGGTTCCCAGGCTAGGGTTCAAACTGGAGTTGTAGCTGCCAACCGCAACCATAGCAACTTGGAATCCGAGACACGTCTGTGACCTTACACCACAGCTCACGGCAACGCCGGATCCTTAACCCACCGAGCAAGACCAGGGATCAAACCCATGTCCTCATGGATACTAGTCGGGTTCACTAACCACTGAGCCACAATGGGAACTCCAGCATCGATATACTTGCTAAGTGTTTAAAACAGTGCCTGCCCATGATGGCCTACTGTAAATGCTACTAACATTGACTGCATCTATGTCCACACTGGCATAAAACCTCTCTACAACTGGGTAACGTGGCAGCCTCTGGACAGGGGAACTGGATATCGAAGACAGGAGTAAGGGGGAGACATAATATTCCAAACTTTGAATCGGTGTATCAACTAATATACCCACCCACTTGGAATACCCTATGTACCTATTATATACTTAAAAACAAATAATAAGAACGCATTTTCTTTTTTTTTTTTTGCTTTTTAGGGCCGCACTTGCAGCATATGGATGTTCCCAGAGCTACAGTTGCCGGCCTACGCCATAGCCACAGCCACGCCAGATCCGAGTCACGTCTGCTACCTACCTACACCACAGCTCACGGCAATGCCAGATCATTAAGCCACTGGGCGAGGGCAGGGATCGAACCCACAACCTCATGGCTCCTAGTTGGATTCGCTTCCGCTGTGCCACCATGGGAACTTCAAGAACTCATTTTCAAATGAAGCATTAGAGCCTGCGTCAGGCAGCCAAACCTGGCTAAACCTGCAACAGCCCTGGCAGCCGCTCCCTTCCTACCCACTCCCACCCCGGCCCAGGCTCTCCTGGTCAGGGACTCACTTGCCCTATAGGGTGGAAGAGTCCTATGACCTCGCTTGGGAGCTGGATAAAGATAAAGCGGGGGACTTGGCACGTGAGGTCCGGCCAACATGGGCCCAGCCCACGAGATGCTTTCTGCGCGGTCACCATGCCTCCTCTCGTATCCTCGCTGCCTCGGGCCTTAACTCAGGTCACTTCCCTGCCTGCGATGCCTTTCTCTCCCCTCTCCTCAGGCCAATCCACCCCACCCTCCCAGAACCCTTCCCCGATGCTTCTGCTTGGACAGACGGCTCCCTCAGGCCAGTCCCTGATGACACACTATGTCCCTCTGTTCTGTAACGTTCAGTCTTGTACCATTTTTACACACCTCTCCTCTTTCTGAAAGGCCTCAGGAATTCCCCAGATCCATCTGGCAAACACCCCCTCGTCTGTCAAATGGTCTTTGTAAGCCATTTCTTCTGGAGGTTTTCTGATTCTCTACTATTAGGAGACAAGTCATGTCCCCGCCCCCACACCCAGACTTGCATGTTGGAGCCCTAACCCCTAGTACCTCCCAGTTTGACTGTTTTGGGGGTTCTGTTCTTTAAAGAAATGACCAAGGGCGATTCCCATTGTGGCTCAACGGTAACGGGCCTGACCGGTATCCATGAGAATGTGGGTTTGATCTCTGCCCTCGCTCCGTGGGTTAAGGATTCAGTGTTGCCGTGACTGTGGTGTAGGCCAGAAGCTGTAGCTCTGATTCAACCCCTAGTCAGGGAACTTCCAAATACTGCAGGTGCGGGCCCCAAAAAGCAAAAAAAAAAAAAGAAAAGAAAAGAAAAGAAGTGATCAAGTTAAAATGAGGCCGTCAAAGTGGGCCCTAATCTGATCTGACTGCTATCCTTAACAAGAGGGAAAGAGGACATACATAGAGAAAAGGCCTTGAGAAGACACATGGAGAAGATGGCCATCTGCAAGCCAAAGAGAAACCAAACCTGCTGATACCCGACGCTTGAGAAATAACTGTTGTTTCAGCCTCCTGAGAAATAACTGTCTGTTGTTTCAGCCACCCAGTCTGCGCTTCTGTGCCATGGCCGCCCTATCAGCCAATACACCCACCCACACAGAACTGGCTCCTCGGCACACCCACAAGACTTTGAGTAAATATTCCTTTGCATTATAAAGTGGTCATCTGCTTATCTACCTGCTTCCCTGAGAGACTGGGAGCTCCTCAAGGACCAGGTTTTGGTCCTACTATTCTTCCTAGACGTCAGTGCTATGAGGATGAAATAAGAGGATGCATGTAAAACACTCGGCACAGAGCTGGAAGGGCTAAGCGCCCAGTGAATCTGGGCTTCTGCGTTATTGCAAGCTTGTTTCTACCCACACTGGGCCCAGGACAGATGCTCAGGAGGAGACAATGAATTGAGCTGAAAGGCAGGCTGTGAGAGACTGAATATACACACAGACAACGGCCAGACCAAGTAGAACAAGAGAACTGGGACCCACAACCTGCGGCAACCTACCCAGGAAACCAACCCACTAGTAAAGCAGCCAGCCTAGGGAGCTAGTCTTTCTGTAACTCAGATTTGTAGGAACACAGACTACTATCTCCATCCACAATCTGGGGAAGCCAAATCATACCTCCTGTAACTATTGGTGCCAAATGGCCAGGACTTGATTGCTAACAGGCTCCTTAATTTTTGTCCCTACATCCCACTCAGGATCAAGCAGAGAGAGAGAAAGATACACATTCTCACCAATCGCACAGGGCGCCTTACTGCTGGCTGGCCTGCCTCCAGCCTCCCCAGGCCAGTGGCCTCCCGTCAGGCAGAGCCACAGCTGCAGCCTTCTCCCTTTTATCCACCAGAAAGCTCCCCACTCCTCTGCCTGCCTTTGAGTCCCTGCCAAATCCAAGTGGTAGTGGCTGGCTCTGAGGCTGGAGCCAGCTCTGTGAACAGCCTCTACCGGTTCTCATTTGGGTGCTCTCGGCCTGGTCCCGCAGGTACATCTCGCACACCTCCTGCCTGGCAGGCCCAGAACATACTCAGTAAAAAGGACCAAATGACTTGCATCGGGAGGAAGTGGGAAGATGGGGACACAGGAGGAGAGGGGTCAGAAGAGCCACAGCCATTCATGGGGACCCACTCTCCACAGGGCCCCGCTGCCCTTTGGACAGATTTCATTTGTGCCACTGTCCTCCCCAGGTCTTGCTTTTTCCCACCATAAGATGGGTGAAGGATATCAAGGTGATGTAATCATTTAAAGGTGACCCAACTCCGGGAGTTCCCGCTGTGGCTCAGCAGTTAACGAACCTGACCAGCACCCATGAGGATGTTCGATCCCTGGCCTCGCTCACTGGGTTAAGGATCCGGCATTGCCGTGAGCTGTGGTGTAGGTCGCAGATGCAGCTCAGATCCTGTGGTGCTGTGGCTGTGGCGTAGGCTGGCACCTGCACCTCCGATTAGACCCCTAGCCTGGGAACCTCCACATGCCATGGGTGCAGCCCTAAAATGACAAGAAAAAAAAAAAAAGATAAAGGTGACCCAACTCTGAAGTGGCCGTGACCCTAGCAAAGGAAGGTCCCCAGGGTCCCCAGAGGTGACAACTTGGCGGACAGGGAGCAAGCAGGTAGCTCTCTCCCCAGCACCAAGGCAGCCTACCTCCTCTGTCAAGAACCCAGAAGAGGATGCTAGCAGGAGGTACTGGAGCCCAGCAAAGCCTATTCAAGCCTCCCCCTCACACATAGAAAGAGAGGATTTTTCTCTTTGAAAGAGAAACCACGACAAAGGCTGGGGCCCAGAGCCATCTCTGTGGGAACCAGGCGGGTCTCTCAGCTCCAGCCCCTCCCTGCCTGGCCGCCACCCCTCAGTCCGCTGCTGCCTCTGTGAAATCCAATTATTGGGCACACCATGGCCTTCCTTTTGCTATCCCGAGGCAGCATGGGGGAGGCAGGAGCCACCAGAACACAGGGGAGAGCTCAAACAGTGCCCTTCAGCAGATTCGGATGGAAGGGTTTTACGGTAAGTGTATTTCCACGGCTGAGGCACAAATACAGGGGCCCTAAGCGCATTTCTCCAGCACTGGCTGCCGCGCCCCCCTGGAGAGGGCCTACTTATTCATCCCACAAGGTACTGCTGAAGGTCAAGTCCTCTCTCGGCGGTCCTTGAGCTAATGAGGTGGCCTGGAAAAGCAGCCCTGGCTGGGAAGTGGGCGACCTGGGTGTACGGCTCTCAGACCCTGGACCAGTCCCTCCTCTCCCTGACTTTCCTCCTGCACCCATCAAATGAGATTAGAGACAGCTCTAACATGTTATGGGAGACTCTCCCAACTTGGTCCATAAGCTAAGTCTAACTTGCAAAATGTGTTTTATTGGCTGCCAGATTACGTGAAAATTGATAAACTTCACAAAAAACATCCCTGTTTGCAGATTCAATTTATTTATGTATTTATTGTCTTTTTTTGCCTTTTCTAGGGCCGCACCTGCAGCATACGGAGGTTCCCAGGCTAGGGGTCTAATCGGAGCTGTAGCTGCCGGCCAACGCCACAACCACAGCAATGCCAGATTTGAGCTGCGTCTGTGACCTACACCACAGCTCACGGCAACGCCGGATCCTTAACCCACTGAGCAAGGCCAGGGATCGAACCTCATGGTTCCTAGTCGGATTCATTAACCACTGAGCCACGACGGGAACTCCTGCAGATTCAATTTAATAACACAGTCAGAACAATCCCGGGGCACATCTGGCAAAAGCCGAGCAGGGCACGGATCAGTTGGCCACCGTCCCCACCACTCCCCCTTGTCACATGCCCAATCGGAGTGACTCAGCACTTGCCTGCTCGTCTCTTGGGCATTTGCATTTGTAACTCATAAGCTATGGTCTTAACCTTGGCTGCCGGTCCATCAGAATGACCGATACAGGTTTTAACAGATGCCTACGCCCAGACCCACACCCACAGACATGTGATTCAATTGGACTTGGGGTGAAGGCAAGGCCGTGGTATCTGTAGAAAAGCTCGTCAGGTGATTCTGATTTCAGCCAGGCCAAGAGCTGCTGGTCTAAGGGCCCTGCTGGCTGGGAGGACCCGTCTCACCTGTGTAAGGAAGCAGCCACCAGAAAAGGAAGGATGGGAAAAGTGGGCCTGGTCAAAAGTGCCCACAGGTCCCTCTGGGGAAACAAGGCTTGTCCTGGGATCCACTCCCATCCCCTGACCCTCATCATGAGCACTTTATCTTTTTTTTCTTTTTCCTTTTTATTCTTTTTTTTACAGCTACACCTGAGGCATATTGAAGCTCCCTGGCTAGGGGTCGAATTAGAGCTACAGCTGTCGGCCTACACCACAGCCACAGCAACGTGGGATCCAAGCCTCGTCTGTGACCTATTCTGCAGCACATGACAACGGGGGATCCTTAACTCACTGAGTGAGGCCAGGGATCGAACCTGCACCCTCATGGACACTAGGCTGGGTTCTTAACCTGCTGAACCACAACAGGAACCCCAGCACTTTAGCTTTTTAGGCACAAATGCAATGAGCTTTGTGAGCTTCAGTCAGAGAGGATTTAAGACCAATCCCTCTTCTGCCCAAGTCCTGCCTACACCTCCCTCCTGAGCCACTGTCCGGGTTGCGTCCTGTCCCTGGACCAGGTTGGCCAATCCGTGCCACCCTCTCCCCTTTGGGCTCCAGCAGTACTCACACCTCCTCTAGGAGCCGCGTGAGATGTGTTTGCTCAAGTCCCTTGGGTTCCATCAGGATTTTACGTGTTGGTTTCTCTAACAAGGTTCTTAGACTGCTTTCATGCCCCTATCAGCTACAGAACTCCAAAAGGCAGGCATCATCTCGCCTGTGCCCCTCCCCCCAATTCTCCCACACCACCATTTTGCAAACGCACACCAAGCGCCCAGGTTGCAGCCTCATCCAGGGGTCACTGAGTGGCAGGGGACTATCGCAGAAGGATGGAGGGACTGCTCCGTGGAGAGGGGAGTGGACACCGCAGTGGCCACTGTATCCTGCTTGTCCATCTGCAGGCGTCCTTTCAAGCAAATCTGCAAGGCTGACCTGCTGGCCTCCCGCCCACCTCCCTGCTGGGTATCCGTGTCCACTTGCTCTGTGTGTGCGCAGCAGAGGAAATAACATCCCTGGCATCTGTCACTCCTGAACTGAGAAAGCAACATGCAAGAACAAAGCAGACTGGGCGAGTCGGAAGGGCGCCCATTCAAGTCTACTGAGAAATTTTTATTCCTGAGCTGCAGGATGCCAAACACCCCGCTGGTCTGTTTAGAATAAGAGAATCACTCCAGGACTCATGCCCTTGGCCATTAGTCAGTCTGATTCACAGCCAACTGAAGGCAGGAGGGACACTGAGAAATGTCCAGCTGCGGAGAAGACACGGGTCCACCCTGAAAGTCTCCCCTGGGAGTGGTTCCCTGGTGACACTGCCCAGACAGGGTTGGAGCTGGAAGACGAGGGCCAGCTTGCCCTCCTGGCCTGAGCTGACCAGGACCTACCTCGGAGCTGAGAGAAAGTCGTCATGAACTTGCTGGTGAGGGACTTGAGCTCATTGTTGGCCAGCGTGATGAGGTGGATCTGGTCGGTGACGTTCCGCAGAACCTTGTAGATGCCGATAGGGAAGGAAACCAGTTTGCACTCGGCCAGGTCTGCAGCCAAAGGACAAAGGTCAGAGTTAGCAGTCACAGCTGCCCGTAGACCTCCCCCAAACTCCACGGACCCCGACACCCTGTCTCTCCTCCCAGTCTCCCTTCCCTCCCCCTGTCTTCCCTGTGCTGGGCTCGAGACCCTGCCCTCCCTCCTCCAAGAGCCTTCATCACTATGTGTCACCTAGTCTCGCACTCTGAACCTTAGGGTTTATTCTAGCACCTTCTCTAAGAGCACAGTCTGCCAGTCAGAACGCAGAAGGGACCCCGATGACCAGCATTCATAGCCGTGAGCTTGAGGCTTCACGGGATCCACAAATTTCTTTGGGATCACAGGACTCAACGGTGAAGCTGTAGTCTTAATGGTATTGATGACTGTCTACTGCTGTGAAAACAGGCAATTCACACAGACTTTGTGGTTTTACTTTCTTCCCCATTCTGTCACTCTGAAGACAAGCCTGTCCAGGAGGCAGAAGGGAAACCTCTGTGGAGAGCAGACTGGCAGTTCCTCAAATAGTTAAACCTAAAGTTACCATATGACCCGGCAATTCCAATCCTGGGTATGTTGGTAATATTCCTATATGCCAGCAGTAAATACAGTTTTTAAGGGTTCTGTTCCAAACTGCAATATAATATAAGATAGAGGAGTTCTCGTTGAGGCGCAGCGGAAACGAATCCGACTAGTGACCATGAGGTTGTGGGTTTGATCCCTGGCCTTGTTTAGTGGGTTAAGGATCCAGCGTTGCAGTGAGCTGTGGTGTAGGTCACAGACGCGGCTCAGATCCTGCGTTGCTGTGGCTCTGGCGTAGACTGGCAGCTGTAGCTCCGATTCAGTCCCTAGCCGGGGAACCTCCATATGCATGGAGGTTTATGGAGGTTTATGGAGGTTTAGGTGCGGCCATAAAAAGCAAAAAAAAAAAAAAATTTAAATAAGAACAAAATAATATAAAATAGAGAGAAAATTATAATGGAAAATGTATCTGACCAATATCAAGAAAGGTAGAAAAGTTCACAGATATTTTTTAAATAGCTTTATACACGAAGATATATAACGTTCGTGGACATGTCAAAATATTGAAATGACAGTGATTGTTTCTGACCATGCCCACAGCAAGAAATTAGTTCCTGGGCCAGGGACTGAACCTGTGCTACAGCAGTGACCTAAGCCACAGCAGTGGCAATGCTGGATTCTTAACCACTAGTCCATCAGGGAACTCCCAATGGTGATTTTTTAAAATATTTACAAATTTTTAATGGAATTCCTGCTCAAATCCCCCAAAGTTTTTTTTTTTTTAACTTGATGAAATAGTTTTTTTTCTTTCTTTCTTTCTTTTTAGGGCCATGTCTGTGGCATATGAAAGTTCCCAGGCTAGGGATTGAATCAGAGCTGCAGCTGCCAGCCTACGCAACAACCACAGCAATGCCCGATCTGAGCCACATCTGCAACCTAAGCCACAGCTTTTGGCAACACCAGATCCTTAACCCACTGAGTGAGGCCAGGGACAACCCATATCCTCATGGATACAAATTGTGGTTCTCCCACTGAGCCACAATTGGAACTCCATGATGAAACAGTTTTAAATTTCAACTGGGGAATAAGCAAGCAAGACTCTGTAAAAGAGAAGACGGAATGATAAGAAATTTTATGAGACTGTAATAATTAAACAGAGGGTAACAGGAAAAATAGATCATAGTCTCAGCAGAAACAAATCTGACTAGTATCTACAAGGAAGCAGGTTTGATCCCTGGCCTCACTCTGTAGGTTAAGGATCCGATCGGTGTTGCTGTGAGCTGTGGTGTAGGTCACACACACAGCTCGGATCCTGTGTTGCTGTGGCTGTGGTGTAGGCTGGCAGCTGCAACTCCAATGAGACCCTTAGCCTGGGAACCTCCATATGCCACAGGTGGGGCCCTAAAAAGACCAAAAAACAAAGAAAAAGAAAAAAGAAAAACAGATCATAGAAAGAAAATGTATAGTCCAGAAAGTACAGTCCATAAATAATGTCTTAATTTAATAAATGCTGAAGGAGGACTCACAAATAAGTTGGAGAAGGGAAGGACTAATAACTGCTATCAGAATAACCAAGTAGTAATTTGGGGAAAACAAGAGAGAAAGACTATAAGTTAACCAAGGAATCAAAATAAAACTAGATAGAAATTTATTTTTATTTTTATTTATTTATTTTTTTTGGCTACGCCTGTGGTGTGTGAAGTTCCTGGGCTAGGGATCAAACCCATGCCACAGCAGGAACTTGAGCTGCTGCAATGACAGCACCAGATCCTTAACCCACGAAGCCATGAGGAAACTCCCTAGAATTATATTTTAAATAGTTTTTGAAATTAAACAAAATCCAAAGTAAACAGAATTTAACATTTATATGACCTCCTAATAGAGGATGACTTTTTAAACCTCAGAGCCATAAGAGAATCACAAAGGAACAGATCAGCAAATCTATAAAAAAATATAAAACGCCTGGATGCTTAAAAGCAAATAAGGCAAGCAACAGATTATGAAGATCTGTAAATAGGATGCATAAAGTTGTCTTGATTATTTAAACTGCTCAATATAATTCAATTAAAAAAATTAAGATCTCAAGATGACAGATATTCACCAGGGAGAAAATACAATTAGTTAACAAATACACAGTCCCTGGTATGTGTTGTCCAACTGCTTTCCGGAATATTTATACCAATTTATATAAATCCTGTCCAACAACTCAGAGGATCATTAAAAAAAAAAAATCTTTGCTAATATGATCAGGGGAAATAGTATCCTCTGCTTTCATAATGAGATTGTTTATCTCTCATGGTTAATTAACCATTTTTATTTCCCCTGTGGAAAATCCTGTTCTGGTCTCTTGCTATTTTCCTATTTGGAGTTCTGGCATTCCACTCCCACCTCCATCTGCCAGGTACTGGTAGAGCTCCTTAAATAATATTATCAGCCTATGTCTGGTCATTGTTTTTCTTATTTAATAGGTCAAGTTATAGCATTTAGGTGTTTTTCTAAAGCAGAATTTAAAAATAATAGGTCCACAGTAATTCTCACTAAGCAGGAAAGCATACATGCCTGGGAAAGAAGACTGAAAGGAAAAAACCAGAATGTTAGATGTTTATTACAAAGGATTTGAGCAATTTATTACTATTTATAGTCCTGCTGTTTTTTATTTTGTACAAAATAAGTAAAGGGCCACTACTTTTTACATAACAAGAGTTTTTAAGCATACACAGCGCTGCTTCACTTTTAAAATAGAAAAATAAGGAGTTTCCACTGTGGCTCAGCAGTAATGAACCTGGCTAGTATCCAATGAGGACTCAGGTTTGAACCCTGGCCTCACTCAGTGGGTTAAGGATGTGGTGTTGCCATGGCTGTGGCGTAGGCCAGTGGCTGAAGCTCCGATTTCACCCCTAGCCTGGGAACCTCCATATGCCGTGGAGACTAAATAAATAAATGAATTTTAAAAATAGAAAAATAAACGTATCGTAAAAAGAGCTTCTACTGGAAAAAAACAACCCAGCAAATTTAAGGATAAAGTGGGTCAGCTCCCTGTCAAAATTGAGAAACAGGGAAGGCAGATCTGTGAAAGAAAGTGGATCTGTGTGTTGGACTGGAGCAGAAGCTAGGAAATGGGACTTTCAGGACTCGGACACCATTGAAGAATCACACAGTGCACCCCTGCTCCCTGCTCCCGATGAAGGCAGAAGAGACAGAAAGCTGTGCAAGCTATTTCCAAGGGTCCTCAAAGCAGCTGTCTTCCCGAGAAGATCAGCCCAGAAGCGCCCCGCCCACAGCCTTGTCCCTCCCGCCTGGACCGCCCACTGTCCCAACCACCACATGCTCCCAGAGTCCCTGGTGCAAGCAACACAGAGCCTTGCCTCATCTGGCCACCGACACAGTCACAGGAGCACATGGCCCCGCACCCTGGGGCAGTTGAGGGCCCAGAATGCATCCACATCTGCTGTTTCATTTGCCTTCCACAAAGAGCTGTCGAGGCCCTGCTGTGTGCCAGGCACCATTCTGCACTGTCCCCCATGGCTTCCCTATTTTTTTGGTGGTGGGGGGTAGGGGAGGGAGGGTGGCCCCTGTGGCATATGGAAGTTCCCAGGCTAGAATCTGAATCAGAGCTACAGCTGCCAGCCACAGCAACACCAGATCTGAGCTGCACTTTCAACCGACACCACAGCTCGTGGCAATGCCGGGTCCTTAACACACTGAGCAAGGCCAGGGATCAAACCCGCATCCTCATGGATACTAGTCAGGTTTGTTATCACAAAGCCACAACAGGGAACTCCCATCCTGTTTTTGTTGATGTTGTTATTCTTGGCAGGTCCATCTGTTTCCTCCATCCTTTGGTGCACAGGAAGGAAGGCGCACTATGAAACACCTGCTCAGAATAGTCTGGCTGGGGTGTCATGCCAACACCCTCTATTCAGGCTATGTCACCAGTCACTGACCCAGCCAGTGAACTCCCCCTGCTGGGAGGAGAGGTCCATGATCTCTGGGAAGAGTGCCTCATGGTTCCTGGGACAAGAATATGCAAATCCAGGTACCCAGACAGGCAGGAACAAATCTCAACTTGGCCCAGTCATCTTCCCCTCTGAGCAGAAGGAGCAAGACAGTTCACTGCCATTCCCTGGGAGATGAGGATAATAATAACCATAAATAGTACCACTCCCCAGAGTTCCCATCGTGGCTCAGTGGTTAATGAATCCGACTAACAACCATGAGGTTGCGGGTTCGATCCCTGGCATTGCTGCTCAGTGGGTTAAGGATCCGGTGTTGCTGTGAGCTGTGGTGTAGGTTGCAGATGTGGCTCGGATCCCGCATTGCTGTGGCTGTGGCAAAGGCTGGCAGCTACAGCTCTGATTAGACCCCTAGCCTGGGAACCTCCATATGCCGCGAGTGCGGCCCTAGAAAAGGCAAAAAGACAAAAAAAAAAAAAATAGTACCACTCCCTATTTCATATGAGCTAGCTTGTATCCCCTCTGTGCACATGAGGACATTTCGAGTGACTTGCCCAGAGTCCCTCAGCTGAAAGTAAGGAAGGTTTGGATGCAGATGATCGGGCAGCCAGGGGTCCGAAACATCGTGCTATCCTGCCCACTTGAGTCAAACATGTGACCAGGTGCCCACCTCTGGGTCACAGAGGGAGGAGTCCCTGCTGAGGAGGGGCTTGGCTATAAACTCCTGTCGGCCTTTCCAGCTCAGCACCCACGATCTGGGGACAGAGGCCCCGCAGCCTGCTTCATGAGCCTTTTGTCCTCAGGAAATTCTTCTCCAGGTCTAATTCAAAGGATGGGTACCTTCTACACCTGCCATACCTGTCTGTAGCAGAGAAAAGTCCCTGGGGCTGAGCCAAGTTCAATGCTGGGCCCTGGGGTTTAGGTAGACAACACTACTTCCGGGGACACAACTAGGATGCAGTCAAGGGCCAGATCCCACTAAGGGAGACCTGCCCAGGGAGGAGGAGACCCGGGCTGGAGACAGGTGAGTGGTCCTCAAGGAACCGTGGGATGTCACCAAGAAGAGTTCCATTCTCTGTGGGTCCTCAGAGCCAACAGTACAGGCGCTGGTTCCCCAATCATAAGGAAAGGCCACACATGAAAAAGTGATGCTACATCTTGGGTGATCAGGCAGGGTCACCACAGAGAGGACTCTTGAACCAGACGGAGGCCGAGCGGCCTCAAAGGTCTCAGTCACTCAAAAGAACAAGCATAGCTAATCTCACAATTACTATGTGCCAGTAGTAGGTGCTTTTTATGTATTAGCTCATTAAATTCCCATAATAACTATGAGTTACCCTCGCAGGAGGAAAATGAGGCCCGTGCTGATAATTGTCCAAGGTCATTTGGGGAGAGATGATGGACTTGCAAAAAACTGGAGTGCAAAGACTTCAAGAGAGTGACCAACTTGTCCCAGTTTGCCCAGGATGCTCCCGATTTTAGCACCGAGAGTCCGGCATCCTGGTGGATCCCTCCTTAGTCCCAGACAACTCCGGACAATCGGTGGCCCTAGATTCTGGCTGAACCCTGACGGATGAGAGATTACTAGAACCAGACAGAAGAGGGAAGGCAAGGGCCAGGGCGTGAGCAAAGGCCCTCTGGGGCTCGACCTTTGAGCCCTGCCTCCTGCAATTTCCTGGAGCCTCACCAGAAAGGAAGGCTCTAGCCCCGGAATCATTTCACACTCCCTGGTGGTGCATACATGCCCACAGACTCCACCAGGGGCTCGGGGATTCTAACCACAGGGTCCTCCATCAACAGCTGCATGGCAGCTGGATTCACTCGAGTGTGCCTTTCCCCGGCGCCCCACCCCACGTGCCCCCACCTACACCTGAGCTACAGCAGAGAACAGAAACCTTTGGGGGGAAGGCACTGTAATAAACACAGGGCATAATTACCCCATAATTATTATTGCCAGAAGGCCAGATTGCACGTCCCCAAACCTCTAATTAGGATAGTACTTTATGTTAATAAAGAAGCTTTTTAATTCAAAATGCATGGGTCCTTCATTAAAGGTTATCTCATCAATTCTAATGAATGCCTGATGAAAAGTAACTCGTGGGCAAAACCAACAAAACCCAAGCAGTAAACAGAACGTTCTGCGGGAAGTCGGGGGTGTCAAGCTTGTGTTGTTCCTTAGAAACACAGAACTCTGACCCCTGCTTTAGTTCCAGCTCAGAGGTGGGCCTGGTGAAAGGACACTGCGGGGGAGCTGGGAGGGTCCTGGAGCCCCCGGCATCAGGGTCACAGGGCCCAAGGAGAAAGTGTCCGGGATTCAGGCTGGCAGGTACCTGGGCTCCGTGGGCTGACCAAGGCTGCAGAAGACAATGTGCCACCAGTGTAACCCAGTCCCACCTAGAATGTCTTTTTTTTTTTTTCCACAAAATGTCTCTTTTCACAAATGACTTTTCTCAGGGAATCTCAGGATTAGAAGAAGGTTGAAAGTCATTTAGCCCAGCTGTTCCAAACTTCCCATAAGAATCAGCTGGAGAGCTCACCCTCAGCAGGTCTGGAATGGGGCCAGGGAATTTGTGGGGGGCTTTGGGGGGCGGGGGGTTGTTTTTTTGCTTTTTAGGCCTCTACCCGCAGCATATGGAAGTTCCCGGGCTAGGAGAGCTGCAGCTTCCAGCCTCTACCACAGCTGCAACAACGCAAGATCCGAGCCGTGTCTGCAACCTACACCACAGCTCACGGCAACACCAGATCCTTAACCCACTGACTGAGGCCAGGGATCGAAACTGCATCCTCATGGATGCTAGTCGGACTCGTTTCTGCTGCGCCACAGGGGGAATTCTGAGGAATCTGTGTTTTTAACAAGTATTCCCAGGTGATTCTTATCAATAAGCAAACTTGGGAACACTGAGTAACACAGCCTCCAATCTCAGACCTAAAATTCTCACAATGTCTCCATCAGAGGGCACAGAGTTCTTACTAAACACTTCTGATGGGGGGGCGACTCACCTCCCTCCCACAGAACGGTTTTAACTGTTAGAGAGTTCTTTCACCAACCATATGATAACTGCTACCCTGCCACTAGCTAGTGTTCCTTCTGCCCTTGGCTCACATAGAGATATTTTCCCCTGCACGACAACGCTTTACATACGTGAGGATGAAAGACATTATAAGCTTTACTCCAGGGAAAACATGCCAGAAACTTCAGTCCCCATGACTCTTTTTTTTTTCAGCTGTGCTCACAGCATGCAAAGGTTCCCAGGCCAGGGATCGAACCCGAGCCACAGCAGGGACAACACTGAATCCTTAACTGCTAGGACACTAGGGAACTCCAATCCCCATGACTTTAGATGCTTCCTTCAGAAAATTGGGACCAGCCCAACCCAGACCCTATCCCATCCAGAACCTATTCCTGTGCAGGCTTTGTCTGTCATGAATGACCACAGCTGCCATTCAGTGACATCAGTTGTGTGTCTGAAACTGCTCACAACCTTAGACCTACAATCTCATCTACTCCTCATAACTACCCTGTAAGGTCAGCTCTATACTTACCCTCATTTAACAGAGGAGGAAACTGAGTCACAGAGAAGTTAAAGATTGGATTGCTCAAAGCCACATGATTTATTCAAGGTAACCCACCTCAACGAAATAACGTTAATAAAATGCTTTCTACATGCAAGTCAGTGATCTCAGCTTTAATTTTTAAATTTATTTTTATTTACTGAGGTACAGTTGATGCACAATATTATATAAGTTTCAAGTGCACAATAGTGATTTGCAATTTTTAAAGGTTATCCTCCATTTATAGTTTAAAAATATGGGCTATATTCCCTATGCTGTACAACATAGCCTTGTAGCTTATTTATTTATACATAATAGTTTGTACCTCTTACTCCCCTACCCCTATTTTGTCCCTCTGCCCCTTCCCTCTCCCTGGTAACCATTAGTTTGTTCTCTGTATCTGTGAGTCTGTTTCTTTTTCGTTAATTCAAATAGTTTGTTTTCAGACTCTACATGTAAGTGATACCAATAGTGTTTGTCAGAAGTTCCCCTCGTGGCTTAGTGGTTAACGGACCCGACTAGTATCTATGAGGATGCAGGTTTGATCCCTGGCCTCACTCAGTGGGTTAAGGATCCAGCGTTGCAGTAAGCTATGGTGTAGGTTGCAGACATGGCTCAGATCCCTAGCTGCTGTAGCTCTGGCGTAGGCTGATGGCTACAGCTCTGATTGGACCCCTAGCCTGGGAACCTCCATATGCCGCGGTGCGGCCCTGAAAAAAAAAAAAATAGTGTTTGTCTTTCTCTGACTTATTTCACAAAGTGTAATACCCTCCAAGTCCATCCATGTTGTTGCAGATGCCGAAATTTCATCCTTTTTTATGGCTGAGTAGTAGTATATTAACTCTTACTCCTCACTATGGCTTTGTGAGGTGGGAACTATTATCCCTGGCTTTGTTTCTAGAGGAAGAATCTGAGACACAAAGCTGAAGCCTTGGTTAGTAAGTGGAAGGGCTGGCCCAGAGCTCACAGTCCCATCCGCCATGTACACAGCCTCCCTACAACATGCAATTCTCACGTGGGATGGTCAGCTGCTCTGAAAGAAAACAGTGAATAAGTTCCAGGGAGCAGACAGGTCTTCAAAGACTTACAATGGATTCCTGTAGCCACTGGTATTGCAGTTACCATGAAGCTATATTAAGGGGGCTCGGAGCTGAAAGAGCTGGTGAAAGAATTATCCAGAGCCTAGATGTATCACTTATTGGCTGCGGACCTCAAGCAGGACCCTCTGGCTCTTAAACCCTTGGTTTGCATCTCAGGTAAATGCCAGAGATGGAGCTGATCACCTCTGAGACCCCTCCCAGCTGCCATCGTGGATTCCAGCTGGTGGTTCTCAGACTTGGCCACACCCTGGGCCAGTTCCCTGGGGAGCTTTACAGACTCTTGATACCTAAACCTTATTCCCAGAGATTCTGACTTAATTAGTAAGAGCAGGATCTTGGGAATCAGAGGTTCCCAAGCTCCCCATCTCATCCTAACATGCAGCCAGGGGAGAGAACTCTGCACTACGCCATCGCCTCTCAAACTACAGCATGTCGGAGTTCTCGGCATGGCGCAGTGGTTAACGAATACGACTAGGAACCATGAGGTTGTGGGTTCCATCTGTGGCGTTGCTCAGTGGGTTAAGGATCCGGCGTTGCTGTGAGCTGTGGTGTAGGTCGCAAACACGGCTCGGATCCCGCGTTGCTGCGGCTGTGGCGTAGGCCGGTGGCTAAAGCTCCGATTCGACCCCTAGCCTGGGAACCTTCACATGCCGCAGGTGTGGCCCTAAAAAGCACACACACAAAAAAAAACCACACCACAGTGTGTCAACAGATTCCTGGGGGTCCTGCAAAGAGAGGCTTCTGATGCTGCAGACCTGGACCTACATTTCTATCAGGCAGGTCCAAGGACCACTCTCAGTAGCAAGGACTACTCAACACAGTGGTTCTCAAAGTAGGGTCCCCAGACCCACAGCGTCCACAACTCCCCAGACCCTGTTAGAAATGCACATTCTCAGGCCCCACGCCAGACCTACAGGCGCAGAAGCTCTGGGGGTGGCGTCTGGCCACCTGTGCTTTTAACAAGCCCTCCAACTTGAGTTTGAGAATCACTTGCTTACAGGGACCGGGCCTCCACCAGCTGTGGTGACTTGGCCTGGACTGAAGGTGACGATGGTGACAATGACAGCAGCTCACATTAACTCGGTGCTGGCTGGCCTGTGCCTCTGCAGGCGCCTTTGAACTTGCTCACTCGTGAAAAGTTATTGTGCCCTGAAAGCCTCCCACTCCCCCTCAGACCAGGTTATTTCAAGACAGAGACCCTATCTCTTCATTCTCCTCTCCTGCTTATTATATATATTTCTGGCTCTGAAAGAGACACAGGTGGCCCTTGGTGTGGAAGCGGCTGGGTTGGGCTCAGGTCCCAGCCCCTCTGCTATCAGCTGTGAGGCCTCAAGAAAATGACTTCTCTGGGGGACTTGTCTCCTCTGCTGTAAATGTGGGTTTGGACCACGGATGTGGGTCTCAGCCAGACTGGACAGTCTGTGACTCCATGATTCTACCAAGCAAAGATCTTCGACAGTGCTCCTGTCAAAGAGGAGACGCTACGAGCTGTAGCCAAGTGTTTCTGAATTGTCTGTCCTTAGAACATGCTGGAACTTGCACTGTAATGTGGGGATGTGAGGCTCAGTAAAGTTGCTCACCCAGGCCCATGAGTGAAGAGCTGGTGTTTGCACCCAGAGTCATCCAACTCCAAAGCCCATGGTCTTCCCACTACCCTACGTTAGTCTATATCACGCTAACAAGTTCAGAGGAAAGTCCTAAAAAAAAGGCCACATATGGGGTTCCCGTTGAGGCTCAGTGGTTAACGAATCTGACCAGCAACCATGAGGATGCAGGTTTGATCCCTGGCCTCACTCAGTGGGTTAAGGATCCAGCGTTGCCATGAGCTGTGGTGAAGGTCGCAGATGGGGCTCAGATTGTGTGTTGCTATGGCTGTGGTGTAGGCTGGCGGCTTTAGCTCTGATTGGACCCCTAGCCTGGGAACTGCCATATGCCTCAGGGTGTGGCCCTAAAAAAAAGGTCATATAATAATGTATCTTAGCAATGAGATCCTGCTGTATAGCAACTGGGAACTATATCTAGTCACTTATAATGGAGCATGATAATGTGAGAAAAAAGAACATGTATATGTATAGGTGACTGGGTCACTTTGCTGTATAGTAGAAAACTGACAGAACACTGTAAACCAGCTATAATGGAAAAAAAAAGGTCATTAAAAAAATAGCTTATCTTTATATGGCACTTCCTATATGACTGAGACTTTTCTAAGTATTTGACACAATTTTTCTTTTTCTTCTTTTTCTTTTTTGGCCACCCTACAGCATATGGAGTTCCTAGGCCAGGGATCAATTCCGAGCCAGAGTCGCAACCTATGCCACAGCTGCAGCAATGCCAGATCCTTAACCCACTGCTCTGGGCCAGGATTGAACCTGCATCCCTGCCATGGCAGAGACACTGTCGGATCCTGCCGCACCACAACAGGAACCCCTGACACAATTTTTCTAACTAATCTTCACAGCACTCTCGTAAAATGGGAGTATTATGTTCATCCTTAGTTTAGGGAGGGTTTTTTGGTCACGCCTGCAGCATGCAAAAATTCCCAGGCCAGGGATCGAACCTGCACCACAGCTGTAATAGGAGCCCTAGCAGTGACAACGCCAGATCCTTAATCTGGTGCACCACAAGGGAAATCCTGTTCATCCCTGTAGAAACCAAGGCCTAGTAGGTAAACAGAAGAGTTGCAACCAGAACCCAAGCAGTCTGGCTCCCCTACCCTGAGAGAGTTCAGTTTAGCAGAATAAGACATGGGGTTGTGTGAGACCATCAGAAGAGAGGGCCTGGGCTGGGGTGGGAGGGTTGAGACTCTCATTCGGGAGGCTGGGATAAAGAAAATCAATTTTTCTGGAACATGAAAATGAAAACTCAGATGTGGGCCTGCTGGGAAGAGCCAGCATCCCTTCTGGAGGATCGAAGCCCCAGCACCTCCATGCATATTCAAGGGTGAGGGGACGCGAGTTGGCATCCTGGCATAAGAAGCAAAACTGTACATAGCTGGGCCTCTGAGATCGGACTGCCAGTCTCTGAACTGCGGTTTGATCTCCAGAGCCAGGAGGTGCAGGGTGCAGAGAGCAAGCAAAACAACAGTCTTCAAGGACTGGCGTCAATGCACCACTGCACACAATTAGGCTGTTTTTTATTTTTGTTTTTTTGCCTTTTGTCTTTTTAGGGCTGCACCTGCAGCAAATGGAGCTTCCCAGGCTAAAGGTCAAATTGGAGCTACAGCTGCTGGCATACGCCACAGCCACAGCAACGCCAGGGATCGAACCTGCGTCCTCGTGGATACTAGTCAGGTTCGTTAGCCACCGAGCCATGACTGGAACTCCTAGCTGGATTCTGTTATTTGTGCATAGCGTTTACACAGCAAACTAGCTCTGGAAAAAAAAAAAAAAAAGCCCTGATCCCATTGCCTCCTGGCAAATCCCCTCCCCCAGAACTTTAGGGATTTTGCTGGTGTTTCACTCCCAATCTCTAGAGAAGACCTTCCTGGGCTTTTCCCATCTGTGGCATGCTGCCTAGAGAGGAAAAGTCACTGGAGGGGGAGTTCACCGAGTATGACAGAAGTCCAGAAAGTTCTACCACAGTAGCAGTTATACAGGGCCCTGGCAGGGAGTTAGAGAGAGAAGGGCAGAAAGGCGCTCAGGAAAGGGGAAACGTGCATGGCATCTTCTAAGAACATGGGGAGACTACTGAGCTTGAATATGGCTGTGGGCTTGGGGGACTGATTCTTTTTTCTTTTTCTTTTTTTCTTTTTAGGGCTACACCAGCAGCATATGGAAATTCCCAGGCTATGGTTCGGATCGGAGCTGCAGCTGCCAGCCTACACACAGCCACTGCAATGCCGGATCCGAGTCACTTCTACAATCAATGCCACAGCTTAACAGCAACGCCGGATCCTTAACCCACTGAGTGAGGACAGGGATCGAACCCACATCCTCATGGACACTGAGCCACACAGGAACTTCATGGGTGTTGATTCTTTCACTACCTACTTTATAGATCTCTGCATTCTGTGATATCTTCTTTTTAAATTACTTACTGAATTTTATTACAATTATAAGTGTATAAAAATCATCACTGTGCTATCTTTACAGCAAGCACTTACTACTTCTTACAAATATCCTCAATCTAAAGAAAGTCACGGAGTTCTAGTCATGGTTCAGCAGTTAGTGAACCTGACTAGCATCCATGAGGACTCGGGTTCGATCCCTGGCCTTGCTCAGCGGGTTAAGGATCCAGCATTGCCATGAGCTGTGGTGTAGGTCACAGATGCAGCTTGGTTCCTGCGTTGCTGTGGCTGTGGCTACAGCTTCAGCTCCAATTGGACCCCTAGCCTGGGAACCTCCATATGCAGTGACTGAGGCCCTAAAAAGACAAAAAGACCAAAAAAAATAAAATAAAAATAAAATCACATCCCTAACATCCAACTATGCATGAAGAATGTGTTAAGAATGCTCGCTTAGGTGAGATTAGTCTTGACAGGGATGAGGGAAACAGTAAAATCCCGTGGGTGCCAAGCTCAGAGGGGCTGCTGCACGAGGCAGCTGATGGCCCAGCAATAAAAGCTGCACACACGAGCATCTGGACTCTCAGAGGTGTTTCTCCCTGACCTGCTGCAGAAGCCCCAGCCTCTCCGCTAAATGATGGGACTGCAGAGTGTCTGTCTTCAAAGCAAAGCTGAGCTTCTGGCCCCTGGCCATTAGCCATCACACTGAACAGTCAGGAGATGGTCTAACCACACAAGAACGGCCAGAGATCTTAAAAGGAAGAGGTGCCTGCTGCATGGGCCAGAGCTCTCGGTTCCTCCAGATCCAAACAGAGGCTTTTCTTGGGCCGGGGCTCTCTTGCTGTGGGAGGTCAGACAAGTTACTTAACCCCAGTCTCAGTTTCCCCTTCAAAAAAATGAGAACAAGATTTCATACAAAACCTCTACAAGCATGTTCACGGCGGCAACATTTACAATAGCCGGAAAGTAGAAAGAGCTCAAATGTGTATCAACCGAGGAATGGATAAGCAAGACACTGGAGTGTGACTTGGCCATAAAGAGGAACCAAGTACTAATACAATATAGATGAACTTTAAAAACATTACGCTAAGTGATGGGAGTTCCCTTGCGGCACAGTGGGCTCAGGACCTGGCATTATTGCTGTCGAGGCTCTGGTCACAGCTGTGGAGCAGATTTGATCCCTGGCCCAGGAAGTTCCATAGGCCTTGGGTAAGGCCAAAAAAAAGGGTTAGTGAAAGAAGCCAGTCACAAGAGGCCACATACTGGATGGTTCCCTTTATATAAAATGTCTAGAAAAGGCAAATCCATAGATACAAAAGGAGATCCATGGCTTCCAGGGGCTGGCAGAGATGGGAGAAATCAGGAGTGACTGCTTACAGGTACAGGGTTTCTTTTGTGGGTGATTGTGGGTAGAAAAAAGCAGGGCCATAGTCCTTGAGCTTGAATCACGAAAAATCATGACTCCCTCTTGAAATGCCAAGAGAGATGTGCTAGGACAGAACAGGCTCTGCCTTGTTAAGATAAAACAAAGGACTAATGCAATCTCTTTGTGGTTCTGCAAGTAGCTGCTTTATATACTAGATAAACGCTCCTGTGACTTTGTTGCTAGTGGCCTTCTCACCAGGGGATGACCCTGAAGCTGCCTGTGCTGGTTTGGCAAATTGTATTTGCAGTCTTTTTGAAAGTTCTGCATCCCACACTTCCACACGCATAGCCTTTGTTCACAATCCTAATAAAAGACTGATCCTGAGTTTGCTCAGGGCTCTTGCTTATCACAGCACTAGCCATCTCTGTGTTTTTTTTTTAAGCTGATCTCCAGGCACACCCTAAGTTCTGATTGTCGCGACAGGTGATGAAAATATTCTAAAATTGGTTATGGTGTCCATTACACAGCCTGCAAACACACTAAAATCAGAGAAGGTTACACCTTTTTTTTTTCTGTCTTTTTGTCCTTTTATGGCCACACCCAGCATATGGAGATTCCCAGGCTAGGGGATGAACTGGAGCTGTAGCCGCCGACCTACACCACAGCCACAGCAACACCAGATCCAAGCCGTGTCTGCGACCTACACCACAGCTCACAGCAACGCCGGATCGTTAACCCACTGAGCAAGGCCAGGGATCGAACCCGCAACCTCATGGTTCCTAGTCGGATTCGTTAACCGCTGTGCCACAACGGGAACTCCGAGAAGGATACACTTTAAAATGGTGAATTCTACGGTATGTGAATTATCCCTCAACTTAAAAAAAAAAAAATGAGGACAAGATGATCCAACGACCTAACAGGGTTGTTCTAAGCATGAAATCAAATGTCCACAAGGGGCGAAACGGAGCATGGCAGTAAACAGGAGATGCTGTGATGAGGATGTAGAGACATTGTTTTGACATGAGAATTCATTACCAGGATGTGCTTCAGCTCTGCTGCTCCCAGCAGGAGGGAGAGGATCCCTGGCAGTCACCTGTTCCAACAACCTCACAACAAGGAGACAACCGTGTGTGTGTGTGTGACGGGGAGAGAGAGAGAGAGAGAGAGAGAGAGAGAAAGAGAGGAAGAGATTGCAGAATTTGGGACTTGCTAAAACAATCCCTGCTTTTTCCTGGCAATCCAGGCAACCACCTTTAAAAAACCTGTATTTGATTAAAATTCAAGTTAACCCTATGCAGCATATAACCAAGTGACGCACAGTCACTGATTCGAGATATGAAATTATTAAATTCAATTGATGACTCATCAGTAACACATACAACCCAGGGAATAGAAACAGCAACCACAATGATACCGACAGCATGTCCACCAACAGCTCCGAGGCAATCCCAGCCGGTCTGAGTGGAGGCCACATCCTTAGCCAGAACTTGGAGAGGCCTAGGCAGGCCCTCAGGTCTTCTAGAAGGACAGCAGCAGCCAACACTGCTGTTGACAGAGGATCATCTCATTTAATCCTGACAACAACCTCCGAGGAAGGGCATTATTTGCAGATAAGGAAACTAAAGCCCAGAGAGGTTAAGAATGTGCTCAAGGTCACACAGGAAGTAAAGATGAGGAGGAGCTTGGCTTCCTCTCAAGGATGCTGTCCTGCAGTGAGTCTGGAGAAGTGTATTCTTTTTTTTTTTTGTCTTTTTGCCTTTTCTAGGGCTGCACTCAGGGCATATGGTGGTTTCCAGGCTAGGGGTCTAACTGAAGCTGTAGCCGCCGGGCTACGCCACAGCCACAGCAACGCCAGATCCAAGCTGCGTCTGTGACCTACACCACAGCTCACGGCAACGCCGGATCCTTAACCCACTGAGCAAGGCCAGGGATCGAACCCACAACCTCATGGTTCCTAGTCGGATTCGTTAACCACTGAGCCATGACAGGAACTCCTGGAGAAGTGGATTCTGATCTACTTCTGCCCTTAACTCACCAAGTGACCCAGGCAGGTCACTTTTGGACCTTAATCTCCTCACACATAAAATAGGGAATGAACTCTGCTCACCTGTCCCCAAGAGTAGAATGCATGAATCTAGCAATGACAGACCAGGCTTCTCCAACTGTAACATGCCCACGAGCCACCCGCAGATCTTGTTAGGATGCAGGTTCTGATTCAGCAGGTCTGGGGTGGGGCCTAGGGATCTGCATTTTCAACAAGATTTCCAGTGATGCTAATGCTGCCACTATACAAATGACAATCAGCCACGTGAGAAAGTCCCATTTCAGACTCTCAGTCTGCAGTTGGCCCCGACCCCTCTACTCCTTGATTTGCCCCCTCTTTAATAGGGGAGCAGATTCAAGCCCAATGTATATACCAAATATTTTATAACAGTGTTATAATTTCATATTTATTTTTATGGTTATAAACTATTAATGAAAAGTTACATTGCTTTTCCATTTATAGCAATAATATAAAGTTATTGTAAAACTGTATCCAGAAGTTCCTGATGTGGCTCAACGGGTTAAGAACCCAACATACTGTTCATGAGAATGTGGGTTTGATCCCTCGCCTCATTCAGTGGGTTAAAGGATCTGGCACTGCCGCAAGCTGTGGTTCAGATTCCAAGTTGCTGTGGCTGTGGTGTAGGCTGGCAGCTGCAGCTCCGATTCAACCCACTAGCCTGGGAACTTCCATATGCTACAGCTACGGCCATAAAAAGAAAAAGAAAAAAGCAAATTGTATTTAAGCCAAATTTATCTAAAGAAAAACGTTAAGTAGCAATAATCATAGTGAATACTTTCATGGCACTGAGTATGCCGGCCACCATTCTAAACATTTATAAGCATTCCACAATTTTCATCCTCACAACTCTAGAAAGTAAGGACTTTTTTATTTTTTTAATGGTTTTTATTTTTTCCATTATAGCTGGTTTGCAGTGTTCTATCAATTTTCTACAGTACAGCAAAGAGCAAAGACCTTTTTAGAGATGAGAAAATTGTGACTCAGATCAGACTCAACTTGATCAGAGAGATGAAGTAACCTGTCCAGCGACACACAGCTTACGAGTGGTTGAGCCAGGCTTCAAACCAGGGCAGCCTGACTTCCGAGTTGATCACGTTACTCCACCCATGACTGGGAGTACCCTCTGGCATGGAAAAAAATATGAGCATCACAGGCATGTGGTCAAAGGGGGGCAAAAAAAACACCTGCTCCTTGCAAGCAGGAACAGTATCCTTTCACCTCTCATCCTCCCCAACACCCCCAGGGTCAAGCACAATGCCCATCCCGCAGGAGGAGACATATGTATATCCTAGAACACATTTCCCTGGCCTGACTTGCTGGGCAGAGCAAACTTGGTGGTACCTGTGCCATTGCCAAGGCCACTGGCCACAGGGCAGGAGCCAAGAGGGCAGCGGGGGTGGGGGGACATCTCCAGGGTGATGAGATGACTGACAACTCAATTAGCCTGGAGCCCGCTTCTGCACAGGGTGGAAGGCCAGGGGGCTGTACTGACAGCTGGGGAGACTGCCCTTCCCCAACAAAGGCGGTGCCCTGGGCATGACAGAGCTGCAGTGATTGACTGATAAGATTTTTCTTTTGTCTTTTTAGGGCTGCACGCGCGGCATATGGAGGTTCCCAGGCGAGGGGTCGAATCGGAGCTGCAGCTGCCAGCCTACACCACAGCCACAGCAACTCGGGATCCAAGTCACATCTGCAACCTACACCACAGCTCACCGCAACACCAGATCCTTAACCTACTGAGCAAAGCCAAGGATCGAACCCGCATCCTAATGGATACTAGTTGGGTTTGTTACCGCTGAGAGCCATGACGGGAACTCCAACTGACTGGATTTTTTGAAGCACCTTTTCTCCACCTCAGTCGCTCAGTCTTGAAAGCATAAAGAATCCTGCCCTGTAAGGAATGCTTTCTCAGAGCAGTAATTAGGCTTCCTGAGGTCACGCCGCACAACTGAATGGACCGACAAAGCAGCAGCAAACGCCCCAAGGAGCAGCTTGTGCTCAGTACCTGACCCAGCCCGATGCTGGGGCCGGGCCGCCGGCTGCACACCCCTCCACGTCCACCCGCCAGTCCCTGACCTCACCCGTTGCCCAGACTTCGCTTGCACCATGCCCACAGCCTAGAAGGCCCTTCCCTCTCCCTCTGCCCCCACAGATCCTCCTGCCAGCCCAGCCCCACCTCCCCTGGGGAAGGTGTCCCCCCCCACCTCATCTCACCTCCAACCCCAGGACACCTGCCTTAGTGCTTGTACTGGACTCAACCCGTAAATATCTGAAGATACTTGCCTCCAGGATCCAGGGGCACTGAACTTGGCTGGAGGAGCATGTGCTCTGCTGACTACCCCTTAGGCCCAACACAGAGCTGGGCCAAGACTTCTGAAATTAATTATACCCTTCACCACTGGCAAGCTTTGACTTTGGTTCCGCTTTATAAAATGAAGGTTCAAATGCCCTTTAGGGGAATAAAGCAAAGAATGAGCTAATATCTGTCTAGGGTTTGAGCTCACGGCAAGAACCTGCGCAAAAATGTAACTATTCTAATATGGTTTTATGGTTACCTGAAAGAAACCAGTTCCACAACCCTGATATCCACCTTGACATTGACCATGGATGCTTCTCCACTCAGGGTTCCCTCTTCCCGGCCTCCCCACCCTGCCCCCACCCTCCCCTCCCCATCACCTGAACACCTCCCCCCACTCAAGACCCCGCAGGACTAACCATGGCACACTGGATGAACCCACCCTCTGCAGCCCAGCACTCTCGCCAAGGAATCTGAGGCCGACCCCCGGTTTTCAGACATCCCGCTCTCGCTCTCTGGCCAAGCCAGACTACTCACTGTTCCCTGCAAATGCCCTGTATTCTCCCACCTCTGTATCTCTGCTAGTCCTGTTCCCACTATGTAGCATGTCCTCCCTTATCCTCAGAATCCCTCTCGCCTGACAATACCACATTACAAGGTCTTATTTAAATGCCACCTCTCAATGATACAACTGCACCTGCCCTTAAGCTCCCATTGGGTGTTCGTGGCCCCTGTCGGGGCACCTAGCCCATGTGTCACACGTGAGGATGACTAACGTGTTTGTCTCCCTCTTCCTGGCTGGGCGGAGAGCTCCTTGAAGGCAAGGATTAGGTCCCACTGAGGCAGGTGCAGAGGGCGCAAGAGGCCAATAGGCTCAAGTTCAAATTCCAGCACAAGATTTGCTGGCTTAAGAATCCAGGCAGGAGTTACCTTCGTGGCTCAGTGGTTAACGAATCCGACTAAGAACCATGAGGTTGTGGGTTCGATCCCTGGCCTTGCTCAATGGGCTCCGGCGTTGCCGTGAGCTGTGGTGTAGGTTGCAGACGCGGCTCAGATCCCGCGTTGCTGTGGCTCTGGCGAAGGCCGACAGCTACAGCTCCTGTTAGACTCCCACTCCTGGGAACCTCCATATGCTGCGGGTGTGGCTCTAGATAAGGCAAAAAGGCCAAAAAAAAAAGAATCCAGGCAGACCACTGCAGCTCGCCAAGCCTCGGTGCCCCCTTCTATGCGTGACATGAAACCAGCCATCCAGAACCACTGAGATAATCAGATGCCATCATTCATGTAACAACTGTCGGCTGAGTATCCAGGACACTGTCCAAGGATACAGAATCCCTGGCCTCGAGGAGCCTGCACTCTGGCGTGGGAAGAAGAGATGTAAACACAGAGGCAAATACCTGAAAGAATGTCAAGCAGTGACACTGCTCTCAAAAAAGCTACAGTGATGTAATGGGGGAGCAGGTAACGAGATGGGCAGCAAGGCCAACCTTCACTAGAGTGGTCTGGGAGGGCTTCTCGGAGGAAGCAGCATTTAGCTGAGAAGGGAATAAAAAGAAGGGGGGCATGCGAAGATCTGGGCAAAGTACCACCGGGCAGAAACACTAGCAAGTGCCCGGCCCCATGGGACACCTATTGGAGCTCAGGAATCTGCTCTCTCCTCCTCCTCTCAGCTTCTTATCCTCCGCAGAGCGTTACACAGACAGACACAGCACAGCGAATGTGCCTTTGCCAAGATAAACTTGACAGATTCAGGAAGCCTGGGGATAAACTGCAACAGGATGAAAACACACGTCTTAGCGAAACACAGTCAACCAAGAGGGGACAGGTGCCAGTTAAGCAGCTCTTAATTCATCCTCATCTTTTGATGATAACGGCCTTTCGTGGCATCTGTCTTAGATTAAACAAGGATTTCCTAACGTCTAAAGGAAAAGCAGAGATCACTCATTGCAGCCTGTGTCACCACACCTGCAGCAGGGCGCCTGTCGGGGCTCCATCCGAGGGTGGCTGGTTCGCCAGGCCCGTGCATCACACACTTGCCAGGCAGAGCCGTGCTTGCATTTCTGGCAGTATTTGATTTTAATAAACTCCTCAGCCTTGCTAAATCACCTCCCCCAGGCTAACACACTCGTACTTAAGCAACACAAGCTTTTGATGCCACAAAGTTACCTACTGGATTATCTCTCAGAGGCAGAACATTTTCATTTTCCTACCAACATTCATTTTTCAAAGCTGCCTAATTATCCATGTGGTTTCAAAGAGTGTTTCTCTTCATCTTCAAAAATGCATCTTCAAGTGCCAGAGACCCTGGGCAGCCGGGCAGCCTGGCAGGAGATATTTAACTACCTGCTTCTTGGGGCACCTGCTGGACTGTGCTGGTGGGAGGGTGAAAGATCCACTGGGGCTGTCAGAGACCCTGGAATTCAGGCCCTCTGGGACAGAGGCACTTTTGTAGAAATCTTCATTTCTACCTGGCTATGCCCCTATTTCCTTGCTGGGTGCTTCTTCAGGGGTGTTCCTTGGGGACCCCAACTCATCAGAATCCCCTTATTCACCCAAATGGCCCAGGCTTCCCTTTTTCAGGTACATCAAGACCAGGTTTCAAATTGTTCACCCCCCACAACCAATTGGCTGCCCAGCCCCATCCGCAGCCTCTCTTTCCTTGCGTCTTCCTCACGTCTTCCTCCGACTGACCTTGCTCATGACAAAGCCACACCAGCACAGGCCCAGCACATGGAGGGGTCCTTTCCTGGTCTCACCTCCATCGTAAGCCCAGGGGTGTTCCTCTGAAACCTGGCCCGGGTCACGTCACTTCCTGCTCAGAACCAGCTGGGCCCCCACTGCTGCCTAGATCACACAGCGCAGAGGCAGCTCCTTGAACTCAGATGCTGACTGTGACCTGGCTGTTCGAAGGTACCTGTTCCCTACAACCTGGGTGTGCTCTCCACAGGCCAGCGAACTCACCTGGTCCCTAACCATCAAAACAGTCTGTCCGGGGACTGCTAGATCACATGGGGGTGAGAGAGAACCTGGACTCCGCAGTCAGGGCGCCTATGTGCAAATCTGCCCCTGCCTTTGGGAAGTTGCTTAGCCTTTCTGTGCCCTTGGTTTCCTCCTCTATGAAATGGGGACACTTACAGTAACTCCCTCCCAAGGCTGAGTGACCATTAAATCACAGGGTCATTGTGAGGGCTGAATGAGCCACAGGTAGGAAAACAAGTGTGAGCTCGTTGTAACTCTTCGTGGCTCATCCTGACTCTAGGTGACCTTCACTTCTCAGGCTGCCTTTAGGACTGAACCCTGGTGTGAGATAGAACTTCACTGTAGAAACTACTTCAGGTGACGCTGGAAGCCCTCTGGGATCTGAGCCAACCCTCCCCTCCCCTCTGGCCTCAGCTGCCTTGGCCACCCCACCCCCCACCCCCGGATGCAGCCTTGCTGGTCCTTCCTGCCTGCATGCCACCCACCTCTGAGCAGACACCCTCATCTAGAAGGCCCTTGCATTCACTCACAACCCATACCTACACCCCTAAACCTACTCTGTTCCTTAAAGTTCAACTGGAATGTCACCTCATCCCTCCCCAGTACAGCATTGGCCTTCTGGGCTCTGGGCCAGGAACTAGGAGCTGACAGGCCCCTCCTAGGGCCAAGAAAGACTGCTGCCAGTGCCGCCCCTGGCTTCCCCCTCCCTTGGGACATGTGTGTGAGAATACGTGTGTTTCTGCCTCCCCCTCCAGACTGGACACTCCTTGGGCATTGGGTCCCCCAGGGACGGTGCATACAGTACATGCTCAATGTGTGCCTGTTGACAAAGGAGCAGTGGGCCTGTCTAGAGGGAAGGTATTAGATAGGAAGTGCCTCCTGACGCCACTTCCTTGGCACCCTTGCTCAAGAGAGGGGCTGCCAAAGCCGGTCGCCGTGGAGTCAGCTGGGAACGCAGACACAGGATGGGGGCTGCCCTGGGTGTGCAAGCCCTTGTCAGGACCGGGGCTCACACCCACCAACAGCCTGGTCTAGGCTCCAGGCTCAGGTGCCTGTCACCAGGTTGGCCAGTGACAGGGCTCCATCTGCTGGTGAGTATGGGAGAAAGGTGGCCAAAGTGTGGGTGAGCCTGGGGAGGGGGGCGGGGGGAAGAGGGGAACAGAGCCCTTCTCTCACTGGCCTGGATCTTCCCACTTGGTTATCTCACAGCTCCCAGCCTAGCCACTCAGTTCCCTAGGGATGGATCAAGTCCAAGTTCGTATTCTCTTTCTCTCTCTATTTCACACACACACACACACACACACAGATATAGAGTTCTGCCCAGACAACACCCCACTTCCCAGGCCCCCAGAACCAGAACCCACCAGGAGAAGAAAGTTCCAGACTAAGTAGCAAGCCGGTGGTTCCTAAAACTCAAGGCAGGAAGAATCACACAGGGGTCATGTTAACACACAGGTCACCATGCTCACCTACTGGGATTCCACTCTGAAAACTGCAGAGTGGGGTCCACAGTCTTCACATAAGCAGAAACAGCCCACAAGGGCTGCCAGCACCTTCTCCTTAGCACAGGAGGCATCTTTAGTGACCAGGCAGATATTAGCCTCTGATTTTTTTTTTTTTTTTTTTTTGCTCCTTTTAGCAAACAAGGTAGCTGACTGTGGTTTCAAAAACTGTGTGAAAGGAGGGAGTTCCCGTCATGGCTCAGTAGCTAACAAATCTGACTAGCACCCAAGAGGATGCAGGTTCGATCCCTGGCCTTGCTCAGCGGGTTAAGGATCTGGCGTTGCTGTGAGCTGTGGTGTAGGTCAAAGATGCAGCTCAGATCCCGCGTTGCTGTGGCTGTGGCGTAAGCCGGCGGCTACAGCTCCAATTCAATCCCTCGCCAGGGAACCACCCTAGGTCACGGGTGCAGGCTTAAAACAAAGAAAAAAAAACTGTAGAAAGGATGAAAAGAGACAGCAAACATCCACCCCAGCACTGAGGTCTGACACAGAGCAAGCCCCAGAAATGCTAGCTCCTCTCCTCCCACCTCACTGCGGTCTTTCCCTCTTCCCATCTTTGCCAGAGCCTCGATCCCAGTCAGCCAAGCCCTCCCTTCCCTCACTCTCTTAAGCATTTCCAAATCCTGCTCTTCTGCAATAACAGTCAGTTTGTAGTGCATCCCCCCAAATCTGGAAGCCTCCCCCTTGGAGGTGAATGGGGTGCACAGTTGCCTGGCCTACAGATCCACTGGCTGCATGTGCTGACATTTAAAGCCACCGAGGTCAGACAGAGGCCTCTCAGGGGTACAAGAACCCAGGGAAGTCCAGGTGGGCATGAGGCCTTTACAAAGAGGAAGAACTAACTTGGGGAGACGAGGCGTGGATGGAGAGGGGAGCCTGGTTCAGGGAAGGGGGGTTTCTGAGTTGGGTGCCGAGTTTCTAACTCTTTGCAAGCTCATTTGAAAAATTTAGAAGATGATGCTGAGGAGTGAGGGGCTGGAGGAAAGTGGCCTCCACTCAAACCAAGGGCCAGACCAGGAACCAGGTAGAAAGGAGCTCACGTCTTAGGGGTCCAGAGGCCTGGAGTGAGGCAGCAAGGGCTGGGAACCAAAGCTCAGGCCACAGGAGGAACAATCTTGGCTCCAGAGAGAACCCACAAGTGCCTGAGGGAACACCAGTGACACTGACCACGGTAACCCACCTGAGTAAGGTGAGGGATGGCCTGTAATGGGGCTCTCCCCAGCCCGGTCTCTGCAGGGAGCTCTCGCTCTGCAGCCAGATCCCTGGAGCTTTAGAGCAGCCAGCCCACGAGGCCTGTGCCCCTAGTCTGTGCCCAGAGAAACAGGGTGGGGAACTCAGCAGAAGGAAAGCCCATTCCGCACCCAGGGGCAGGGTCATCCTTACTCTCCTCTGCTGCTGGGAAGTGGGCTTTACTTTCACTTTCTACAGTGGCAGGCGGTCCTTTCCCTAAAACCGATTTTTCTCTGTGTTTAAGAATAATATATTCATCATAGCACATTTCAGAATAGTATTTTCTTTTCTTTTCATTTTTTTTTACAGTCACACCCTCAGCATATGGAAGTTCCCAGGCTAGGGGTCAAATCAGAGCTGCAGCTGCTGGCCTACATCACGGCCATGGCAACACCAGATCCAAGCCGAATCTGTGACCCAGGCCACACCTTAACCCACTGAGTGAGGCCAGGGATCGAACCTGCACCCACACAGGCACTATGGAGAGTTCTTCATCCACCAAGCCACAACGGGAACTCCAGTATTTTCTAACATCCATCTGCATTCCACTGCTTTCCAATTTTTATCTATGTATATATACGTGTTTAACATAATTGACATCTTGCTATCTATACAGCTTGGGAAGCTTGTTCTTTTCCAGCTCACATTATACATGAGAATTTGCCAAACTTCATTCAAGCACATAATGAAATGTTACATGCTGTGGTTAGTAGCTACATAAATTGCATTACATAACTGTAACAAAAGTTATTTAAGCAATTTTCTGGTACTGTTTTTTCAGGTTGCTTCGGATTGTTTGCTGTTTTACATAAGAACCATATTGGGTTACTTCACATATCTTTCAAGACCCATGTCAATTACCACCTCCTCCAGAAAGCCTTCCCAGCTTCCTCCAACCCCCAGCAACATCTCCCACTTCTCAATTATGACCCCCTATGATCCCTCTGACACGGCTCAACACGGAGCCCATGTGTCACTCATTGCTCTCACAGTCCCAGGTCCAGAATCCCATTGCATTTATCCCCGGGAGCCCCTAGCACTTTGCACTCAGCAGGTGCTCAATACGTGCTAACTGCTTAAACCCCAGCCCCCTCAAATTGCACAAGCCTGATGAGCTCAACTTGCCAGAGGGTCAGGATTACAGGCACCCATAGTGGCCTGTTTTGTCATTCTGCTTCTTCGCTGGATAGTGAAGAGGTAAAAAGGGCCCCTCTCACCCAGCCCTGACTTTAAAGACCCACCCAGCCACCTCCACGTGGAGGTCTCCAGCTTTGGCCAAGACCGCCAAGGTCGAAGCATAAACTCCTCTCCCAAACTGGCAAGAGCGTCTCTGAGCTCACAAGCCCTTCAATTAGCAACCGTCCGCCCGACTCTCACCCTAGGACAACATGGTGGAGAGAGGGCCTAGGCGCTGGTGACAGGCAGTCGGGGTTCCAATCCCAGACCAGGCAGGACGGCCAGAGGCGTAGCTTGGGTTTTGCATGTCCTGAGCAGAGAGAAGAGCTGATGGCAGCGCGCCCTACTTTAGACGCCCTGCGCACTTCACCCCAGGCAGGGTGTCCGCTCTTCAGCTCACAGAAATCACGCCCCCTCCCCGGCCCATGGGGGCAACTAAATGTGCAATCTCTGATCCCCCAGACATCGAGGTCTAGACTAAACACGCACGGCCCTCCAGGCTCCTTTCACCTCCCCAGTGTCCCTGCGGCCACTCCACAACAGCCCCACCCGCACTCGGGCACAGCCCTCCCAGTGCCTGGGACCCCCGAGGCCTCCTCCTCCTCGCTGCTGTCCCCTGAAATCCTCGCTCAAACAGCACTTCCTCCAGGAGGTCAGAATCCTGCTCTCCCTCCTCCGCAGCCCCTCCACCGGGCCCCCTCCTAGCATCAGGATGAGAATGAGCCGCAGTCTCTCTCACGGTGACATTTTAAGGTAAGGGTAAGTTATTCACCGCAGAGATGTGTCGATTTGTGCTGCACTCCCCATCCCAAGATGATGTGAAGACACCCAGCCAGGCTGACATGGAGTCGGTGTGATTGTGGTGGGAGAAGGGAAGGGACTTGGGCCCCACCCCAGCCCTTGGAGATGAGAAAAAATTACAGACCATGGCTGGGGAGTTCCCGCTGTGGTGCAGTGGGTTAATGATCTGGCTTGTCTCTGTGGAGATGCCGGTTTAACCCACAGCCCAGCGCAGTGGGTTACAGATTTGGTGTTGTGGTAGCTGTGACATAGCTCGCAGCTTCAGCTCAGATTTGATCACTGGCCTGGGAACTCCCATAGACCATGGGTGCAGCCAAAAAAGGAAAAAAAAAAGAAAGAAAGAAAAAAACTATAGCTGTGGAATTCCTGTGGAGCTCAGCGGGTTGAGTATCCAGCACTGTCACTGCAGTGGCTCGGGTCGCTGCTGTGCTGTGGGTTCAATCCCTGGCTTGGAACTTCTGTGTGCCATGGGTGCGCCCAGAAAAGAAAAAAAAAAAGTTGCCAACTGAGCTACCTACACGCCAAGCATCTTACAGACACGACAACTGCCCCTACCACCTTGGTGAGGAAAGCACAATGTCCATCCCCATTTTATAGATGAAGAAATCAAGGCTCTGAGAGGTAAGACAACTAGGAGGTGGCAGAGAAGAGGTTCAAATCCAGGCCATATCAGTGGTAGAGAGCCTGGAACACTCGGGTAAGCGAGCGTAAGAGTGACCAGCACAGCAGTTCCCGTCGTGGCGCAGAGGAAATGAATCTGACTAGCATCCATGAGGACGCAGGTTCAATCCCTGGCCTCGCTCAGCGGGTTAAGGATCTGGCGTTGCTGTGAGTTGTGGTATAGATTGCAGACACGGCTTGGATCTGGCGTTGCTGTGGCTGTGGTGTAGGCCAGCAGCTAACAGTTCTGATTCGACCCCTAGCCTGGGAACATCCATATGCCGCGGGTACGGCTTTAAAAAGATGAAAAAAAAAAAAAAAAGAGTGACCAGCACAGGAGTTCCTTTCCTGCAGGCCCACAGACCTCAGCTCACTAGCCTGAGGTTCTCCTTGCCCCAAAACTTCCCTCCAAAACCAGAGCAATCTTCTAGTCTGTTTACCGACAGAGGAGTTGCTTCTCTCATTATCGCTCAGCTCAACAAACACCTGTACGTGCTTCCAAAGTGCCAGGCACTGCTCTGGCTCTAGGCAGGTGGTGGACAAAAGACCACGGGAACCTTGGCCTCCAGGGACACTGAATGGGTGCTACAGGGGGGGAAGGGAGTGGGCGGGGAGGGGGTGGATGGGGTAGGCCCGAGGGCTTCCTGGAAGAGGCGGTGACTATGTGCATCTTGAAAGCTGAATGTCCTTCCACTTCCTGGGCCACCACCCCCTACCCCTGGAGCCTGAGACACACCTGACCAAGGGCTGCTCGTGGAAACACGCTACCTTTCCTGTGGAGGCAGTAACCTCCGTGGAAATGCCCCTTCATCAGACAGACAGACACAGACACAGACACAGACACAGGCACACACACTCCTTCCTGACTGTGAGGTTTCTCTCCATGTGCCAAAGGCCCAACTCAAATCGCATCATATTCACCTGCACAATCATGCCCTAAGCAGGACTGCGCTCACCTCCTCTCTGTTCCTGCAACATACCTGTGGCTCTAAGATGCCAAAGCATTCCAGTGGGTCTCACACACACACACACACACACACAGAATCCCCTGCCAACCCTTGCACGTGGCAGATAGTCAACAAGCATCTGCTAAATTCAATCAAATAGGATGGTTTGCCTAAATGCTGACAGTCTTAGGGTAGCTGCACAAGCTAAAATGCTATGACCCATTCAACGATACAGGACACAATTCAATTAAAACAGTGGTGTGAAAAGGGGCCTCCTATCTTAATAATCTGAGAAAAGCCCATTTTGCCTTCGATCCTCCTCATTTGAAGGCCAAGGCTAGTCATGCCTGGTGGGTATCATCCATCATGGGAAGGTTGTGAAGATTCACTAAGGCGACACCTGTGAGGCACCTGCACAGGGCCTGGTACAAGGGCTACTCGGCAGAGCCAGCTATTGTCACCTGGTCCAAGGGTACGTTCACAGTTGGAGTCATATGCAGACTGAGGACAGGCAGGTGGGCTCCCAGTGGATGGAACTCTCTTCCCTCAGTGTTTTTCTTTTTTCTCTTTGTCTTTTCTAGGGCTGCACCCGCGGCATATGGAGGTTCCCAGGCTAGGGGTCTAACAGGAGCTGTAGCTGCCGGCCTTTGCCACAGCCACAGCCACAGCAACGCCGGATCCTTAACCCACTGAGCAATGCCAGGGATTGAACCCGCAACCTCATGGTTCCTAGTCAGATTCGTTAACCACTGAGCCACGACGGAAGCTCCCCTCAGTGTTTTTCAAACCTCTTTGACCATGACCCATAGTAAGAAATAGAAACCATAGTAAGAAACAGAACCTCATATATACAAACTAAACACAGCTGCAGGAAAAGTCCACAGAACACTGCTTTTCGGGCCGAGGGTACAAGCTGACACTGTCTCCTTAACCTTCTCTTTCTATCTCAATTCTAAACTGAGCCCACAAACCACCTGCAGGACGCCCTACAGCTGGAAGAGCCGTGTGTACACTTACCGAGGGTGTCAGAGCCGCTCTCCACTGTCTCGTTGACCTTCCTCGCAACTCTGGCCACGGCCTCACCCATCTTCCTCAGCATGCAGACACGGGTGTCCTGATGCCAGCCACCGGGCTGGTCTGCTGCTTACAAGGGGACCTGTGCCTGGGGAACACACAAGGCCATGAAGCGCCCGCCTGCCAGCTGGGGACCCGTCTCCCCGGGAGGTCGTTCCGCAGGGAGGGCCCCAGGCCACTCACCTCCTCCTGGGAAGCCCAGAGCCCAGGCTACAGTCAGCTCAGCATCTGCCCATCAGAAGATGAGGGTAGCCCTGTCCTGCCGGTTTCTAGGGAGGATCAGCACGTGTGACCTCGCCAGGGCCTGAACCAGTGGCCAGGAGAGTGTGAGGACTCGGGTATCCGCTGGCCTGTGACTCACTTAACAGGTGGAGCAGGAGGAGGAGGTGGGGTGCAGCCAAGTGCAAGGGAGAGACACCTGACCCTCCATCCTAGAGCCCTGTGCCTCCAGCTCCTGGTTCATCCCACCTCTGCCGGGCTCCTCCCTCCGGAAAGTGGGGACACAAAGGCGAATGAGAAGCAGCCATGTCTGGCTGGAGCTCACAGCCTCACAGGCGCGTGGTCTCTAAGAATCCCCTTCCCTTGCAGAAATATGGAGGCAAGATCACAGTTGTAGCCAAAGACCTGTTTATCAGCCTGATGCTGATTTTACCAGCAAGACCCCAAGGGAAAAGGTGCAGGGGGTGGGGGGGAATGACAGAAGGGAGACTGGATCGCTGGCAAGAAGAGTCTTAAAGAAGGGTGAGGACACTATCAAAATGATCCGGTGCTGAAGACATAAAGGACTCTAGAAACGTCTCCAACTCCTTTTTATTACAGAGAAGGAAACTGAGGCAGAGAGAGGTACTAAATGACCTGACCAAGGTCAAAGTAAGTAAATGGCAATGATCCAGCCGAGTTCCACAGCCAGTGCTCACTTCTTTACAAAGGTCACCTACAGCCCCTGGCGGCAGCACCCCATGGAGAGAATGAACTTGAGGCCAAGGTCAGGACCCTTTTTTGCCCCTGGATCCCAACCCCAGCTGCACAGACAGCTCAAGGCACTCAAATGAACACATCAGGGAGTCAAAGGCAGAATATGAAGGGCAGAGAAAAGGGGGTGACAATAGTATTCAGTGCTGTAAACAGATACCAAAAAAAGTTCCCATGTGCTCAACTGGACAGAGTTGCCCAGCCAAGCCCTCCCAGCCGCTTAGGGAGAGTCGATTATGAGTTCAGCATGTGTGTGTGCAAGTCACCGAGAAGGAAGCCAGGACTGATGCCCACTCCTGACATTTATTAGTTGAGAAGACTTTGGCAAGATTCCTAATTACTCTGAGCCCCAGTTTCTTCATCTGAGTAGGAGATCTAGTAAGACCTACCTCACTGGGTTCATATGAGGACTGAACAAAACATATACACCTTTCTAGCCTAAGGCCCAGGACTCATAAGTTACTTAATAACTGCTAGCTGCAAGGATGAAACAGTACACATGCAAACACAACAGCAGCATCGAATCCCAGCTACATACCCATATGATTCTGAACAAACAAGTCACAGGAATTCATCTTTAAGGAATGAGTAGAAAATCCATTGCTCCACCTCCAGGAAGTCTTCCTAGATTGCCCCAGCCCTCAGTAGTCTCTCCTCGAGTTTCAGTAGCACTTAATGCCTTAGCACAGGCCACTTGGGTTATTTACAAGCTTTTTAAAATCTACATACTTGTCTCCCCAGTTGTCCTAAGGGCAGCTTAGGGCAGGGATCAGATCTATACTGTTTCCCCCTGCCCCACTGCACTTCATTTTTAACTTTTATTTTTTGGACACACCCACGGCATGTGGAACTTCCCAGGCCAGGAATGGAAACTGCAACAGCAGTGACCCAAGCCGCTGCAGTGACAATGTCAGATCCTTAACCCACTACGCCACAAGGGAACTTCCTTCCCCCTGCGCCTTACACCATATACTGAAAATAGATGCTCAGTTAGTACCTCCCGATGATGATGATCAACAGCCATCATTTGGGTTTCAAATCTAAATACAAATTGACTGACTCTTAGAATAAATCTAAGGCACTGTCTAAATGAGAAGGGTCATAAGTTCTAATTCCTAACAATGCCAGGTAGGCAACTTGCATAAAGGGGGCCAGGATAGAACATTAGGGAACAGTGAGGACTACGGAAAACTAGACCTAACACCTTCACCGTGCTGCCTTTAAAACCACCCCCCGAAGCCTGAGTCACAGCAATGTTGCTGGAATCTTGGTGATTCAGTATAATGCCTTTGTGAATGAGAACACTGAGGACCCAAGAAGAGAGGTAAATCAGCTAGACAGAAATACAAAAATCTAACTCTCCTAACTCCCGTTCTAGAATTCTCCCTACATATCATGTTCCCTCCTTTTCCAGTTCATCATCAAAAAACACAAACATGATTGAGCATAAGGTACAGGGCATAAGAACGAGGAGAGAGGAAGGAAGTGCAGGAAATATCTCTAACTTGTTATTCTAATGAAGAAGACTTTTCTAAGGAACATCACTGAGGCAATCCTGGCCTCACACCAGAGGGAAAAGAGAAGGCAAATCTCCAAATTGCCCAGGGTCTGTGCTAATCCTGGTGGGATTGTCTAGGCTGACTACTTTATTTTTTGTTTGTTTTTTATCTTTTTAGGGCTGCACCTGCAGCACATGGAAGTTCCCAGTCTAGGGGTAGGATGAGAGCTGCAGCTGCCAGCCCACACCACAGCAACACAGGATCCGAGCCACATCTGTGACCTACACCACAGCTCACAGTGGCCAGATCCTTAACCCACTGAACAAGGCCAGGAATCAAACCTGCATCCCCATGGATACTAGTCGGGTTCTTAACCTGCTGAGCCATGAGGGGAACTCCTAGGCTACTTTCAATCAGGCATTGACCCCGCGATTCTACTAGCTGCCACCAGGTGGGAGCAGTGGTGTCTTAGGCCATAGAGCCCAGTCAGATCAAAAACCTTACCCCTGGCCACAAGTTCAGACACCCTACAGTGTGGGTCAGAGACTGGACATCGAAGCAGGAATAGGAACAGCCCTAAAGAATGGGTGTCAGAGAAAGTTACTAGGAGGAGGGGCCCCTTATATTCCAGAAGATGCTCGGGGTACAACACAGATGTGTCTTAGACTCCCAAGAGGTTCCTGCTGCCTAAAATCACCACCTCCACTAACTGGCTAGGAAACCACCCTCCCTCCATCTAAAACTACTCCTCCTCCCTCCCCAGGGAGAATTTCTTATAAAGTCCAGCTGACAGTCCCCCTTCCAGGTCAGATGACCAAGGCCGGTCACTCTTTGGCACCACCAGGGCCATGAGATGGGAGGGTGGCTGGGCCACATGTGATATAAAGCCCAAGATGGGGGTAAGAGGGCCCCAGAACTGAGGGAAGAACAAATTTGAGATGACAAGAATCTGGAGTGGGTCCCCAGAAGGGTTCCTATAAGGCTGTCCAAATTCACTGACTGGTCCTTTCAGCCCCAACCCGACCTTGGACCTCTTTGACCAAAAAACCAGCAAGAATATATTTAGCATGTCACAGGAGCCCAGAGAGAAGGGGGTGGGGGTGAGGAGTAAAACAAGTTGTCCCTCCTCTGTTTTGGACTGTTTTTAAGAAAAACAGAGACTTGTCTGAGTCACATAAAAGTGATGGTGAGAGGTATAGACCCACTCTTCAGCGAGTGCAAAGCCCCCTATGCAGAGCCACCAGAAGATATGAGGTCTATGCAAACAATTTGAGTCAACCAAAATCAGTGTGTCAGCACCATTCTGGCTGCCTAGTCTCATGTAATTACATGAAAGATCATGCCAGCCAGTGAGAGCAATCAGTGTGCAAGGCAGCCCTTGGGGAACCAGACTCCAACCACTGGGCCCCAAGAGAACCCAACTTCACAGGCCCAAGTTCTTGGCTCCTTAAGGCATCTGGTCAAACCCACAGGCAGAAGTAATGAGAGCAGATCAGAGAATGTCCTAAAGAAAACAGGAACCGCCAGGCCACATTGGCCTGTTCTGGGCTTGGGGTCCCAGGCATTGGAGGGCAGCTTCAGAAAATTGCAAGGAAAGTGCTCCACATCCTAGAGATCCTTCAGCACAGGGTCCGAACTCATACTCACACAGCTGCTGTCCCAGGAAGACATCCCTCTCCACCAAGTCCCAGCTCCTCCTTCCTCAGAGTATGTACCACTGTTCCAAGGAATGTTTAAATCCAACAGTCACGTTCTACAAGGCCCACACCGAGCGAGTACAGGTACATAGACAGGGCATAAGCCAGAATGACCTTCCCATCAGGTAGGAGAGACTGACTGCCAAGAAAGCAGAACAAGCCAGACGCTCAAAGCCATGACACCAGGCCTGATGAGCATGTGTGCCCTCTGACATGAGGCACATGCTGCGGCTGGGAAGAGGGAACAGAGCCAGGGGCTAAGCAGAAGCACCCAAAATGACGAGAAAGTGGGAGACAGACAGACAGTCTGCCCCCAGGTTAGTGGGGAAAGGGCTGGAGGCCATCCTTCAAATCTACGCTCTGTTTCTGCGAGGAACTGTGGAAAGTCTTTTGAGCAGAGCAGCCTGATCCAACCAGTTTTCCCACACTAAGGCATTACTAATATGTGATTAAACCGGTACGGATGGTAAGTTAGGATCTAAAACATGAAATGCCAGGAAAGAAGCTGTCCTGCTCCGTGAGAGCTGGCAGTTCAGCCCTCCTGCAGCTATAATCTAGTTTCACCTGTACACGATGTTTGGAAAGGGTTGGTTTTTGCTTCAACACTGACTGCAGCCCTCTTCAAGGGCTCCCACCCTCATCAGTGAGAACTCTGTCTTATATGAAGCCTGGAGATCCGTGCAAAAGAGCTGCTGCGACACCGCGTCTGCACCAGCTGCCCCTATATTTAGTTACTGGCTTGGTCACTTGGGAACTTTAGAGCCTGGCAGGCGCTCTGAAGGGCAACCCGAGCCTCGTGAGCCATGTGTGCAAGCTCCCCCTCACCAATGGCTCCCGCAGGGTTTTCTGGACCACGGCAAGGGACGGAGCTGCTGGGGAAGTGAGAAGCAGTCGCCTGTATCAGACCCAAGTAGCCCAGAAGGCCCACGCGAGGCCGGACAGAGCTGACCCACTTTTCCGCCCAAAGAAAAGAAGCCCGCTGAAGCGTGAGCGGGACGGTCTAGCGTCTTGTTTTTGAGCATGGGGTTCTCAGAGGCCCGCGCATGCCTCTCTATAGGCATCTAAGCATCCTCTGGCTGCGCCTCCCAGGACTGAGGGCGGTATCCAGGCCAGGGTCCCCACGCCTCGCGCTGGGGGCCTGCCTCACCGTCTTCCCCACCCCTCTGGCTCCCGCAGCCAATAGCTCCTCGTTGCCGGCCCTCCGCTAGCCGGGCAGGCGGGGACTGGGGAGAATAAAGCAGACAGAGGGGAGAACGCTGATGATCGCGGAGGCCCAAAGGCACGCTCTGCGACGGGTGTCTGCAGCCCGCGCCCCACCTCCCCAAGAGAAAGCAAATCCCGAAAGTGTGGCTTCAGAGACGAAATTTACAAGAGCCTCTGCCAGCAGGAGCGCCTCCTGCGGGGAACAGAGGTCCTCTCGCCTCCCCAGACTCCCTATTCGCTGGTACCACTGCGCCCGCTCCCCCGAGCCAGCCGGGGTCTAGCCGCAGTCTGCAAGCCAGGGAGGTCGCGGCGCCGGGCCCCTGCGCACCGGAGAAGCCGCAGCTGAGGCACCGCTGCTCCTTCCACCCGGTGACTTGGGGGAGGGGAGGGTACGCTACAGAAACGGGGACACTTCTCTTTCTCCCCCAGCCCCTTGGGCGCTTAGCCTCAGACTACATTTACTTTGCGGGGCACGAAGGTGGGGCCCAGTTCCTGGCTGCTCTCTGCTCCACTTACGGCGACAATGCCTCCTAGCGTCCTGCGCAGCGCAGTCACGCTCCCTCGGCCGCCGGCAGCGCCCCATGCAACAGCAGCTCGCGGGAGCCGGCGGGGAGGGGCGCGAAAGGCTGCGGGCTCTGAGCACGCTGCCGCTGGGCCAGTAGCTGCGCCAGGATCGGCGCGGGGGCGGGAGCAGGACGCGGAGCGCAACCAATCAGCGCGCGGGTCCTCACGCCGCGCTCGGGAACAGCGCGCCGTGAGCGACTGCTCGCGCGCTTTCGTCCGCAGGGTGGATCCGCCTTGTATTCGACTTCTGGAGGGAAAACACTTGGCAGGGCGGGAGTGTAGAGAGGAATGTGCAACAGATCCAGGATTACTAGGATTGAGCCTCCAGGTTTGTTTTTCTCAAGGAAACGGAGTTGAATTAGCCAGATAGGGGGACTTTGAGAAACGTGAAGGTGGGGACTAGGAAGCCTTTTCCATGATGCCTTCAAGAAGGCCGTTCGGTTTTCAGAGGCAGTAATTCTGGTTACACGAAGTTACTTTACCTCTCCAAATCCCAGTATTGTTCTAAGATAGGGGTGAAAATATATAAACACCTACTTCGCAGGGTCATCGTGAGGACTGCTACGTGGAAGGTTTAGTGCAGTGTCCTGCATGTTGGCTCGGGGGTGGGTAGCTGCTTCACAGTCCTAAGTTTACAGAGAAATCCCCATGGGCTTCTTTTTTTTTTTTGTCCTTTAAATTAGTGAATTTTTTTTCAATTTCATTGAGGTATAGTTGATTTACAACGTTGTGTTTAATTTCTGCTATACAGCAGAGTGACACAGTTACACATGTATATATTTCTCATATTATTTCCCATTATGGTTTAATGGAGGGTATTGAATATGGTTCCCTGTGCTATACAGTTGGGTCTTGTTGTTTATCCTCCCAGTAGACTCTTTACTAGGCTCTATGGGGAAGACGAAAGAGATGAGGCCCCAGACCCAACCAGCGATGGCAGTCAGTGAGTCGAGTGTTCCGATAAAATGAAGCATGTATTAAATATGTGGGAGTCCTAAAGAAAGAATATTTAATTCCACTCCTGGGGATTGGAGCAGTCAGAGAAGGAACCCATGTTTGCCTGGGTCTTGATGGATGTTATGGGTTAAATTGTGTCTCTCCCCTCCACCAAAAAAAAAAGATATGTTAAAGATTTAACCCCCAATACACATCCCCAGAAAGTGATCTTATTTGGAAACAACTTCATTGCAGATATAATCAGTTAAGATGAAGTCATACTGGCATAGGATATGACTGGTGGGTTTTTTTTGTTTTTTGTTTTTTTTTGTCTTTTTGCCTTTATGTAGAGCTGCACCCGCGGCATATGGAGGTTCAGGCTAGGGGTCTAACAGGAGCTGTAGCTGCCGGCCTTTGCCACAGCCACAGCAAGCGGGATCCGAGCCGCGTCTGCAACCTACACCACAGCTCACGGCAACGCCGGATCCTTAACCCACTGAGTAAGGCCAGGGATCGAACCCGCAACCTCATGGTTCTTAGTTGGATTTGTTAACCACTGAGCCACGACGGGAACTCCCTGACTGGTGTTCTTGTAAGAAGAGAAGAGACACATGGACACACAGGGAAAGTCCACATGAAGATGGAGGCAGAGTGGAGTAATGTGTCTACAAGCCAAGGAAACCCAGGGATTGTGGGCAAGGATGAGAAACGAAGAAGAGGCATGGGACAGATTTTCCCTCAGAGCCTCCAGAAAGGAACCAACTCTTAAGACTTCTAGTCTCCAAAACTACAGAGAGAATGAGTTTCTTGTTTTAAGCTATCCACTTTGCGGCAGTTTTTTACAGCAGCCCTGGAAAAATACAGTGGGAGAGTAGGAATAAAGGGAAGGGAATGAGAAATATCTCCAAGAAAGTGTTTCAGAACTGAATACCTAGGATATGCAAGGCCCTTAGAATCTGGTACAGTCTCTGCCCTCAAGAGAGATGTCCACTTGGGGGGGGGGAGCATGTTTTCTGACTCCTTGTGCTTCCCAGGAAGATTCTGAAAGCCTCTACCCAACCTCATCACCTCATCCCTGCCATACATATCCAGGTACCAAATAGAAATAAATAGATCAAGACCCATTCTGCCCAAGCCAAGATCCTTAGTATTTTGGACAAAGCAGACTCTGCTACTTCTGTTTCATTTAAAAGCAGCCTTACATTTCTGGCCAACTTCTACATGTGAATATCTCCTTCTGTCCCCTGCTAGGCCTCATGCAGACCTGGGATGGCCTGTATAGTGCTTCCACGTACAAGGTAAGTGCTCAGTAAATACCACTAATGGCTCCAGCCCGAGACCTCTCACATTCATGCCTAACCTCACTTAGGCTCCTGTCCCAGAAATTTCATCCTGAACCCTCCTACTCCACATGAGCATGACTCCTCCCCAGCTCAAATGCCACCTCTTCTCTTCCTGATGTGTTTTCTCTCCAGAGCACTTTCTGCATCACGCCCATTAATATGGCACATCTGCACAAGTCTTTTCTCCCAAGACTACCTGATATCAAATTATCCAGAGCCAGAGCTTAGCATGTGGTAAGTGCTTATATCAGTCAGTACATTTTTTTTTCCTGCATAATAGAACACCCCCCCAAACTTAGAGGTGGCTTAAAAAATATTTATTTAGTTCATGGTTTTGTGAGTCATGACTTTAGATTGGGCTCAGCTGGACAGTTCTGTTCTCAGCTAGACCCCCTCATGCTTCCGGGGTAGTTACTAGGCAGCCAGAGGCTTTGCTTCCTGGGGGTGGCTAGCTGTCAACTCAGATAACTCGGCCACTTGTTGCTCATGCACTAGCATGAGCGGGTTCACATGGAGCTGTGGGGTTCCAAGAGCAGGAGTGTAATGGTGAAGGTCTCTCAAGTTCTAGGCACACAATTGGCACTGTGGCATTTCCACAGTTGTGTTGACTAAACCAAGTCACAATGCCACACAGATTCAAGGGCGGGGAAATAGTCTCCATCTCCTGATGGCAGGAGCAGCACAGTCGCATTGCAAGGAACACTGATACAGGGATGGATGGAGAGTTAGGGCTACTTTTGCCATCCCCTGCAGTACTCAATAAATATTTCCACACTACCTAGCATGTAGTGAATGCTCAGTAAATATTTATTGTCAGTGCTAAGATTTTCAATGGCAATGTTTGCAGACTTCATTCAACACACAATTAATTGGCAAGATTTTATCCCTCACTCATAGGATATCTATTACCAGCTTCAGTTTCAGAATAGCACATGAGGGAATTCCCACTGTGGCTCAGCAGCTTAAGAACCTGACATAGTGTCCATGAATATGCAGGTTCGATCTCTGGCCTCGCTCAGTGCATTAAGGATCCTGCATTGCCACAAGCTGTGGTGTGGGTTGCAGACACAGCTCGGATCTGGCGTTGCTGTGGCTGTGGTGCAGGCTGGCAGCTGCAGCACCGATTCAACCACTGTCATAGGAACTTCCATATGCAACATGTGCGGCTGCAAAAAGGAAAAAAAAAAATAAGGAATAGCACATGAGGAGATCAGAAAGACAGGGCTGTGCAAAGGGAAATCCCACTGAGGATTCTGAGCGAAGAAGTTCAGCCGGCCCCAAACAGCCTCCTCTGAGGGGATCCTGAGCATCTTTAGAGAACTGGGTCCCTGGTCACCTGGTTGGAAGCCACACATCTGTCTTTACTTATGAACAAAGAGAGACTTAGATGTTAGCCAAGACTTGAATACAGCCCCTGTTCATCCTGATAGCCTTGCAAGCTGCCTGCCAGATAGGAAACAATGATGACAAACTTAGTACCTGGCTGTTTCCTGGAGTGTCTACCCCTCAGCTGTGCAGGATAAATTCTCAGGGCACTTGTGAAAGGGATGTATCCTGTGGACAGAGCCAAGAGCTCAGCTCCTGTGACAGAGCCCTGATGGGGAGCACGTCCCACCAGAGAATTGTTAGAAGGTGTGGTTTGAACTGTGTCTTACCCAAAAGATATATTGGAATGTTAACCCCTAGTGCCTCAGATTGTACTTATTTTGAGAGAGGGTCTTTATAGAGGTAATCAAATTAAAATGAGGTCAGAGGGTAGGTCCTAATCCTCTATGACTGATACCCTTGTAAAAAGAGGAAATTTGGACACATACAGACATGTATAAGGGGAAGACCGTGTGAAGGGACGTGGGGAGAAGAGGGCCATCCACATGCCGAGGCCTGAGACCTCGAACATATCCTTCCCTCACAGCTGTCCCTTTGATATATCAGCCCTGCTGACATGTGGTTTCAGACTTGTAGTCTCCAGAAGTGTGAGGCAGTGAACTTCTGTGGCTAAGCCGCCCAGTTTGTGGCACTTTGTTACAAAACTAATCCAAGGCCTTCAGTCTTTCCTTTTCTATTGTGTTCTCCTCGTATTTCTCCTTATCATACACCCCTTGAGGGAAAAGTACATTTGAGTAGAGTCTCAGCGGCATGGGTGAGTCAGACCCCATGCATCATCCCCTTCTTCCCTGGGTTCTCCCTAGGGCCACGCCTCTGCCTAGAGCTAGGTTTCCAACAGTCAGGGGCTCAAGGTCACTCCATGTCACTGTCATCCTGAACAGAAGAGCGGTTCACCCCAGTCCCTCTTCCAGAAAGTTCAGCCTGGTGAGAGGTACCCACCGTGAGCCCCCCTCCAGGTACTGCAGGGTTTGCAGAGATGATCAGGAAGCAGTCAGTACCCTCAAGACACATGCACTTTGCTGTGGGGAGTAAGAGTTATATAAAAAGTGACCATAATAAAGCTTTTCTCAAGACTTCAGCCATTGTTGGACCACCTTCCAGATATTTGCTATATCTGAGTCCCACCGAGTGGTAAGCTTGAGCCATTTGTATGGACACACAGATTGTATCCTGCACGTCTTTTCCTAACTCTGCACTCGGTGGCATCACGTAGGTTGTTGGAAATAGGCACGATGAGAAAATTCACAGTGTAGAAATCACACACTCTGGACTTTTTTTTCTGGGAGAGAAAGTTTATGTAGTTTTTCTTTAATTTGACTCACTTTTTAACTTAAAAATGATTATGTTATAGCCAAGAAGTGGAAGCAACATAAATGTCCATTGACAAATGAATGGATAAAGATGTGGTATATATATACAATGGAATATTACTTAGCCATTAAAAAGCATGAAATATGACACTTGCAGCAACATGGATGGACTTAGAGATTATCATATTGAGTTAAGTAAGTCAGAGAAAGGCAACTATCATATGATATCACTTATATGTGGAATCTAAAAAATGATACAAATGAACTTATTTACAAAATAGAAATAGACCTATACACATAAAAAACAAACTTATGGTTACCAAAAGTGGATAGTGATGGATAAATTAGGAGTTTGGGATTAACAGATACACACTACGATATATATAAAATAGATAAACAACAAGAACCTACTGTATAGTACAGGGAACTGTATTCAATATCCTATATTGGATATCCTGTAATTGAAAAGAACCTAAAAAATAATAATTCATATATATGTAACTAAATCTCTTTGCTGTACACCTGAAACTAACACATTGTAAATCAACTATACTTTAGTTTTTTTAATATTTATTTTAAAAGGAAACTGTATCATTACTGCAAATGAAAACTAGTATCATTTGCCATAGATAGAAAGTAACCTTAAAAATAAACAATAAGGAGTTGCCTCCTGGCTCAGCAGAAATGAATCTGACTAGCATCCCTGAGGACGCAGCTTCGATCCCTGGCCTTGCTCAGTGGGTTAAGGGTCCCGCATTGCCGTGAGCTATGGTGTAGGTCGCAGACACAGCTCAGATCCTGCATTGCTGTGGCTGTGATGTAGGCCAGAAGCTACAGCTCCGATTAGACCCCTACCCTGGGAACCTCCATATGCTGCGAGTGGAGCCCTAAAAAGACAAAATAAATACAATAAAATCAACAGTAAAACAATTATATCTCAGTAAGAGTGGAAAACATTGAAAAGTATAATTTAAATAAATCAATTATTAAATTATAGCAAATTATTACTGCCTGCTAAAGGCCTGCTCCTGAGGCTGTTCTTTTTTTGTAAAAGGAGTCTAGCAAGTATTAGGGAGATGGCAAAGCCCAGTAGCACCTTGGTTAATTCAAAATGATTGAACAGAATTTGAAAAGGGAATAACTGGAGTTCCCGTTGTGACTCAGTGGTAATGAACCCAACTAGTATCCATAAGGATGCATGTTTGATCGCTGGCCTTGCTTAATGGGTTAAGGGATCCAGCATTACTTAGGTCAGCAGCTGCAGCTCCAGTTCAACCCCTAGCCTGGGAACTTACACATGCCTCGGGTACAGCCCTAAAAAGACAAAAAAAAAAAAAAAAAAGGAATAACTCTTTCACATCAGTGCTCTTGGAACTCCAAGAACCAGCTCCTTGGGAAAGACTGTCATATTGCAACAAAGAGAAACTGAGTTGGGCAGTACCAACTAAAGAGTTTCCGGGACAGGCTGCTCCTAATATACCTACCAACAGCAGGGGAAAAAATGACACTTGAATAAATCTTAAAGGATGGGCTGGATTTCAACAGGCATAGAAGGGCAAGAAGAGGGTGCATGGGGGACAGGAGCAGGGAAGGGAACACCAATCCTGGAGAAGGGCTCAGCTTGAGCAAAGGCTTAGAAGTCAACAAGCACAGAGGATTCCTACCTGAGACTCAGCAGGGTAGGGAAGCAGTGGGAATGGAGGAAATAGTGCATTGAGCTGGCCCCAGAGCCTGCACTGCCAGAATGACGAGATGGTACTTGATTCCCTGGGTGCTTCAGTTAGCTTTTGCTTTGCAGCAAACCTCCCGAGAGTTAGTGGCTTACAACCACAGATATGTATTATTTCTCACAATTCTGAAGGTCAGCTGGGAAGTTCCATCTGAACTGACATGGCTGGTCTCTGCCGTCACCGGGCACCTGACTGGGGCTGGACGGTCTAGAGCAGCCTCACTCCTGTGTCTGGCACTAGGCAGGCTGTTGGTTGAGGGGCCTCTGCTCCACACGGTCTTTTATCACCCAAGGGTCCATCCCAGGCTAAAATTCAAGCCCAGAGGGAAAATGCTTTTTCAGCCTGTGCTAGTGGCACAGGTGTTCTACTATCCAATTAGTTAAGCCTGGAGTAAATACGGAAGGGCGCCAAGGGTGTGGGTACAGGGAGGAGTGAACATACTGGGACCATAACTGCATCAGGCTCCCACAGTAGATGATGGTGAGCTTTGAAATGTCTTTGAGCAAAGGAATGACGTGTTTGGGGAACACTCTGGGAGGAAGGAACAGAGCATGGGATGATTCTAAATAATAATGGTGGTCTATACTGTAAAATGTCACTTTTACTGCCAAGCACTCTACTTTATTCGTTCTTTACTCACACACACACACACACACACACACACATTATTGGCCCCATTTTAAAGATGAGGAAACCAAGGCATGGAGAAATTAAAGAGCTTATCAAAGTTCATACAGCTACTAAGTGGTAGAATCAGAATTCAGTCAGGTAGCCTAACTCCATATCCTGTACATATAACCACTAAACTATGGAAGGACCCATGCGACAGCCCTTTTGGGGGTCTTTGTGAGGAAGACAAGGGCCAGCTTTAAGGTAATTACAGAGGAGACAGAAAAGGGACAGATTCAAGAGCTATTTCAGAGGAGTTCATGTCATGATGCAGAGGAAACGAATATGACTAGGAACCATGAGGTTGTGGGTTCGATCCCTGGCCTTGCGCAGTGGGTTAAGGATCTGGCGTTGCCGTGAGCTGTAGTGTAGGTCACAGACGCAGCTCAGATCTGGCCTTGCTGTGGCTGTGGTATAGGCTGGCAGCTGTAGCTCCGATTAGACTCCTAGCCTGGGAATCTCCATATGCCGTGGGAGTGGCCCTAAAAAAAAAAAAGAGAGAGAGAGATCCTTCAGAGATGGACTCTGCAGCACCTGGAATTTGATGTGGGGATAGAGCTGAAAAAATGTATGGGAGAAGTGTCAGGTGTGGGGGACTAGACAGAATTAAGATACCAGGAGGACTTGCTGGTCTCAGGGTGAATAAAGACGAGGAGGATTTAGGATATGCTGCGAAGAATGTTAAGGAGACGTCCATTTGGGGATATCCAACCAAGTCTTGGAAGTAGAGTCAGGAGATCCAGAGAGAGACCGGGGCTGGTGTTCAAGGCTGCAGTCTCATAGGTCAGAGGCCGTGGTTGAAAGCAGGAGAGAGAAGGATCCTCAGAGAGAAGGAAGCAGAGGGCACAGTGAGAGGTGGCAAGGTCTAAGGATGGAGACTAGAGGACTATCTGAAGGTGGACACTGGGGACGAGAGGGGAGTCAGCTGGGCAGAGGGCAGGGTGGGCTCCCAGAAGGCGCAGGTCTGGAGAGCTTCAGTGGAGACTCGGGCAGCAGAGCTACAGGGAGGTAAGGAGGAAAAGGACTGAGAAAAGCTGCTGGGTTTGGTCACTGGAAAGTTATTGATGAGCACTGCTGGGGGCAGCACCCGACAACAATAACAAAACAACAGGAACAACAACAATACTAGCATCAGGCACTGTTCTAAGCATTTGACACATCTTGACTCATTTCCTCCTTACAACAGCCCTTGTCATCCTTCCCCCCTCACACACACACACACCCCACCACACAGGCTTCAGAGTAATCCTCAGGCTCTAACCACAGTGGAAGATATGGTTTGTAGCTGCTAGGATCCTTCCCCTGAGTAGAGTTCTTCATTGGGCACCTCCTCTCTCTTCCAAGCCTTTCTGGGTGTGGAAATCCCTTTGGATGCTCCTGCGAAAACTGTATCTTTCCCTGTAAGGACTCCCCAACCAATCTCTGTGCTTATCATAGCGGTCTGTCTCAACCCGGGTAAACCTCTCATTTACTTCTACTGTCTTTGAACTCTGGCCTAGAAATACATCCATCATACTAAGTTTCGAGATCCTCAAAAAACTCTAAAAGCTCTTTGAAGGCAATGACCAGGTCTTATTCATCCTCGAATCTCTTTTGAGGCCCAGCACAGGACTTGCATCTGATCAGTGTTTTTCAGTTTACAGGTCATTACTCATCAGCAGGTTGAGAAATCAATTCAGTGACTCAATTTGTTGTCTATGGCTGCATAATAAATGTCCCAAAACTTAGTGGCTAAAGCAACATTTATTGTATTGTGGTTTCTATAGGCCAAGAATCTGGGAGTTCCAGTTGTGGCTTAGCAGGTTAAGAACATAGTGTCTGTGAGGATGTGGGTTTGATTCCTGGCCTTGCTCAGTGGTTAAAGCATCGGGTGTTGCTGCAGGCTGTGGCATAGGTCACAGATATGGCTCGGATCTGGTGTTGCTGTGGCCGTTGCATAGGCCTCAGGTACAACTCTGATTTGACCGCTGGCCCAGGAACTTCCATATGCCACAAGTGTGGCCCTAAAAAGAAAAAAGAAAAAAAAAGGGAATCTGGGAATGGCTTAGGTGGGTCCTTTGGCTCTGAGTCTCTCACTGTCTCTCAAGATTTGAGTGGGAAAAATTTTCTTCCCAGTTCACTGACACAGTTGCTGGCAGGAACCAGTTCCCATGAGCTGTTGGTCTAAGACCTCAAGTCATTACAAGTTGATAGGAAGAAAACTCCCTTGGTTCTTTGCTATTTGGGTCTTTTCACGGAGGATCCCTCAACATGGCACCTTGCTTTATCTGAGCAAGCAGGTAAGAGGGCAAGACGGAGAGTCAGCAAGAGAGAGTGCTAGCAAGACAAAGGTCACAGTCTTCTGTCACCTAGTCCTAGACATTTCCTCATTTTGCTGTATTCTAATCATTTAGACATAGGTCCATAGGTCTAGCTCACACTCAAAGGGAGAGATTACATAGGGTACAAATATCAGGAGGCTGGAATCACTTGGAGCCATTTTATTTTATTTTATTTTTTATTTTGCTTGTTTAGAGCCACACCCGCGGCATATAGAGGTTCCCAGGCTAGGGGGTAAATTGGAGCTGTAGCTGCTGGCCACAGCACCTCAGGATCTGAGCCATCTCTGCAACCTACACCATAGCTCATGGCAACACCAGATCCTTAACCCACTGAGCGACACCAGGGATTGAACCTGTGTCCCCACGGATGCTAGTCAGATTTGTTAACTGCTGAGCTAGGGCAGGAACTCCGCTGGGAGCCATTTTAGAAGCTGCCAACTGTAGTGGGTAATACCAACATTTCATATGAGTAGAGTAGAGAATGATAGGGAGATTCACACCTGTGAGTAAGGGTAGGATTTAACAAACCTTTGTTTCAGTTTTATACAAACGTATGAATGTACTGGGTCATGATATCAGTGTTGGATTTTTTTAACTATAGCTCAATGTCAGAAAATACTGGTGAATTACTGTACTAGATGATGTCTCAGTTCTTCCAGCATTTTTTTCTATTGAAGTATAGTTGATTTACAATGTTGTGTTAGTTTCATGTGTATAAGAAAGTGATTTATATATATATAAATACAGCCGAAGAACATACAGATCCATCTCTCTCTCTTTTTTTTTTTTTTTTTGGCCGCACCTATGGGACTGAATTCATACCAGAGCAGCAACCCAAGCTACTGCAGTGACAACACCAGATCCTTAACCCACAGAGCCACAAGGGAACTCCTCCAAATCTATCCTGATCAGGATAGTTTGTTAAGGAAAGTACAGGGAAAGAGAGCAACAGGAGGGCTTGATTTAGGCTGGGTGTTAGGAGGGGCCTCTCTGTGGAAATCACGCTTAGGCTGGGGCTTGAAGAACAAGTATGGTGAGAAAGACTGGGAAAAGATAAGTAGAAGAGTGTCCCAGGCAAAGGACACAGCAAGTGCCAAGCCTCTGAAGGTGCAAAGAGCTTATGTTTTCAGGGAACCAACGTAAGGTCTATGAGGCTGGCCTGCAGCGGGAGAGAAGGCCTAGGATGGGAGTGGTAGACTGAGCAGGGGGCGAACTGGGCTGATCTTGGTAAACCTGTACCAAGTTTAAATGCAATTGAAAGTCGTAAAGGGTTTTTGTTTGTTTGTCTTTTTAGGGCCGCAGGCGCAGCATGCGGAAGTTCACAGGCTAGGGGCCGAATCAGAGCTGCAGCGGCCAGTCTATGCCACAGCCACAGCAATGCCAGGTTCGAGCACATCTATGACCTATGCTGCAGCTTGCGGCAACGCCAGACCCTTAACCCACTGAGCAAGGCCAGGGATCGAACCCTCATCCTCATGGATACTAACTGGGTTCTTAACCCTCTGAGCCACAACAGGAATTCCTCATAAAGGATTTTGAACAGGAGAGTGACAGGATCTGATTTATATTTTAAGATTCCTCTGGCTGCAACATGGGACCAAGAGTGGGCATGGGAAGAACAATTAGAAAGCTCACTCAGTCTTCCAGGGGAGAGATGATGGCAATGGGAGATAGAAGGATGTAAGATAGTTAGAAGGCAAAATGGGGAGTACCTGTCGTGGCTCAGTGGAAATGAATCTGACTAGGATCCATGAGGACGCAGGTTTGATCCCTAGCCTCGCTCAATGGGTTAAAGATCCAGCTTTGCCATGAGCTGTGGTGTGGGTCGCAGGCACGGCTTGTACCTGGTGTTTCTGTGGCTGTGGTGGAGGCCAGTGGCTACAGCTCCGATTCAGCCCCTAGCCTGGGAACCTCCATATGCTTCAGTGTGGCCCTAAAAGGAAAAAAAAAAAAGCAGAAGCATCAGGACTTGGAGGTGAACTGTATCTGGAGACTGAAAGAGAGTTCTCAAGGATGACATCCTGGCTTCTGGCTTGAGCGTTTACTGGGTGGTGCCAGGAGCCAGGCCTGCAGAGGGACAGGTTGGGAGAAGGAGGGTAATCAAAAGTTCAGCAGGTTCAATATTATGTTTCAAATGAGGGAGACACGCACCCACTGGGGTGTCAGCAACAATGTTGAGTCACCTAGTGCCAAGCTAGGATCCCCGTTTCACATGCATTTTCTTACTGGCTCCATTTTGGGGATGTGGTAATTGAGCACAGAGACTGGATGATATGCCCAGAGTCACATGGCTTGTACCTGGCAGAGTCAGGATTCAAATCCCATCCATCAAACTCCATCCACAAGGTCTCAGGTACCTGAGCTGACCCTGGGAATAAGTCAAGGGAAGATAGAGATTAGGGAGAGTGGGGGGGAGTTCTATGCAGCACTCCAAAGGGCCTTTAAGCCATCAGATACCCTCCTGTAGCGACCTCAGGGAAGACAGCACCACCAACAGGCTTGTCCCAGCCCTGGGACTCTTGGGCCAGTCTGTTTGGGAGGTTGTGGGGTGAGACTCCATGGTGCTCTTTGCAGAAGGGCTGACAGCCTCATGGGAAACTGCTCCCCAAAAGGGAAGAGGACAGCAAGGTGCTTCGCCCAGGCACAGTGGGTCACTTTTGGAAAAGAGGGAGTTAAAAACATTGTAAATAGTGGGGTTTTTTTCTCAACTATAAAAATATTACTTGCAGAGTACAGAAAATTTGCAAAACAAACAAAATAAATGGTGGGAGAAAAAAATCACCTATTGTAGTTCCCTGATGACCTAGCAGTTAAGGATAGGGGTCCAAGCCCTGGCCCTGGAATTTCCACATGGCATGGGCACGGCTAGAAAAGAAAAAAAAAAGGAAAAAAAATCACCCATAACCTTATCTCCCAAAGGTAACTTCTGTCATCATTTCGATGCACAGCCTTCCAGTCTCATATTTACATAGGAACTTGTTCAAGAAAGTGATCGTTTTGTGCACATGGTTTAGAAACCTGTTTATTTATTTCCATAATAAGAATTCCTAGCAATTAAGACAAAAAAGCAAGCATATATATATATATTTTTTTTTTTAATGAAAATGCTATTGCTTCTGGCAGAGTTGAAACTAGGAAGAGGTACCAGAGGCTCCCCAAGGTACAAAATTTAAGGAGACACTTGTAACAGAGCCAGGGGACCACAGAAAGCCAAGTGCTGACAGTGGGTGTTAGCAGCAAAATAAGGGTTTATTTGCCGAGCACCAAGCAAGAGAGTGGGAGATGAGTCTCAGATCCACTCCATTTAATCTTTTTTTTTTCTTTTTATGGCCGCACGTGTGACATATGGCAGTTCCCAGGCCAGGGGTTGAATTGGAGCTGCATCTGAGGCCTGCACCACAGTCACAGCAACACAGCATCTGAGCCACATCTGTGGCCCACACAGCAGTTCACCACAAGGCTGGATACTTAACCCACTGAAGGAGGCCAGGAATGGAACCTTTGTCTTCACAGAGACTACGTCGGGTCCTTAACCACTGAGCTACAACAGGAACTCCTCCATTTGGTCTTTGATTGATGGGTTCTTATAAAGGGAAAGAACAAAGAGTCTGGGTTTAATCATCATCATGTGACATTTCTGTGACTGTAGTTTTGGGAGTCTCTGGTTTATGATTCTCTGGCTGGGTGGTCCATGGCTGGGGTGTGTGAGCTCATCTTGCCCTGGAGAAACAACCTGAGTTTGTAAGTTAATGACAGTTTCTATGATAGCAGTTTTAGCACATTCACAGTGTTATCAACAGCAGCAGTCTTAGTCATCTGACTGATGCATGACTGTTCAGTTAGCACAGGATTGAGGTCAGAGGTGACAGCAAGGGAATAAAGTTTTGGAAAGAGAAACTGATCATAAATTCGGGTAAAGGAACTTGGTTTTAGGGGGGCTCGGTTTCACCCTCAGTCTCTGCTGCCAACCCTACACATCCAAAGCCTGAAAAAAACGAAGACCAGAGACAAGACTGCTCTGTGACTTGAGAACAAAGTATGTGTAAGAAAAATCAGAGTGGAGAGTATCCCCCCTAACAGGGTTGAAGGACAAGTATATCTGGAAATACACAAGGAACAGCCCTACTTTATTCTCAGGGAGTATATTAACTAGGGTACATCTAGGCTATTAAAAAAAGACCTCCAGGGAGAGCCCGCCATGGCTCAGCAGGTTAAGAGTCTGATTAGTATCCAGGAGGATGCAGGTTCGATCTCTGGCCTTGCTTAGTGGTTTAAAGTATCCGCATTGCCATGAGCTGTGGTGTAGGTCACAGATGCGTCTTGGATCCTGTGTTGCTGTGGCTGTGGTATCGGCTGGTGGCTGCAGCTCCAGTTTGACCCCTAGCCTGGGAACTTCTATGTGCTATAGGTGCGGCCCCAAAAAGACAAAAAAAAAAAAAAAAAAAAGACCTCCAAATCTTTCAGTGTATAAAACAGTTTCTCTCCTATGAAACAGGTAATCTAGGGAAACTCTGCTCCAAAAGGTCATCTAAAAGCCAAGGTGGCCAGTTACTCTGTCATCTTCAATATGTTCCTTCCATCTCTGAGTCCAAGGCTGCTGTTGTGGTTACACTGTTTCTGAGCTGGCAGGAAGAGGAAAAGAAAATGTCCAGAGCAGGCCACTTTGCCTTTAAGAAGAGCCACATGTACCTCTCAGCCCTCTCCTTTACCTCCCAAGGCCCTGACTTGGTCACGTGACCATGCCTAGCCACAAGGGAGGCTGGGAAATGTAGTCTATGGATGATGTTCTTGTGCCCAGCTAAAACTTGTGGTTTTTATTATTAGAAAGAAGAAAGGGAGGAGTTCTTTTGTGGCACAACGGTGCAAGGATGCAGAATTATCACGACTGCACTTTGGGTTGCTGCTGTGGCATGGGTTCAATCCCTGGCCCAGGAAATTACACATGCTTTGAGCATGGCCAAAAAAGAAAAGGGGGAGGTGGAAGAAATGGACCCTGGGGAACAATTAGTGATCTCTGCCCTAGGGAGGGCAGCCATAACAAAACACCATGGACTGGGCAGCTTAAACAACAGAAGTTATTTTCTCACAGTTCTAGGGGCCAGGAAGTTCAAGGCCAAGGGGCCAGTCAATTTGGTTTCTGGTGAGGTCTCTCTCTTTGTTTTGCAGATGGCTACTTTCTCACTGTAGCCTCACATGGTGGAGAGAGTACACTGGCATCTCTTTCTCTTCTTGTAAAGCCACCAGCCCTATTGGATTAGGGCCCCACCCTTGTGCCCTCTTTACACCTTCACTGCCTCCTACAGGCCCATCTCCACATGCAGTCACACGGGGGTTAGGGCTTCAATATGGGAATTTGGAGGGGATACAATTCAGTACCTGGCACCCCATGTACTTGTCTTTCTACCTATTTCCGGGGCAAGCTATGCGGCATTTCATGGACCTCACTGAAATTGCGAAGCTGGGTCACCCCCATACCACTCCTTTCTCCCCCTGCATTTTCCCTCCTCTGACCATGAAGGTAGAAACTCCTTCCTCAGAAGGACACTGTTAAGAGTATTGTCTGGTGGTCAAAGTACAAGCTGTTCTAGAAAGAGGAAAAATCCTAGAGCTTCCAAGAGAAACACCCTCATGCCAATCCATGAGGTGGCTCAGTGTGACTGTTGTATGGACACATAGGGTGCCCATCAAGGATGCTCCCCAAAACACTTTTAGCTGCTGTTGTTTGGCCAGGTCATAATGAAAGTGATTTTTTTAGGGCTACAATTCTACGTTTCCTCCAAGTCAATTTAGCCTCTAACCACCAAACAGTCTGGCCCTTATCTAGCCCTTCACTCCTTTTTTTGGACACTCCTGAATACATTTATTTATTCAACAGATATTTACTGAGCAGCTACATGTGCCAGGCACTGTACTAGTCCCTGGGGAAATGCAGAAACCATGACGGGCTGCTTTCATGGCACTTACAGTCAGAGGAGGGCGCAGCTATTAATTAAATAATCACACAGTCACGGAGTTCCAGTCGTGGCTCAGCAGAAACAAATCCGACTAGCATCCATGAGGACTCAGGTTCGATCCCTGGCTTCACTCAGTGGGTTAAGGATCTGGCGTTGCTGTGAGCTGTGGTGTAGGTTACAGACTCAGCTTGGATCCCACGTTGCTGTGGCTGTGGCGTAGGCTGGCAGCTACAGCTTCTGTTAGACCCCTAGCCTGGGAATCTCCATATGCCGCAGGTGCGACCCTAGAAAGACAAAAGGCAAAAAATAAAATAAAATAAAAAAATAAAATAAATCTAGCCAGCAGATCTGGGTGCAAGGAATTGAATGAATCTCATGAAAGCTCCAAGAGGTTTGCCCTTCTACACCCTTGAACCCCAGCCAGGACCGTACAGGAGCTCAGTAGATATTTCTGGATGAACTAGTTGACGAATACATGGAAGCCAGGGAGCTTGTCCAGAGCCTGTGTGGAGAATCAGATCCCTGGTCACGGAGTCAGAGTCTTCCAGCCTGAATTCAACAGTATCCACCTAGTGATCGCAGGATTCTCGTTGAAAACCCTGGGCTCCACCAGGGCTCCAGAAACGGCAGACGCTCCCCGGCCAGAGCACCTCCTGACTCAACTTGGTGAGCACCCATTCTTGCCTGCCAGCCTTTAGGCTGTGGCTGCACAGGGCATGGCACACCGTTCACTGTAGATGACAGTACATTTCCATTTCAAAGCTGCTCCCTCTGGTTGGAGCTCAAGCTGTCCAAACTGGCACATGCCACCGGAAGTGGTGTGGCACAAAGTGTACTGCCCACTTTCACCCTGCAGACCACGGTGACAGAGGAAGCATTGTACCCGTGAAGAATCTTTACTAAATACTGGGATGGAGAGAGAAAGACAGGAACTACAGGTGCTGAATTGTAGTAAACGGGCCGATAATAGCCTGGCTTCGGTGGAGGACTTTATGATACTGAAATAACTTTGAACAAACTGTATCTTATTTTCTCAAGTCTACAACCACAGACCTCTGTTGGCATCACCTGCCAAGGCCTCTGAAGGAGGAAATACTGAGACTGAAGCACATCCCCCAACAGATACTCTGTCCTCTAGCCTGCCCCTCTTCTCAGCCTCATGGCCCCTGGAATCTTCCTGGATTCATTTTGGTGCCTAACCACCATTCCCATCAGCCTGGGCCTAATATTTAATCCTCAGAAGAGCACTCTGTGGGAGTTTCTGCCGTGGTGCAATGGGATCGGTGGCATCTTGGGAACGCTGGGATGCAGATTCGATCCCTGGCCTGGCACAGTGAGTTAAGGATCTGGCATTGCCACAGCATTGGCTTAGGTGGCAGCTGCAGCTAGGATCTGATTCTGGCTCTGGAACTCCATATGTCATAAGGCAGTCAAAAAAAAAAGGAAAGAAAGAAAAATATTAAAGAGGCAAAAAAAAGACAATTAAACAAAAAAGGAAGAAGAGCACGCTGGGCATGAGGGCCCCCTCCTCCTATTTTGCAGATGAGAGAAGCGGTTCAGAACTTGTGATCATACAACAAGCAGGTAAGAGAGCCAGCATTTGCCCCAAAGGGCATGTGAGGTCATAGCCTGTGCACAGTGGATTGTTCCCAACAGAGAGAGGCTAGAGAATTTTCAGAGACACATCAGGTGACCGAGGGCAAACTCGCCTCTCTGAGGCTGCTTCCTTATCTGTAAAACAGGCATAATAATACCCATCTTGTATGGAAGTTGGGAGTATTAGAGATAAGATCTCTCGAAGGCCTAGAACACCAGCTGACTCAGCATAGCTGTCTATAAAAGTTATCTGTGATTACCATCACCTTCTGGACACACTCTGTCTTTTCTGGGTCAGGAGCTCAGGAAATGGCTTGCGGCTCATCCCCCCTGAGTTCAGCAGACGTGACTGTAAAAGTGGGGACTCAAGAGGCACCTTGCCCTCTTTACAGTGCAGGAGGCCAGTGAGCACAGGAGGACGTGCAGAGGATGGCCAGTCAGAGGCTTGAGTGCCAGTCCCAGCTCCACGGGTCCCGGCTGTCTACCTCAGAGAAGGCAAACCCTCTTTAAGCCTCCATTTCTTTATCTGTGAAATGTAAAGATAATAGTATCGATAATAATAGTGAAAAACATGATAAGCAGGCTGCCTCCATCACAGGGCGGTGGCTCAGCTTAAGTGAAATAATGGTCTGAAAGTGCTTGGTAAAGTGGAAGAGTGTTGTCCAAAGGAAAGGGGCTATTATCCTTATGATGATACACAGATTGAGCGTGGGGGCCTCATCACAGAGGCTGGAAACAGCCTCCCTCTGGCCCTGGGAAAGACCAGAGCAGAGAGAACAGAGGCAGCTGGTAAGGCCAGGGGAGGTAGAAGGAATGAGTCTGGGAAGCCGTGGTGGCTAAAACCTAGAAGGCTACAGATGGAACACCCCTGGGTTGGGGACATCCAAGCCACTTCTAATTTTTGAAACTCAAGTCATATTAATAAACATTAAAAGGTCTAAGAAAGGGCTGCCCAAATGTGGTATATGTTGCATGCTCGGTCCTGACAGCACACTGGGTATGGATCCAGGGGTCATAATCGCACCAGCAGCTTTCCAGTCACCATTTAAATAATCACATTCAGAATAAGATTCTGCAGACTTCCCGTTGTGGCACAGTGGGAACAAATCCGACTAGTATCCATGAAGATGTGCCTCACTCAGTGGCTTGGATCTGGCATTGCTATGGCTGTGGTGCAGACCGGCACCTGTAGCTCCAATTCTACTCCAACCTGGGAACTTCCATATACCACAGGTGCAGTCCTAAAAAGCAAAAAAAAAAAAAAAAAAAAGAAAGAAAGAAAGAAGGAAAGAAAGAGGATTCTGCTCCCAATTACAAGGTGTCTAATGTTTTCATCTCAGAGTTCCCATGTGGCACAGGGGGTTAAGGATCTGGTGTTGTCACTGCTGTGGCATGGTTTGATCCCTGGCCTGGGAACTTCTGCAAGCCAGGGGCGCAGCCAAAGAAATAAGCAACTAAATAAATAAATAAACAAACAAACAAACAAACTTTTAATGTTTGCATCTCAGTCTCCCCCAAAGACTCAAAGTTGGTTCAACACCACGGACTACAGGCTGGTTCTGAGCAAGGCTCCGGATGACACGAGTTGAGGAGAGGCCCTGTTTCTGCCTTTGAAGAGTTCACAGTCTTGCAGGAACCAGACACATAAGCAGACAGCACTTATGCACAAGGTTGGTGCAGTGACTTCCGTGTGCACAGGGCACTGTGGGAGCTCCAACGGAGGGAACAAAATCCTGGCGAGGGGAAGAAGGTCAAGGCAGGACAACCCAAGCCAAGCATTAAATAGGAGTCTGGGTGAAGCAGGGAAGGAGATGTGGGGAGGAGAGCATCGTTCCAGGAAGAATGTCCACTGAGCAGGGGCGCCTCTGCCTTGTCTACTGCTTTACCTCCTCCCCTAGAAAGTGCCTGACACACAGTAGATGCTCATTAAGGATTTATTGAGTTAATGGATGATATAAGCAAAGACAGAGTCTGCAAACTATGGCCTGCAGGCCAGGTCCAGCTGACTGCCTGTGTCTGTAAATAGTCTTACTGGATTCATGCTCGCTTGTTTACATGTTGTGCAAGGCTGCTTTCTCACTACAACAGTTGAAAACTTGTGACACAGACCATATGGCCTGCAAAGCCTAAAGTATTTACTCTCTGACCTTTTATAGAAAATGCCTGCCAATCCCTGAGCAAAGGCAAGGAAAGGATGCTTTTCAAGGTAATCCCAAAGGCTAAGAGGAAGGAAATTAAGTGAGGTAAGAAAAAAAAATAATGGGAATGGGAGTTCCTGTCGTGGCGCAGTAGAAATGAATCCGACTAGGAACCATGAGGTTTCAGGTTTGATCCCTGGCTTTGCTCAGTGGGTTAACGATCTGGCATTGCCATGAGCTGTGGTGTAGTTTGCAGACACAGCTCAGATCTGGCGTTGCTGTGGCTCTGGCATAGGCCGGCAGCTGTAGTTCCAATTAGACCCCTAGCCTGGGAACCTCCATATGCCACAGGTGG
>PVHT021183726.1:15017856-15063178 GCA_004024745.2 Catagonus wagneri | reverse complement strand
GGAATGGATCCTTCATTGTCCAGTTACTAAATGTTTACAGATTGACTTGCTTTTTATTTTATTTATTTATTTATTTATTTATTTATTTATTTTGTCTTTTTTTTTGCCTTTATCTAGAGCCACACCCGTGGCATTTGGAGGTTCCCAGGCTAGGGGTCTAACAGGAGCTGCAGCTGCCGGCCTACACCACAGCCACAGCAACGCGGGATCCGAGCTGCGTCTGCAACCTTCACCACAGCTCACAGCAACGCCAGATCCTTAACCCGCTGAGCAAGGCCAGGGATCGAATCCGTAACCTCATGGTTCTTAGGCGGATTCGTTAACCACTGAGCCACGAAGGGATCTCCAGACTTGCTTTTTATGGTACATATGTAGATTGATGCCCTTGACACGTGCTCTCACTTCCTCTAGTCTGTCTTCTTACACTGCGATGCCTGGAATGTTGAAAAATGGTATTATTCATGTTCCCTTGCAGCCAACCCCCTAGATGCATTTCAGAGACCAGGGTTACACCAATCAGAGGGCCTTATACAAGACTTGAGTGCAGAACTGAGTGAAGTGGAGAGAGAAGCAGTGTTGCTCCAGGCCTCCATTTAGCCAGTATGGGTCTAGCAGACCTTGTGTGGCTTTGAAGCCAACAGTCTGGCAGCAGCTCCATGATTTCTGAATGTGACTAAGATGGGACCAGCTGCAGTTTATTATTTCCCAGCTTCCTGACTCTCATCCAGGTTACAGCTCTCCCAAAGGTCAGTTCTACAGGGTTCTGAGGGTATTCCTAAAGGCCTGTCCTGGTTCTCCTAGTTTATTCTTCCAGTTCATCTAGTTGGTTTTTTTGTTTTGTTTTGTTTTGTTTTGTTTTTGTCTTTTTAGGGCAGCACCCTCGGCATACGGAGGTTCCCCGGCTAGGGGTCAAATCGGAGCTACAGCTGTTGGCCACAGCCACAGCCATAGCAAGGTGGGATTCAAGCCATGTCTGCAACTTACCATCATGGCTCATGGCAACGCTGGATCCTTAACCCACTGAGCAAGGCCAGGGATCGAACCTGTGTCCTCATGGGTACTAGCTGGGTTCATTACCACTGCGCCATGATGGGAACTCCATCCACCCAGTTTGCTTTAAGTACCCTCTCTGAATCAACGTTCTCTGTTAGTGCAACTGACTCCTGACTGATGCACTATTTTAAAACATGTGCTGTGCTCTTTAAATGAAACAAAGTAGGTTAAACGTGTGTTTAGCTCTTCTTTCCTGTTAGACTCCCCCACCAAAGTAAGAGCCAAGGATTTTTTTTTTTTAAGTGTAAATCCATAAGGACTAAGATGTCAGGAAAGGATATGACAATAGATGAATGATGGCAACAACATTTTGGAAGCTGGAAAGCAGAAGGGCAAGTGGTAAATGACTTAGCACAGTGGGAAAAGTGAAGGTGGAACAACTGACAAGAAAAAGGCTAGTTTGCCATATGGCCCAGCAATTCCACTCCTGGGTATATATCCATAAAGGCCCCACAACACTAATTTGAAAAGATACACGTACCCCAGTATTCACAGGAGCATATTTACAATAGCCAAGATATGCAACCTAATTGTCTATCAACAGACAAATGGATAAAGAAGATGTAGTGTACACACACACACACACACACACACACACAAACACACACACAGAATATTACTTATCCATAAAGACGAATTAAATTTTTCCATTTGCAGCAATGTAGATGGACTTGTGGGGTATTATGCTTTGTGAAATAAATCAGATAAAGACAAATACTATATGAAATCACTAATATGTGGAATCTAAAAAATACAATAAACTAGTGAATACAACAAAAAAGAAACAGACTCACAGATAATAGAGAACAAATTAGTGGTTACCAGTGGGGAGAGGGGAGAGGAAAGGGCAAGATAGGAGTAAGGAATTAAGAGATACAAACTACTATGTATAAAATAAATAAGCTACAAGGATACATTGTATAGCACAGGGAATACAACCAACCTTTTACAATAACTATAAAAGGAGTATAACCTTTAAAAATTGTGAATCACTGGCATTCTCCTGTGGCACAGTGGATTAAGGTCCTGCATTGTCACTGCAGTGGCTTGGGTTGCTGCTGTAGCTTTGGTTTGATCCCTGACCCAGGAACTTTGGCAGACGCAGCCAAAAAAAAAAAAAAAAAATTGTGAGGAGTCCCCATTGTGGCTCAGCAGTAACAAACCCAACTAGGATCCATGAGGACTTGGATTAGATCCCTGGCTTCACTCAGTGGGTTAAGGATCCAGCATTGCCATGAGTCATGGTGTAGGTCACAGACGTTGTTCAGATCTGGCATTGCTGTGGCTGTGAGGTAGGCCGGCAGCTGCAGCTCCGATTCAGCCTCGAGCCTGGGAACTTCTGTATGCTGTGGGTGCAGCCCTAAAAAAAATAATAATAATTTTTTAAAAATTGTGAATCACTGTTATACACCTGTCACTTATATAAGATTGTTAACTATACTTGGATTAAAAAAAGAAAGAAAGAAAAAGGCCAGTTTATAGCACAGCACTCTAGGAAGGCTCATGAATCGGAGGCTCCAGATACCTCTGTAGTCAACGGTGCAAGATGGGGCTGGAGAGGAAAAAGGTAGTTCTTTTTAAAAGGCTTTAATAAGAGTAGCTGGAATCCCCCAAGATTTCCACTACCCTGCACCTCTCCCTCCCCAGTGCCTGCAGTTGATGAGAGGGTCACCTTCTAGAGAGGCTGAACAATTGAGACCACGCATCTCGGGGACACCTGCGTCATTGGACATCCCGCCTCCCCCGGTGTGGCCTGGGGAAGGTGTTGTATTGAAAGTAAGGGAGTCAGTGAAAGTCTGCATTCTGGATGAAGAGTCCCACACCCTGCCCAGTGCCAGCTTGCCTCTTAGAATCCTTCTTGGGGAACACTGACCAGCAAAAGATAAAACATTCGTGGAGTCCCCCAAAGAAATGGCTGGTCCGGGTCTGACAACCCCACAAAGAACCTCATCCCAAGACAAGCCTTCCCACCCACCCCCCTCACTCAGAGCCTCCCTTACTAGTGGCTGAGTATGGAAGAAAAGCCAAAGATCATCAGGCATGTGAGGAACACTCCTAACCTGAAAGACAGGGCCTTAAAACACAGGTAAAGTAGACCCAAAGGAAATAGGCAATGCAAGTCGAAAAAAACAACTTCAAAAAGTCTAATACTTCAGGGAGATAAAAGATACTGCATTACGGTTGGCGGTTATAGAGGTGTTCCCCAGTGAACTCTATCTCCTGGTATGTAGGCTCTTGTCCTCCTCCACCTTGGTTCTGGGCCTGGCCATGTGACTTGCTTTAGCCAATGGGACATTAACAAGTGTGGTGCAAGCAGGGGTTTATCAGCGCTGGCACACTGGCCTTCTCCTGCTAAAACGCTTACAACCTTTGTGAGCTTGGACAAGTGTGGTGGTTTTAAAACAGGTCCACAAATTATCTGATATGGCTCTTTTCAAAAGGTAGAGCCTAATTCCCCTCCCAGAGAATGTTGGCAGTACTTGGAGACTCAATTCTAATGATTAGAATGTGGCAGGCATCATCCTGACAAAAGTGGTTTCCTAGAAGAAGTCATAAAATTCACTCACTGTCGCTTACTCTTTGTTCCCTCTCTTGGTTCAGTCACTCTGGGAGAAGTCAGCTGCCATGTCCTAAGAAGGCGAAAGCAACTTTATAAAGAGGTCCCTGTGCTGAGGAACCGAGGCCTCCGGCCCCAGCCCTGTGACCTCAGAAGCACATCCTCTGGTCCCAGTCAAGCCAGTCTTCAGATAATTACAGACCCAGCAAACATCTTCACTGCAACCTCACGATAGGGTGACTTTCACATTCCTGACCCTCAAAACCTGAGAGATAACAAATATTTGTTGTTTTAAGCCACAAGTTTTGGGGTAATTTGTAAGTTATTCAAACTTCTCCCAGCCTCAGTGAAATGGATACAGCAGTGGAGACTAGCACACGGGGTTGTGGTCAGGCAGAGACGCAGCAGTGTTGTACTTAAAGTGCTTGGAAGAGTGGAGCATCATAGTCACCCCTGCTGTGGTTGTTTTCACTCAGTTGATTCTAAAAGGTGCTCTGCTAATCTGCAGTGGTCCCACATCCTTGAGTTGTTCATGTGGGAGTACATTTCCTCAGAGAATGTCAGCTTAAGAAGCAATCTTTTTTTCCAAGACAACTCAATGGGAGAAAGAATAGCCTTTTCAACAAATGGTGCCTGGTCCACATGCAAAAGAATGAACTTGGACGCCTTACCGCATACCGTATACAAAAATGTCCTCAAAATGGAGCAAAGACCTAAATGTAAGAGCCAAAACCATAAAAGTCTTAGAAAAAAAAAATAAGTGCAAGTTTTTGTGACTTTGTAAGCAGTGATTTCTTAGACTGGACACCAAATGCACAAGCAACCAAAGGGAAAAAAAGATAAACTGAACTTCATTGAAATTAAAAACTTGTGTGCTTCAAAGGATACCATCAAGTGAAAAGCCAATGCACAGGATGGGACTAATTATTTTCAAATCATGTGTCAGATGAAGTTCCAGTTTTCAAAATATATGAAGAAGATTTAAGAAGTTCCCTTTGGCACAGTCAGTTAAGGATCTAGCATTGTCCAATTTTACTGAGATTAAAATAGCAGCTTTACTGAGATTAAAATAATCTACCAGGAGTTTCCTGGTGGCCAAGCAGTTAAGGATTTGGTATTGTCACTGCTTTGGCACAGGCTCGATCCCTGGCCCCAGAGCTTCCCCATACCATGGGTGTGGCCAAAAAAAAAAAAAGAATATAAAATGGTGCAGCCAGTCTGACAAACAGACTAGCAGCTCCCCAAATGTTTGAATCTAGAGTTACAAAATGACCCAGAAATTCCACTCCTAAGTACATAAATTCCATTCCCCCAAGAGAACTGAAAACATATGTTCACACCAAAACTATACACAGCAGCATTATTCATAATAACCAAAAAGTGGTTATTGTGAAAAGTGGAAACAATTTAATTTTGTTGTTGTTGTTTTTGTTTTTAGGGCTGTACTGGTGGCATATGGAAGTTCCCAGGCTAGGGATCAAATGGGAGTGACAGCAATGTAGGATCCAAGCTGCATCTTCAACCTACGTCAAAGCTCACGGCAACACCAGATCCCTGACCCACTGAGTGAGGCCAGGGATCGAACCTGCAACCTCATGGTACCTAGTCGGATTCCACCGTGTTTCCACTGCACTGCGACAGGAATTCCTCCAGTAGTTTCAGTATGACTTTTGCTAGGAGGCAATTTATTTGCAAGACACTTTACACGCTTAACTCACAGAAATAAACAGTGAGGTAGTATCTTTATCTTTATATTATGGATGAGGCTCAAAAAGTGTAAGTATCTTGCCTGGGGTTACACAGCATGTTAGTGGGCAGACTCCTTTTTCTACTCCAATCTACCTGTCAAAATGATTTTTTTTTTTAATTTCTTTAGGCCTCCCCGCAGCATACAGAGCTCCCAGGGCAGGGATCAGTTCCGAGCTGCAGCCTTGAACTAAGCTGCAGTTGTGGCAACACAGGATCCTTAACCCACTGTGCTGGCTGGGGGATCAAACCCATGTCCCAGAGCTCCCAAGATGTTGCCGATCCCATTGTGCCACAACTGGATCTCCCAAAATGAATTTTAAAAGGTGATACTCCCCTTTACCTGAAATTTCAAAACTGTACCCTAGTGTCAACCTGTGTTTGTTTCTTTTCATTGTATACTCCAACCTAATCTCAACTTTTCTACTACTATCTTCACCTTTTGCTCTGGCCAGAAAGGTCTCCCTGTTCTCCCTGAACGTCCCGAAATCTCAGAGGGGTGCATGTTGTAATAATACACTTTGTAAGTTCTACACAGATATAAACTAGCATCTCACCTTTTCCTTCCTCTAGGAAGTGCTTCTTCTTTTGACAGATGCAAAACCTTAGGATCTCTCAAGACTGTGCTCAGTCCCCTCCAACTCTGGGGACCTCCAGACTGCAGGGTAGACAGGAGGTTCTTCTTCCTGGATTCCTAGACATTCACCACAAAATCTGTTCCATGCCATGCCCTGGCCGGACCTGACCACCAACCACAGTATTTGCTTTGCTGTGTAGGTTCTTTTGTCCATGTTTTTGTTAGGAAGTAGTAGCTGTTTCACTTGGGCTGAACACTGGGTATCTCTTAGCCTCAGTTTCCTCGTTGATCAAATAGGAATGATGGTTATGTTTGTGGTACCCATGGTTCTCTTTTCAATTCCATTTGGGTTTGTTGTAGGCAGAAGCGATGTTGCCTAGGGCAATGGTTCCCAAAGAGTGGTCTGGAGATCCCTGGGCGTCACTGAGACCCATCCCAGGGACCTGTGAGGTCCCCTCTTTTCACCTACATACCTGTATGAATTTGAGTTTTCTTCGTATACTTGAATCAAAACAACATAACAGATTGTATGCAGAAACAGATGTGAGACTCCAAATGTCTTATATTATTCAGGCATTGAAATGTTTGCCAAAATGTAAAAAAAAAGGCCACTGTTCTAATTTTTTTAAATATAATTTTTATAATAAAAATGTTATGCTAACATCTGACATTATTTTATGAGTTAACAAACACAATTCTCCGTTTTCATTTTTTTTTTAAGATGTGCTTTTATTTTATTTATCTGTTTACTTATTTTTGGCTTTTGTCCTTTTAGGGCCGCACCCGCGCATATGGAGGTTCCCAGGCTAGGCGTCCAATCTGAGCTGTAGCTGTCGGCCTATACCATAGCCACAGTAAGGCGGGATTCGAGCCGCCTCTCACGGCACGCCGTATCCTCAACCCACTGAGCAAGGCCCGGGATGGAACCCGCAACCTCATGGTTCCTAGTCCGATTGTTTCTGCTGCGACACGATGGGAACGCCTCCGTTTTCATTTCTAATACAGTAGTTATCAATAGATCTAATTCACACAAAGATCTTCGAGATCCTCAATTTTTTTTTTCAGCCATGCCCACAGCATGGGGAAGTTCCCGGGCCAAGGACTGAACCCAAGCCACTGCAGTGACAATATTGGATCCTTAACCTGCCCTGCCACAATGGCACTCCACCGATAATTTTTAAGAATGTAAACTTTAATATCAGAAAGTTTGAGAATCCCCAGAGGAAAGAAAGTGTTCCAGATTTGGATTTTCCAGGTCTTAACCTTCCCCTGTGTTTCAGTTTCTTTTATCTCTAACACAATGCTCATCCATGTGACTTGGGCAGCTATTAATCTTTCTTTTATTAATGTTTATATGGTGCAGTATGTCTGTATATAAGGACTGTCTCTGGAAGAATACACAATAAACTGGTACCAAGAGGAATTGGGAAACTGGGAGACGGTGGCATCGTAAACTCTTCTGCTCTGTTTTTTAATATACGATGCATGCACTGCCTATATTTAATATTGAGCCATTAAAAGTAAAATTACTCTTTCTTTTAGATAGACAGTAAACAGAAGCCAGCTCAAGTATTGTTGACTGACCAAAAAAATCCAAAACAAATAAAAAAAAAAAACAAGGACGTTTTCAACGCCGACGATAACTCACCTCACTGACATTTTGCGCCGGCTCTGACCAGCTCGAGCTTCACCCTCAGGGCTTAAGCCCCGCCCATCACAGCCCCGCCCAAGTCGCTCCTACGCCCCTCGTGACGTAACGTCCGGTCGACCCGCTACACTGGGTTCTCTCTGCCTCCCGCCTTCGCCCGCTTCCGGTCGTCGTCGTAGCCGCTGCTGCCGCTGCTGCTGCTGCTGCTGCTGAGGCTGCTGGCGGAGGCCGGAGGATCGGGCGGCGGCGGCAGCGGCGGCTGAGAGGGCGGCGGCGGGAGCGGAGCGGGACGAGGGAACGAGAGGAAGCGAGTGGGGAGCGAGCGAAGCGCGTCCAGCCCCACCCGCCCTTCCGTCCGCCAGAGCAGGAGCAGCCCGGGCCCCCAGCTGCCGCCGCCGCCGCCGCCGCCGCCGCCCGCCTGCCAGTCCGCGGGACAAAGCCCGAGAGCCCGCGCCCAGAGCCATGTCCTCGTCCGCCGGCAGCGGCCACCAGCCCAGCCAGAGCCGTGCCATCCCCACCCGCACCGTGCCCATCAGCGACGCCGCGCAGCTACCTCATGACTATTGCACCACGCCCGGGGGGACCCTCTTTTCCACCACACCGGGAGGTGAGCGCCGGCCGCCCGCGCGGCCCTCACACGGAGCCTGCAGCGGGCCTCCGAGCGCGTCCGCGCCCGCCTCCGCGCCCGCCTCCGCGACGTCCCCGCAGTTTCCCGCCACGGTCCTTTAACTCAGGGCCACGCTGGGCCGCTCCGGCCACCCGGGCTCCACCGAAGCCCCTACCCCCAGCCCCACCAAAGCCCCGGTGAGATTGCTTTCGAGAACCTTAACTTCGCGTTCTCACCAGCAACTCGATTCAGCGCGCGCCCACTCTGGGAACGTGGCTCTCCTGTGGCGAAGAAAAAGCCCTTGTTACCGCTTCGTGGCAGGTTTTTGTACTCGACCCAGTTTTCTCCGCTTCCCTCCTCTCTGGGGCAGATTTGTCTACGCTTGGCCTGCACTCGCTCCCTCACTCCGCGTTACCTCTGTCTCTTACACATTGTGTATTTGTGCACATAAATCCTTGATTTGGAGCTGTCTCCCAGACCTTTTTAGCAAGGAAGTTGAGAGATTCGCTCCAGGGATCCTGCGATGACTTGTTTTGCTGATTTTAGAACACCAGGAGGAGGCTGGAATGCGGAGTTTGGAAGCCTCGCCCAGTGTTATCCTGCTTTGACAGCATTGTTTACTTTGCTGGACAAGGCCCCACGGGTGGGGGAGTCCCCAGGCTGGAGGAGGAATGCTAAAATAAATGCTCAAGTAATAGCCCAGGGAAGGGAGCGCTGGCAACCTTGAGGGTAGAGTTCCGGCGGCCCTGCTTTTGGAGACAAATTGAAGAGACCATTGGCAAGCAGGGTACCCTTGCCGGTGGGATTGCTTGATCCTGGGTGAGGGGCAGTGCAGAGCGGGGTTCCTGAGCAATTACTTTTCAAAGTACGGCCAGGAACTGTTTACAAGGAAGAACACGGGTAGAGGTGAAGAGCGTTGAATTAATTGGTCACGGGAAAAGGGAGCTCAAAGGTTGTCTTTTCTCCTGACTGGGCTTTTCTCCGGAGGGAGGAGACTGGAGAGCGATTTTGTGGGACATTTTGAAGGAAATGGTTCTTCATTTTAGCTTCTTAACTTTGTCTTTTGGTAATGGGATGGCCTCTGGCTAGAGGATTAGGGCTTTGCTGGCAGCCTGTGCAGTCCACAAGATTGCTAGCTTCATTCCTGTGGGCTGGACTCACCAGTTGTACTCCAACCAATCCCCCTGCACTTAGGCCTGGTGATTCTTTCATCGGTTGCACAATAGCAAGGCCAGTAGAATAAGACGACCTCCTTGCCAACAAGGGATAAAAATCTAGGCGAGAGCTGTACAGAGGAATCCTGCCAGGCCACTCTAGGGGTGGGGTGGCTGCCTTGGAAGACTTAAATGACCCAGGTATGATGAAGTTCATCAATATGTATGGAAAGCTGGGCTTAAGGAAATTATAACTTTGTAAAACAGTGATGTTTCTAGTGAGGTGGCTCCTGATCTGATCTGCTCAAGGCCAGCCTCTGAGCTTACTGAAATCTTGCCTTTTAATTGTGAAAGCTTTTGGCAGACCAGAATCTGTTCCAGTTAGTGTTGCCTTGATCTTGAACTGACAGCTTTTAAGAAATGGATGTTTTCCAAGGTAATGGAAAGGGATTTGTAACTTCTTCCTGAGTTCTTTGTGAATTCTCTAATGCTTGTGCTTTCGGCACTTCAGAACATATGTCACAGTAACAACTACACTCAGATATTATTTATTTGAAGAAGGAACTAAACTTTTAGCTCTATATTAATCATTATTCCCCTGAGGGAAGAGCCACAGGGGCACCCTTTTGGCCTGTTTTAAACAGCCAAACGACCATGCTTATTTAGTAAGGGCATAGTGTTTAAGTGCGCTTTAAAGATAGAAGACTGTCTCATAGTCTGGATTAGTTCATTCAGAGCTTGGAAAGATTCTGCCAGAATTACTGATTCATTTACCTTTCCTCCCTGCATACATAGTCACCACTGCATTCTCAGATATCACTTAACCTATCTCCAGATAATTTCTACACAGTTTTTTATTTTAGATTTAAATACTTGTCATCTTAGCTCATCGGTTATATTGAGCTGATATTTTTTGATAGAGCACATTGTAATGCTTGGATTTTTTAACACAAAGATTTACAGAATGTATTTATGGGATTGGATTTAATCACTTTTATAACAAGTAACTCTGAGTGCAGCTTAGATATTCAGTACTTACTGATTTAATATTCTCCTTTTGGAAAATTTCCAATTTTCTGATGGTTTGTTTATCTCTTGTAACATATCCCTTCCTCCTCCCTTGTAATTTTCCTTCCCTGAAGCAGGGTTATTTGGTCACCTCTGGGCACCTGAATTAATGTGGTTGGCTATCTTAAATGAGTTTTGAGGGCCAAGCACTGTGCTTTGCACAAAAGGGGACAAAGTTGGAAATGTAGTCTTTGCTTAGAATGGTCTTAAAATCTTGGTGGGGGTTAAGAACGGAAAAGCTTTTTAGCTCTGAAACAAAAACGCTTGTAAACAGTTAAGTGCTAAGATGCATTTCAGACTTGAAAATGTTTAGAAAAGTGATAGTAGGCTTGTACTGGAAATCTCTATTTAGTAGGAAGGAAGGGAATTAGAATTTCCTGTCTCAAACTTCTGGAAACCTTTTAGAGTGTCATACACATGTCAGAGCATTTCAGGGTAACAGTTGATGTGCTGAATGCCCTAAATGATAAGACTGGGCAGGGATCTTTACAGCTTAAGAACACAACATGGTGAACTTGAGGACCTCCACCCCCAGAGGATACAGCTTACCCTTGTCTTGAAAAGCTTTCTCAAAATTGCCTTCTTTTGGTTTGGAAGATGAGAGGTGAGAGGTGGGTGAAAGCACAACTACTACCTCTTCTATTTCTGATATTTTTAGAAGAGTATCTTCTCATTATTAAGGAAGAGTAGTTTTTTTTTGTTTTTTCAGCCGCCCTGCGGCATACGGCGATCCTGGGCCAGGGATCAGATCTGAGCCACAGTTGTGACCTGCACCACAGCTGTGGCAACACCAGATCCTTTAACCCACTGTGCAGGGCTGGGGACCAAACCTATATCCTGGTGCTGCGAAGATGCTGCCGATCCCGTTGCCCCACACTGGCGACTCCAGGAAGAGTTTTTTAACTCTGAAATTTTTGAATAAATTCAAGGCCAAAAAATGCCCTTAGACTTTGTTTTGTTTTGTTTTGTTTCATCTGCCTGTAGAGGAATGGGAATGGCATTTGGTTCTTCTTTTGAAAAACTGCTTCTAGCCTCAATGAAAGGTAAAGTTGCTACAGTCAGCTTCACTTAAAGAGACTCTTCTTCCTCTGGAATGCTAGCTAATCAATGCTTTCTGCTACTTTAATTTTTAATAAGGTCTGAACTGTCTTCTTGTGGGAGAGTTGTGCTCTGGGGAATGAGCAGAAACAGAGACCTCTTTTACTTTTTTTTTTTTCTTTGCCTCTTTTCCTGCATAGTATCCTCATCAGCAGTGAAAAAATATGCTGTTGCCATAACAAGAGCACTAGAGGGAAACTAACTGTGATGATCTGAAGTATTGTTCATACCCTGAGCTTTCTCTCTGGCAGCTGGAGAGTTGCTGTGATTGGCCGGGGCAGAATTACCTGAAGGCCATTGGAAGTGTCTGGGAGTAAAGGAGAAGACATCAAGGAGGGAATAGAAGCAGCTTGGAGTGAGCTATAATGAAGTCAGAGAATTTGGGGGGAGTCCCGCGTGTTAATTGGGTCCTTTCTTGAGAGAAATGAATAGGGTTCTGTGTAGATATGGGCAATGAAGACCATTTTCTCAATGTCATAAAATTTCTAATTCAATTTATTCCAGGCTGAAAACTTCTGAACCAGCAAATGAACTTGTTTGGCTCTCTAGCTTGGGTTATTAACCAAAGGGTTTCATGATTACATGTGAGAAGTGCTTGGGAAACATGATGAAAGGTGTCCAGTCAGTTTATCTTGTGTTTGAGGAAGATGGCATTTCTCTCAGAGTAAGACAAATTCATGTGTGTGGTTATTCCAGAGGAGATTTGGCTTTAGTCTCATATTTATCAGCTGCCAAAGTATGTATTAGAAGATGTAGCTCAGTTTTATGTTGGATACTGTTAGTATCATACAGTTTACTGATGAGGAACTGAGTCTTGAGCCTGGGAAGACGGCTGTCCTGGTCTGCAAGTCATATATAGTGGTACATTATGTGGAAGGAGTGCCTCTGCCTGCCCGCAGTCAGATGCAGCCTGACCAGGGCAGACAGCTCTTCTGTGCTGATAGTGCAGCATGCATGGCGGGCGACACAACTCCTTTCAGCTCTCCTGAGGCCTATGTGTGAAACGGGAGGGACGAGCCTGCAAACTGGCACTACCAGGGTTGTTCTGCCAGACTTTTTGTGAGGACTGGAGGGCTCATGCATGGTTTGCAGATACTGTAGGCTTGACTGAGTTTGTGTGTGTGTTGTGCGTGTAAAGATTTGCAAATCAAACAGTAAAGATAATGTGGGAACGCTAATTCATCTGCTTGGAGAGGAAGAGAGCATGAGCAGGACAATCTTGGTGAAGGATAGACCTTTTTCTTGGTTACCAAGTCTTTATGTGAAAAAGATTTATGTTTGAGAAATTCCTTGGTGGTGCAGCGGGTTAAGGATCTGGCATCACTGCTGTGGCTGGGGTTTGGTCCCTGTCCGGGAACTTCTGCATGCCTCGGAGCGGCCAAAAAAAAATTTAATGTTTAAAAGATTTTTGCTGCTCCATTTATAATAGAACAAAAGTTAGTTGAAACTTGTAGTCATTCAGCTTATTGAATAGGTAAGGCCTATGCTCACACTTTCAAATTTCATCGTTGAGCTTGGTTTTTTGAAGACCTTTTAAAACCTGTGTTTTAAGAGTTCCCATTGTGGCTCAGCAGTAACAAACCCGACTAGTATCCGTGAGGATGCAAGTTCAATCCCTGGCCTCGCTCAGGGTGAGGGGGATCCGGCATTGCTGTGAGCTGTGGTGTAGGTTACAGATGCAGCTTGGATCCCAAGTTGCTGTGGCTGTGGTGTAGGCTGACAACTGTAGCTTGGATTTGATCCCCAGCCTGGGAACTTCCATATGTCTCAGGTACAGCCCTAAAAAACAAAAACCAAAACAAACAAAAAGAAAACACTGTGTTTTTAACACCCAGTACCCATCTATACTATGTGTGGCTAGTTTTTAAAGGCCCTCTCCAGTTGGTTTTCAGGCCATAGCTTAAAGCCAAAAACTCGAAATTTTACGTGTTTATGTCTTAATAAATAATTTTTCACCTCTTTAGGGACAAATGCCCTGACAAACTGAAGCTGTTTGTTTCATTAAGTAGTTTTAAAAAGTAAAAAACCTTAACAAGTAGGGAACAATTAACTAGAGAATACAATTCAGTTCTTATAGGTTCCTTAGAATTTTGATCCTTGCATAGAGTTAGTTTTACTTCTTCCTTACCAGTCAAGGTGGCTTTATTTGTTTTTCTTGCCTAGTTGCCCTGGTTATAACTAGAACCTTCAGTACAGTGTGAACAAAAATGGCAAGAGAGTGAGAACAGAGACCCTTAACTTGTTCTCAGTATTAGGGGAAAACCTCCAGTCTTTCATCGTTAGGTAGGGTGGTAGCTGTGGTTTCTCATAGATGTCCTTTATCTGGTTCAGGAAGTTCCTTTTTATTCCTAGTCTGTTGAATGTTTTTATTTTGGGTTTTTTTTGTGTGTGTGTGTGTCCTTTTGCCTTTTCTAGGGCCGCACCGTGGCATATGGAGGTTCCCAGGCTAGGGGTCTAATTGGAGCTGTAGCCACTGGCCTACACCACAGCCACAGCAACGCGGGGTCTGAGCTGCGTCTGCAAACTACACCACAGTTCACGGCAACGCCGGATCCTTAACCCACTGAGCAAGGCCAGGGATTGAACCCGCAGCCTCATGGTTCCTAGTCGGATTTGTTAACCACTGAGCCATGACGGGAACTCCAATGTTTTTATTTTGAAAGAGTGTTGAATTTTGTCAAATGCTTTTTTTTTTTTTGCATCTGTTGAGATGATTTGTTTTTTATTCTATTGATATGATATGTTAATTATTTTTCGGATGTGGAGCCAGCCTCACTTCCTGGGATAAATCCCATTTGATCATGGTATATAATCCTTTTTATATGTTGTTGAATTCAGTTTACTACTATTTGGTTGAGGACTTTTGCATCTATATTCACAAGGGATATTAGTCTATATTTTTCTTGTGGTATCATTGGCTAGCTTTGGTATCAAAGATAATACTCACCAGAGTTCCTGTCGTGGTGCATCAGAAACAAATCCAACTAGGAACCATGACATGTGGATGTGATCCCTGACCTCGCTCAGTGGGTTAAGGATCTGGCATTACTGTGAACTGTGGTGTAGATTGCAGACACAACTTGGATCCCACGTTGCTTTGGCTGTGGCTGTGGCTGTGGCTGTGGCTGTGGCTGTGGTGTAGGCCGGCAGCTACAGCTCCGATTGGACCCCTAGCCTGGGAACCTCCATATACCACGGATGAGGCCCTAAAAAGCAAAAAAAAAAAAAAAAAAAAAAAAGGAAAAAAGAAAGAAAGAAAGAAAAGGTAATGCTCACCTTATTCAATTTTAAATTTGGGAGAATGGCCTGCTATGTATAGCAGAAGTGCTGACTGGTGAAGATAGAACATTGGTCTCTAGATTCTAAGAAAGTGTGAGAGGTTTGTGGTTCATTTTAAAATGCTATAATTAATCCTTTGGACCTCAGAGAGGTGTTCATCTCATCACCAGAGAGTATTCATTTTAGAGTTGAGCTGCTTTTACATTGAAGTGAAACCACTCTCTTGCCTGATAAATTCCTAGAACCATTTTGAATAGGCAACATGTAAAAACAGTGACCTAAACCAGTGATCTCTAGTAAGCCTTTGCCTCTTACAAACTTAATTGGTAAAATTCAAGTTCCTTTACTGTAAGTGAAAGTAGAAGACATTGATAGATATGTGTTGTTTTTATTTTATTTTTTTAAAGTGCCTGGAGCTCTCTGGTGGTGCAGCAGGTTAAGGATCTGGTGTTACTTCACCAGCTTGGGTCGCTCCTAAGGTGTGGGTTCAGTTCCTGACCCAAGAACTTCCGCATGCTGCAGGCATAGCCAGAAAAAAAAAAAAAAAAACCACAGTGCCCAGGAGGAGTGAACTTGAGAGGAAAACAGATAGTGGGAATGAAAGCCAGGCTTGAATCTGAGCTCTTTCCCCATACCAAAGCAGTGAGCCTTCATTAATTATTAGCATTAGAGGCTGAACCACATCTGTGGAATCTAATCCAAAGCATTGATCCAGGATACAACAGTCTGACAGATCCAACCAGCATTTTCCTAGAATCAGAGCCAGGCATTTCTTGTGGAGAAAATTTGTTTCAAGATGAATGTTCAAGCCCAAACAGACGTGGATATACTTGATATACTTTTATTTTGACCCAGATTTTCTGATGGTCAAGGCTAGATAGACTTAAAATTAGTTGGCACTTATTTGAGATTAGTTTGTAGTTTTTATACCACTTTGGACCTGGTACTAACTAACTGAGAAGATTGTTTCACATCATTTTGTAGCCAAGACTCAAAGAGAGCCAGATTTGCTTAGAGTGCCTTGCTTATTTGTGTTGGTCTCCTGACTCCTGTCACTGTGTGATCTTGCACAAATATGTTTGACATCTTTGGATGTTAGTTTCTTCATCTGTAAAATGGCAGGCTTCTGCCAGAGCCTGTCTAAGCCTCTTCTAAAGCTGGACGTTCTGAATAGGAACATTGTCATTATCAGCTTCCCTTTCAGCCTAGGTGTGTGTTCTTCTATTGGCAGTGTCCCACATGATTGGTCAGGGAGCCATCCTTTGACATTAATATCTCAGAAATCTTTGCTCCAAGTTATTGAGACTCAAGAGTTAATCAAAGGACAGTAGGGTTGGCTTTTCGCAAACCTTGGCTATCTTCCATTTGCCATGATTATTTAGCTATAGTAAGTTAAAAGATTCTGAGGCTCCAGTTATGCCTTTTTTTTTTGTCTTTTGGCCTTTTTTTTTATGTCTAGCCGCACCCGCGGCATATGGAGGTTCCCAGGTTAGGGGTCTAACAGGAGCTGTAGCCGCCGACCTTCGCCACAGCCACAGCAATGTGGGATCCGAGCCGCGTCTGCAGCCTTCACCACAGCTCACGGCAACGCCAGATCCTTAACCCACTGAGAGAGGCCAGGGATCGAACCCACAACTTCATGGTTCCTAGTCGGATTCGTTAACCACTGAGCCACAAAGGGAACTCCAGTTATGCCTTTTGTTGATGTAAAAATTGTCCCTCTCTTGGTTTTATTGGCATTTTAGGGATTTGATGGTTGTATACATCAAACGTGGTTTGGCCACCATCAGCCTACCTGGAGGAGACTGGATTAGGCAGCTTTTAGATTCCTCTAAGTTATCTGGCATAGAGCTTTTAGGAGTCTGTTTTTTCATCCAGAGCCTCCGTGAAGAACAGATGTCTAAAACTGAAGTTAATTCAAGAATGTTCTCTAACACAGTCAAAAACAGACCTTCTTAATCATCCTCCCAAGTTGGAAGAATGAAAAAGAGAACACAACTTTCTTTGGAAGTCCTTTCTGCATTTTCACTACTTAGTTTCCCTTCTTATTATTGGTGGGTGTGGGAGGAAAGAAGGAAAGAGGCAGACTTACCTCTTACCTTTCTGAGTGTATTAGAAGTACTTGCTGCTCGTTCATCTTGTAATCTGTTCCTGATATCTTGATGGACTCTTAGATAGATAAGAGCCATAGATAGAGAATTGTCAAGAATTCCTAATGCAACACTGAAGTTATTTGCCAAGTGCTTTGTTTCTTTTTCAATTCAGTTTCTAAATTTGAAGGATACCTTCCTTCTTCATGGCTTTAGTGTGGGTTTGTTATATATATATTTATATTTGCAAATACTTTTTTGAGCCACTTTATCTCCCAATTCCTAATACTATTTTTTGTGATTTCTCTCCACTTTTTTAAAAATTTAATTTTTATTTTATATTGAGGTATAGTTGATTTACATTGTTGTATTAGTTGCAGATGTACAGCAGAGTAATTCACTTATGCATGTATGTATAGCCATTCTTTTTCAGATTCTTTTCATAGAGTTCCCTGTGCTGTGTAGTAGGTCTTTGTTGATTATCCTTTTTATATATAGTAGTGTGTAAACTCCTAATTTATCCTTTCCCCACTCCCTTTCCCCTTTGGTAACCGTAAGTTTGTTTTCTGTGTCTGTGAGTCTGTTACTGTTCTGTAAATACGTTCATTTGTATTACATGTTAGGTGCCACATACAAATGATAGCATATTTTTGTCTTTCTCCTTCTGACTTAATATCACTTAGTGTGATAATCTCTAGGTCCATCCATATTGCCTCATATGTCATTATTTCATTCTCTTTTATGTCATTATTTCGTTCTCTTTTTATGGCTAATATATATATATATATATATATATATATATATATACACACACACACACTACACCGTCTTTATTCATTCATCTGTGGCTGAATATTTAGGTTGCTTCCATGTCTTGGCTATTATAAATAGTGCTGCTATGAACATTGGGTACATGTATCTTTAAGAATTAGAGTTTTCTCTGAATATATGCCTGGGAGTGGGATTGCTGGATCATAAAACAACTCTATTTTTAGTTTTTTTTTTTTTTCAGAACCTCCACACTGTTTTCCATAGTGGCTACACCAGTTCACTTTTTCCATCAGCAGTGTAGTAGGGTTCCCTTTTCTCCACACTTTCTCTAGCATTTGTTATTTGTAGTCTTTTTAATGATGGCCCTTCTGTACAGTGTAAGGTGATACCTTATTGTAGTTTTGCTTTGCATTTCTCTAATAATTAGTCATGTTGAGCATCTTTTCATGTGCCTGTTGAGCCATCGGTATGTTTTCTTTGGAGAAATGTCTATTTAGGTGTTATGCTGGTTTTTTGATAGGGTTTTTGTTTTCTTGTTACTGAGTTGTATGAGCTGTTTATATGCTTTAGAAATTAAATCCTGGAGTTCCTGTCGTGCCGCAGTGGTTAATGAATCCGACTAGGGATCATGAGGTTGCGGGTTCAATCCCTGGCCTTGCTCAGTGGGTTAATGATCCGGCGTTGTCGTGAGCTGTGGTGTAGGTTGCAGACACGGCTCGGATCCTGCATTGCTGTGGCTGCGGTGTAGGCCAGTGTCTACAGCTCCGATTAGACTCCTAGCCTGGGAAACTCCACATGCTGCGGTTGCGGCCCTAAAATGACAAAAGGCAAAAAAAAAAGAAGAAATTAAGTCCTTGTTTTTCACACTGTTTGCAAATATTTTCTTCCATTCTGTAGGATGTCTTTTCGTTTTGTTCGTGGTTTTCATTGCTGTTTTAACACTTGCTCTCTCTCTCTCTCTCTCTTTTTTGTCTTTTTGTCATTTTAGGGCCGCACATGTGGCATGTCGAGGTTCCCAGGCTAGGGGTCTAATCGGAGCTACAGCTGCTGGCCTGAGCCACAGCCACAGCAACGTGGGATCCAACCTGCGTCTGCAACCTACACCACAGCTCACGGCAATGCCGGATCCTTAACCCACTTGAGCAAGACCAGTGATTGAACCCACATCGTCATGGTACCTAGTCGGATTCATTTCCGCTGAGCCACAACAGGAACTCCAACACTCTCTTGATCTTGAAATTTTCTTTGGAGGGGAGGAAGCTTTAAACAACAGATTTCAGTTCTGTTCAGTTACTTTTCTAGAGGCTGGCAGTATGAAGTCAAGTATATTTCTTATTGTAGTAAAGTATAAATAACATAAAATTTACCATTTTAACCATTTTTAAGTGTACGGCATCTTCCCAAACGGAAACTTCATACCCATCAAACAGTAACTCCCTGCTACGTACTCCCTCTAGCCCTTGGCAATCACCATTCTACTTTCCGTCTCTATGAATTTAACTAGTCAAGGTACCTCATATACATGGAGTCATAAAATATTTGTCTTTTGTGACTGGCTTGTTTGACTTAGCAAAATGTCTTCAGTATTCATGCAGTCACCCTTTTATTTTTCTTTTATGTTTACTTTTTTATACCTATGAAAGTAAAGTTTAAAAGTCATACAGTATTATTATTAGGCTAATAACAAAAAGTGGCACTCTTTTTTTGGCTGCACCTGTAGTTTGCTTAAGTTCTTAGGCCAGGGATCGAACCAAAACCACAGCAGTGACAACACTGGATTCTTAACCTGCTGTGCCACCAGGGGAACCCTCCAAAAGCAGCATTCTTAGGCCCTCTCCTTTCATCTCTAGTTCTACTACCTAAAGAAATAATTTTAAAAACTTTTAACTATTTCTTCTAGCATTTACCTTTGGATTTCTGAATAACATGATTTAATGCTATTTCTTTGTTTTAGATATTAACAGTTTCCTACTATGGAAGAAGAGGATCTAGTTGCTACCTTCCTGCAAATATATATACTTTTACCTCCCGTCCTCTTAATTTAATCTCTCTTTTTTTTTGGGGGGGGGTCTTTTTTGCCTTATCTAGGGCTGCACCCGCGGCATATGGAGGTTCCCAGGCTAGGGGTCTAACAGGAGCTGTAACTGTCAGCCTTCGCCACAGCCACAGCAATGCGGGATCCGAGCCGTGTCTGCAACCTAAACCACAGCTCACGGCAACGCGGGATCCTTAACCTACTCACAAGGCCAGGGATCGAACCCACAACCTCATGGTTCCTTGTCGGATTTGTTAACCACTGAGCCACGACGGGAACTCCCTAATTTAATCTTTTAATCCATTTTGGTTTGTAGGGGGATGTCCACTGAAGTCTTTCTGAGAAAGTTGTTCCTCTCCAATGGAAAAATCTCCTGGAAGCAAGCCCTGTCTGACTCCACACTCTCCCTTCTTGCCTGGAATATTGTTGGGAGGGTGTAGGTTCATCTCAGCCTTCTTGGAGGGTTTTGTCACCAGCTATTGAGGCTATTCAATTTGGACAAGTTACTTAATGCTTCTTGTTCTGAGCTGTCTATTTGCATAAGAGGATGCTTAATTCTAATTCTGGAAGCACTCTTAGTTAAGCAATTTTATGATAAGGACCCTGTGAAAGTATAGTAACTCTTACCTGTTCAGTTAACCATGTTTCAGTGGACTTTTTCTAGATGGTTTTATTTCAGGTTATACAATTTCTTGGGTATACATAGCTTAATGCATGGATTAATTACCATTTAAACTAAGCCCCTGGGCCTTGAAAGAGGCCGTTAGGCTTGAATCACCAGCCATCTTTGCAAGCATAATTTGAGGTCTCATTCATTTGCGTCCTTGTTACTGCCATTTGAAAAATCACTAGTTTTTAGATCAAAAAGTAGCTTTTTTCCCCTCCTTTCTTTTCTCCATCAAAGGGACTCAGTTTTACTCTCATGTCTTCCTAGTAATGTGAGCATTTAGAAAGTGCTTGGTCATGGGAATTCCCGTCGTGGCGCATTGGAAACGAATCTGACTAGGAGATATGAGTCTTTGGGTTCCATCCCTGGCCTCGCTCAGTGGGTTGAAGATCTGGCGTTGCCGTGAGCTGTGGTGTAGTTCGCAGACATGGCTCGGATCTGACGTTGCTGTGGCTATGGTGTAGACCGGTGGCTGCAGCTCCCATTAGACCCATAGCCTGGGAACCTCCATATGCCGCGAATGCAGCCCTAGAAAAGGCAAAAGACAAAAGAAAGAAAGTGCTCAGTCAGAGTATTGTATTTATTTGATAAATAAATCTAGTCCCCAAGGGCTAAAGAACTTTTATAGATATCCAGTGTTATCCTATTTGTTCCTATCCAAAGGTTCCTATTTGTTTAAAGTAATATATTCATGTTTTAAAAACAAAATAGAAAAAGTGAACAGAAGCACATAAAATGCAGAGAAAAAGCCAATAGACTACTGCTTTTAACAGTTTCTGTTTATAGTGATTTTATTGGTTATACCACTGTTGCTGTAAATAATACTTGTATACCACAGTTCCTTGATTTCTCAACATTAGGTAATACTGTTGATTCCTTGTTATGAAAATGAGGGATATAGGACACTTTCATTACTTTCTACCTCTCCTTTCCCCTTCTCTCTCCACTTACCAGTTTCTGTAAATTGTTTTATAGTTTTCGGTTTTTCTGGGTAGTTACCTTTAAAACTTTATTTTTATTTATTTATTTATTTATGTATTTATTGTCTTTTTGCCTTACCTAGGGCTGCACTTGCGGCATATGGAGATTCCCAGGCTAGTGGTCTAATTGGAGCTGTAGCTACCGGCCTTTGCCACAGCCACAGCAACGCGGGATCCGAGCTGCGTCTGCAACCTACACCACAGCTCACGGCAATGCCAGATCCTTAACCCACTGAGCAAGGTCAGGGATCGAACCCGCAACCTCATGGTTCCTGGTCGGATTCATTAACCACTGAGCCACGACGGGAACTCCTAAAACTTTAAAGGATAGAGTTAAACCTCTGTGTCTCAGTCTGTCAGTTCTAGTGCTCCACCATATGAGATTATACTATCCATACGGCTGATCCCATTGTGCCATAGTGGGAATTCCTGGATTCTCTTTTAAACCCTCCATCAGTTGATTAAAATCATTCTCTGTTTTAATATTGTGCTATATGCAGACCATGGATTTCGTGTATGGTAGGGTTTTTTTTAACCTTTAGGAATTTATGGCTAACTTGTTTTTAATTTGTTGTAGATGCATTGATTGACATTGCTTTGGGCTGATATAAATGTGGCTGGCAGTTGAAGTTTGAAGTACTAGGAAGTTCTTGGTTTAGAAACTGTATGTCTATGCATGCATATGTATAAGAGACCCTGAATATTTTAGGTTTTTTAATTAGTTGTAATTCATATAATTTCACAGTAAACACAGTATACAACAAAAGAATAGGTTTTTTTTTTCCCCTGGTATTTTATTTGTAGTCAAATCTTCTAGTCTTTTTTTTTTTTTTGGTCTCTTTGCCTTATCTAGGGCTGCACCCACAGCATATAGAGGTTCCCAGGCTAGGTGTCTTAACAGGAGCTGTAGCCGCCGGCCTTCGCCACAGCAACACAGGATCCGAGCCGCATCTGCAACCTACACCACAGCTCACGCCAACGCTGGATCGTTAACCCACTGAGCGAGGCCAGGGATTGAACCCACAACCTCATGGTTCCTTGTCGGATTCGTTAACCACTGAACCACGACGGGAACTCCCGTAGTCAAATCGTAATGCTTTTCTTTTGACAATTTTGGTTTTTGAATGTCAGATGCTTTTGGTTTACACCGTAGCATCCTTAGTCACCGACAGGTTGATTTTCTCTCTTTTTTTTTTTTTTTTTTGCTATATATCTGCTACAGTATTTTTTTTAGCTTGCGGTAATCCCAAATTCAAACTCCTAAAACAGTGTGGTTTTTTATTCATATTTCCCCTGCCCATATTTGAGAACATTAACATCGTCAGTAAGACCCTAGTTCTTCAAGGTGTCTTCTTTTCAGAATTGTTTATTGTGTACATTTAAAACCAAATATATCTTTAAAATCCACTAAAAAACTATCAGAACTAATAAGTTAGTTTACTAAGGTTGCAAAATACGAGATTGGTATACAAAAGCCAATTGTGTTTCTATACACTTGCAATGAACAATCCAAAAATAAAATCAAGAAAATAATTTCAAAAAAATAATAAAATACATAGGTATAAATTTAACTGCAAAGGCACAAAACATACATTGTTGAAAGAAAGTAGACCTAAATAAATAGAAATCCGTTTCATGTTCATGGATTCATGGATCAGAAGACGTAATATTGTTAAGATGGCACTACTCCCTGTCAAAATTCCACCTGGCTTTGCAGAAGTGTACCAGCTAACCCTAAAATTCATACAGCATTTTAAGAGAGCTAAAATAGCCCAAGCAGTCTTGAAAAATAAAAACAAATTTAGAAGGCTCACACTCAATTTCAAAAAATTACTACAGATAAGACAGTGTATTATTACTGCCATAAGGAGACACATATAGATCCATGGAAGTCCAGAAATAAACCCTCACAATTAGGCTTTGACAAGGGTGTCAAGACAATTAAATGGTGAAAGAATAGTCTTTTCAACACATGATGCTGGTGCAGCTGGATATCCACATACAGAAACTGAAGTTGGATCCCATGACTCAAAGATTGAAATGTCAGGGCTAAAACCATAGAACTCTTAGAAGGAAATGTAGGCACAAATCTTTATGACCTCAGTTAGGCAATAGTTTCTTAGATATGACACCAAAAGCACAAGGAACAAAAGAAAAATATATAAATTGGGCTTTATTAAAATTAAAAACTTTGAGGCTTCAGAGAATACCATCACAGAAGAAAAGGCATCCCTTAAAATAGGAAATATTTGCCAAGGATATGTGAATAAGAAATTTGTATTCATAGTATATAAAGAACTCTTTATAAGGAGTTCCTGTCGTGGTATAGCGGAAATGAATCGGACTAGGAACATGAGGTTGCTTATTTGATCCCTGGCCTCGCTTAGTGGGTTAATAATCCAGCATTGCCATGAGCTGTGGTGTAGGCCGGCAACTATAGCTCCAATTTGACCCCTAGCCTGGGAACCTCCATATGCCGTGGGTGAGGCCCCCCAAAAAGAACTCTTTAGAGTTAAGTGATAAGAAGACAACCCGTTAAAAAATGGCCAAAGGGGAGCTCCCGCTGTGGCGTGGTGGATGCAGCATAGGTCGCAGATCCAGCTCAGATCCAATGCTGCCGTGGCCATGGCTTAGGTCCCACCTGCAGCTCTGATTCCATCCCTGACCCGGGAGCTTCCATATGCCACAAGTATGGCCGTAAAATGAAAAAAAATATATATATATATGTGTGTGTATATATATATATATACATATATACATATATATATATACATATATATATATATATATATATATATACACATATACATATATATATATATATATCCACACAAAAATTTCTGCGTGGATTTATAGCAGCATTATTCAAAAGTGTGGAAACAACCCAGCTGTCCATTGACTAATTAACTGATAACATGTGATGTATACATACAATGGAATGTTATTTGTCAATAAAAAGAAATGAAGTAGGAGCTCCTGTTGTGGTTCAGTGGTTAGTGAATCCGACTAGGAGCCATGAGGTTGTGGGTTCGATCCCTGGCGTTGCTAAGTGGGTTAAGGATCCGGCATTGCCGTGAGCTCTGGTGTAGGTTGTAGACGTGGCTCGGATCCCACGTTGCTGTGGCTGTGGTGAAGGCCAGCAACTATAGCTCCTGTTAGACCCATAGCCTGGGAACCTCCATATGCCACGAGTGCAGCCCTAGAAATGGCAAAAAAAAAAAAAAATGAAGTACAGTTGATCCTTGAACAATTTAGCAATACTGTGATGTGAATATAACTTGTAGTTGGACCTTGCATCCATGGACCAACCACTGACCATATAGTACTACTGAAAAATAGTTCAGGAGGTCTCTAGCAGTCCAGAGGGTTAAGGATCCTGTGCTGTCACTACTGTGGCATGGATTTGATCACTGGCCCCAGAACTTCTGCGTGCCACAGGACAAAAAAAGAAAAATAGTTCCAACCTGCACTGTTCAAGGATCAGCTGTTCAAATAACTGCTAAACATGAATGAATCTTGAAAATCTGCAAGTGAAAGAAGCAGTCATCAAGACCGCATATTGCGTGATTATGTGAAATGGCCAGAAGAGGAAAAACCGTAGAGACAGAAATTAATGGTTGACTAGGCTGGAGAGATTGGAGGAAAGTGAGGAGGGACTGCTAAATGTATGTGGGTTACCTTTTGGAAATGATGATAGTGTTCTAAAGTAGATTGTGGTGATGGTTTCACAGTTCTTTGAATATATTAAAAACTATTAACTCAGACATTTTAAATGAATGAGTTGTACACGAATTATATCTCAAAAGAGTAAAAATGTATTTTATTACTTCTGCAAAGCCATAGGAGTTCTTCAAAGTTTCTCTTATATGTCACACATTTAGGTAGAATCTCTACTACTTATTTTCCACTTGGTTCAATTACAATTCTTTATATGTCATTGCTAATAAATTTAGAAATAGTTTAGGGTTCCCGTCGTGGCCCAGCAGAAACGAATCTGACTGACATCCATGAGGATGCAGGTTCAATCTCTGGCCACGTTCAGTGGGTTAAGGATCTGGCATTGCCATGAACTGTGGTGTAAGTTACAGACGCGGCTCGGATCCCGTTGCTATGGCATAGGCCGGTAGCTGTAGCTCCGATTAGATCCCTAGCCTGGGAGCCTCCACATGCTCGTGGGTGCGGCCCTCAAAAGACAAAAAAGACAAAAATAAAAAAGTTTGCTTTTATCCTTGAATTTTTTTCATCACGTCACCCCCAGAGCTTCTATGGTTGGTATACTATAGAAGTGAAAACAGTCTTGTTCTGACTTGCAAGTTGAATGTTAGTAAGAACATCTCACAAAGAACTTTACCCTTCTGAAACATAGCTTTGAAAAAAAGTGGGGGAGTTCCCTTTGTGGCTCAGTGGTTAACGAATCCGACTAAGAACCATGAGGTTGCGGGTTCGATCCCTGGCCTTGCTCAGTGGGTTAAGGATCCGGCGTTGCCGTGAGCTGTGGTGTAGGTTGCAGACGCAGCTCGGATCCCGCGTTGCTGTGGCTGTGGCGAAGGCTGGCGGTTACAGCTCCTGTTAGACCCCTAGCCTGGGAACCTCCATATGCCGCGAGTGCGGCTCTACATAAAGGCAAAAAGACCAAAAAAAAAAAAAAGTGGGGGTGACACAGCAAATGTGCAAAATCCATCTACTAAGGCTGCTTCCCTTTGTTCATTGGAAAGCCATCAGGCCCCTTCCCAGCCTATTTGCTGTTATTTTACATGGTGTTAAAGTAAGCAGACCACCAGTTTTCAAACCCAACAGGTTAGATCCATCAGGTTAGAATGGGTGTAAAGAGTGTGCTGTAGTCTGAATTATGCCCCTCCATTCATATGTTGAAGCACTAACCCCATAATGTGATGATACTTAAGGGGTGGAGTCTTTGGAGGTAATTAGGTTTAGATGAAGTCCTGAGGGTGGGGAGCCTTCCAGTGCAATTAGTGTCCATATAAGAAGAAATACCACAGAGCTTGTTCCCCTCTCCCTCATGAGAAGGACACAATGGGAAGCTGTCTATCTACATGTCCAGAATAGAGCTCTCAGCAGAAACAGACTATGCTGGTATCTTGATCTTGGACATCTCAGGAACTGTGAGGAGATACATGTTTTTTGTGTAAAACACCCAGTCTGTGTTATTTGGTTATGGCAGCCAAGAGGACTAAGACATGGAAAAAAGATCGTTTTTAGCCTAACATTGAGGAAGGAGACAAACCATGGTGAGGAGGGCCACAAGCACAACCTTGGCAATCTAAATCCTGTGTAGTATACAGAAAATACAAAACATCAACTGGATAGGCCCTGAGACTTCGCTATAATGAATAATTTTCATAATAATGACTCTGACTCACCAAGAACAGGTTGAACCATTTTCTCTTTAAGGCAGTAAAAAGTTTTAAATCTGTATTAGAAAAATCTCCATCCAAAATAAGTGACGTTATTCATTTTTTGAAAATTGAACTTAAGCTTTCTACTCTCCAGAATGATTCATTCCTCATAATTTCAGCAGCCTTTTTGAGTTATTACTAAGTTCTTATTTTTCAGAGCAAAAAAATGGAGGTAAATTTCTACTTTCCGTGTCCTAAAATGAAACTGTCTTTCCCAGGAACTCGAATCATTTATGATCGAAAGTTTCTGTTGGATCGTCGCAATTCTCCCATGGCTCAGACCCCACCCTGCCATCTTCCCAACATCCCAGGAGTCACCAGCCCCGGCACCTTAATTGAAGACTCCAAAGTAGAAGTAAACAATTTGAACAACTTGAACCATCATGACAGGAAGCATGCAGTCGGTAAGAGAATTCTGGTATTGGGGACCAAGAGGGTAGCCCTAGGATTTGAATAGCAGTCTGCTGCAGGTTTGAAAAAATGCCGATGCTTGAGTTATAACTGATGTTCAATTATATGTCTCTTAAGATTCCCGCCTCCCCTTACTCCCTTCACTGAGGCTTGTTGAAGTGTTCTGGAAGCCCTGGGTTCTAAATCATAACCAGGAGTTCCCGTCATGGCTCAGTGGAAACAAATCTGACTAGTACCCATGAGGATGTGGGTTCGATTCCTGGCCTCACTCAGTGGGTTAAGGATCCAGCATTGCCATGAGCTATGGTGTAAATCACAGATGCAGCTCAGATCCGGCACTGCCAAGGGTGCAGCCCTGAAAAGTAAAAATAAATAAATAAACCATAACCAAATTTAATCAGGGTGGATTAGGCTGGGGGTTGGGGGGAAGAACTCAAAATCAAGGAATGGTAAATCCCAAAGATAACTCCTTGAACCCAGGCTTTGTCGGGCTAAGGATAATACACATACAGAAACAAAACAATTTACCAGCTCCCAGTTCTGTCACCCTCGGGACGTAGACCTTGCTTCTTACAGGAAGAATGTCCTTTTTATGCTGTAGGGAAAAGCCGTATGGTTTTTCACCCTGTTTTCTAGGACTGCCTATAATATTTCGATAACCCCCACACACTTACACCTTTTTTTTTTCTTTTTTGGCCCCATCCACAGCATGTGGAAGTTCCCAGGCTAGGGATCAAAATCACGCCACAGCAGCAACCCAAGCCACTGCAATGACAATGCCAGATCTTTAACCCACTGAGCCATAAGTTGTTCTCCCACACAACTTTATTAGTGAGTCCTCTCTGTGTCTGTGGAAACGAAGAAGGAGGAGGTGGAGATGGCCAGCTCCTACAGTTCACCTTAGGTTGCACTCCATGACCCCTGTGTACAAGCCAGCATTCTGCCTCCTCAAATTCCAAGTGAGTGTTTAATGGACAAAGTGTCGATGCAGCACAGGGCCAAAGTGCAGTGCCTCCACAAGATGTGCTGACTTGATAGAGAGCCAAGTGCTCCCCAGGAGCTCCTGTTTGGTCAACCTGTGGACAGGGGGACACTTGGAAAGTTTTCACTTGTGTCCTTTCCCCAAGTTGCTCCTCCTTGTGGGTGATTCGACTGCCATTCTTTCCCTTCACCCCCACCCAGATTAAAAAGACCAGCCAAAGGAAAGCCCAGTAGTTGTTTCAAGACAGCAGAGAATGGAATGGTCTGAATTGTTTTTTGACCTTTGTGCTGAGGGATTGATAGTTAAAACTGTTCTGCTTTTCCTCTTAGTGCTCAACTTTTCTTCATTCTAACCAGGGGATGATGCTCAGTTTGAAATGGACATCTGACTGTCCTGCGAGGACCAGAAGAAAAGTAGTAACACCGATAGCTGCGTGTACCTGATTTGGCGGATGGGATCAACAATGCCAAGACAGAAGAGGCAATACCAGCAGTCCCCGTTGCAGTCTCCACCTCCTCCTGGTGCCAAAGGATGCAAAGATGAGCTGCATCCAACCATTTCTTATCCCTGTTTCCTGTTCCCCTTCTCACCTAGACAGTTAGGTCGAAGGCCCTTGGCATATTTCTGTAGAACTAAGCAGCCCGCAGAGGAAAGCGGTTAAACTCTGATTCTCTTCCCTGCCCCCATTTTTAAAAAAATCCCCAAATATCAACCTACCAATAATTGTCTGGCTAGGAAGTCTGGGGAAGTGATAGGGAGGTTTGATGGGTTCAGCAGCATTCATGTTCTTACCCTCTCTTATCTCTTCTCCTCGTCTTGCTCATGTTTCAAGTGCTGCAGGAGTCTGGGTTGGGGTCCTGAAAACCATTAGAGGGAAATGGTAAACAGAAGAGAGCTGTGATCCTTTTTCCCTTGAAGTGTTTGTTCTTGGGGACAGAACACAGTTCGTACAGCTCTAGTAGCGTCACCCCGTGGCACTGTTGAGGTCCACTTCCCCTCCTTCCTCTGGGAGGAATGAATGTCTTCGATCTTTAGTATTGTAATTCATCTTCCCATTCTTTTGCATGTTTGTGCAAACATTTCTTCACTCTACATCAGAAGGGAGTGCTCGGTCACCAGCTCTTCCTTCCTCCCCTTCTCCTGTTCTTCCCTGTTTGCATCTTGTTATTGCAAGTCCTTTTGTGCTCTGAGCTATCCAGATGATTTCACCTGCTCCTGAAGCAGGTCCCTACCACGTGACACAGTGCTTCGGATAAGGCCCGATCGTGGTGTTCTGCAGGACACTACCCTGCAGGGTGATGACCTTGGAAGACGCTGAACTGTTTGAGTGCCCAGGCTTAGTAGTCATTGTTTTTCAGTCCAGCGAGCATTGTGATATTTGTTGTCTCTGATTGCAGTTTCTTACATTTTGAATTTAAAGTTGACTTTCAGAGTGTTCTTAGAACAGAACTAGACTTTTTTTCCTTTGTGGACCTGCTTTGTTTGGCTGCTTGGATAAATAAAAATATGTTCTTCCCAATTTTCCTGCCTTTCCCATCGTACTCTGACTTTCCCTCTCCCTCCCTCCCTCTCTCTCTTCTCCCTCCCTTTCTCTTTCCCTCTTTGCCAGGCCATTTTTCAGATGTACATCCAAGATACCTCAAGTGTTGGTATCTGATAATATCTGTCACTCCTCTTATCTGATGAGTGACCTTTTATTTTTAAGATGAGTACAGACCTATTTTTAGATATGTTTTCAGTACAATTTTGAACAGCAACTTTTTAATTACACATCTTCCGGAGTTAGGAAGGTGAGAAATGTCCATAGGTGAGTGCTGTTCCATCTCACCTGCCCTTGTCTCCCCCAGTCCCTTATGAGCTCTTTTCTTCTCCCTCAAGTTTTGGGTGTGCATGTTTGGAGTTTGTAGTGGGTGGCTTGTGAAACTGGACCATTCTGCCTTCCCTGGGTTGTTCGTGGAAGCCTCGTTGTTTTACCTTTTGCTGCTTCCTCCCCCACCGTGAGGCCCTGACTGTTGACTGGCACTGTAATCCCAGGAGAGTGACACTCCCCTCATAGAAATACAAGTAAAATAGCCACTGGTGTCCTGGGAATTCCTGGTTGTATTTGGTGCCCTGAACCCTCTTATTAAGAGATCAGATCCCGGGGTGAGAGTAACAGGCCAGCTGGCTAAGAAAGAAAGCTGTTTGGTTTTCTTTTGAGCTATGAAAAGACCCTGTTTGCAAACACATTTTAGACAGAAGAGAGGAAGGATGTCTGAGGAACTTTGTTCTGTTCTCTGTTACAAAATGTGAATAGTTCAAAGAGTGAAACCTTTTGTGATGGTGGTTGATGTCTCTCAGGAATAAGCTGGATCTCCAGAGTTTTGGAGATGCTTTCAGTCTCAAAAATTGATGATCAGAAAAGTGTTTTTTGTTTGTTTGTTTATGTGTCTCTGTTCTGATTTTAATTAAACTACAGATTTCACTTTACATACTTTTGGGAAAACCTAAGGTGCATTGGGAGCTTGATTCTTTGGGAATGAAGCTTTCATTCTTCTCAAACTCCAGCCTTGGCACCCTGAGGAATATCACTCAACTACAGCAAGTAGTTAGTCTGTCAGCGAGTAGAAGTGTTTCCCGGCTTGGTCTTTATTGCTGCACGTGAAAATTCAGCTTGTTCACTGAGCAACAGGGAATGAACTGAAGACATGCCGACCTGAGTAGTCTCAAGATGCCATTTCCCGTTTTTGCTATCTTAAGGAGTCTCTGCACACAGCCGCCTTATCAGAGGCCATATTTGTAGTATTGGGGGGGGGTCATCTATGTAATATAGCAGCTGCCAAATCCCTTAGCTGTCTCGGTAAGGACCCTCTGTACTGCTTGGGGCAATTAATTGTTCCCCAGAGGCCACTGCTAAAGAGATGGTTTGGCCTCCAAAATCTGTGTTTTTGTTTTTACTCTTTTTTTAAGGCTGCACCTGTGGCATATGAAGGTTCCCAGGCTAGGGGTCGAATCGGAGCTACATCTGCCGGCCTACGCCAGAGCCGCAGCAATGTGGGATCCAAGCCTCATCTGCGACCTACGCCACAGCTCACAGCAACGCCGGATCCTCAACCCACTGAGCAAGGCCAGGAATCGAACCCACAGCCTCAGGGTTCCTAGTCAGATTAGTTTCCACTGCACCACAACAGGAGCTCCCAAAACCTGTGTTTTGAAGATAATAAGCAATAGGCAACACCTTTGTGTCATGCTTCATAGAATCATTTTCAGGGCAAGCCAGAATCCAGTGGGTGGTTTACTCTTGAATGTTTGAAAGGATCTCACAGGTGAAATCCTAAATGAATAGTATACCTGGGCTTTTCTCTGGACCGGGAACACCCTTAAGATATCATTTGAGTGAGACAATTCTTAAAATCGTAGTTATTATTTGTACTTTTCTTTTTATGAGAAAACCATGTTTCTGTACTTTGGGGACAATCCATCTTAATGGGAAAGGACCTTCTCCCTCCAAATTCCAGCAGGAGACATGAATTGTCATGATTCTGCCTCCTTCATAGTGTGATGTATTGAGTTCACCACTTCCCTGTATACTGTTTAAATACCTGTAGTGTTCTCAAGAGCACATTGTAGAGAAGCTGGCTTCTAGCTGTTAGGCTTCCGAGCCGAGTTTTATCCTTTCCTTTATGTAAGTTATCTGTTGGCTATTTAATAGATTACCCCCAAATTAAAAATCTTAAAAGGGCAAACATTATCAGTCAGTTTCTGTGGCTAGGAGCTGGGAAACAACTTAGCCCGATGATTCTGGCACAAAGGCCTAGGAAGTTGTAGTCAAGAGTCATCAGGGCCTGCAGTCGCCTGGGGCTTGAGAATCCCCTTCTGAGCTCTTCTATGGCAGTCTCTGAAAGCACACACTGGCACTCCTCCCTCATTCTGTTGCTTAGAAACAAGCCACTATGCCCAGCCTGCTATCAGGAGGAGGGGGACTGCATCTCTCCTGCCAAATGGAGCAGTACCAAAGAATTTGTGGTAGTACCTTAAGACACCTCACCTCCCACAGAGGGTGAAACCAGGTCAGGAAGGGGAAGTTTTAAATTAGATGATGTACTGAGAGAGGTACTGTTACTGAAGACAATTCTCTAAGACATGCGTTGACAAACATAAAAGATTGTCTCCTCACGGCCACCTGCCAGTTTTGAGGGGCAAGAAATGGCAAACCCCAGGAGAACATATCTATGCATTTGCCTGATGTATACTACCAGCAACCCAAGGATGCGTTGCAACTTCTTGTTCTGGTATCTCTAAGGCTCGGTACCATTTATTTGCCGTCTCCTTCAGCCAAGTGTTGACAGAGGGAATTGGATTCTTCTAATTGAGCCTCTCAGGCGGACTTCATTAGAGTTGGGGTTGTTAAGCAAAGGGAGCAAACGTGAAATAGCTGTAGGGTTATTGGGCTGAAGAAAAGCTAACTGTTCAGATCTCAGGATGAAGGGGCTGACAGCATCTGAAAGCCGGGTCCGGGTAAGAGTCGACGCTTGGCGCCTGCTCTCGCAAACCACACCAGATGAAGCAGACTTGGGTTGGGTCTCTCACCCAAGAAGCCACTTCTTTCTTAATAAGGATGGAACATCTGGAAATTAGAATGTCTGCTTGATTCTTCCTTTAAATCCAGTGTGCCGCTTAACTCAGCATGCCCTCCTCATCCTGGCCTTTGTGATGGAAGTGGGTTCTTAAAGAGAACCAGTCCCGTCTTCATGATCGAGGGAAACTTAGATAAGGCTTGTCAGTTCAACACATTCTTAGTGAATGTCTGCTGTGTGTTTCTGGCACCTGTGCCCAACCAAGTTTTTAAAGTTTTCAGACATCTCAAGGATGCAAATTCTCGTTTGGATTTACGTCCCGCCTCTTCCCGGCACTTTCTTATCTATAGCCCTGCTTGCTTTAAAGAGTATACTTGAATGAGAAAGCATTGCTGCTGAGGCAGCTATTTAAAAAAAGGTACTTCTTCCAGAAGCCAGGAACTCATCTTTAAAGCACCTTCAAATGAAATTTTTCCTTCTGATATTTAGGTGGAGTCAAAAGAAATGATCTTTGAATTACCAGCTCTTTGGGTCTCTCAGACTTCACTCCCCAGTTCAGATATTTCCTGCTAGATGTGTGGGCTCCACCCAGAGGCCGTTGTATCAGCCAGTAAGTCAAGGTACCTTAAGTCAAGGCACCTCATGTAAGGGGCTCATTGTGTTGGCAGCAGTATCCCAGAAACAGAATTTTCCCCTCCTCCTCATCTTGGAGGTGAGATGAGGTGTCAAGTATCTTGGCTGCTTGAAGCCAGGGCCCTCCGTCCTCTGCACTCCCTTCTCGACAGGAGGCCCTCTGCTTTTCTCTCTGGGTCAGAGTTTCCCCTTCTTGGCATGTTTCTTGCCTACATGCCTGTGGACAACTATTTATTAATCTGCGAAACCCAATCTCTTACCAACCCATGACATCTGGTGGGGGGTAGTATTTGTTTTAAAGAAGCATTGTTTCTTTGGGGAGGGGGCAAACTTGTGTCTGGACTTCGAAGGGGACATAGTTACCATTCATTACCACCTACCCCCCAGCAACTCTCTTCTTTACCTCCCAGCTTTTAATAAAAGATGACATCAGATCTGGGGGCATTTGGGTCACAATATTTTAGAATGCTTATTCCCCAGGGAGTTTCCTGTTCTAGTCGTATTTTTCCAGTTGAGTATTAAGAGTTTCTGAGGCTAGCTCACTGACGGCTAGGCTAGGGTGACTGATAGAGTCATTCACGTCACCTTCCCACCCCCTGGAATTTACGTTTTGCTCTCTGGCGTGGTCTTGGAAGCTGATACCTTTTGGCAAAGCTTAGCTTTAGCAGAAGTCTTTCAAGTCCCCGTTCAGTTGATCTGTGGTTTCTCCTTGCTTCCTCTGCCAGCAGCCCTGACTGACCATACTGTGTGGATCCCAAATGGAAAATAGTACTGAGATGAAACACATTCCTGGGGTATTTAAACTCTCACTCTGCCACCTTTCTAAGAGTGGGAGGCTGGCAGGGAGATGCTGCAATGCTTGATAATCATTTGGCCACGTTGAAATTTCCAAAGGGAGCTCTTGGTGGTGCTTAAAACCAAAATTCTTGGACATCTAAGATTGAATGAATCTAGCACAGAATATCCATTCTTGCCCCAGTGTACCCCCTTCCTCTCCGTCTTAATCTTAAAAAAAAAAAAAAAAGCCCAGGCCAAGGGTAATTTTTACTTGAAACCAGGAGAGTGGGGGAGGAACACGAGATGAGGGGCGAGCTGTGCAGAGTCATCCTGCTCCTGGTGTCTGTTCCAGTCACCGAGGACTGTCAGCCAGTGCCTTTCCTTCACCTGGAGGAGGAGCCCATCTCTCTCCGCTGGGTGAGGAGACCCTCTCTACCCAGGGGTAAACCTTAAAGAGGGTGTCTGGGAGAGCCCAGAGGACACATATTTGGTGTCCATTTTAAGCATCCTTAAAATATTTTATATATTAAAAAAAAAAGCTCTTTGCTGTCTTTGTGCCACGAGTGGCCCAGTTCCATCCACTCTGAATGGAAAAGCGGAGACTGCCAGTACTTTCCTTGGTCTTCCCTTGGTCTCTCTTGCTGTGGGTGTCCCCTTCCCCCTCCCCCCCATCTCACTGCGGTGGATGGAGAGCCAAGGACACCATGCAGCCCTGAGGCAGTCCTGTGTGACTCCATGATCAGGTTTTTGTTTTTTGTCTTTTCTAACCGTCCTTCCAAACGAGCAAGTGTTTGGAAACTAGGGGAAAAAAATTAAATTCTCACCAATGGTTGCTGTTACAGTTAAATCAATAAAGATCTTGAGTGTCAACTTGGTGTTTTAAATTTTTTTTTTTTTTTTAATTTCAGGTGAAATCCTGTTGACATTTTGGGTGTCCTGGCTGGTAAGGGAGATGGGCAGAGGCAGTTGACCACTTGCTGTGTCAGTTCTGCTCAACACTTACGGAGCCCTACTTTGTCCATCGGGCCCTGCGTGTGCAAGGAAGTGATCTGTCCTTTGCCTCTGGATCCACCCAAGAAGGCCCTTCTCTAGGTACCAGTTCGGAGGAAGCCTGGACAATAGCTTCCCTGAAGAGGGCTGCCTCTGCCCCTTAGGAGCATTTGTTAGAAATCCATCACATTTGATGTCTTAAAATTAGACTGTGCTGCATGAGCATCACACTTCTTGCTGTTATTATCCAGTGAGGCCCACATATCATACTGAGAGCAAGAATCTTGTCCTTCCATGTTTTAGATGTTGTAAACGGAAGTCCACAGAACAAAACAGCGTAGAGGTTTAGGGCACAGGCTGCAGAGTAGGACAGGCTGAATTCCCACTGTGCATTCTATCCAACAGGATTCTCAGTGTCTAAGCTTGGATTTCCTTCTCAAAAACAGGGTTAAGAAGTAGGTCTTACCTAGGTGATTGTGAGGCTCAGGTAAGACCATGGGAAGCACAGCTCAGCTGGTGACAAGCAGAGGTCAGCTTTTCCCAGAATGTGCATGTTTGAGTACAGAAGCCTTATGCAACCTCTAGAAGGAGTAAAGAATCTCTTCAGGGGAAGATGGGGCCAGATAATTTTCAAAGCACTTTCATACGTCCTTTCTCTGTTGCAAAGGCAAATAGGATATCGACTTCAAAGACAATTAGGACAGAGGGATAAGGCTTTTACTGATAATAAGTGGGGAGACCATACAAGAAGGAGTTAACCCAGAGGTGGTTCTGTATGAGAGTCACAGCTGCTTCTCGGCTTCTTTTATCTTTTCTCCTGTCCTCCCTGTGCCAGTCCTGCCCACTTCCCCAGCCAAAAAGTATAAGACATCCAGTTCCCCCGCCTCAGCCATTGACTGGCACTGCTGCAGGAACAGTGTGAGGAGACCTTTGCCTCGAGAGCAAGTTAAAATACCTCTGACTGTTCTCTGAAAGCCCCTTCCTGGACCCCAGGTTAGGGCAAGACTCAGTTCTAAGAGGCAACATTTCTTCAGACTTCAAGCCTTCACCACCCAGGGTCCAGAGCACAGAGCTGTGTTGCTGGGCTTGGCCCCAAATAGGTCCAGCCTGGCAGCAGAATGGCCCTGCTGCTGACACACTGCACACTGAGCTTTCAGCAGCGATCAGCAAGATGTCCTTTCACTCCTTTGTGCCTGCGTCTTCTGCTTGATATGAGGCAATATCCTGTCGTCAGTGGGGTTTGTTCTCTGAGTTGCTAACTGTAAACACTCCCACAAGCCACAGCCACAAATAACTTGACCTTTTGCTGTCCTGGCCCCGGCTGTAAAGAACAGTTGGACACCCACTTAGTAAAGAGGATGCTCTAAAGCCCCGGGATGGGGTTTTCACTTCATCAAGCTTTAGTTTGCTAGTGGAACTGGGATTTCGAAGTCTGGTCCCAGAGGCTAAGGCCTTGACCCAAAACTAAGGGAGCAAAGACCCCTCTAGACTGGCAGTGCTGCAGGAGTAGTGTGAGGAATAAAGGACGGTACCCCTGGGTCTCCAGGGGCCAGAGCTCAGCACTTGGCCCCGCCACTCCTAGTTGTGGAGTCAGGCCACTAGGCCTTGCTGGGGTCTCACTTAGGAAAGACGATAGGACAAAAACTGGCCTCCCCAGCTTACAGTTATTGTAAGTAGAGTCAAATGCAGAACCCTATCATGATTCTGAATTGGGAGGGCAGGTTATTTCCACTCCAGGGAATGAGCAACTGGATCAGCTTTGTTGCTGAATCAGGTCACTGAGGTTTCACAAGCCCAGGCCTGGCTCAGTCTACCCAACTCCCGCCTGGGCCAGGAATGCTACCTTGACTTTGAACCAAGTCAAGTTTGAGTCATCTCTAAACTCAACAGTTGTTCTCATGTGATTGGAATCATTTTCCTGTTTGGGGCATTAGTCGATGGGCTTCTTAGAAAAGCAGGGTAGGAGTTCCCCTCGTGGCTCAGTGGTTAACAAATCCAACTAGGAACCATGAGGTTGCGGGTTCGATCCCTGGCCTCGCTCAGTGGGTTAAGCATCCGGCGTTGCCGTGAGCTGTGGTGTAGGTCGCAGATGCAGCTCGGATCCTGCTGTGGCTTAGGCCAGCGGCTACAGCTCCTGTTAGACCCCTAGCCTGGGAACCTCCATATGCCACGAGTGTCTTAGAAAAGGCAAGACAAAGAAAGAAAGAAAAGCAGCGTACGTTCCCTGTGGACTGGCATTCCCAATAAAAATGGCCCCCTTGCCCTGACAGACAAAAAATACAGCACTGTTTTGGCAGTGCTGTCAGGCCAGCTGGTAAGAGAAAAGCAGAATCACTACCTTTGGGGCCTTTTCATCCAGTAAGCGAAGACTTGAGCGCAAGTATTTTGGTGGTAAATTTTCCTACTGAAAAGCTTGGGTTCCTTTTGCTATGCTGTTTTGTGGAAACTGAAATTAAGCCAGGGTTAGAACCCAGAGCAACAGAACTGATACAGGTTAGTCAAGGGGATTCATACAGCAGGGCCTGGGCTTTTTAAGATCTAGAGGGAGATGGGGATCAGTCCAGAAGCTAGTCTATGGCTGAAAGCTCATGGCTCCTGTGAGCCTGACAAAGGGTGTTTAACAGAAACGTACTAGGATCCACCTGCTTTCATTTCACAAGATGAGGTCGGGTAGTGAATTATTCACCTGAGGTCACACAGCTTCTCAGTGGCTCAGCTGTGACTATAAGCTACGTGTCCTGCCACCCAGGGCAGGGCCTTCACCCCTATGGATAAGAAGCTCAGGGGCTCATTAATAGCACGCACTGACAGACTGAGGCAAACTGTCACCAACTTTTATTAGACTCAAACTGTGTCTGCCAAAGCAGGCTGACTTGGGGGTGCCCCAGGGCTCCAGCTTCTCTAGTCCAGTGTGGCCAGTTGTCTTGGACGAGTTCCCACCTCACCCTTCAAAGGCACAAGCTGGCTTAGAAGAACTATACAATGGCTTTACTGTTTGTACAACTCATTAGCAAGGATCCACTCCAGACAGCCTCTGGACAAGATCGCTACAGGCCAGCCAGAAGCTGCAGGGGCTCCCCAACCCAGCCTGGGGCAGCCAGAGCTAATGGACTGTTTTTAATTTCACATAGTGATACTTAATCTTGGGGCGAGGGGGGCGGTGTAAGTCAAAGGTCACTGCTGAGAATACACAAAAAGTGACAGACAAACCTTGCCCACCTCGAAAATAAATGCACATATGCTCCAACTCTGGCATATAATTTCCAGGGATTCACAGGTTGAAGAAAGTCAGCTAAAGGACTCAGGCCCTGGTGCTTTCACACGCCACTGTCTGTTCAGCAAAGAGAAGACCCAGCAAACCTGCCTCACAGGCCTCCTCCTTCCTCTCCCAACAGCAGCCTCTGTGCTAGCCAGACTCCACAGAGCCTCCGTGGACAAGGTGGCAGCCCCTCCTCCTCCTCCTCCTCCTCCTCCTCCTCCTCCTCAGGTCTTCTGGACAGAGCACCTTTTTCCCTCGTCATTTCTCCTCATTGGATTAGATGGCTAGTGACTTCCAGGAGCTTCCCAACCTTCCAGGTACAGGCAAATTCAACACCCCGAAGGAGCTTTTCAAAGACACCCACATTCTTCCACAATCATGTCTTTATGATGGTCTAGGAGGACTCTGCCATTGTCCACGTACAGCATACTCAAGGGCTTGGTCTTCACTGGGGCACAGCAGGTGGAAGGGACTCGGTGGGGTTGGTACCTTTTCAGCAGGCTCTGAAAGGGATGGGGGAGGGGGTCAGTTTGCATCCCGGGGAATGCAAAAGGTCGGAATAGTGTCATTGTCATTTCTGGGTAAAGGGTAAAAAAGTTACAGAGGGTTAAAATCAATTTCTAGGTGCAAAAGATAGAAGAAAATTCTTTTCATAAAGGAATCAGAATGCTCATATATCAACTCTAATATCTAAAATAACTTTCTTTACACAGACGATTCTAAAAGCTGTATCTGTTGTGGCTCAGTAGTGACCAACCCGACTAGTATCCCTGAGGATGCGGGTTCAATCCCTGGCCTGGCTCAGTGGGTTAAGGATCTGGTGTTGCCGTGAGCTGTGGTATAGGTCGCGATGTGCAGCAGATCCCAGGTTGCTGTGGCTGTGGCATAGGCTGGCAGCTGCCCCTCCGATTCAGCCCCTAGCCCAGGGACTTCCATATGCCTCGGATGTGACCCTAAAAAGAAAAATAAATGATAAATAAAAGCTGTATCTGGGTAGAGCAATAGCTAACTTGTATGTTCTCCTGTTGTTCTAGTCTAGAATGAATGCCCACTTTAAACATTTTCCAAGAAACTCCTGGTTTAGTTCCAGAAATATGAAGCAGAAAAGAGTCATGTGGAAATTCTTGTGGGATTTGCTTTGTTGCCCAGAGAAGGGCAAACAGAGTCAATGGGAGAAAAGGTAACAAGCCCTTGGCATTCTGGAACCGGGCCCTGTCCCTGTGGATCGGTGGGGACTTTTCAGACCACAGTGTCAGATTTTGGCGACCTGGACTGTGTGGGTCTCTGTAGTTCCCTCTGATCACGCTGTGGGTAGGCTGGTGGAGTGAAGTGGGGCCCAGGACAGGCTCAGGACAGATCCCCTGGGGTGATAGCGCCCACCACTGCCACCCTGGCATGAGCTCATGCCTGAGGTTTGGCATGGAGGATATCCTACAGGTCCAATAGATTCTCAGTCTAGGCTTCATAGAGTGAAATAAAAACACTTTGGTCCTGTAGAACCTTTGAGGCCAGGGGAAGACACCATACGAGGCTCTACTTTCTACTTTCTCCATCTCATTATCCTTCCGTTCCTCCCCTGCCACCACCTTCTAGACCACAGGCTGATTAGTGGCACCTGGTGGTAGCCTCTGGCTTTACTCCTCCTGCCAAATAAGTGTCCAACTCCTGTTTTTAAGCAGGAAGAGTACAGTGGCTGGAACAGTATTATTTCTACCTCGGCCTCATAAATTTGGCCCCCATTGCATCAATGAGTTACAGACTTCTAGTAATGGCAACACAGCATCACGCCTGTTATCTGCTAACCACTACACACGCGCTATGTGCATCATCTCATGTAAGCCTACAACAGCCCCACGAAATATGGCATTGCTGGCCCCATTTAACAGGTGAGAAAACTGAGGCTCAGAACAAGTAAGCAACTTGATCAATATCACATAGCTAGTGAGTAGGCTTCAAACCCAGGCCTGTCTATCCCCAAACTCCAGATTCTGAACTTCCATTCCTAGAATGGCAGGGCAGGGGGGAAGGAGCTGTATGCCCCATGTCTATTTATTTTCACAAAATATGCCCCAATTTTATGAAAGAAGGAAAAAGTCCCAGGAAAGCAATGTGTTCAAGGCTTCCTGACAGGCATGACTCCCCGTAGGCTCTCCAAGGATGTTATCATTGGTCATCTCTATATCCTGAAAACCTAGCACAGGAACTGGCACATTGTAGGTGCTTGAATAGCCGTGCATGAATGAACCTAGCAATTTAACAGCAAAGCTGAAGTCCTGTCCCCCTGATCTGGCGGTAAGGCCACTTCTCCACAGCTTACTGCCTCCCCTTCCCCAGCCCTGGCATCTCACCTGGATGTATGCGTGGTTGGTCGGATGGAACTCCTCCCCCACGGGGTTGGGACACTCGCCCTCGCAGCGGTAGGCGTTGTACTGCTTGGGGTAGATGATCCAGGAGCCCCATCCGATCAGGTTGAAGTCCACCTGGAACTTGACCTTCCGACACAGTTGGCTTCTGTCCTGCAGGTGATATCGACGGTGCCTCCTGCCCTTCTCCCGAGAGAGCTGCCCCTCCTGGACCCGCCAGGAGCTCTCAGCTTCCCACAGCAGGGTGGAGCCGCCCAGCCGCCTCTGCTCTGGGGAGAGGTTGGAGTAGAGCATGAGGAGCACGTCGGTGACAGGTGGTGAGGGAGGCCGCTGCCAGCACTCGCCAGCCAAACTGGACATCCGCTCCCGCAGCTCCCCAGGGTGCTTCAGCCACTTGGAGAGTGGCCTGGTCACGTCCAGGACCATGCTGCCCGTGGAAAAGGTAATCTGGGACGGAGTGACAGCAAACAGGTCCATCTGGAGACGTTCCAGGCAGTCGGGCGGCACCTGATCCTCGTCCAGCCTCGGCTGGTGGAAAATCTCAATGGAGAGCGGGACGTCAGGGGGAAGGGCCACAGGGCTGGACAGCTGCAGCCGGAGCTCAGCCCATGCCAGGTCTTCTTGGCCCAGGAAAGAGAAATCAAAAGCAAAGGTCCAGTTCTGCCCATTCATCTCCACATCTGAGTGGGGGGAAAAAAAAACAAGAAGGAAGCAGGTGAGTGGGGGCCTCTTGCAGCCTCAGTTTGTGTAACAACATCTCATGACTGGGCCCTTATATGAATTATCACTCATATACCTGCGAATGTTATTGAACCCATTTTAGAGATGAGGAAAACTGAGGCTTGGAGAAGGTAAATTACCTGCCCAGGTGTCACTCTTGGAAGGTAACAAAACCCAACTTCCAAGTCATTGTTCTGCGGCTCCCCCTCAAGACACTCCAGAGAGCAGTTGGTAAAAATTGGATGAGTTTTTCTCCTCTCTGCCCTCATACACACAGTCAGCCCTGAGCTTTCAGACAAAAACCCTGGGCTTCCAACCCACTGTGTAGTCCTAGAGCAAGTCAGCTTCTCAGCCTCTGCCTTCTCAGTGCAAAGGGTGGCCTGTTTCCCAGGGACAATGAGGTCAATACACACATCACCAGAAGGGTCCCAGCTCCCAGGGAGGCACATGCAGCAGAAGCAAAGACTGGCACCCTTCCCCTACCAGTTCCTTCAGACAGGCAGACACTCCCAGAGTTCTTGGCAACCTCACAAGAAGGTTTCTAAAGATATTCTAAGCTTGACTTTGCACTGACCTCAAGCTTTTCCACTCAGTGGTCTTCCTACCTACCTGCAGGTCACTCACCCCTTCCCCCCAGGTCGCCCCCCCAACCTGGGGCAGACACTGCAATCACACACCCAGGACAACGAAACCCCAACTGGATGAAAAAGAATGAGGAAGCACATTCCATTTATTTTAGTCCTGGACCAGTTTGGTCTAACATCTGGGAATAGCCTGTAGTGACAGATTTCCGGGTCACCTAAAAGCGATCTTTAATGTTTTTCAAGCCCAGTTCTTTCTTTGCAGTGGGAGCAGTAATGCTCTATCCTTCCTTGCATTATCCTGAGGACCCAGGAGATAAAGATGTTTGAGGGTCTGTTGCTAAATAAAAGGCAGGAGTTATTTATTAGAAATAAAAAGCGTGGCGTTCCCGTCGTGACACAGCAGAAATGAATCCGACAAGGAACCATGAGGTTGCGGGTTCGATCCCTGGCCTCGCTCAGTGGGTTAAGGATCTGGTGTTGCCGTGAGCTGTGGTGTAGGTCACAGACTCGGCTCAGATCTGATGTTGCTGTGGCTGTGGTGTAGGTTGCCAGCTGTAGCTCCGATTCAGCCCTTAGCCTGGGAATCTCCATGTGCTGCAGGTGTGGCCCTAAAAAAAAAGAAAGAAAAAAACAACAACGAAACTGGAGATAAAGTTTAGGTCCACTCGAGGCAGACCACTTAACAATTTAGTTATATTTTCTTATAGAACATCTTTGGCCAGATAAAAGTGGATTTCTCTGGGAAATCCAGCCTGCGTCAGAAAGGGGTAATTCCCAGCTTCAGCCTCCTGAAGCTTCTCCCAGCCCATCTCTAGCTGTTCTTTTTCACTTAATTTCCACTTCCCTTCTCATTAGCACCCGCAGGGGGCAATAACCGGCCCCAGACTAGCAACGCCCCAGAGGTGTGGGGAGGAGGCTGACCTTACCCCCTGCCCACTGCAGCACCACCTGGCCACCTGGGGATTAGGTGAGACATGTAGCAACTCCTCGCCACCCACACCAGGAGTTAAAGTATATTATCTGAAGCATCCACAAATGGCTTTTTGGAGGAAGCTTAGTGGTTGAGAGCAGGGGCCTGGTGTCTCCTATGATGGATCAAATTCTGCCACTTGCTGTTTACCACCGGGCAGCAAGCCTTCTCTGGGCCTCAGTTTCCCTCTCGGTAAAAGGGAGATGGTATCTACCACACAGGGATGTCGTGATTTACTGAGATAATGCCTGTAAAGGGCTTTGCCCAGCACAACCACAAAGCACACAAAGCGGCCATCATCAACTGCCTCCTTATTATTACTCAGGTCCAAGTTAGAAATGAAAACGTCCAGGCAGTGAAGGACCCAGACAGGGGAGCCAAGTCCTCTGTGACTGGGGCAGCAGCGTGTGTGCAGGGGCAGGGAGGAGGATGGAAGAGTCTGCCACCCCACCCACTGCCAAGGGCTTCCTGGGACTCAGAGCCAACAGGTTCTCTTAGATCTGGCGCTGGTTCATCTTAGAATAAGGAGAGGTCTAATTATTGAGGGTCACAAATGCCTGATAAAAGTAAGAATTAAGAATGTTCCCCAGAAAAACTGCATTTCCTACTTACACAATGAATGTGATTTGGGGGTGGTTACAAGGAAGGGGTTCATGCACACCCTAAAACCCATCCATGCACTGAATGCAGGCTTGACCACGTGGGCCCCAGCGAAATCTTTTTTTTTTTTTTTTTGCCTTTTGTCGTTTTAGGGCCACACACGTGGCATGTGGAGGTTCCCAGGCTAGGGGTCTAATTGGAGCTGTAGCTGCCGGCCTACGCCACAGCCACAGCAATGCGGAATCCGAGCCGTGTCTGCCACCTACACCACAGCTCACGGCAACGCCGGATCCTTAACCCACTGATCGAACCCAGAACCTCATGGTTCCTAGTCGGATTCGTTAACCACTACGCCACGACAGGAACTCCTCTCGGCGAAATCCTGACCTATTTCCAATTCGAAAGAAGGCACTGGTTGGGCTCCTGAACTAGGGTTCCTTTCCCCTCAAACAGGGTGTAGAGGTAGAGACAGGGGCTCTGTAGAAAGAGAGAGTGGGGATGACACTGAGTTCCTACCCTACACTACCATAAATTATAAAGGTTGGAGTTCCCTTCATGGCTCAGTGGTTAACGAACCGGATTAGGATCCATGAGATTGCAGGTTTGATCCCTGGCCTTGCTCAGAGGTTTAAGGATCTGGCGTTGCCATGAGCTGTGGTGTAGGTCAAAGACACGGCTTGGATCCCAAATTGCTATGGCTGTGGCTACAGCTCCGATTCAACCCTTAGCCTGGGAATCTCCATATACCCCGGTGCAGCCCTAAAATAGCAAATGAATAAATAATAAGGGTAATTATCGTTAACTGCTTCCCTCATTCCAAGTGTTTTACAAACCCCATCTCCTTAAATCCTCCCCACCACCAACATTTTGTGATGAGGAAACGCAGCTGAGGCTTGGATTTGATCCCTGGCCCAGGAACTTCCATATGCCACAAGTGCAGCACACACACACACCCCACCAAAAGAAGAAAAAACTAGAGGGAAAGGAGCTGGTTTGGGACATCCCCTCTCCATCAGACTCCCTCCAGGCAGGCTCTCCCTGCCACTTTTTAAAAAAACAAGCCAGGAGTTCCCTTCATGGCTCAGTGGTTAAGGAATCCGACTAAGAACCATGAGGTTGCAGGTTCGATCCCTGGCCTTGCTCAGTGGGTTAAGGATCCGGCATTGCCGTGAGCTGTGGTGAAGGTTGCAGACGCGGCTCGGATCCCGCGTTGCTGTGGCTGTGGCAAAGGCCGGCAGCTACAGCTCCTGTTAGACCCCTAGCCTGGGAACCTCCATATGCCGTGAGTGCGGCTCTAGATAAAGGCAAAAAGACAAAAAATAAATAAATAAATAAATAAAAATAAAAAAGCCAATTCACAATGATGTGAATGTACTTAATGTCACTGTACACATAACAAAAATTGCCATCATACCCTTTTTATGTGTATTATACCATACATACACAAATGAAGCAGAAAGGCCTTTTATTTCACAAAAAGGGGAAACTACAGTGGTCAGCTGATGTGCTAGGAACTCATGGGGAATTGGGAAGCAGAGTTTAGAGGACCAGAGCCCAGTTTTCCAAACTGTCAGGCTGTGGAATCACCACAAACCTTCTGGAACTCTCTGGAAGGAGGAAGTGAACTGGGAAAATGCACCTCTCTTTGCTTAGTTACCTACCCCCCACCCCCCCAACTTTCTGGCCAGGTCGAATAGCCATTCATTTTCAGATTGCCCCACCCCCTGCGT
>PVHT021183726.1:14943371-15007604 GCA_004024745.2 Catagonus wagneri | reverse complement strand
CTTATTTAGTTTTGTGAATTCCTTTTTTTTTTTAGGGCCACACTTGTGGCATATGGAGGTTCCCAGGCTAGGGGTAGAATCAGAGTTGCAGCTGCCAGTCTACACCACAGCCACAGCAACACCAGATCCAAGTTGCATCTGCGACCTACACCACAGCTCATGGCAATGCCAGATCCTTAATCCACTGAGTGAGGCCAGGGATCGAACCTGCATCCTCATGGATACTAGTCAGATTCATTTCCGCTCTGCCACAACGGGAACTCCAATTTTGTGAATTTTTAATAATGCATTTTAAATTAATTTTTTTGCTTTAGTGAACATTTGCTGTCTTCAAAAAACATTAAAATTAAAATTTCATCATTCATGGAGTTCCCCTCGTGGCTCAGTGGTTGACGAATTCAACTAGGAACCATGTGGTTGTGGGTTTGATCCCTGGCCATCCTCAGTGGGTTAAGGATCCCACGTTGCTGTGGCTGTGGTGTAGGCCGGCGGCTACAGCTCCGATTAGAACCCTAGCCTGGGAACCTCCATATGCTGCGGGTGTGGCCCTAGAAAAGGCAAAAAGACAAAATAAATAAATAAATAAAATAAAATAAATAAAATTTCATTATTCAAAATTCAAAACAGCCCCACTGCCCACCAGTGGGTGATTGGATAAACAAGTAGTAGCATATATTTGTACCTTGGAATACTACGTAATAAGAAGGAAGGAACTATTGATGCACACAACAAAGATGAATCTCAAAATAATGATGCTGAGTTAAAGAAGCCACAGAAAGAGAGTATATATTGTATGATTCCCATCATATAAAATTCTAGAAAATGCAAACTAATGTTTGCAGACAAGCAGATCAGTTGCAGAATGTGGACCAGCGGTTGTCAGAAAGGAGAGAGAAGAGGGAGGAGTTACCAGGGGGCACAAGGAGAGTTTTAGGGGTGATAAACATGTTTATTATCTTTTTTTTTTTGTCTTTTTGCCTTTATCTAGAGCCGCACCCGTGGCATATGGAGGTTCCCAGGATAGGGGTCTAACAGGAGCTGTAGACGCCGGCCTTCGCCACAGCCACAGCAACGCGGGATCCGAGCTGCGTCTGCAAACTACACCACAGCTCACGGCAACGCCAGATCCCCTTAACCCACTGAGCAAGGCCAGGGATCGAACCCGAAACCTAATGGTTCTTAGTTGGATTCGTTAACTACTGAGCCACAATGGGAACTCCTGGTTATTATCTTGACTGGAGTGGTGGTCAAGTACATGTGTCAAAGCTTACCGACATGCACACTTTATTTGTAGTTTTTAAGGGGGCCGCACCAGTGACAAGTGGAAGTTCCAAGGCCAGGGATTGAACCTGCACCACAGCAGTGATGCTGCAGTGACAATGCTGGTTCCTTAACCTGCTGCACCACAAGGGAACTCCCTGACATGCACACTTTAAATATTTGCAGTTGTTGAGTGTCAATTATACTTTACTAAAGCTGTGAATATGAATGTAAATATAATAAACAAAAATAAATTTTATTAGAGTATAGTTGATTTACAATGTTGTATCAATTTCTGCTGCACCGCAGTGACCCAGTCATACATATATATACATTCCCTTTCTTTTTTTTTCTTTTTTCTTTTTTTTTGTCTTTTTGGGTCATTCCTGCAGCGTATGGAGGTTCCCAGGCTAAGGGTCAAATCGGAGCTATAGCTGCTAGCCTACGCCACAGCCACAGCAATGTAGGATCTGAGCAGCATCTGTGACCTTCACCACAGCTCACATCAACACCAGATCCTTAACCCACTGAGCGAGGCCAGGGATCGAACACACATCCTCATGGATACTAGTCAGGTTTGTTAACCGCTGAGCCACGATGGGAACTCTGACGTTCCCTTTCTTAAAAGAGAAAAATTATGAGTTCCCATCATGGCTCGCCAGTTAACGAATCCAACTAGTATCCATGAGGACGTGGGTTTGATCCCTGGCCTTGCTCAGGGGGTTAAGGATCTGGTGTTGCCGTGAGCTGTGGTGTAGTTCACAGATGTAGCTTGGATCCCACATTGCTGTGGCTGTGGTGTAGGCGGGCAGCTACAGCTCGAATTAGACCCCTAACCTGGGATCCATATGCCATGGGTATGGCCCTAAAAAGACAAAAAAAGAAAAAAGAAAAAGAGAGAGAGATTACTATTCAAAATTCATAAAACTAAACATAAAAGAAATTTAACCTCTGTGTTCTAAAAGTTTGTAGCGTGTATACTGAATAGAATATACTTCTAAAACTTAGGAATGCACTAAACTTTGGGGACACCAAAGTGTCATAAGTCTATGGGCACAATAGGCCTGGAGTGGGACCCAGGGATCCCTGCCCTTTCAGAGGGTCTTATTAGGTGGAAAACAGCATCATTTTTTTCTTTTTTCTTTTTTTCTCTCTTCTGTCTTTCCACAAACCCACCAGGCAACTGCTTCTGCAGCCTTCTTTCTATAGATGAGGAGTCTGGTGCTCAGAGAGGCTGGGTGACTTGCTGAAGGTCATGCCTTTAATTGATGGTAATGCACGGACTGGGGCCCAGACAATCTGACTCCAAAGCCTGCACACAGAGTCACTCAGGCAGGGTGAGTGACCCCCATCGAGCCCCTGTGCCTTGTTAGCCACTGGCCTCAGGGCTGGAGAGATCCCAGGCTGGTGCCCCCCCCCCGGCCCCCATCTCACATCAAAGAGCCCCAGATCTCAAAGGCAGCTTGAAGGGGGAGGCACATACCTGGCCGGGTATGCAAGGAAGCCCCGGAGAGCTAATATGATTAACCAGAGACCCAGTGGGGCAGGGAGAGTTTTCATGAAGCAGATAATTCAGTGGAAGCAGTCCGAATACATTCTCACCACTCACCCTCAAGTCTTTCATTCTATGTCTACTGACAGAATCTAGTCACAGGGGAATTGGTGGCGTGGGGTCTGTGCCTAATGTGTGTCTATTTCATAGATGGAAAAACACGTTGAAAGCCAGCATTACCTTTGTAATAGTATCGAGTGCTTTGGACGCAAGCCTATGTACAGCTTTAGGGATCTCCTTTTAACACTGTATTCTAGAGGTCTAATTATTCCCATTTTACTGATGAGAAAACTGTTTGGATTGCTTAAACACTTGCCCAGGGTCAAGTTGGTGCTCAGCTGCTGAGCTGGAATTGGAGACCAGGTCTGTTTGGACTCTCACCTTCATTCTCCATCCTGTCATTCAGAGAAGGACAGAGAGCTGAGAACTCAGGTATTCTGGTCTTTCCTCCACTCAGGTGTGAGGGCAGCAGGTGTAGATGGCACTGCCTCTGTTTGCTCACTTATCATACATCTTTGGAGAACAGAGATCGGGCAATCCAGTGCTGAGAGAATGTCCCCATGATTTGAGATGTCCTGTCTACAAGGCCACCCCATTACCCCCACCTTATCCTGTGCCTCCCAGCTCCATCCCCCATACCCCTTTCACCCTTAACAGCCGATACCCCCTCATCCAGGGTTATGAGGCCTGAGGGAGACTGTGCCCCACCCCCCAGCCCCAGTCTCGGCCATACCGGCTTCCCACCCAGGGAGACCCCAGCCCAGCCCCCTTCCCAGCTTACCCCTGGCTCCCAGCACCTGTGCCCTCCTCACTCCCACCTCAGCCCTCAGCTCTCCTTTTCTGCCTTCCTTACGGACTGCACCCTTCAGAACCCTGTTCCTTCCCCCCTGGTAAGAGGACCCTGCCCAGCTGGGGAGTCCAGTCAAGGAAACTTCCAGAGAGTGGGGAGTGGGTCTAACTAAATGAGTACCAGTTAGACCTAACCTGAAGGGGGGAGGGGCGGGGGAGGATACCTAGGCCCTCCTCTCAGTTCAAGCCAGACCAGTGTGTGACCTTGGCCAGGGACCAAGGCCTCAGTTTCTGCTAGGTTGGTTCCCAGCTCTGTTCCCCACTTGGCTCTCCTGGACTAGGTGGAGAGCTGAGACCAGTGGACGGGTTTCCTAACATTCACCACGCACATGTGGGCTTTGCAGCTTCTTCCTCCTCTATTTATCCCAACCAGTTGACAAAATGTTAACAAAAATTTTCCCCTTAGTTCTTACTTCTTAGTTTTCTGAGTACAGCATTAATGCATATTCACTGTAGAAATTTCAGTATGTAGCAGTACACAGGGGAAAAGAAAACTCCCCTCTAATCCTGCAACCCAGATAATGTAATTAACCGTGGTTAGCATTTGGGGGCATATCCTTCCTGGTTTTGCCCCCAGGCATTTTTGTGCACATGCATCTTTTACTTAGAAGAGTCACACTATGTGGACTGTTATGTAAATTGCTTCTTTCATGTAACCTGAACAACCTCCCAGGCCAATAAACATCGTTCTCCATCACCTTATAAAATAAATGTTGCTTATTTAAAAGACCTCCTCCTCCAGGAAGTCAGCTGGTATTTCTCCAGCCCAATCGGCCCCTCTCTCAGGACTGTTACATCATGCCCTCTATTACCCACCTCCTTTTAGACTTTGAGCTTCTAGGGGGGCAGAAGTCTCCTCTGGACCCCTGCACTCAGTGCCCTGTATACAATAGGTGCTAATAAATAGAGGATGAAAAAGAGTACTTTTCTTTTCTTTGTCTTTTTAGAGCTGGGCCCACAGCATATGGAGGTTCCCAGGTTAGGGGTCTAATCGGAGCTCCAAGACGCGGGCTTACGCCACAGCAATAGCAACGCGGGATCCAAGCCGCGGACACCACAGCTCATGGCAATGGCAATGCCGGATCCTTAAACTACTGAGTGAGGCCAGGGATCGAACCTGTGTCCTCATGAATGCTAGTCAGATTCACTTCCGCTGAGCCATGACGGGAACTCCGAGAGTAATTTCCTTATACAGCTTGCTTTCCCCAGAAAGGTTGATGGTTGCCTTTGGGAGGTGTCCAGTCCAAGGCAAAGGAAGGGGGCACTGGGCTTGGCGTCCAAGTCCTGCCCTTCAGCATGAGTGCCTGTCTCTGGCTTTGCTTTCTTGTTTGTGATGAGTCTTAAAGGGACGAGTGGAGAGCGGTACCCAGTCCCACTAGCTAAGCCAAGGCGCGGCGGGGGCGGGGGCGGGGGCGGGGAAGGGGGGGAGACGCGGAAGGACTGCGTCCGCGGGCCGCGAGGTGACCGCACCTGGCCTCTGCGCTGGGCGGCGGGAGGCCCGGGCGCCCGCCCCTCAAGGGGAGAGCGCGCAGAGAAGGCGACTGGGGCGACTCGGCCGGCCGGCCGGCCAGCCCAGCGAGCAGAGCGGGCCGCGGCGAGAGAGGACCGGCGGAAGAGGCAGCGGTGAGTGGTCCGAAACGTTGTCCCGGGTCCCCCGCCGGTGCGGAGCCTCTTCCCCAGGCCCAGGTCTGAGCAAGGCAGCGAGCCCACGACTTGGCGCCGTCCTGCCACCGGGTCCTGGCCTCCAGCCCCTGAAACCCTGCTTGGGCCGAGTGGTCAGGGCTCTGGGGTCAGTTGGCTGTGTCCTCCTTCCATCTGTCCAGTCCCCACTCTGGGCCTCTCTGTGCAATAGCCCAATTCTCCTGCTCTGGCGCTGGGTGGGGGGCCGCACACCCCGACTCTGTGGACTGGGGGCCTCAGGATGAGGTTATGGTCCAGAGCCAACTGCAGAGCCCCCCCCAACCCTTGGTGCCAGGCTGGCTCTGGAGTTGGGGGCAGGACAAGTGGGGCGGGTCACAACCGTTTTGTCCTCCACATGGCTTCTTATACCTGAGGGCTGCTGCTGCCCCTGGGTACAGGGAAGTGGAGGGCACTTCTCCCAGGCGAGCCCAGTCTAGGGCAGCCAGGCCACAGTTTGTCAGGGCTCACCGGACACCCAGCCCTCAAACACTGCACAGTTACCTTGTTTAGTGTTCACTGCCCTGTAGCATGGGTACTGCGAGGTGACGTCACTTATTTGAGGCCGTGGCAACCACAGGTAGAGATACTTTGAGGCTAATGAAGTAATGCTTTTCAGGCCCTTCCAAGGTCCCCAGCCCGAATTTTTTTTTTCTTTTTAGAGCCCACCTGCGGCATATGGAAGTTTCCAGGCTAGGGGTCAAATCAGAGCAGCAGCTACCAGCCACAGCCACAGTAGAGTCTGTGACCTACATCACAGCTCACTCACAGCAATGCTGAATCCTTAACCCACTGAGTGGGGCCAGGGATGGAACCCTCGTCCTCATGAATACTTGTCGGGTTCTGAACCTGCTGAGCCACAACAGAAACTCCCTGCATTTGTATTTTTGTATTCTCTCCTTCAAAAGCCCCCTCCCCCAACAAGATGAGGCTCAGGCCCCATGACAAGTGGTCTTTCCTGGGTCCTGCTGTCCTCTGCCACACTGCCCAAGTGGGTGGGGGTGGGGGATTCCTGGAGCCCGGCAGTGCAGGCCTGGCAGGGAGGGAAGAGCCTGCACTGCCTGGCTCCAGGAGGGCCTAGAGGAACTCTGACCCATTCTTGGCTTCCCAGGAGTCCAAACAGCCTGCCCAGCACCCTGCCCCACCCCGCCCCCAACCCTTTGCCAGCAGCCAGCTTGGGCAGAGCCCTTGTAACCTTGGGCGTCTCTCTGGGGCTCAGTTTCCCTCATCAGAAGAAGGAGTGGTCATTACAGGGGTGACTACACAAAGGAAAAAAAGTGGAAGGAGAAGAAGAAGAGGCTCTAGATTGGTGCTGGGTCCTGCAGCCCTGCCTGTGTCCCCCACGCTCCCCCACCTCCAGGCTCCAGACCAGTTCCCAGGAGTGAACACCATGGTGCCCTGAGAGCGTCTTTCTTTACAGCCACACACTCCAACCCCCTTCCAGCTGCTGCATCTTCTCACAGCCCAGCTGTCGATGGTGCTGCCCCCCCACACTCCCCACACTCCAGCCTCTTCTTCCCCAAGAGCGCCTCCCACCCCCACCCATCATGGGATTGGTCCCAGCTTGGGTTGTGGGACACTGGTGTTGCCAAATTGGTTTAGCCCTGATTGACCTCGAGGCAGCCTTTGACACGGGTGAAGTGCAGTTGAAATGCTTCCTGCCCTTTGACTTTTGAAAGGAGCTTCCCTCTCCCCAACCTCTCCCGCTCAGTCCTCAGTCCTCCTGGCCCCTCCCACTTCTCTAGTGCCCCTGCCCTGGGCCACTCAGCACTGATGGCCCCCCCGCCCCTTCCACTGCGCGTGCTTCTTGAGGGGGGGCCGGTCTTGCCTTCCTAAGGCTGAAAGCCTGCCCGCTGCTGATAGCACCCTGGCTTTCTCTCTCCCGACCACTCCTTTGAGCCCGGGGCCCCCTCCACCACCCACTTGTGCATCTCCCTTGGGCTCCCTCATGGGCATCTCCAGCTCCCCCTCCCATCCAAGACGGAGCCCTTCATGTGCTCCTTACCCAGTGCGCCCACGTCACTCAGGCCAGACACCCTGCCTCCCTCGTCTCCCCAGCATCCCAACATCCTTGTCATTTCTGGGTTTTTTTTTTTTTTTGGTTTTCTTTTTGTGGCTGCACTCGTGGCATATGGAAGTTCCCAGGCGGGGATTGAATCTGCTGTTTCTGTGACCCATGCTGGACCCTGAACCCACTGTACCACAGTTGGAATGCCTTGTTTCTTTTTGAAAACTGAAGCTAACTCGGGTCTTCCCTGGTGGCCTAAATTTAAGGAAGGATTTGGCATTGTCACTGCGGTGGCTCAGGTTTGATCCCTGGCCCAGGAACTTCTGCATGCTGTGGGCTCAACCTAAAATTAAATTAAATTAATTAAAAAATAAAAATCTCCAGAGCCCATCTGTCCCTCTCCATCTCCTGTGTCACCACCCTAGTCCCAGCCACCATCATCTCTCTCCCGGACAACTGCGCTGGCCTCCTCGCTGGTCCCCATAACTGCAGCACTTCATTAAAACCCTCAGAGCTCCCGTTGTTTCAGGACCTGGATACAGGCTCCTGAAGCCTGGGAGCCTCCTTGCCCTCCAGCTGCTGCAGCCTTCAGCCTTCTTTCAGTTCCTGGGGTCTGACAGCTTGTTCCCACCACAGGGCCTTCACCCTTGCCATCCCCGCTGCCCAAGTGCCCTTTCTCCCTCCCTGCCTGGCAAACGCCCATTAGCCTTCAAGTCTGTGCTTAAATGTAACCCCGTTGGAGAGACCTCTCTCTCCCACCCTGTCTAAAGATGACCGTGACTCAGCACCCTGTATTTTTCCTTCAGAGCACTTATTGTCAGCTGCCATTACATCTTTAACTGGGGGGGTTTGCTATTGGTTCATGTCTGCCTCCCCCAGCAGACTGTGAGCTCCACGAAGGCTGGCAGGTTTATAGTCAGTGTTGCCTCTGGGTCCCTGCACTTAGCATGGTACTCAGCGTGGTGAAGAGGCGAGGCCGCCGCCAGGGCTGTCCTACTGACATCTGTCCAGCAGGTGGCAGCCAAGGGCAGACTTTATCATTCAGATTTCAGGGGTGTCCCCACCCCACGAGCCCCCAGCTGGAGATCCAAGCGGCAGGTGGGGGAGCCAGGCTCGACTCTTTGGTCTTCCTGTCCCACAAAGCCTTTGCACTCCACTCCCTCCTTTGAGACTTGGGGCTCCGCTCGCATCTTGGCGGTGTTTACTCACATCTCCCGCAGGAGGCTGGTGGCAACTTGAAGCCAGGGGCCAAACCAAATCCTTTTCTTTTTCCTTGGTGCCTGTGCAAAGCTCAGACAACTGAATGGCCAGCCGGGGAAGCAAATGACCCAGTCCCCTGGAAAGGTTGTGCGCCTGGTGGTTAACATTAAGGCTTTGGAGCCTGATTGCCTGGGTTCTAATCTTCACTCTCTTGCTTGCTAATTATGAGACGCTGGGCAAGTTACTTCACTATTTGCCTTGTTTTCCACTGTAAATGGGAACCAGTCCCTGCCTCATAGGGTTGTTGTGAGTCTAGAATATAGAAATAGATGATGAGTCTTGGGGTTCTGTTGTGGCTCAGCAGAAACGAATCTGACTAGTATCCGTGAGGACATGGATTCGATCCCTGGCCTCGCTCAGTGTGTTAAGGATCCGGTGTTGCCGTGAGCTGTGTTGTAGGTCGCAGAGGTGGCTTGGATCCCTCATTGCTGTGGCTGTGGCCTAGGCCAGTGGCTGCAGCTCCAATCCAGCCCCCAGCCTGGGAACCTGCATATATGGCAGGTATGGCCCTAAAGAAAAACAACAAAAAAGAAATACATGATGAGTCTTTAGCATAGAAAGTGGCGTGTAATAAGTGTGCGTTAAATGACAGCTTTTACTATCAAGCAATTCTTTACCCCCTACCGGAACCGCCATTCCAGATGCAGGAGAGACTGCCCGCAGCTGCATGGGGCACAGTCCCCTGTGCTTGTGCATGGCGAGTGCACACACATGCACACACATGCAGGGGAAAACACCGGAACACACACCTCTCCTGGCTGCGGCTCAGACAGGCCAAGGTGCCTCTTTTGCCAGGATGGGGGAGCCCAGCGGATGCCCGGCCACCCTCCTGGCCCTGTGCCTCCTGAACTCAGAGCCATTGGCTTGTTAGGATGGTTTCCATGGCAACGAGTGACCGGGCCTGCAGGCAGGGACCGTGGCTGGTGTTGGCTGAGCCCTCTGGCTCTTGAGGAAGGGGTGGCTTCCTGCCAAGACTGAGGACCTCCTGATGCCCAGACTTTCAGCCCTCACCACACCCAGAGCCCACCAGGCTCCCTGCCCTGGGAACGAGGAGGCCTAGGCAGCTGCTCACTTCTGGGCATTCCTTCAGAAGCCCTGGCGAGTTCAGGTTGTGCCTGGCCCTTAGGAGGCCTCTTTTGCCTGTCTCTGGGGTGAACGAACCAACAAAAAATGAATTTCCTCTTACTGCCTTGAAGAGTAAAGTTTTGAGGCATAATCTGACCCGATCTAGAGATGACCTGTTCATCCCGCAAGTATTTATTTAGTACCTACTGTGTGTCAGCCATTGCTCCAGGTGGAGCTAAGATTCGAACCCAGATAGACATGTTTCTGCTCTCAGGGAGCTGACATCCTAGTAAGGGGAGAAAGATGGTAGCCAAAGCAGCAGACAGAACAAGGAAAGTATCAGATAGTGATGGGTGCTGTCTGAGAATTGTAGCAGGGTGGCAAAATCACAAGAATGAGGGGCTGTTTCAGGTGCAGGCGGCAGGGAAGTCTTCTCCAAGGAGGTGACAGGCGAGCAAAGATTTAAGTGGGAGGAAGGAAGATCTGGAGGAAGAACATTTTCCAGAAGAGGGACCAGCAAGGGCAAAGACCTCAAGGAACACAAAGAAGTTAGGCTGGAACTTAGTGAGCGAAGGGGATGATGAAAATAGCACAGTAAAATGCACTGATCCTGGAGCTACCGTCATGGCTCAGTGGTTAACGAACCCGACTAGCATCCATGAGGATGCGGGTTCTATCCCTGGCCTTGCTCAGTGGGTTGAGGATCCAGCATTGGCATGAGCTGCGATGGCAACTCGGGTCTCGCGTTGCTGTGGCTGTGGCATAGACTGACAGCTACAGCTCTGATTCAACCCCTAGCCTGGGAACCTCCATATGCCGCAGGTGCGGCCCTAAAAAGACAAAAGACAAAAAAATAATAATAATGAATAAAATGCACTGATCCCATAGTCATAACTTGATGTATTTTCACAGATGTATACATTGGTGTAAGCTCTATCCAGATCAAGATATAGAACATTCCCACGGCCCCAAAATGCTCCCTCAGGTCCACTCCCAGTCAAGGTCACCCTCACCCAGAGGAGACCACCTTTCTATTCTCCATTCTAGAGGCTAGTTTTGCTTGTCCTAGGACTTCATCTAAATGGTAGAATCTTGCACTACATTCTCTTTTGGGTCTGGCTCTTTTCATTCTTTTTTTTTTTTTTTTTTTGAGGGGGCTGCATCTGTGGCACCTGGAAGTTCCCAGGCCAGGGGTAGAATCTGAGCCGCAGCTGCGACCTGTGCCACAGCTTCAGCAACACAGGATCCTTAGCACACTGGGCCACAGCAGGAAATCCTCTTTTCACACTTGAGTCTGTGATTTTAATCCATGAGGCTTTGTATCAGCAGTTCATTCATTTTAGCTGCTAGGAAGGATTCTGTCACAATACCACACCACAATTTGTTCATCCACTCTTCTCTCTCTCTCCCTTTTATTTGGCCACGCCTGGGGCATGCCAGAGTTCCCAGGCCAGGGATCAAACCCGAGCCACAGCAGTGACCCAAGCCACAGCGGTGCCAACACCAGGTCCTTAACCACTAGGCCACCAGGGAACTCCCAATCCACCCTTTTTTCTCTTGATGAACTTTTGAGTTGTTTCCATGTTTGGGGCTATTCTGAATAATGCTGCTAGGAAAATTCTTTGTACTTTCTTTCTTTCTTTTTGTCTTTTTAGGGCCGCCCCGACGGCATATGGAGGTTCTCAGGCTAGAGGTCAAATTGGAGCTGTAGCCACTGGCCTATGCCACAGCAACGCGAGAACCAAGCCGCGTCTGTGACCTACAGCACAGCTGGAGGCAACGCCAGATCCTTAACCCACTGAGTGAGGCCAGGGATCGAACTCACGTCCTCATGGATTCAGGTCAGATTCGTTTCCACTGAGCCACGATGGAAACTCCACGCTAAGAATATTCTTAAAATGGCGTGCCTGGCCTTTTCGTATGTTCTATACGCCAAGAAAGGGTCAGCAAGTTCTACTCTTTCATTTTGCAGGTGGAGAAACAGGCCCAGAAAAGGAATGGACCTGCCCCCAGGTTACCTGGTAGTCCACGCACGAGGGGGATATTGTTGACCGTTTTTGCACAAACCGCTCGTGTTAGGCAGAAGGCCCTGGGTTCCCCCATGGGGAGGCAAGAGGAAAGAAAAAAATGGTTTTTGAGTACCTACTGTGTTTCAGGCCCTTTGTGGGTATTATACCTTTTGTGCTGATCCTCAAAAAAGCCCCACCAGTTGGGCATTGTGCCCATTTTACAGACAAGGGGCCTCATCTGAGAAGTATATTTATAGAAGTGGAGTCAGGACTCAGGCAGGCCCGTCTGGTTCTAATGCCTGACCTTGACGTGCTGCCACCCAGCGGGGTGAAGGCTCAGGACCCGCAGTGAGATGAGAAACTTCCGGGGCTCGTCACATCTGCAGGTCGCCAGATGGGATCGGAAGCAGCAGGGAGAAATGGCCAGGGTCCTTCTGTTTCAAACACCTGCCAGATGCCAGCTGACCTGAGGGCAATTTCCTTTCTGAGGACAGTTCCGAATTGGGTCAGCTTTCTGGGCCTCGGGCCCCAGCTTCGTGGTTAACTTGCTGTGTGACCTCGGGCCAGGTGCTGCTTCTCTGTGCCTCTGACCTGTGGTTGGGACTAGGGGTCTCCAGGCCTTCATTGGCCTAACAGGTGCCAGTGCTGCCACTGGGGAGGCTGGAGGGGGGAGGTGGCTTTGGGACTTCCAAGGCCACCGTGTGGGGCTCTGCTTGCCGCGCAGTGGTCTTCCAACTCAGAGCTGGACTGCGACCCTCTTGGGACTCCTTGGCGAGGCGTTTTATGCGTGTGGGGCAGGGGGCAATTATTTTCTCCATTCCGTGGGTTTTTTTTTTTTAATTATTATGGTAAAATATACATGACATAAAATTGACCATTTGAGCTAATTTTAATTGGTTAAATGCCATGGTGCAGTGGCATCAAGTCCCTTCACAACGTTGTGCCACCGTCACCACTGTCTGTCTCCAGAACTTTTTCATCTTCCCCCAGTGAAACTCCGTACCCATGAAACACTAGCTTTTTGGTTTGTTTTTAATTCTTTTATTATAGTTGATTTACCGTGTTCTGTCAATTTCTGCTGTACAGCAAAGTAACCCAATTACACACACACACACACACATTCTTTTTCTCAAATTATCTTCCATCGTGTTCCATCACAAGTGACTGGATATAGTTCCCTGTGCTGTAGAGCAGGACCTCATTGCTTACCCACTCTAAATGTAGCTTTTTGCATAGAGGTTTTTGCAGGGGAGGCGGGAGGCTGTGAGAGGAAGTGAGAGACTGCTGAACAGACTGGTGGCAAAGGCAGGAACTTGGGGGAGAAACCAGGGCCCCTGAGCCAGGAGGCTTGCCCGGGGCTTTCTGGATCCCCGGTGTGGGGGGGCTCTTTCTTTCCTTCCTGCTGGCCTCTGACTCCCACCCCCACCCCCATTCTGGCTTCTCCCTCTCTCACTACAGGACAGTGGGCATTTTAACTGCTTCGCTGCCTCCTGCCAGCTGCACGACCCTCAGAGATTTGCAGGGGATGCTGGGCTGGGAGGTACAGGGGGGCCCTGGACTCTGCAGGTTTCTGAGCATCACATGCCAGCTGGGTGTGAATTCCGAGCTGGGAGACCGGCTCCCCGGGGAGCGGGGGTGTGCTGAGGGCTGAGAGGATAAAGGGTTTCATTCTTGTCTCGACTCCCTTGGGAAAGGGCCCCCTGGGGAATCTGGAGGTAGAATAAGAGTTCAGGCCCCTTCTGGTCTTGGAGGTTCCCACCGGCCTTTGAAAGCCCTGGGGGTGTTTGGCTGACGTCTGTGGACGGCGTTTCTCAAATACTTGAAAGGAAGAGGTATGTCCTTGTGTGCTGCTGGTCCCAGGCTGGGGGGGGGGGGTAGGACCAGCTGGGGCCTGAGGAGACTGGTGGGAAGTGGAGGTCAGATTCGTGTTAGGGGATGGAGGGAGGCCGTCCTGAGGCCGGCACAGTTCTCGGAGATGCCTCCCCAGGGCATAAGCCCCCTATCCTCGGGGAGAGCCACTCTGGTGGCTGAACACACGGGCTGTGGAGTCAGACGGCTGGGGGATGTTGGGGAAGTTCCTCAACCTCTCTGAGCCTGTTTCTTTACTTAAAAAATGAGGGTAAGAGTTCCCGTCGTGGCCCAGGGGTTAACAAATCCGACTAGGAACCATGAGGTTGCGGGTTCGATCCCTGGCCTCACTCAGTGGGTTAAGGATCCGGCGTTGCCGTGAGCTGTGGTGTAGGTTGCAGACGCGGCTGGGATCCCGCGTTGCCGTGGCTGTGGTGTAAGCTGGCAGCAGTAGCCCGGATTCGACCACTAGCCTGGGAACCTCCATATGCTGCAGGTGCGGCCCTAAAATGACAGAAGACAAAAAAAAAAATGAAAAAAAATGAGGGTAATAGTGAAATACGCTTTTCAAAAGTGAGGAATGAGGAGTTCTCCTGCGGTACAGCAGGTTAAGGGTCTGGTGTTGTCACTGCAGCAGTTCAGATCCCTGCTATGGTGCAGGTTAGATCCCTGGCCTGGGAACTTCCACATGCCGTGGGTGTGGCCAAAATAAAAGTGAACCCTGACATCATGGCTCTGAAGTCTAACTCGGTATCCAGCACTTAGAAGGCACCAGTAAAGGAGCAAGAGTACTGTGGGGCGTGTTCTTGGGTGAGGTGGGGAGTTGGGTGAAATTCCCACACAGAGCCCTTCAGCCCCGATGTTCAGGGGAAGGAGAACCATGGTGCGTCCCCTGACAGTGCACCAGAGTTGTCTGAAGTTTGTCACTTGCCATCAAATGGGCAGTTTGCCCACCTACCGCAGCTGGGGTCTGAGCAGAGTACCTGTGCTTGGGTGCGAGGCAAGAATTTTTTTATCCCATTTTACAGATGAGGAGACTGAGGGCCGAGAGAGTTTTCTTGACTTGCCTGGTGTAGACATGGTGAGGCAGGAACTAGACTAGGGCTTAGGGCCCCAGAAACCCTGTCAGGGGTTCTGTCCACCCTACCTCTCTGATCATGGCTCTTATCAAGCCCAGCCTCTTGGTTTTCTGGAGTTAGATGCACCTCCCTTGCGCCGTGAGGTCCTTCCTCTTGGTTTTCTGCCCAGTTAGAGGGCTTGCCTGACTGTTTGGCTAGACAGAAGGTGGGGTGAGGGGTACCAGGCAAGGTTAAGGAAGCTGTTTTTCCCCAGGGCCCGAGTGTGGGCCCCCTTTCCCTGGTTTTGACCCAAGAGGAGTCCTTGCCCAGGGCTTCGGTGGACCTGCTGTAGCGGTCAAGGCACAGCGGGCTTTGGCATCAGGAGGGCCATCCTCAGATGGGTGACATCACCTCAGTGTTCTGGGAGGTGGGCGTGGCACCTTCTTCTCTGGTTGGCTGAAAATAGTAATTTCACGGTAATTTCCAGAAAGCCCTTTGTGACCCCAAAGCAGTCTTGAGTCCAAGCTTTGCAAATGTAAGAACCCAGGACTTGAACTTCTTCTTTCAAGAGCTTTCCTCCACCCAAGACCAGCTCTTACAGTGGAAGCAGCTGCCGTGCAGTGTTTGGAGGGCCGGCCCGGCCAGTTATAAAAGCATTTATTAAGCTCCTAGTATACGCTGTGCCCTGGGCTGGAACACAGCAATGAATGTTGTGCCTTCCCCTGCCCTCGGGAAGCTCACTGCCTAGTGGCAGAGGGGACAGGCAAGCTCACGGGTCCCGCCAGGGGTGGGATGCAGGCAGGATGCAGTTAGCTGACCGTCCTCCGCTGCCACACCGTGGGGATCCACTGCCCATTCACAGGGAGGTCGCCACGTCTCTGGGCTGCTCCTGGCCCCTGGCTGAGCCCCGCAGGGGTGCTAGAGCTGGGCCACATCTGCCAGGTGCAGGATGCCTCTAATGGGCAGCCTTTCCTCGTCTCCCCTTGGCCTGGCTGAGCCTGGGGCTCTTCCTCTCACGCAGGTCTCAGACCTGCGGCTTGGTCCGAGTTCTCCCCCTCCCCCCGCCCCACTGCCCTTTGTCCTTCACAGGCATTTGCCCCGCTTAACCGCTTGCACTGCTAACTTTGCCTTGGCGCCTGCTTTCTAGAGGATCGTAGTTGACACGCACTGTGGAGGGCGCGCCCTGATCCAGGGACGCCCGATTTGCTGAGTAGAATAGGCTGACCACACTTCAGGGCAGACAGAGGGGACCTTGGGGATCTCGATGGGTTGCTAGAGCACAGGGCAGCCTGAACTTTTGTCGTGGGTAGGAAAAGTGAGCTTTGGGTGAGTCCCAGATCTGTCCCCTCCCAGCTGTGTGCCCTGGGGCAGCTTAGTGCATCTCGCTGAGCCTGAGTTTCCTCATCTGCTAGGCGGGATCGGGGGACTGCCTCACAGAACAGGGGTGAGGCTTCAGTGAGTTGAGGCACGAGAACTGGGGTGCCCAGCAAACGCTCTGTGTCTCCCTTCCCCTGGAAGAGGGAAGACCATGAAGGCGAGGAGGCAAGAGGCCATCTCTGAATCCACGGCCTCTAGTCTCACAAAACACCATGGACTTGGGGGGCTGTGTAGGCTCCTCTGAGCCGTGGCCAGCACCCTCCCCTTCCTCCCTTCGTTCCTGTCTTTCTTTCTTCCCTCCTTCCTTCCTTACTGCCTTCCCTCCTTCTTTCCCTTTCTTTCTTTTCTTTTTTTCTCTCTTTCTTTCTTTCCTTCCTTCCTTCCTTCTTTCTTTGCTCTCTTCCTTCCTCCTCCCCTTCCTTCCTTTTCTCTATAGTGGCTGTATCAATTTACATTTCTTTTTTTTATATAATGATTTTTGTTTTTTCCATTATCGCTGGTTTACAGTGTTCTGTCAACTTTCTACTGCACAGCAAGGTGACCCAGTCACACTTACATGTATACATTCTTTTTTCTCACACCATCATGCTCCATCACAAGTGACCAGACATAGTTCCCAGTGCTATACAGCAGGATCCCATTGCTTATCTCGTCCAAAGACAATAGTTTGCATCTACTTTCTTTCTTCCACCTTGCCCATGGCATGTGGAAGTTCCCAGGCCAGGGATCAAACCCATGCCACAGCAGTGACCTGAGCCACAGCAGTGAAAACCCCTGATCCTTAACCTGCTATGCCACCAGGGGATTTCTACCAGCACGCTTTTAAGAGGAGTTGGCATCCCCTGGTGCCCTGCCAGCTACAGGTGGCAACACTATACCCTGCGCTGGTGGCTGGGGGCAGGCAGGCTAGAAGCTTGGTATAAAGGCAGGCTGCTGAGGGTTGGACTGGCCTGCTGCAGCCAGAAGAGGGCCTCGGAGCCACTTGGCACAGTGGTTCCCAAGCACCAGACGCTTGACTGTTGCCTTAGAACGACCCAGGGGGCTTTCCCAGGCTCCAGCCCTGCAGGTTCCGGCCCGGAGGTCTGGAGTGGAGCCTGGGAATCTGTGGTCCCACCCCTCCCGCTGGTGATTCGAGTGCACAGGGAGGCTGGCTGGGAACAACCGTCGAGTCCTGGCCCCACGTTTACCCTGGGACTGCCAGGACAGTGAGTGCCTGTCTCAGATGGCCCGGGGCGGGTGGAGGGTGCCTGGAAAGGCCTTCCCAGCCAGCAGGGCTTAGTGGCCTCTAGTTTACAGGAACGTGCGCGGCGTGCCACTGTGCTTCTGAGTTTATTTTGGGGAGGAAAGAATAATGAGCTGGGCTGTTTCTCTGTGGCTCTGAGTTGTCCCTACCAGTGGCTGGGTGCCTCCACAACAACAAAGGGAGAGTGGGTATTTGTCTGTCCCTTCCAAGACACCTTGCTCTAGGCCATCAGGACAGACAGGGAGGAGTTCCCATTGTGGCGCAGTGGAAACGAATCTAATATCCATGAGCACACAGGTTCGATCCCTGGCCTCGCTCAGTGGATTGAGCATCCGGCGTTCTCATGAGCTGTGGTGTAGGTCGCAGACGCGGCTCAGCTCTAACATTGCTGTGGCTGTGGTGTGGGCCAGCAGCTACTGCTCCGATTTGACCCCTAGCCTGGGAATCTCCATATGCCAAGGATACAGCCCTGAAAAGACAAAATGACAACAAAAAGACAGTCAAGGAGACTGGGTCAAGAGTGAGTTCCTCTTCTCTGGGAGCAGTCAGGCAGAGGCAGGTGCCACTCTCCCTCAGAGATTTCATTCTTTTTTTTTTTTTTTTTTTGCCTTTTGTCATTTTAGGGCCTCTCCCGCGGCATGTGGAGGTTCCCAGGCTAGGGGTCCAATCGGAGCTGCAGCCATTGGCCACAGCCACAGCCACAGCAACGCAGGATCCGAGCCGTGTCTGCGACCTACACCACAGCTCAAGGCAACGCCGGATCGTTAACCCACTGAGCAAGGCCAGGGATCGAACCTGCAACCTCATGGTTCCTAGTTGGATTCGTTAACCACTGCGCCATGACGGGAACTCCATCCCTCAGAGATTTCAGAACTGGAATCTGTGTGCTGTCTAGCCTCTTGGATTTTCTTTCTTTCTTTCTTTCTTTCTTTCTTTCTTTCTTTCCTTCCTTCCTTCCTTCCTTCCTTCCTTCCTTCCTTCCTTCTTTCTTTCTTTCTCTCGCTCTCTCTCTTTCTTCTATCTATCTATCTATCTATCTATCTATCTATCTATATTTATTTTCTCTTTAGGGCTGAACCCGTGGCATATGGAAGTTCCCAGGCTAGGGGTCCAATCAGAGCTACAGCTGGAAGTTCCCAGGCTAGGGGTCCAATCAGAGCTACAGCTGCTGGCCTACACCACAGCCACAGCAACATGGGATCTGAGCCATGTCTGCAGTCTATACCACAGCTCATGGCAATGCTGGATCCTTAACCCACTGAGTGAGCCCAGGGTTCATACCCACATCCTCAGGGACACTATGTTGGGTTCTTAACCTGCTGAACCACAACAGGAATTCCGAATTTTGTTGCTTTAAAATGCATTTATTATAGGAGTTCCTGTCATGGCTCAACGGTTAATGAATCCGACTAGGAACCATGAGGTTGTGGGTTTGATCCCTGGACTTGCTAAGTGGGTTAAAGATCCAGCGTTGCTGTGAGCTGTGGTGTAGGTTGCAGATGCAGCTCGGATCTGGCGTTGCTGTGGCTGTGGTGTAGGCCAGCAGCTGCAGTTCCGATTTGACACCTAGCCTGGGAGCCTCCACATGCCGTGGGTGCAGCCCCCCTCAAAATAACTGAAATAAATACATAAATAAAATGCATTATTACATCTATCATGTTGTGACAGAGGTAGAGGCAAAATTGTGTGCTGCCTGGGTGGTTGTTTTAAAAGACTCTGGAAAGAAAACCCAAAGAGAAAATATAACCATAGATGAAGCAAGTGTGGCAAAATAATTGTCATATCTGGTAATGGGTAATGGATATATGGAGTCAATTATGTGAATCTCTACTTTTGTGCATATGGAAAGTGTTCAAAATAAAAATTAAAAATGACAAATGTTAGATTGCATCTTAGGTGCACAGGATAAATAAAACCCAGCTGTACAAAGGGAGCCTGAGTGGAGCGGAATTCTGCTTCCCCTCCTTGGGCCTCTTTTATCCTCCGAGGACCAAGCTTCTTTTCAGCGTATTCTGTAGCCTTCCAGAGACTGACCTGGTGTACAGAAGCCTACCAGCTAATTACGATTTAAAATTAGATAGCACATCCATGTGGAATGAAGTTCAAATGCTCAAGAAGGCAGCCAGTGAAAAGTTTCGCTCCTGCTCGAGGCCCCGGCCACCTGGTTCCCTGGAGGCAGCTAAAGTCACTGGTTTCTTACCTGTGCTTCAGAGACAATGTATGGTTGATCCGCACGGTTAATGGACGGCAGGGGTGAGGGGTGCTGCCTCTCTAAGTCGAAAATCTGCGTGTGATTTAATTTGTTGCTGGTCCCTGGCTGCGTCCCCAGAGTCAACCAACCATGAGTCTTTTTTTTTTTTTTGGCTTTTGTCATTTTTAGGGCCGCACCCAAGGCATGTGGCCGCACCCAAGGCATGTGGAGGTTCCCAGGCTAGGGGTCTAACATGAGCTGTAGCTGCCAGCCTTCACCACAGCCACAGCAACGCAGGATCTGAGCCGCGTCTGAGACCTACACCACAGCTCATGGCAACGCCGGATCCTTAACCCACTGAGCTAGGCCAGGGATCGAACCTGCAACCTCATGGTTCCTAGTCGGATTCGTTAACCACTGAGCCACGACATGAACTCCCCCAACCATGAGTCTTATACTGTGTCCGCACGGAAAAGAGACTGTGTATAAGTGGCCCCTGCAGCTCAAACTCATGTTCTTCAAGGGTCAACTGTAACATGCATGCGTGTGTTTATATAGGCAACTGCATCTGTAGTCACAGGTTCAGCGTCAGCTGATACGTACTCTACATAGAAGTGTCATGGCTGTACTACTATAAAGGGACTTGAGGGAGTTCCCCTCATGGCTCAGCGGAAATGTGTCTGACTAGCATCCGTGAGGACACAGGTTCAATCCCTGGCCTTGCTCAGTGGGTTAAGGATCCAATGTTGCCGTGAGCTGTGGTGTAGGTTGCAGGTGTGCAGCTCAGATCCTGCGTTGCTGTGGCTGTGGAGTAGGCCGGCGGCTACAGCTCCGATTCAGCCCGTAGCCTGGGAACCCATGTATGCCATGGGCGTGGCCCTAAAAAGACAATAAATAAATAAATAAATAAATAAATAATAAATAAATGGACTTGAGCATCTGTGGATTTTGGTACCCATGGGGTCCTGAAACTAATCCCCCATGGACATGGAAGGTCGGTATATTTACAGCTGCTAAAGTGCTGGAATATTAGAGACCTTGTCCTGCAGTTTCCTCTCCTGCCTTCCTCCCCCTACCTTCCCTCCTTCTCTCTTACTTTAGCTGCGGACTTGAGTAAATAATTTTCCCTAATCGTCATCACTGTACGTGAAGCCTGTCTCTTGTTCTCTGTTTCATTTTCCCTTCATCTCATTCCTTGTTTTCATAGGCACCCATGGCAGTGTGTTTGATAATGTTTTTGCACAATGCACATATTGTCATTTTTAAAAACTATTAATTTTTTTCTGTGTATAGATGTTGCTTTCCATCAATGCCATTGTATGGCTAACAGCTGTATTTTATTACTTTTCTTGCAGGATACTGTGTTTTCATGTTTCTGGATTGTGTGCACCTGGCTTGTTGGTTGTCCCTGTTGGGTGGGAGTCCATGGTTGGAATCCATATGACTCATCTGTTTCCCTAGAGACAGTTGCTAAGACTCGCCTGAGCACCCACTGTCACAGGCCACACTGCCCTGATCATCTCTGTCCCTGTCCACTCCTGAACTTTGTTCCCAGCTCTAGAGATCCTTTTTTTTTTTTTTTTTTGGCCACGCCTGCAGCATGAGGAAGCTCCTGAGCCACATGCGGATTGATCCTGAGCCACAGCAGTAACGTGAGCCACGGCAGTGACAATGCTGAATCCTTAGCCACTAGGCCAACAGGGAACTCCTAGAAATCATTTTTCATCAGCCAGCATAACATCCGCCTTGTGTTTTAAGATAGCTGCATGGCATTTCTAGTTTCTGAATGTTCCAGGGTTTATTTATTTAGCCCATCACCTCTCTGTCCACAGACTTTTTGGCTGTTTCTAATCTCTCTCCATCACAAACCAGGACTAACTTTGTGCGGTTGCCCATCTGCATATGTGTAGACATGTCTCGAGGCTAAATTCCTAGAAATGGAATTGTTGAGGCAAAGAGCCTGTGCATTTGTCATGTGGGTAGGTACCGTCAAAGAGTGTGAGAGTGTCCCTTTCCTACCCCTCTTCTGGCACTAAGGTTCTTCGAGGCTCAAAGAGGGTGGGTGACCTGGCTGGGATAACACAGCCCGTGAGTGTTGGCGCTGAGACTGGCACTCAGGAGGCTGAGCCCGAGCCAGTGATCTTTCCAGGGCATTTTGCCGGCTCCTGTTTGTCCCAAGCTTCGTGGAGTTGGGGATCTTCCATGTAAGTCTGGGAGGCTGTGGCCTCTGCTGGAATGTTTCCGCTAAGCAATGACCGCTCCTTGCCCACTGGTCTGGGGAGGGGTCAGCCCAGGAGCTCTGTACCTGGGGACAAGAGCTCACCGTAGGAAGGCCTTCGGAAGACACTGCCAGGCCTCTGTAGCTCCCTTGACCCCCTTACCCACCCCCCCGCTGCAGTGTCTGCATAAATGCCTCCGTCAGAGCAGACATCCTTGGGAGCCTGAGTGGTGTTGCTTGGATACAACTGGGCAACGGAGCTGGATTATTTAAGGGAGACAGAGGGTGGGAGGGAAGGGGTGACAGCCTGTTTATTCAGGGATGGATGGTCTTCCCGCTCTAGGGTTTGGCAGACCCCCTCTCAGCAGCCCCCCATCCCACCCCGCCGCATTATTTTCAGTGTCCGGGGCCTGGGATTCTGCAGTGAGACCCAGCAGAAGGCCACTGGGAGCTCCTTTCTGATGGCAGTGGGGGGCAGGGAATTCTTTTGCAAGTTCCAGCGAGGCACTGCCCAAGTAGGGAAGGGGGAGAAGGGGGGAGGGGGGAGGGGGGAGGGCCGAGGAAGCCGCCTTGGAGGGGGCCAGCAGCCGCAACCGCTGCTATGTTACTGAGCTTCCTCTCGGTCCTGCTATTTGTTCAGGCTTTTCATTGAGTCTCATAATGCTGTCAAGTTATGTGTGACTGTCCTCATTTTATAGATACAGAAACGGGGCCTCAGAGAAGCCCAGAGACCTGCGTTAGGTCAGAGAGCTAAGAAGTGGCAGACGATGAATGAAAACCCAGGATGAATGAAAACCCAGGTCTGTCCGATGCCAGAGCCGAAGCAAATCAACGCACTTCACTGAGTTGGCAGGGCCCTCGGGAGACACCCGCTTTCACTGTGAGCCGACCTGGAAAGTTGTGTTGAGTTGCTCCCCCAGGGCCTGGTCCCTGCTCCACCCTGCAGGAAACACATCACTCTGAAAGATCTGTTTACTTGTCTGTGAGCACCCAGGGCCGGGCAAGGTCAGGCTCAAGTCCGCACCCCCAGCCATTAGGTGCTTAATGTTGCCGCTTGGAGTGTAGACGCCTGGGCAGCTCACCTGACACAGGGGTCCTTACTCTGTCGCCGCCAGCTCCGAGGGACTGGAAGGCAGTGTCCAGCCTGGAAGGCTCTGACTTCTCGCTCCAGCTGGAGACCCAGGTTCTTCGGCATTTCCCGGGGCTGGGCTCCAGATTTCTGTCCTCATGCAGTTGTGCTGGGATCCAGCACCCGTGTTCCTGTGCAGGTGTGGTTTGATCAGTGGGGGTCCACAGAGGTGCAGGGTGGGTGGGAAAGGCCTCTGGGTGCCTGTCTCTGTGTGGCACGGGACACCCACTAGAAGGACTTTAACTCTTCTGTGCCCCAGCTTGTAGAGGTCAAACTGGGCTGGGCTGACCTGTGGGGTGGGATGGGAGTAGGGAAACGGGGAGAGACAAGCTGGGTGAGCTGTGCAGAGGGACAAGCCAATACATGCTTGTCCTGGGTTTGCACTGTCCCTCGTCCACCTCTGAACCTCTATGCTGTCTTACACTTCGCAGAACCGTATCACGGGCTGCCTTCAGTATTAGTTATCCAACTAATAGCGGTGATAAAGGCCACTGTGTGCCAGGATGGTGCCACACACTTTGATTTCATCACCTCCTTCAAGCCCCACAACCACCAGCTCAGGTCAGTGTCATGAGTTATCTGAGGTGAGGCTCAGAGACCACCATCATTTCTCTCTCTCTCTCTCTCTCCCTTTTTTTTTTTTGTTTGTTTGCTTTTGTCTTTTTAGGGTGGCACCCAAGGCCTATGGAGGTTCCCAGGCTAGGGGTCTAATTCGAGTTGTAGCTGCTGGCCTGCGCCACAGCCACAGCCAAACCAGATTCGAGCTGCGTCTATGGTCTACACCACAGCTCATGGCAATGCCGGATCCTTCACCCACTGAGCGAGGCCAGGGATTGAACCCGTGTCCTCATGGATACTAGCCAGATTTGTTTCCGCTGAGCCACGATAGGAACTCCACCATCATTTCTAAAGTAGCCCCACCAGGACTCTTGTCTAAACCGTTCTGTTAGTATTGTTTTCTTCATTTCATGAATCACTCAAGAAAGATCTGCTTCTGTTTTTATTTACTTATTTACAGTATCCTCTGCCCCCACCCTACTGAAATATCAACCCATGAAGGCTGGACTTCGTCTGCGTCATTCACTGCTAAAGACCTAGAACAGGGCTAATGTAGAAGGGTCTCTGGAAATGTTTGTTGATTGACTAACTTACTGAATGAATGAATGAAATATCTATTGAATGAACAAACCAGGTTCCTTCTCCCTTTTCTCTCTTCTGATGAGCACTGTCCTTGTAGTACTTGAGGAATGCTCTGGAGACAGAATCACCCTCGTCCCACATGTCCTGGGTATGCTTTGGTCAGGCACCGAGGCTGAGCGTTGCTAGGGGATGGAGGGGAACGTCCCTTTGCCCTCAGGGACCTCATTGTTTCTCAAAGCATTTTCAAACTGCAGGTCACAGGTAAAGTCGGTTTTCTGCACTGCAATCAGCCAAATGAAAAGAAAAAGGGTAGGATAGATTATAAAGTATCAGAGTGCATCACACACAGCCAGGCTAAGCCTTTATTTTTTTTTAGGGCTGCACCCGCGGCGTGTGGAGGTTCCCAGGCTTGGGGTCGAATTAGAGCTACAGCTGCTGGCATACGTCACAGCCACAGCCATGCCAGATCTGAGCTGTGACCTACACCACAGCTCATGGCAATGCCGGATCCTTAACCTACTGAGTAAGGCCAGGGATCGAACCTGTGTCCTAATGGATACTAGTCAGATTCGTTTCTGCTGAGTCATGATGGCAACTCCATTTTTTGTATATTTATGTCTCTGTGTAGCTGGTGGTCCAAAAGTAAAACGTATTTTTTTTTCCTTTCTTTTTATGGCCTCACCTGCGGCATATGGAAATTCCCAGGCCAGGGGTCGAATTGGAGCCACATCTGCAACCTATGCCACAGTCACAGCCACAGCAACATCAGATCTGAACTGCCTATGTGACCTATGCCACATCTTGCAGCAACACCAGATCCTTAACCCACTGAACAAAGCCAGAGATGGAACCTGTGTTCTCACAAACACTACGCTGGGTTCTTAACCTTCTGAGGCACAGCAGGAACTCCAATTTCTTTCTGTTTTTTTTTTTTTTTTAATTGAAGCATAGTTGATTTACAATGTTGTGTTAATTTCAGGGGTATAGCAAAGTAATTCAGTTATATATATATTTTTTTCAGATTCTGTTTCATTATAGGTTATTACAAGATATTGAATATGTTCCCTGTGTCACACGATAAATCCTTGTTGCTGTATCTATTTTATATACAGTGTTTCGTATCTGTTAATCCCATAATTTGTTCTTCCTCTCTTCTCTCTTTTCTTTGGTCACCATAAGTTTGTTTCTATGTCTCTGAGTCTGTTTCTCTTTTGTATATGGAGTCATTTGTATTATATTTCTGATTCCACGTATAAGTGATACTCTATAATATTTGTCTTTGCTTGAGTTACTTCACTAAGTATAATGTTCTCTAGGTCCAACCATGTTGCTGCCAAAGACAATATCTCATTCTTTTTTTCCTGATAGCTGAGTAATATTCCATTGTATAAATATACCACATTTTCTTTTTTTTTTTTTGTCTTATCTAGGGCCGCACCCGCAGCATGTGGAGGTTCCCAGGCTAGGGGTCTAACAGGAGCTGTAGCCGCCGGCCTTCACCACAGCAACAGCAACGCGGGATCTGAGCCGCGTCTGCAACCTACACCACAGCTCATGGCAACGCCGGATCCTTAACCCATTGAACAAGGCCAGGCATCGAACCCGCAACCTCATGGTTCCTAGTCGGATTCGTTAACCACTGTGCCGTGACGGGAACTCCTATACCACATCTTCTTTAGCCAAACTCTGTCGATATGCACTTGGGTTGTTTCCATGTCTTGGCTATTGTAAATGCCAAGCACAATGTCTTGTGCTGCTGTGAACATTGGGGTGCCTGTATTTTTTTTAACTAGAGTTTTTATTTTTCTGGATGTGTCCCTAAAATGTATTTCTTACTTTGAGTTTCCATCAAAAAAGTTTGAATCTAGCGTGTGAATTTGGGAGGTGGGAGAGTTATCCTTGGACCTGGACCCAAAGGAGGGCACGACCAATGAAATTAATAATCCTGCTGATAATTAGAATATCACTTATTGAACACGTATTCTGTTCCAGGCAGGGGTGCTCAGGTCCAGGGCCCTGCACAGAGTGAGGGGGAAGGAGTCCAGAGCAGATGGAGATCCTGTGAGCAGGGAGGACTGCCTGGAGGAGGCAGAACCTGAACTCAGCCTCTAAGAACCCCTCTGCCCTGGCAGGTTCAGCACTGGGTCAGGGTGGGAGCTCAGGCGGCAAGAACAGGAGCAATAACAATAGCTTCGGTCAGTGAGCTCTGGCTGAGTGCCGGGCACCCCTTTAATCCTCCAGACATTTCTGGGGGCAGAAACTGCTCTTCATACCATTTAACTTTTTCAATTTTTTTTTTAAGATAGCATCTTTCTTTTTTCCTTTTGTTATTTTAGGGCCGTGTGGTATGTGGAGCTCACGGCAACACTGGATCGTTAACCCACTGAGCAAGGCCAGGGATCGAACCCGCAACCTCATGGTTCCTAGTTGGATTTGTTACCTGCTGCGCCACGACGGGAACTCCTTCAATTTTTTAATTAAAAGATTTTTAAAATTATTATGATTTTTTTTTTTCATTTTTGGCCACCCTGCAGCATATGGAACGCCCAGGCCAGGGATCAGATCCAAGCCACCATCTTGACCTAAGCTGCAGCTATGGCAATGCTGGATCCTTAACCCACTGTGCCGAGCCAGGGATCAAACCCGAGTCCCAGTGCTCCCAAGACGCTGCTGATCCCATTGCACCACAGCGGGAGCTCCTAATGTTTAAACAGTTTATGGCCGCACTGGCAGCATATGCAAGTTCCTGGGCCAGGGACTGAATCTGAGCCACAGCTGTGACCTGTGCCACAGCTGAGGCAACGAACCCTGGATCCCTTAACCCACTGCGCTGGGGGCTGGGATCGCACCCACACCTCTGCAGCGACCCAAACTGCTGCAGTTGGCTGCACACAGAAGGGCCTGAACAAGCCAGGGCCTCTAGGTCCTGGCAGTGAGGTAGTGGGCCTGGAGGGGCAGGCAGCCACAGCAGGACCCCCGGCGGGCGGGGCAGATGGGGACAGGTCTGTGTTTGGGCTCAGGGACCGCTAGGCTCAGCGGGAAGACGGCAGGCCCCACGTCACGCACGCTGGAGGGCCCCTGTGGGCCCTGGGCTTGGCAATAACACTGCCATGGGGAGCAAAGCCAGATGCGCTCCCTGCCCTGATGCTGTCCATTCCTCGGGCCCAGTGTCCCCCCAGCCTGTAGCGGCCTTGGCCCGGGGCAAGGAGCAGAGAAGCGCAGTAGGACCTGTTTCTCATCTTTTGTCAAGTCTCATCTCTGCTGGTTTGAACCCAACTCCTCTGCCTTCCGGCGAGTCATTTGCGCCTGTCAGGAAATAATTGCTGGCTTGAGCATTCCCACAAGGGAGCTGGGGCTTCCCACAGCTTGTGGTTCTGCGCAGGGACTGAACTTGGAATTGCCTGTCTGGGCAGAGGGGGCTGAGCACGGCCCCTGGCGATTCTCCTTCACGCACGAGTAATGGGGTGTTTCACTGTCCTTTGCAGCAGCAGCTTGCCTGGTGTTGAACGGTGGCGGGTTTGTGTGTGTGCTACACGTTCCCATACTTACGCACATACTCTTACGTCCACACTCACGCCCGTCAAACGTGTGCAAATATCCACACCCTCAATCACATCTCTGCAAACCTGCATTCACACAAAAGCAACACAAGCATGTACGTGTACAGACCTGTATTCACACGCAAGCACACAGCTGTACGGCAGGGCCACCCACGGGGCCCTAGCATTCTTTAAATAAGGTGATGTCTTGGGTGTTTGTGCTTCTCAGATGTGGGGTGGTGGGAGCGCCGGTGGGGATGCTGGGTGGGTGGGGGTAGGTCCTGAGCCCTCGAGTGAGTTTCTGAGTTCTTGTTCTGGGACCATTGATCCTTTCTCAGGGGACGCGTGGGCTCCTGCTCTGAGCTTCCAGGCTTCTTCCTGGAGTTTCTGCGGCAGTTTGAGCTGAGAGAATTGCTTCAACTGATTCTTCCTTCTACCTGCGCTTGGAAAGAGAGGGCAGAGTGCCTTTTTTTGGGTGTACCTCGGGGGTGTCCCCTCCTTGTTCTCTTCTTCAGCATTGACCCCTCCCCCATCTAAGGGCCGGGTGTGTGTGTGTGTGTGTGTGTGTGAAGGAATCCGGTCCTGCAGGCTTTCCAGCGGCTGCGGGAGACCCCCCAGGACTGGCTGCTCTGAGCAGGGACTTAGCAGAACCTCAGGGCCTGGCAGTGGGCTGGTGAGGCTGGACACTGCGGTCCAGATGCCGTCTGTACCCTGTCTCTGAAATACCTCTAGCCCCCCAGCCCTCTATTCCTGGCGTCTCCCAGCTGAGCCCGAGGCTGCCTGTTGGAGCCAGAAGGACTGTGAATCTGGCTGTTCTGGGGACATCTCTGAGTTTTCTGCTGAATTCAGCCAGAACACCTACAGTGTACACGGTGAGCACAAATGAATGAATGACCAATGTGCCAGGTGCTGTGCTGGGGACCAAGAGACAGATCAGACTCAGACTTTTGTCTCCAGGAGCTCAGTCTAGAGAGGCAGCCAGCCCCGGATAGCAGCATAAGAGGGAGGGGGAGTAGTGTGTGTGCATGTGTGCACGTGTGTACCTCTACCTTAGTCTTGGCCACAAGGGGACATTAGCCTGGAACTCAGCAGCCTCCGTATGGCAGGGGCATCAGCCAGGAAATCTGACAGCGGGTGGGGTGGGTTATGAGGTTGTGCCAAGAGGAGGACGGAAGGGAAGGGTGCCCCAGGATGGAGCTTACCACCTGCCACCTGCCACGCCAGGGCATCACATGCCTCAGCTCCATGGTTCCTCAATACCTCTTTGAAGGACGTCAGGCCATCTTCTGGCTGGGGAACGTGAAGATCAGAGAGGTTCTGTCATTTTTCTCAGAATACACAGGCAGTAACTATAAGCCAGCTTGAGCCTAGCTCTTCTGGACTTTGAAGGTCAAGTCTGCTTCCCACGGCCACTCCTGGACTTTCTCGTCTCCTGCTGTCCTCACACAATTTGGATGGGACAGGAGGAGGCCTGGAGCTGAGGGCAGTCTTCCCTGGGCCTCAGTTTCCTCATCCATCAAAAGAGCAATAATAGGAGTTCCCGTCATGGCTCAGTGGTTAACGAATCCAACTAAGAACTGTGAGGTTGCAGGTTCGATCCCTGGCTTTGATCAGTGGGTTAAGGACCCGGCGTTGCCGTGAGCTGTGGTGTAGGTTGCAGATGCGGCTCGGATCCCGCGTTGCTGTGACTGTGGCGAAGGCCAGCAGCTACAGCTCCTGTTAGACCCCTAGCCTGGGAACCTCCACATGCTGCCGGTGTGGCCGTAGATAAGGCAAAGAGACCAAAAAAAAAAAAGAAGAGCAATAATAAAACTAGTTATCTCATAGACTCATCCACTGAGCACTTGACACCTAGGTGCTGGAGACCTTGTAAGAGCAGCACAAATAATAGCTATTCTTCCTGTCTTTGTCTGTTCTTAGGGTTCACACGGGACGCAGGACCCGCTGCCCCTCTTCTAGTCCAGCGCCTTCTGGTCTGACTTTGGAGAGAGGCGAGGCCTGCACTGCCTTCACCCTGGGGAAACCAGGACTTCCCTGACTCCCACTCCAGCTCTGACTGGGGGCAAGGCAGGTAATGACAGGTGAGGCAGGAGGAGGAAGGAAGCAGAGAGAAGGAGGAAGTGACTCACCAACCGCAACAAAGCCCGTCTCCCCGAGAGGAAACAGTGGCCAGAGAGTGAAGGCACCTGCGAGCTCTTGGGGGGTGTGAGCCGAGGGCTGGCGTGGGCTGTTGGGGCATCTGGGGGGCCTGGCTGGGGCCTCTGGGGAGCTCCCTGCAGCCTGCGAGGTAGGTGCAGCTCCTGTGAGGGTGAGGATTGAGCTATGGGGTTGGTGCAGAGCCCTGTTCTTCCTTTTGTCTCTGGGGACCAAGACGTGTGTTTCTCTGGGTGTCCGGGGCTTGGGAGAAGCCCATGATTGAGTGGACAGCCTTGCTTTTTCTAGAAATAAATTTTATTGGCATATGGTTGACTTACAAAGTTATGCAAGGTGTACAGCAAAGTGAATCAGTCATACACGTAACGTATATCCGTTCCTTTTCAGATTCTTTCCCCATGTAGGTTATTACACAATATCTACTAGATTACCATGTGTTATATAGTAGGTCCTTGTTACCTAGCTATTCTTTTTTAAAATTTTTTGAAATGATTTTTTTTTTGTCTTTTTGCCTTTATCTAGAGCTGTACCCGTGGCATATGGATGTTCCAGGCTAGTGGTCTAACAGGAGCTGTAGCTGCCAGCCTTCGCCACAGCCACGGCAACGCCAGATCCTTAACCCACTGAGCAAGGTCAGGGATCGAACCTGCAACCTCATGGATCTTAGTCGGATTCGTTAACCACTGAGCCACAGCGGGAACTCCAAAATGATTTTTGTTTTTTTCTATCATACCTGGTTTACAGTGTTCTGTCAATTTTCTCCTGTACAGCAAGGTGACCCAGTCACACATACCTATTGACGTTTTTTTTCTCACATTATCATGCTCCATCGTAAGTGACTAAATAACAGTTCCCAGTGCTATACAAAGCCAGTAGTTTGCATCTGTTAACCCCAAATTCCCAGTCTATTCCCACTCCCTTCCCCTCCCTCTGGGCAACCACAAGTCCATGATTTTCTTTTCTGTGGAAAGGTTCATTTGTGCTGTATATTAGATTCCAGATATATATGATGACATACGGTATTTGTCTTTCTGACTTCACTCAGTATGAGAGTCTCTAGTTCCATCCATGTTGCTGTAAATGGCATTATTTTGTTCTTTTTTATGGCTGAGTAGTAATCCACTGTGTATATGATATCCACTGTGTATTATATCCACATCTTCTTAATCCATTCATCTGTCAATGGACATTTAGGTTGTTTCCATGTCCAATCTATTCTATATATGGTAGTGTTTATATGTCAGTCCCAACACCCTAATTTATCTCTCCTTTCTCATGTTTCCCCTTTGATAACCATATATTTGTTTTCAAAATCCTCTGTTTTGTAAGTTCTTTTGTATCATTTGTATTAGAGTCCACATATTATTGATCTCATATGATAATTTGTCTTTCTCTGTCTGCCTTACTTTATTTAGTATGATAATTTCTAGGTCCATACATGTTGCTGTAAATGGTATTAGGTATTCTTTTTTTCTGGCTGAGTAATATTCCATTGTGTATGTGGACATCTTCTTTATCCAGTCCTCTGTTGATGGACATTTAGGTTGCTTCCTTGTTGTGGCTATTGTAAATAGTGCTGCGATGAACACTGGGGGTGCAGGTATCTTTTCAAATTATGGTTTTGTCCAGATAGATGCCCAGGCATGGGATTGCTGGATCATATGATAGTTGTATATTTAGTTTTTTAAGGAACCTCCATACTGTTCTCCATAGTGGTTGTACCAGGTTATATTCCCACCAACAATGTAGGAGGGTTCCCTTTTCGCCACACCTTGTTCAGCATTTACTGTTTGTAGATTTTGATGATAGCCATTCTAACTTGTATGAGGTGATACCTCATTGTAGTTTCGATTTGCATTGCTCTAATAATTTGCGATGTTGTGCATCTTTTCATGTGCTTTTTGGCAATCTCTCCACCTTCTTTGGAGAAATGTCTTTTAGAGCTTCTGACCAACCTTCCTTCCTTTCTTCCTTTCTTTCTTTCCTTTCTTTCTTCCTTCCTTTCTTCCTTTCTTTCTTTCTTTCTTTCTTTCTTTCTTTCTTTCTTTCTTTCTTTCTTTCTTTCTTTCTTTCTTTCTTTCTTTTGCTTTTTAGGGCTGCACCCAAGGTATATGCAAGTTCGCAGGCTAGGGGTTGAATGTGAGATACAGCTGCTGGCCTACATCACAGCCAGAGCCACATTAGATCCTTAACCCACTGAGAGAAGCTAGGGATCAAACCTGCATCCTCATGGATACTATTCGGGTTTGCTTCCGCTGTACCCCAACAGGAACTCCCTGACCATCTAAAAAAAAATTTTTTTTTTTTTTGTATAAAGCTGTATGAGATGTTTGTATATTTTGGAGATTAACGCCTTGTCGGTTGCTTCATTTGCAAAGATTTTTTCCCATTCTGTGGGTTGTCTTTTCGTTTTGTTTATGGTTTTCTTTGCGGTTCAAAAGCTTTTAAGCTTAATTAGGTCCCCTTTGTTTATTTTTGTTTTTGTTTTCATTATTCTAGGAGGTGAATCAAAAAAGATATTGCTGCAATTTATGTCAGAGTGTCTGCCTATGTTTTCCTCTAAGAGTTTTATAGTATCCGGTCTTTTGTTTAGGTCTTTAATCCATTTTGAGTTTATTTTTGTGTATGGTGTTATAGGGCGTTGCAATTTCATTCTTTTACATGCAGCTGTCCAGTTTTCCCAGAACCACTTATTGAAGAGGCTGTCTTTTCTTCATTGTGCATTCTTGCCTTCTTTGTCCGTATTAATTGACCATAGATGCGTGGGTTTATTTCTGGGCTTTCTATGCTGTTCCACCGATCTATATTTCTGTTTTTGTACCAGTACCATGGGCAGTCTGCTCTTTAAGGCTCCATTAAAGGGCTTGACTCCTGTGGCTCCTGTCCAGAGAGGGCACTCTCCTGGCTCAGTTTGCACAGCACAGCGAGGATTCTCCCCCCCCCCCCCCCCCCCCCCCCCCCCGCGCGCGCGCTCTTCTCAGTCCTTGGCCTGGCTTTAAAAAACTGAGATGGGCGAGGGAAGCCCAGGCCCGCCGATCTCTCAGGGAGCTGGAGTCTGGGAGGGGGTGTGGCGCCGAGAGCACTCGCTTCTTTCGCCTGCCAGCGAGGCTGCATGTAGGGTTTGGGGATCTTCCAGAACGAGACGAACTAATGACAAGGGAAGAGGAACTGGCTTCCCAGGCAGTCTCCCCCGCCCCAAACTTTTCCTCCCAGGCAGAAGGTGGGCGGGCGAAGGGAGGAAGCGGGGCTGGGGAAGGTGGGGGCCAGCCGTTCCCTCCCCGCCTAGCCGCCGCGGCTCTGGAATGCCAATCGGGACGCGGTTTGGTGAGTGTGTCTTTAAATCCAAGCCCCCCCGCCCCTTAGGAGGCTGGGGCCGAGGCACGAGCTGGCCGGGCGGCGGCGGGCGCGTTGATTGGCGGCCCGGCCGGGTCCGCCCCTCGGCGTGGGGGTCGCGGGGCGTGAGGAGCCGGGCGGCGCGCTCCGGCTAGGGCAGCTCCCTTCGCCGGCGAGCGCGGGCTCCCGTTCTCCTGGCCTCGTCTTGTCGCGCCTGGCTTGCCAGCCTCCGGAGCCGCCTCTGCCCACGGATGGGCTGGGGAAGTTGGGAGGAGCGAGCCGGAGCCCGCGCCGGGCGCGCCCCGCTGCTGCCTGATTCGGCGCCCGCAGTCCGGGCGCAGCGCACCGGCCGCAGGAGCGCGGATGCCCCCCGGAGCGGTGGGCTGGCAGGTACCGACGCGTCTGGACCCGGGACTGGGGAGGGAGGGCTGATTCGGGAGTCATCTGGGAACTCCCGGTCGGGGGCTGCTCCGACCACGCACTTCCCATCCCCCAGAGCGCACGCCCACCTGGGTTCCGCGGACTGGAGAGGTCCTGGGCCCCCGTCCAAACCCACAGGGAACTGGGGCCTGGGAGAGAAGCGGAGCCGCACCAATTAAACAGTGAGGAGTAGTTGAGTCTTTCTATTTGGCTGGTCCTGGATAATACCCACTTCCTCCGGGAGGTTTCCCTCGGCCTGGGGTAGATGTGGGCTGGCGACACCTCCACTCTTCATGGCTAGGCCTGGGGGCAAGACCGGTAAACTGGGCTTCCTGTGCAGCTGTGGGCAGGGAAGCAGCTTCTTGAGCCACACCTGGCGCCCTGGGCGCATCTTCAGAGGCTTGAGGTCCACGGCGCCGGAAGGGTTCAGCGGTCCCCGCGGGTACAAGCTTTGATGCTGGGCCTCCTCTCACTCTCTCCCTCTGTAGGCCTGGGTCTCCCAGGGGAGCACCCTTGGGGTTTTTCCCCAAGGGGCAAGTGGCCTGTCAGAAAAGCGGAGTGCGGTGTGTGGGAAACGGCTGCCCTGGACTCTTGAAAGTAACTAGGATGATTGGCATGTGTTCTCTTTTGGGGAGTCAGAAATGGAAGAAAAGCTCCCCGACTTCAGGAAGCTTCCCAGCTTCTCTGCTCTCTCCACCAGAGTTCCAGGCACCAAGTCCTTGGCTTCCTGCAGAGCAACCTGGTCCCAGGGACAGAGTGCTTAAATGCCAGGCACTGGGCTCTGCCAGGGAGAATGGGGAAGACAGTATGTGAGGGAGACAGTATGTGAACACAGAGAAAGTTCGTGCATATTGGGTTTCCATACTGCTTCCAGACAAATAATATTAGTGGAAATACCAAAAGGCTACACGTGATTAATTGCTGAATGAGTGACACAGGCTGGATCACTAGGGAGCTGGGGTCCAGTTCTCGTGCAGCCATGCAAGTATGTTTAAAATGTTCTGGCTCTGTACCCTTCCTTTCTTCTTACCCTGCTAGTCGTTAGGACCTCTCACCCCCTTCACAGACAGGGGTCAGCAGTGGTGTTCCCCAGCCCCACTCCCAGGTGGGTTCTTTGCTTTTGTTTTTTCTTTCTCTCTCTCTCTTTTTTTTTTTTTGGTCTTTTGTCTTTTTAGGGCTGCACCTGTGGCATATGGAGGTTCCCAGGCTAGGGGTTGAATCAGAGCTGTAGCTGCTAGCCTGCACCACAGCCACAGCAACCCCAGATCCCAGCCTTGTCTGCGACCTACACCACAGCTCGAGGCAATGCTGGATCCTTAACCCACCGAGTAAGGCCAGAGATTGAACCCACGTCCTCATGGATACTAGTCGGGTTCGTTAACCACTGAGCCACGATGGGAACTCCTGTTTTTGTTTTTTCTTACCGGCAGATTTCTGAAGAAGCGTATTTGGTTTCTGGGGTTAGGCTGACCACAGGACTCTCTCAGCCTCCCTGGGGTTCCTGAGGTTTGGGGTCTTGATCCAGCCTTACAGGAGGAAGTCCTCACTTCCTTTCTGAAGAGCCTGTCACAGGGTGGCTGGGGATGAGCCTGGCAGGCTGGAGGCCCTGAGCCAGACACTGTTTCCTGTGAGTGCAGACAGTCTTCCCTTTGCTGGCCGCGGGGGTGAGAGTTGGGGTGTTGGAGGTGGGCGGACCTGGCAAGGCTGCTTTAAGGTGAGTGGTACGTAGGGCATCACTCATCTCACCTCTGAGGCCCTGCTGTGTGTAGGGCTCAGCCCCCTCCCCCAGCGTCCCTGGCAGGTCTCTGTTTTTCTGGAACACTTTGCAGAGTTGGCGGCGTGCTCATGCCCGTGGCCTTGGGCGCCCTTCTGGGGGTGGGAGTTGCTGAGCTCACCCTTTAGCCCTTGGTCAGCACCATGAGCACGTGGGGGAACACACCCACCTGCCTCCAGGTAGGTGGCACGCACAGGGTTACCGGGGCACGGGTGGGGAATGCTGGCATGGGCAGAGACGTGCCCGCGTGCTCAGGTTTATAGCCGCGTGGGCAGGGACAGGCAGGTACAGCTGGATGGGGAGGCAGACACAGGCAGACAGTGGAGGCGGGCCAGCCACTCGGGGCACAGACACGGGAGTGCAGGGGCGGACAGTGTGAGCGTGGACCACGCACGGGCTGCAGATCCTGTGCAGATGGTTCTACTCGGGCATGGAGATTTGGCTCATGGAAGTGGACAGACACATGGGCGAGTTCATGGGAGCACAGACATAGCTGTGAGCTGATGTTCACGGGCATGAGACATGGAGCCGCATGAATGTGACTTGAGCCGCTGGGCAGTAATGGAGTTGGCTGTGAACCCCTGGAGCATGGACCCTCGTACCTGCTGAGTCACCTGGCTGTGAGGTCGGGACACAGGGGTGGGAACCGAGAAGGAGTCCAAGGCACGTGCTGCTCAGTTATCCGTGTGACTGTGGCAGCGGAACCTGAAAGTTGACCTGTTTGGGGTGGGGGCGGTGCAGGTGCTGCGTGGTATGGCTTCATTTCTAGACTCCCACTTTGGGGTCTGAAGATCCCAAAGGGCTCAGTATTCTCTCTGTCGCCCTTAGAGTCCTTTGACTTCCTTACTCCCTGACTTACAGGACCGTGTGCACACCTGCGACACCAGCAGGGGCTCCTCAGACTTTGAGGCTCAACTCCCCTGGTTCTCCAGAGCTTCCTGAAGTGTGGCAGCCAGGGGGGTGGGGGAAGAACCTGGCTGGGGACTCCCCTTCTGAGCCCAGGCCTGCGGGTTTCCGGCAGGGAAGGGACAGTCCCAGGGAGAGAGAAAAAGTAGACATGCCCAGGGGTCTTTCATGAGACCCTGGGCTGGGGTGGGAAAGCACCCCCCCCCACTTCTGACTGTGGCCCAGCCTGGAGATGTGGGGGATATAGCTGGACACTAACTCATCGTGTGACCTGGGCAAGTTAGTTACCTGCTGCCTTAACTAACTCATCTTTAACTCTTCACTGTGAGAGAATCAGTGGAAAGCATGTGGCCCAGGGTCTGGTGCGGTGCAGACGCTGAGGTGGTGGAGCTTTCCCCTGTAGCCAGGACTCCCCAGAGCTACTTCGGCACCCAGGTGCCTGGCCCTGGGAAGGCTGGCAGGCCAGGTCCTTCTGGTTTGAAAGCTGGAGGGCTTTGTCCTCACTTCCTGCCCACCAGTGGCTCCTTAGTCCTGTGGGACCTCTGCATGCTTGCAGGCGGGGTGCATGAAGCTTGGGCCTGTGCCCGCCGGGCCTCTGGGAGGGGAGCCAGTGGGTTGCTAAGAATAGTCCCAAATTATGGCTCTGCCTCCCAGCGGGCAGCCATGCACCTCCTGGGTCTGGGCCAAGGGCCTTGCAGATGGGCCTTTCATTTTTCCTGTAACTGGCACTCAGCATGGGAGCAGCTCGGGAGCAGCAGGCCGGGTCTGGGAGGAGGCCCTGCTGCTTTTCCTGGGTGTGTGGCTGGGATCTGCGGAAAGAGAAGGCCCGGGGAGAACTGGCTTTTCAGATCTCTGAATTCCACTTACACTCAGAGCTTGTCCTGACAGCCGATCTCCTTCCTACCCCTCAGCAGACCTGTAGTGATTAATAAGAACTTGACTAAGAATATGAATGTGTCTATCTATAATTGAATCACTTTGTTGAACAACAGAGACGATCACTTTGTCAATCAACTATACTTCAGTAAAACTTAAAACAAAAAACCAGAAAACTTCATGTTAAACTGTGTCACAACGATCCCCATCCCCCCCCACCCCAAAGGAACAAGTTCCATGATAGAGCCCTGTTAAAAAAGAAAAAGATTAGGAGTTCCCATCGTGGCTCGGCGGAAACGAATCTGATTAGGAACCATGAGGTTGCTGGTCTCACTCAGTGGGTTAAGGATCCGGCTTTGCCGTGAGCTATGGTGTAGGTTGCAGACGCGGCTCAGATCCCGCGTTGCTGTGGCTGTTGCTGTGGCTGTGGCCGGCACCTTAGCTCCAATTAGACCCCTAGCCTGGGAGCTTCCACTTGCTGCAGGTGCAGCCTGAAAACAACAAAAGGCAAAAAAAAGGGAAAAAGATTACTGGGTCTGGAGCCAGACCGCTAGGGTCTGAATTTTGGCTTTCTCCCTCTTTAGCTTTGTGGTGCCATCAGCTCGCTTAACCTCTGTGTGCCTGATTTCCTTGTGTAACAGGATTAATGATAGTAACTCCCTTATAAGAATGTCATAAGGATGAAAGGAGGCGGCACATGGAGGCCCTAGGGGTAGTATGTGGCTCATTGTAAGTGCTCTTTAGGTGCCACTCTTGCCATGATTCTAGTTTTCTCAGCAGAGGAAGAGAGCTTTGAGGCCACAGAGGCCGGGTGCTCGCACAGTGCCTCATGGCGATGGCATCTTGGTTGGGGTTCCTGGCCTTTCCTGGCCCCGGGTTCAGTCTGAGGTACAGGGGACCAAAGGTGAATGAGACTGAGCCCCTTGCCAGGTGAGAGAGGCACCTTATGCCGCACCCCACTGCTTCCTTCTTGGGGCCCGGGCAGCTATGGTTGTAGCTGGAAGGAGGGGAGGGCTTGCCAGGGGACGAGGTGGCGCGTCAGGTGGGCTTTGAAGGATGGCCAAGAGTTTGCAAGGATGAGAACCGCTTCCCTAGCAGAATGAGCGGCCCGTGCAGAGATGTGACAGCTTGATGTGTTTGGGGAACGTGGCGCAGATCCACAGATCTGGGTGGGGTCACCTTCAGCACTTCCGGCCTGTCGGGAGAGACCTTGCTGGGACCTGCTGTCCCTCCCACGCTGGGCTCTGAGGCAGCCTGGTGTCCCTGTTAGGACACAAGCTGGAGGCCTGGCCTTCCACATTCTTTTCTATTTTCCTTTTTTTTGTTTTTTTTTTTTTTGTCTTTTCCAGGGCCACACCCGCAGCATATGGAGGTTCCCAGGCTAGGGGTCTAATCGGAGCTGTAGCCATCGGCCTCGCCACAACCACAGCATCGCAGGATCTGAGCCGTGTCTGCAACCTACACCACAGCTCACGGCAACGCCGGGTCCTTAACCCACCGAGCGAGGCCAGGAATCGACCCTGCAGCCTCATGGTTCCTAGTCGGATTCATTAACTACTGAGCCACGACGGGAACTCCTCCACTTTCTTTTAAGGAATCGCGTTCACCGTCCTCGCATTCCCAGGGGACACACTCCCCCCTCATCCTCTTATACATGCCCACCAGCCCTCCCGGGGGCCTCTCTTTTTTGAGCTGGGTCTTCAGACTGCTCCCACCCCAGTATCGACATGTCTACTTTTGCTCTTGGCTGAGGAGACCCATAGGTTAATCATGGGTCCCCCCCAACCCGGGAATGAACCGAAGCCTTTGAAACCTCTCCTAAGGAGTGAATGTCTAATAGTGGAATTCCTGGACCTTGGAAGGTGTTTTATTTCCTGTAACTGACCAGTAGACTGGCTGTAGATCTGAGGGGTGCCCCTGCTTGGGCTGGGGGCTGGGGCACTCTGATGAGGGAGAGACACGGGGCGTCTGGGGTTACCTCCATGCCGGTGGCAGGCCATGGGAGCAGCTGGGAACTGGGCGTGCCGCCGCTGACCCCACGGGCTCCCAGGGAGCAGGGCTTTTGGAAATTCCAGGAGGGAGGGCGGGTGTGGTGCCCAGCTGGCTCTGGGTCCACGGCTTCCCGCCCTGCCCATGAGAAATGGCCCCACTGCCAAGAGGTTAGGTCGGGGGCATGCAGCGGGGAGAGAAGCGGGTGCCCTCAGATGACCTCAGACTTTGCCAGCCTCTGCATCCTGGCAGGCCGTGTGGCCTCCTTGTGGGCCTTCTCCAGGGTGGAGGGCGGCGACACTGGGCGGTTTTGGAAGGTTCTGTTGAGAAAGCATGAGGGGACTGTCTCCCCTTTTCTTTTCCTTTTCCTGGAACTGCAGACCCCAGGAAGGAGTCAGCCCCTCGGGTACTGGTCACAGAGCGGCTGGTGGATGTGTCCGCTTTGATGGCTGCACTGTAGTTTCTGAGTCTTTCTCCTGCATCCCTGAGGTTGTTGCTGGCCCCTCAACTCCCCAGGGCCCTGATTGGCGGGGCCGAGGAGACCTCATCCAGCTGTGGCTGGCTCTCCTGTGCCTCTGGGTGGATTTGTGTAGTTTTGATTGAGGGTATGGACGGCATCGCATTTGGTCCATGGTCCTGGGGGGGCCCCCTTTCTCACTGAGCCCTTAGCCTAGGAGGGTGCTCCCAGCACTGCCATCTGCCATCCCTGAGCCGAGGGCCGAGAGGTGGGGCCCTGGACCCTGCAAACAGCTTCCTCCCTCCCCTGGTTCCAAGCTGGGGCTCAGTCAGGCTTTGGGGAGACAGAAGGAAGGCTTCCTGGAGGTGGTCAGTTCCGAGCAGGTTTCTGGAGGAGCGAGGCTTTGGGACAGAAGGGGTCAGCGTGTCCTGGTGCAGCCGCCGTGGCAGCTGGGCGTCCCGGCGGACGTGCACGCCTGCTTGCTCCATCACCGCCTCCCACCCGGCAGCTGCCAGCGGGGGCTTCCTCTTCCTGTCTCTGTGAGGTGTCTGGCCGGAAGGGACAGGCCCAAGGAGAGGGAGATTTGCTGCGTCGACAGAAGATGGACCGTTGAGGCTTCCCCTCTTGTTACAGCGGGAGTTGCTCCTTGCTGAGGCAGACTGCTCTGGGCAGCGTGCTTGAAGTCTCACCGATAGGGACCCTGTCCTAGGTGGCTGGCTGTGCTGGGTACAGGACGGGGATGTCTGCTGCCGCCCCAGGAGGGGGGCCACCTGTGCTGAGATTTGCCTGCTCCTGGCTCTGCACCCCAACCCCAGCCAGCTGGGTCACTGAGGCTCCAAATCCATAGTGTCCGTGCTTCTTTGCACGACCTGTCATTGATGAATATATGTCTGAATCACATTCCCTGCATACTTACTGACAGTGGTCGTTTTCATTGTTTTCAAGTTCTTCCTAATTTAGTAATTCAAAATAGTGCCTTAATACTGTTGTGTGAAGTGGATTCGAGGAGCTAGGAATCCTGCATTGTGGTGTTCTCAGGCAGCCACCTGCTCACCCAGGGTGGGCTGGGCTTGTCACTTAGAGTTTTGTTTTAGCCTCTGTCTCCTGAGCCCTGGGGGGCAGCATAGGAGGGAGAGTGGAGTGGGCCTGGAAGGGAAGCCATCAATAGGTGGGTTTGTTGATTTCCCTGTGATTTCCCCTGCTTAATGCTGCTCAAACTTGGGTCGACACCCCCCCCCCCGCTTTAAAACTAGCCTTATTGAGATTTTAACTCATATGCCACACAATTCACCCATTCAAAGTGCACAGTTCAGTAGCTCTTAGTGTATTCACAGAGTTGTACATCTGTCACTACAGGACTCATTTTAAACATTTTCATCAACCCCAAAAGATCCCCTGTACCCATTAGTCATCACTCCCCACCCCACAAGTCCACTTTCTGCCTCTGTAGATTTGCTTGTTCTGGACATTTCACACAAATGGAATCATAAGTACATGTTTTTTTGTGGACTCCCTTTTAAAGGAAAAAATAAAAGCCTTGCTTGTTGATTTACGTTTTCTCACAATGTAAGTGTACAGATGTAAAACTAGGTATAAGTGCTTAGACTTACATAGTTTTTATATAACCATAAAGCCAACATGAAGTAAAACTAGAGTGAAACAGTAAAGCCAGAAAGCCGACCCGTTTCAAATGAACAGTGTTCGTTTAATTGGAAAGATGTGAATTGAAGTGAAATCGCCGATGTTGGGTTGACAGCAGAGAGCTGGCCTGTTTCCCCTGCCTCTGTCACTTGTGCCTGCTGTGCAGAGTGGCCTTCATGAAGTTCCGGCTGGCCGGCGGTTGGGGGTCATTCTGATTACACTTGTCCCTTGGTAGCATCCTGGGGGGGAGGTGGAACTGGTTTCAGGACCCCCACGGATACCAAAGCCGCGATGCTCAAGTGACTTGAGTAAAATGGCTTAGTATTTGCATATAGCCTAAGCACATCCTCTTCTGTCTGTTAAATCTATCTCTCCACTACTTATAATACGTAATAGAATGTGAATGTGATGTAAATAGTTGTAAATACAATGTAAATACTATGTAAATAGTTGCCAGTGCACAACAAATCCAAGTTTTGCTTTTTAGAACTTTCTAGGATTTTTTTTCCCCCAAGTATTTTTGACCTGAGGTTAGTTGAATCTGAGGAGCAGAACTCAAAGACTTGGGTGGCTGACCCCACTCACATTTGAGCCTAAACTGCCAGTGAGTTTCCCCAAATGCCTGTTTTAATAGTGCATCACTTGATAACCTGGAAAACTGGCTCGTTTGATCGAAGACAGGGTGAAATATTGGCGCCTCTGAAATCTGCATCTAATGGCTCTTAAACTCAATTCCTCCAAGAATCTGACACAAACAGAGATGGGCTTTGCTCAGTTCTCAGGCCTCTCTCAACAAGAACAGGGTCCTGACTGCTGAAAGGCCAGGCCTTTGCATTGGGCACGTCCAGGCTGCCAGGGGCTCTGGGCAGCTCAGTTCTCCACCCCACCCCCCCTTCTTTTACTTGAACCACAACCTCTGGCTGTGCTGTGTGCAGGGGTGTCATCTGGCCTCCAAGGAGGAGGAACTGGATTACTAATGCAGGAGCCGACTCTGTCCCCAAATTGCACGCGGCCCCAAATTGTGAGATGGTCACTTCGATGACCTAGGGCCTACTCATTACTTTTTTTTAAGTTGAGGTAAAATTCATATAAATATAAAATTAACTGTTTTAAAGTGTGCAATTCAATGGTGTTTAGCACAGCCACAAAGTTGTGCGACCGTCACTTCTCCCTAGTTGCCAAACATTAAAAATTTGTTGAATTTTATTGTCGTAAGAACACTTAACCCCAGGAGTTCCCATCATGGCTCAGTGCTCAGCGAACCCGACTAGCATCCATGAGGATGCGGGTTTGATCCCTGCCCTCGCTTAGTGGGTTAAGGATCCGGCGTTGCCTTTAGCTGTGGTGTAGGTTGCCGACGCGGCCTGGATCCCACGTTGCTGTGGTTGTGGCGTAGGCCAGCGGCTACAGCTCTGATTGGACCCCCAGCCTGGCATCCTACCTTTTTGTCTTTTTAGGGTGTGACCCTAAAAAGACAAAAAAAAAAAAAAGAGCACTTAACCCCAGAACTCCTCTCTTAACAAAATTTTAAGGATATGATATCTTTTTTTTTCTTTCTTTTTATGGCTGCACCTGCAGCATATGGAGGTTCCCAGGCTAGGGGTTGAATCAGGGTTGCAGCTGCTGGCCTACACCACAGCCACAGCAGGACCGGGTCTGCGTCTGTGACTTATGCCACAGCTCACAGCAACGCAGGATCCTTAACGCACTGAGCGAGCCCAAGGTTTGAATCCGTATCCTCATGGCAGCTGCATCGGGTTCTTAACCCACGGAGCCACAATGGGAACTCCTAATATCTTATTTTTAACTGTGAGGACAGTGGTGTGCAGCAGATCTCAAGAGCTTATTCACCTTGTTTAATTGAAACTTTATGCTTCTTCCCTCCCCCTCTCCCCCAGCCCCCGGCAACCACTCTTCCACTCTGCGTCTATGGCTTTGACTGTTTTAGATACCTCATATGTAAGTGGAAGTATGCAGTATTGTCTGTGACTAGCTTATTTCACTCAGCATAATGTCCTCAAGGTTCATCCATGTTGTAGCATATTGCAGAATTTCCTTCTTTTTAAAGGCTGAATAATATTCCATCGTGCATATGTACCTCATTTTCTTTATCCTTTCATCCATCAATGAACGCTTGTGTTGCTTCTACCTTTTGGCTGTTATTCTAGTGCTGTAGTGAACATGATCTGCTAATACCTGTTTTGAGACCCTGATTTCAGTTCTTTTGGATAAATACCTGAAGTGGAATTGCTGGATCATCTGGCAATGCTGTTTTTAAGATTTTTCTTTTTCTTTTTAAGGCTGCACCTGCGGCATATGGAGGCTAGGGGTCCAATCGGAGTGGTAGCTGCCAGCCTACACCAAAGCCACAGCAACGCCAGATCCGAGCCGCATCTGTGACCTACACCACAGCTCACGACAACGCTGGATCCTTAACCCACTGAGCGAGGCCAGGGATCGACCCTGCAACCTCATGGTTCCTAGTCGGATTCGTTTCTGCTGCTCCATGACGGGAGCTCCTGTTTTTAAATTTTATGAGCTGCTATGCTGTTTTCCATAATGGTTGTGTGGTATTGCATTCTCATTGACAGCATGCTAGGGTTCTAATTTCCCCGCATCCTTGCCAACACTTTTCTCTTTTTTTGTTGGTTTTTTTTTGTTTGTTTTGATAATAGCCATCCTGACAGGTGTGAGGTAATAGCTCATTGTGCTTTTGATCTGCATTTCCTTGATGATTAATAATATTCAGCATCCGGAGTTCCCGTCGTGGCTCAGTGGTTAACGAATCCGACTAAGAACCATGAGGTTGCGGGTTCGATCCCTGGCCTTGCTCAGTGGGTTAAGGATCCGGTGTTGCTGTGAGCTGTGGTGTAGGTTGCAGACGCGGCTCGGATCCCTCGATGCTGTGGCTGTGGCGAAGGCCGGCAGCTATAGCTCCTGTTAGACCCCTAGCCTGGGAACCTCCATAGGCTGTGGGTGCGGCTCTACATAAAGGCAAAAAGACAAAAAAAAAATTCAGCATCCAAAACCTTTTCATCGCCCCAAAGGAAACTGTGTCTATTAAACAGTCTCTCCTGATGCTCCCGTCTCCCCAGCCCCTGGCAACCAGCAATCTGCATTCTGTCTCTATGGATTTACCTATTTTGAGTACTTCATAAATGGACTCATATAATATGCAACTTTTTGTGTCTGGCTTTTTTCACTTGGTGTAATATCATCAGAGTTCATCTTTATTGTAGCGTGTATCAGGGCTTCGTTTCTTTTTATAACTGAATATCAATTCACATTTGAGTAGAGACTTAAATAAAGGCACATGGCGAGCCCTATGCAAAGGCCCTGAGGTGGGGATTGCAGAGGCCATGAGGGGCCCGTTTGGCTGGAACAAGGTGAACCAGAGGGCGAGTACCAGATGGAGGCACCCTGGAGGCTGGAGTGAGGACACTGGCCTTCACTGTAGGTAAATGAGGAATGCCTCATTTTATTTCTCCATTTATCACTTGGACGTTTGGATTGTTCCTGCCTTTTGGCTGTTGTGACCAGAGCATTCATGTACGAGTCTTTGTTTGGATACCTAGGAATGGAGTTGCTGGGTCATGTTTTCGGGGCTTAAGATTTCTGGAATTAGAGAGTAGCGATGGTTGCACAACATTGTGAATGTATTAAATGCCCTTGACATTAATTCATTAATTTAATAAGGGTGAATTTTATGGTATGTGAATTAAATCCCAACTGGGGAGCGGGGGAAGAGCTCACAGAGCCTGAAGCAGACAGCTTGGAGTCTGGACAGAGCCATGTTCTCAGCTCTGGACAACCCAGAGTCGTCCGTCCCCTCTCGGGGTCCCGCGGACCTCCTGGGTGGTGGTCCTTGTCTGGTGTGGGGGGTGGGGGGCGGCAGAGGCTTCCTGCTCCCTGCCTGAGCTCATCCTGGCCCTTTCTGGCCCCTGGGTGAGAAGTGCTCCCTGTGGAAGTCCGTCCCCTGTCTCCCCACCTGTGAAGCGGGTCCGTGAGCAGCCGGCCGTGGCTGTGGCCGTGGCCGTGGCCCAGGCTCTGTGAGCAGCAAGGCCTGTAGCAGATCAGACGTGCCAGTGCTGACTTCCCTCCACCCCGCCTTTCCCCCTCCCCGGCTTTCATGTTGCTTTGTGGAGGGAGCCACACAGGCCTCGGACCAGCTCCTCTTTCTTTCCCTGTGTCAAGGCCTGCAGTTTCCGTCTCGCTTAGTGCAGCCCCTTCCCTCTGGGTGTTCAGGCCAAACCTGCAGTCGTCCGTGGTGCCTCTGTCTCCCTCCCACCTCAGAAGCACGTCAGCCAGTCCTCTTGGCTTCACCTTCAGCGTGGTTCCAGGGCAGGCCGCCTCGCTGGCCCAGGCTGCCAGCACCACTTGCCCAGGGACGTGGACTCCTAACAGGCTGCTGGCTTCCGCCCTTGTGTCAGGGCACGTCTCTGCCCCGCCCCCCCGCTACAGTGGTTCCTCATTTACCCACAGTGAAGGCCAGTGTCCTCACCCTAGCCTCCACGGCGCCTCCATCTGGTACCCGCCCTCTGGCTCACCTTGTTCCAGCCAAACGGGCCCCTCATGGCCTCTGCAATCCCCACCTCAGGGCCTTTGCATAGCTGGTCCTCTCGGGCCCCCGGGATAAGCCACAGGGCTCGCCATTTGCCTTCATTTAACTCTTTACTCAAATGTGGAGCTTTGCTTGGATGCCCTAACCTGTCACACCTTGTCACCATAACCCCCCGTTTTTTTTAAACCATTTATCATCTCCTGATATACTGTATATTTTACTATCTTACAGGGTTTATTTCTGTGTCTCTAGCTAGCATGTATGAGGCAGGAATTTTTATCCTGCACAGTTAGCTCCTTAGGCCCTGCACATAGTAGATGACCCAGAAGTGTTTGTAGAGTGGCTGCGTCAACAGGGAGTGAATCAGCCCACTTTATGGAGGAGGAAACTGAGTCTCAGGTTGACCTGAGCCTCACCTCTCGACTCCCAGCCCAGTGCTTTTTTGCTGAGCCCTGGTTTCTGCCTCCTTCTCCCTATCTCCCTGTTTCCAGGGGCAGCCATGCTACGAATCGTGGGTTTGAGGCTTCCAGGCTCCCCCCAGGAAGCTCTCCTTGTTAACGCGCTTGCGGGGGTTCCGTGTTTGTGCAGATGCTGTAGCAGCTGCCCGGCTTGTTGAGCGTTCGCTCTGTGCTAGGTGCTGGGCTCAGCAGGTGAGGTGGATTTGCTTCTCAGCTGAACCTCACCACTGCAGCCCGAAGCGGAGGAACTGCCGTTTCCCCCACCCTGTGGACTGGGCGTGGAGCACTTTCATGTAGGAGAGAGCTGTCATGTGGGCAGAAATGGAAAGGATCTGGAACTGGTGAGGATGTGGGGAAAACTGCCCTCTTAAGCCATTCCACCTGCGGTGCGAAGTGCCACAGCCTTTGGATAAGTAATGATAAGTAAAATGGCAGTTATCTGGGCTATAAAACACACATGGCTTTTGGTCTCAGCAGTCCGCATTTCGGTGGCCTGTCCTAAAGAAGTAAGGCCGATAGGACGTAAGGCTTTGTGCACAGGGGATGTGCGGCCACGCCCCAGAGACCACACTGCCTCCTTTCACTTCTGTGTGCTCCCCTCGCCGGGGCCCTGGCACAGACTGCATCCTCTGCCTGGCGTGCTGTGACTCTCGTATCTAAAATAGAGACAGTCCCCAACTCACGATGGTTCAGCTTGGGATTTTTCAGCTTCATGATGGTGTGAAAGCCATATGCTTTCAAGTAGAAACTGGACTTTGAACTTGGAATCTGGAGTGTGTGCTGGGCTGGTGGTATGCGCTGTGCAAGTCTGATGCTGCTGGGCAGGGCAGCCGCAGCGCCCTCGGGCACACAGTCACACAGGTGACGGCAGCTAGTCTGCACCCACACAGCTGTCCTGTTTTTCACTTTGAGTACAGTATTCAGTAAACTACACAAGGGATTCAACACTGTTTTATAAAACAGGCTTTGGATTAGATGATTTGGCCCAACTCTAGGCTAATGTAAGTGTCCTGAGCATGTTTAAAGTGGGCTTGGGTGATACGATTTCGCTGCAGTGGGAATTCCTTAAATGCAGTTTTGACTTGTGGTATTTTCAACTTCTGCTGAGTTTATTGGGACGTAACCCCGTCGCAAGTTGAGGAAGATCTGTATGACCTTTTAATTTTTTTAAATGTATTTCAAAATTAAAAAAAATTTTATTCAATTTTTTTTTTTTTAATGACTGCACCCATTTATATGGAAGTTCCTGGGCCAGGGATTACATGCAACCCGCAGATGCGATCTATGCCTCAGGTGCAGCAGTGCTGCATCCTTTAGCCCAACCCATCAGGCCACGGATCAAACCTGCACCCCCTCTGTGACCCAAGCCATAGCAGTCAGATTCCTAACCCACTGCACCACAGCGGGAGCTCCTGTATATCCTTTTCCTGCCTTTTTCTCATTTTCTATCTCAGCATCTCAGCCCTTGGAGCCCTCATCCCAGTGTATACAATGTGTCATTATCGTATTTCTTTGTTGACTCTCTCCCTCCCTCTTTCTCTCTTGTGGGAATGTCTGCTCCTAGTTGCATCTCTGGTTGACATGGTCAGTACTTAGTAGCTATTTGTTCAGTGAGCAGTGATACAGTGAAATGACATGACACGGTCCGTCAGGACTGGAGTTGTATGGAGTTAGCTGGGAGGGTTGACTGTGTTATCCTACGCTGTGGAAGGAAGCTTGGGTTGGATGGGAAGGGCATACGTTTTTTCTTTTTTTTTTTTGACTGTGTTCATGGCATGTGGAAGGTTTTGGGCTGGGGATCAAACCTGAGCCACAGCAGTGACAATGCCGAGTCCTTAACCACTAGGCCATCGGGGAGCTTCATAAACTTTTTCTTCAGACGTCTTTGACTTGTAACAGTAAGTACAAATTTTGTAGTAAAAAAAATTTGGTCAATAAAAAAACTGTATCCGGTCAGAGGGACTATCAGGACTTGACCCCGGGTCCTCTGACTCCCAGCCTGGGTTCTTATCTACCACCCAACACCTTCATAACTCTTCTGCATGCAGCTTCTCAGTGTCACCTCACTGTGGTCTTCAGAAGAAGAGTGTGTGTTATTAGTTGTTTGTATTTTATTGTGTAAATTGAAATATAATTTTCAGACAGTAAATCAGGGCATAGTTTGTTGAATTTTTTTTTTGTCTTTTTGCCTTTTCTAGGGCCACAATCATGGCATATGGAAGTTGCCAGGCTAGGGGTCTAATCAGAGCTGTAGCTGCCGGCCTATGCCATAGCCACAGCAACACCAAATCCGAGCCGCGTCGCAACCTACACCACAGCTCATGGCAACACCAGATCGTTGCCCCACTAAGCAAGGCCAGGGATCGAACCTGCAACCTCATGGTTCCTAGTCGGATTCATTAATCACTGAGCCACGATGGGAACTCCGAATTGTTGAAGATATATCACCTATGTAACCCATGCCCAGATCAAGATATAGAACATTTTCAGTGGCCTGGAATCCCTGGGATCTGTTCCTAGTCAATTACTGGACCCTCCCACACTCTCAAATGGTCATGATTCTGAGTGCTTTTCAAGGATTAGCCTACCTTATTCTTGAACTTTATGTAAATGGAATCATATAGGTATGAGTTATTTTTATCTGGCTCCTTCTGGCTTCTTCCTCAACATAAACTCTGAGATTCATCTGCGATGCTGCATGTTCCTTTTCATTGCTGTATAATATTCCATCTTTTGGGTGTTTCACAGTATGTTTATTTTTTTTCTGTAGATGGACTTTTGCCTTGTTTCCAGTTTGGGGGAGGATTATGAAAAAAGCTACTTGCTGGGGGATGGGGTAAAATCCTTGTTTTACTGGGGGGGGGGAACTAGGGAGGCTTCAGAAGCTCTGAAGGGGAAGTGGCTTCTTAAGGTCACAAGGTGACTCGTGGGGGAGCTCATCCTATCTATCCCAGCCTCCAAGCTGTCGCTTCTGGCCTTGTCTACCTTCCGCCCCCAGCGGTGGCCTGCTTCTTCTCACCCCAGCCTTGTGTGGGGGAGTGGCCTTGTGCTGGAAGGTACCTGGAGGAGTGGCTCAGTCTGTGGTTGGTGCACACCTGTCTGGGGCTACCTCCTTGAAGCCCTCATTGACCTTCGAGGTAGCCTGTGTGTCTCTTCCTCAGCTCCCTCCACTCAGTTCTGTGGTACCAGCTTCCTGGGAGGTGGTGCCTTTAGCCAGTACCGTACCTGTCCCAGCTGTGTCATACCTTACCCTGAACTTCTCCAAGGATGAGGACAGAAATGAATATGGGAATTCAATTTCTTTTTTAAAAAGGGCCCTATTTATTTATTTTTATTGAGGCAACATAGACATAGCTCAGTAAATAGTACATACATACATATATAAAATTTACCCCTTTAACCGTTTTTAAGTGGACAGTTCAGTGGCATTAAGTATGTTCAGATTGTTGTTCACCCCTCACCGCCATCCAGCTCCAGAATTTAAAAATCGTCCCTGGTGGCCTAGTGGGTTAAAGATTTGGTGTTCTCACTGCTGTGGCTCAGGTTACTACTGTGGCTTGGGGTCAGTCCCTGGCTTGGGAACTTTTGAATACCATGGGCATAGCCCAAAAAATTTTTTTCCCCAAGTGGAAACTCTGCTTATTAAACACTAACCCCCCCATCACCCCAGGCGCTGACAACCCCTTTTTCACTTTCTAGTTCTCTCTGAATTTGACTGCGCTGGGTACTTCTTATAAGTGGTATCATTGTGTTTATACTTTTGTGTCTAGTTTACTTAAACATTTAGCATAATGTCTTCAAGGTTCATCCATGTTGTAGCATGTGTCAGAACTTCATCCGTTTTGAAGGCTATACTCATTCTTTTGAGCACATCTTGAAAGCCCTTCAGATCTTCAGGGTTGAGTGAGGGGATCCAATTGACAGTGGAAGTGGAAATAAATAATATTTATTCACATTTACTAGGTGCCAGCCCTTCCCCTACGCTGTCTCATGTAATTCTCATCACATCCTTAAGACATAGGTAACTAATATTAGTCTCATTTTGCAGACAAGGGATCTAGGCTCAGAGAAGTTCAGTAACTTGGCCAGGGTCACACAGCAAGTCGTTGGTCAGCTGGGATTGGACACTGGGTCCGCCTGCCTGTATAGCCTATGCTTTGAGTCCCCACCGCCACCCAGAGCAGGGCCCAGCCCAGGGTTACAGTCATTTCCTCAAATCCTTCTCATCGATTGATCAGAGCTGAGTGTGGAACTGAGGGGTGCCAGCTGGCACCAAGGAGACCGTGGCAGCGGCCCCTGCTCCCTGGGCCAGGTCTCTCTTCCTGGGCGCTGGCTTCTGTTGAAAGCCCCTTTGTGAAGCAGCCTCCCGGGGCTGGGCAGGAGTCTGCAGGGATGTGGGCCTCCGTGCCCGCAGCACAGGCTGGCAGGGCAGCCACCAGCAGGATGTCACTCTTGGCAGAACTTTCCCTGAACAAATAGCTACCAGGAGCTTCAGGATTGAAAGGAGAGAGAAACAGGAAGAGGGAGAGCAGAACTATTTTCCCTGCTCTTGCGCCCTGTTGTTTTTTCCCTGCTTTTCCCTTGGACCCTGGAGCTGAGCTGATGGGAACTCTTCATCTGTCAGAAACCACCCGGAGGAAGCCGCTGCTGGCGGGTTTTAGTTTTTTTTTTTTTTGGTCTTTTTAGGGCCACACCCACAGCATATGGAAGTTTCCAGACCAGGGGTCAAATCGGAGCTACAGCTGCCGGCCTACGCCACAGCCACAGCAGCACTGCATCCGCGTCACATCTGTGACCTACATCACAGCTCCTGGCAACCCCGGATCCTTAACCCACTGAGCAAGGCCGGGGATTGAACCTGTATCCTCATGGATCCTAGTCAGGTTCTTAACCCACTGAGCCATAACGGGAACTCCTTTTTTTGGGTCTGGGTTTTGTTTTGCCTGTGGGACTGGAATAAGCCTGGGCACTGGGGCCAGAGAGACCCCACTTTGCATCTTGGCTCTGCTGGGTCTTTGCCACGTGATCTAAGTTAATTCACTCGGCCTCAGTGTGGGTCAGGATGGAGAAACAGCACAGGGAACACTCGTGGAACACTGGCTGTGGGCGCTCAGGTAGGCGTCTGCAGGAACGATTATCTAATTAATCCTCACAGCCTTGGAAGGTGGGCGGGTTACTGTTTTTGCTGGACAGCCGTTGAAGCACAGAAAGGTCAAGTGTTTCTGTCAAGGCCACACAGCTGGCGGTGGTGGAGCTTGGGCTGGAACCTAGGTAGCTGTGTACTTAGGGTCCTGCTATTTTATCAGTTTGCCTCTGGTAGGGACCTTGGACTGCTGGTACTGTGAATTCCTTTCCCTTTTTTTTTTTTTTTTTTTTTTTTTACAGAGAAACCAAGTTTGGTTGGAGTGATGGGGTGAGGCCTGCCGAGCTCTGGGGCCCCACAGCCCCAGAACAATATTTAGCCCTTGCTCAGGTGGGTCCCCTCATGTTGCCTCCTCCGTGCAGCCATCTTAGATTGACACAGGCTGTCGTCATGCCTCTCTCCTATTGTCCCAGCCTGGCCAGCCCATCTCACCCTGCAGAGCAACATCCTGACTCTCTAGTGCAGTCTCCAGGACTCTTGAGGCTCAGACCAATCTTACCACATCCTCTTTTCTGGCCTCACAAGTACCTTTATACTTCCTAGGAAGCCCTGCCCAGCGCCAAGCCTCTCTCTCTCTCTCTATGCTTTTTCCTGTGTGCAGAATGATTTTCTTGCCTGTCAGATGCTGCTTATCATTCCAGGCCCAGCTTAGTGGCCTCCTCTTCCAGGAAGCCTTCCTGGAGTTCCCGACCCTGAACTAGCATCTCCCTCCTCTGGGCAGCTCAGTGTAATGGGAAGGGCCCTGGAGTCCCTGGCCTGTTGTCAGCCTCCCTGAGCCTCAGTTTCCGCGTCTGTGGATTGGGGCACGTAGGACGAGGAGAGAGGAGAAAGCCTGCGTTCTCCTGTCCTGGCCTGTGTAGAGTCGGCCGGGGCGGGTGAAGCTCGGCCCCCTCAGGGTTAACTCCCTGCCGTGCCAGGGGCGGAAATGAGGAGGATGGAGTGTGAGATGAAGTCACTTCCCTGCCTGGGGGTCCGCCGTGTGCCTGGCCTTCTGCAGTAAATCCTGTTTCCTCCTTGGCCCCTGTGTGCCCACCCACTCCGGGCTCCCATGACCCTGAAGGTCGCCAGCAGGTGGGGCTCCCGTTGGAATATTGGCCTGTCATTCATCCGGCGAGGTCACTTCCTGTCTGGATAAGCCGGCCACCTTTCCTGCCCCAGCCTTCCACGTGGGGGTTTTATGGGATTCACGGGTGTGGGCCTCAAGGAAGGCTGCCCAAGGTCAAGTTCAGTGCCCAGCCTACGTCCTTTGTTCTGAGGGCACTGAGGCCCGGGGTGGGCAGGGCACTTCCCGGGGTCAGGCCTCTGGACCCCACTCCGATTGTGGGGCCTCTCTGGTCCTCCCCTGGGGTCACAGGGCTGCTGGGTAAGGCGAGGAGGTCGTTCAGTCTCCCTGAGCCTTGTTTTCTTCCTCTGGGGAGGCTGTGTGTCACATCTGCCTCGGGAGAGAGAACAGATCTCATCAGCCCGGCGAGTCCTTGACCTCATTTAACTCTCTCTTCACCGCAGGGACCCTGAGGCTCATGGAGGCTCAGGAACTGCCCTGGGTCTCTGGTGGGAGATGGCGCTGGGCGGGCGCCCAGGGCCCTCTGACCCCAGCATCCTGGTTTCTTCCCTGGGGAGGGCATCTCAGGGACATTGTCACTCCTCTCACCTTTTCCTGCGGGGTCAGCCTCTCCTCGGGCTGTCAATACAGAACCATGGTTCCTGGCCTCAGTGCGGTGCACACACTGTATCGTCCCCCCCCATTTTTCTATACATACTCTACGTTCATATAGGAAAATCATAGAAAATAAAGATACGCGGGAAGATTAGAAAAATCACCTGTGATCCTGCTTCCCCGTGATAAGCACAGTTTTCCACTAATATTTTGAGACTTGTCCTTCCAGACGTTGGTGGTGTGTGTGTAAGCGTGAGTGTGTGTGCTTGTACGTCGGAGCCCTCTCTTCTTTTTAATGGGACAGAGCTCGAAATTACTCTTTTGTGTCTTTTCTTCTCCCACAAAACGAACATGCAGTCGACCCCTTCCCCTGTCAGTAAATAAACGGCTCCTTCTTTCCTTTGCAACTTTGAAGTTGAACACACGTCACCGGTGTTCGGCTCGACGTCTGTGCAGAGTGAGCACAGCCTTCGGAGCCTTACCAGGTGGAGGGGTAGGGTTCCTCCAGCACCCAGACCCTGTGGCCCACCGCCACCCCCTCCTTCCTGCTCCAGACGTGACTTCTCACCTGACCTCAGCCCCTTACGCTAGTTGGGCCTGACTTTGAGTCTTAGATAAATGGGGTCATCCAGTATTTGCTTATGTTGGCTTCTTTGGCGCCACATTCTGTTAGTGACAGTCACCTGATGCTCCATCCATTTTAATGACGATGTGATGACATGTTGGACTTGGAACTCCGTTGATGTAAAAAAGGTTTCCAGTCTTTGACTAATATAAACAAAGCTGTACTGAATACCTTTGTGGCCGTATCTTTGATTCTTTCCTTTGACTCAATTGAACAATTGCTGAGTCAAAGGGTTGCACAATTTTAAGGCAATTTTGAAATTTTTTTTTTTTTTTTTTGCTTTTTAGGGCTGCACCTGTGGCCTATGGAAGTTCCCAGGCTATGCGTCGAATTGGAGCTACAGTTGCTGGCCTCCACCAGAGCCACAGCACCGCAGGGTCCCAGCCAAGTCTGTGACCTACACCACAGCTCATGGCAACGCTAGATTTTTTAACCCACTAAAGGAGGCCCAGGATCAAACCCGAATTCTCATGGATGCTGGTTGGGCTTGTTACTGCTGAGCCATAACAGGAACTTCTGGTATTTTAGAATTTTTGCCAGATTGTCCTCCAGGGAGCTGTGCAAAGTTACATCCTGCCAGGCGCTTAGGAGGGAGCCAGTCCCTGGCACCACATGGAGACCAGGTGTTTTCATCCTGCTGTACCTGCGATACTGTGAAAGGCAATGTGTGGCACCTCATTGTGCCCAGTTTTTATTTTTTATTTTGTTTTGCTTTTTAGGGCTGCACCCATGGCATATGGAAGTTCCCAGGCTAGGGGTCGAATCGGAGCCGCAGCTGCTGGCCTACACCACAGCCACAGCAACACAGGATCCGAGCCGAGTCTGCGACCTACACCACAGCTCATGGCAATGCCGGGTCCTTAACTTACTGAGCGGGGCCAGGGATAGAACCTGTGTCCTAATGGATCCTAGTCTTATTCGTAACCACTGAGCCACGACAGGAACTCCCTGATACCAGTTTTTAAATTACAAGTTAGGGTGCACATCTTTTCTCACATTTATTGGCAATTTCCATTTCTTCCCTTTGGCTTTTTATTTTTGGTATGTTTACTCTCAAGACATACTTGTTTTCTCATGTGGGAGAAAATCTCTCTATATTGAATATGATAAACAATAAAAATATGTTGAAAGTATCTTTCATCCAAATTGTCATTTGTCTTTTAACTTTGTGGTTTCTGTGTTGATTAAAGCTGACTATTAAAAAAAAAATTTTATGGGAGTTGCCTTGTAGCACAGCGGGTTAGGGATCTGGCATTGCTACACCAGTCCGGGTCACTGCTGTGACTTGGGTTTGGTCCCTGGCTCGGGAACTTCCATATGCCGTCGGTATGGCCAAAAAAGTTAAAACATTTTTATGACGTATAGTTGATTTACATGTTGTATTATTTTCTCTGCACAGCAAAGTGACTCATTTATACATATACATGTTTTGTTTTGTTTTGAACTGCTCCCGCGGCATGCAGAAGTTCCTGGACCAGGGATCAAACCTGAACCATAGCAGTGACCTGAGCCACAGCAGTGACAACACCAGATCCTTAACTACTAGACCACCAGGGAACTCCCATATATATATATATTTTTTTTATGCTCTTTTCCATTATGATTTATCATAGGATATTGAATATAGTTCCTTGTGAAAAGCTGACCATTTTTTAATGTAGTCTGATTGATGTCTAACTGTGTCTCCTCTAGTGTTTTGCATAGAGAGTTCTTTTCTGCCCCACAGATATATAAATACTTATCTCTTCTTTTGCTTCTTTGGTTCCCTTTGTAGCACGTTATTGTTCATGCTTGTGTAGTTCTTTTGGGAGCACAATGTTAGGTGAGGGACAGCTCAGAGGTTAAGAGCATGCATGCACTTGGAGGCTTTCAGCCACCGGCATTGAGCAGGTTACCTAGATTCTCATGCCTCGGTTTCTGTATCTGAAAAATGGGAATAATGCTAAGACATAGTGACCAGAGGGATAAGGTGGGGTTAAATCAGAGCTATTTGCATACCTTTTATTCTCAATACTCCTTCCTTTACACTCTTAAAAACTGAAGACCGCAAAGAGCTGTTGTTTTATGTGGATGATTACATTAAATTGATATTTACCATATTAGAAATTGAAACAGTATATTTAAAAAAACATATTTATACACTGGCTTAAAAATAACAATAGCAGGAGTTCCCGTTGTGGCTCAGTGGTTAACGAATCCGACTAGGAACCGTGAGGTTGCAGGTTTGATCCCTGGCCTTGCTCAGTGGGTTAAGGATCCAGCATTGCCATGAGCTGTGGAGTAGGCTGCAGACGCGGCTCGGATCCTGCATTGCTGTGGCTGTGGCGCAGGCCGGCAGCTACAGCTCTGATTAGACCCCTAGCCAGGGAATCTCCATATGCCACGGGTGCGGCTCAAGATAAGGCAAAAAAAAAAAAAAAGACAAAAAAAAAATAACAATAGCAAACCCCTTGTATGTTATCATATAATTTTTTTTTCTGAGCAATATTTGTTTTCCAAAACAAAAAATGTAGTGGGAAGAGTAGCATTGTTTTGCTGCCTTGCAAATCTCTTTCATGTCTGGTTTTAGTAGAAGAGTGCTGGATTCCCAGATCTGCTCCTGCATTCAATCTGTTGGGATATGTTGTTTTGACTGAAGTATAGGAAGAAAATCCAGTTTCACACAGATAAGTTGTTGGAAAGGTTATGAGTGTTTTGTTAGGCTGTGGATATTTTCCTTTGATACTATGTAAACGTCTAACAAGTGAGAGTTTCTTAAAGGGAATGTGGAATCTGAAAACATAGTAATGAACTTTTCATATTTACATTAAAATTTGCTGGACTCTCTCTCTTTAAACATTCTATTGGAGTATTGTTGATTTAAAATGTTGTGTTCTTTTCAGGTGTACAGCAGAGTGAATCAGCCGTGCATATCCGTTTATGCACTCCCCTTCAGATTCTTTCCCATATAGTTTACCACAGAGCATTGGGTGGATTTCCCTGTGCTATACAGCAGTTCCATGTTACGTAGCTATTCCACACATGGCAGTGTGTCTACGTCAGTCCCAGCCTCCCAGTTCATCCCTCTTCCTCCTGTCTCTCCTTTGGTAACCATAGGTTTGATTTTGAAATATGCAAGTCTGTTTAGATACCACATATAAGTGATGTCATATATTTGTCTTTCTCTGTCTGACTTCACTTAGTATGATAATATCTAGGTCCATCCATGTTCTGTGAATGGCATTATTTTGTTCTTTTTCATGGCTGAGTACTATTCCATTGTATATATGTACCACATCTCTATCCACTCCTGTGTCGATGGACATTTAGGTTGCTTCCATGTCTTGGCTATTGTGAATAGTGTGGCAGTGAACATTGGGGTACGTGTATCTTTTTTTTTTTTTTTTTAAGTTTTTTGGCTGCACACGCAGCATGTGGAAGTTCTGGGGCCAGGAATCAAATTCGTGCCACAGCTGTGGCCACACCAGATTCTTAATTTACTGCACCACAGTGGGAACTTCTATCTCTTTGAATTATGGTTTTCTCTGGATATATGCCCAGGAGTAGAATTGCTGGATCGTATGGCAGTTCTTTAATTTTCTAAGGAAACTTCATACTGTTCTTCACAGTGGTTGTACTAATTTACATTCCCACCAACAGTGTCGGGGGAGGGGTTCCCTTTTGTTGAACTCTCTTGCTCTATGAATGGCTCTTTGACCCAGGTTGTGTATATCAGTCATTGGGAAAATATTGGTTTGATGAGTTGGACAGATCTTCCAAATGTGGGCACGTTTCATTTCACCCATTCCAGAAATTGCGCATGTTAACATCATCAACCATATCCTCACAAAAGCTTTACGTTTTGAGAAGCTGTCAAATTCGTAGTGGCTGATGCAAATTTTCCAGAGTTCTGATTTTTACCTTAAAAGTTCAAACTTTATCACTAGCACCAAATCTGTCAGTTGTTTCCCTTGAAGAGACAGGCTCACTTTTTTCTTTTCTTAATTTTTAAATTTAAAAAAAAATTTATGGCTGCACCCGTGGCCTGTGGACGTTCTTGGGCCAGGGACAGAATCCGAGCCACAGCTGCAGCAACGCCGGATCCTTTAACCGACTGCGCTAGGCCAGGGATCGGATCCACCGTGGGAACGCCCTCACTTTGTTCATTTTGGAGGATGTGTCTGCCTAGTACTCAGTTCTGAATAACCGACATTTGTCTACCAGCTGTTCTTTCAGGTAAAAGTGCTCCACCGCCAAAGAGTCTGGTTCAGGCGACTGCTCAGAACAGCTGCAGACACTTGTTGTGTTCTTGTAACCAGCCCATGTGCTCCTCGCAGGTCTTCACGTAGCATGTACGCCCAAGGGCTAAGAGTCAGTGAAATTTGTCAGTGTCACCGCTCCCTCAAGGACTCTTAAGTGACACTGGTGAACTTTGTCACCGTGAGTGATGAGCCCAACCTGGGGCCACTGCTGTGCCTCCTGCTGAGCCTCATGCAGTTTTACTCACCCCGGCCTTTGCTCCTCGTGATGAGAAAGGCAGTAATGTCTTAGTACTGGCCCGAGAACACTTTCGACCCAGTGCTTCATTCTTTGGAGCAAGAGAGCTCTTCCTGGTCAGGGTCTTCTCTGGCCGTGGGTGGACATGCTTCGTGAAGTGAAGCAGATGAGCAGCGAGATGCAGGGAGAGCAGTAAGAAGCCTCTGGTCCTGGCCCTGCTGTCCACTGTCTCTGTGACTGTGGACAGGTCTCTGGCCTGCTCAGGACCTTTGTCTTCTCATCTATAAAACAAGAGGAATAGACTAGAGTTTCAAAGGCAGCGATGACTCTAAGACACATCTTGGTGCCCAAGGAGGGATTTAGACCCTGTACCGTGTCTGTGCATGTGCGCGTTTGTGTGTGTGTGTGTGTGTGTGCATGTGTGTGTGTGTTGGGGGGATGAGGCCCAGGGCAGGTGGTGGTCTGGTCTGAGCCCCCGCCCAGACCTGAAAGTTCTATCCGCCCTCCCTCTCCAGCCTCCTTCCCCAGCTCGCCCCGGCCCCGTGGTGGGGGAGCCCTGCAACATGCTGACTTCCTCTGTGTTTGTTCTGCAGCTGAGGCAGATGTTTCCTGCAGCTGGCCACTCAGCCTCCTGCCCTATTTTTAGCTCCATTGTTACCCACCCCAGGCATCTGGCTGCTGGGGAGTGTATAAGAGGCTGCGGCCCTGGAAGGTTCACTCTCCCTGGGTCCAGCTTGCTCTCTGCCTTCTGCCAGGTCCCTGGGTTAAGCTTCCCGGTGTCTCTGGGGAAAGTGAGGGCGGCTTCAGGAGGAGTGGGGGAGTAATGGGTGGGAGATGCCGTAGAAAGGGCCCAGGCTGTGGAACCAGAGGCCTAGCTCTGTTGTTATTGTCGTGTAGGGAATTCTCTGAGCCTCAGTTGTTCCATCTGTTAAATGGCACAGTAGCTTGTGCTTCTGCCTTTCTCGTAGGGCTGTTCTGAAGCCGAAACGAGAGAGTACATGTAAAAATTGTTTAGCAAAATGACATTCGGAACCTCTGCCTATTGTGGGTTCAACCCCGTGGGGGTCCCGGAGGAGCATGGGATCCAGAGTGGGGAGGTGAGCTGTCTGACCAAATGCAAGGCCAGTGTGCTCAGGGCCAGGGCCTTGTGGGGTACAGGCTGTGGTGGTGGGGAATGGGACATTTCTAAGGGACGCTGACGGATGGGGTGAAGGGGCGAGAGTGGGAATGCCTTCCTGGTTGTGGGGCCAGGGCGGGCAGAGGCGTGGAGACGGGCAAGAGCTGGATGTGTCCTGGGAGGTCCGAGCAGGGAAGGGCCTTGAGTCTCTCTGGCCGGCAGCTGTGGAGCTGCTCCCCCACTAGGAGCGTCCCCACGGTGGGTCTGGGGTCTGGGGGCAGGAGGCGCTGCAGTTTCCTTCCTGAGCCGGCAGCCGGTGCAGCAGCTCTGCTTGTGGCTGTTTGGTGCATTGGACTTTTCTTGAAAGACTGATTTGGCGCAAAGGGTCGAGCTGCTGAAATGTCTGAAAACAACCCATCTCGTCCAGCCCGCTCACTTCCCAGGCAGAAACCAAGTGTGGCCAGAGAGGGCCGGGCTGCGCTCACTTCCCAGGCAGAAACCAAGTGTGGCCAGAGAGGGGCCGGGCTGGACTTCAGGCATTTGAGAGCCTGCGCTGGACGGGATTGTCTCCTGGGGCTTTTCCTGCTCCATGTCATAGGGCAGCTGGGACCCAGCTCTGCCTGGAATGTGGAGGGTGTGGAGGGTAAACTGGGGATAGTGAGGGTGGGGACGGGGGTCTCGAAGGCCAGGCAAGGGAGTTAAGACTGGAGGCCGCAGGGGTGGGAGGGCTGGGGACAGAATTCCGAATTGGGTTGCGATTCTTCCCAGCTCCTTAAAATGATCCTTCCGGTCCCTGCACTGTTGCTGGAGGTCAGAAGTGGGGTTCAGGGCATTCCCGTCGTGGCTCAGTGGTTAACGAATTTGACTAGGAACTATGAGGTTGCGGGTTCGATCCCTGGCCTCGCTCAGGGGGTTAAGGATCTGGCATTGCCGTGAGCTGTGGTGTAGGTTGCAGACGCAGCTTGGATCCTGCGTTGCTGTGGCCGTGGCGTAGGCTCTGATTAGACCCCTAGCCTGGAAACCTCCATGTGCTGTGAGTGCGGCCCTAGAAAAGGCAAAAACACACACACAAAAAAAGAGGGTTCAGACCTAAGTTCCCACTGGCCCTTTGAGGCCTGGTCCTTGAAGCAGCCAGGAGAGTGTTGGCAGAGGTCTCAGGAGTCTAGGTTTCTGCTTAACCTTGAAATGCCTAGCTTCTTGGAGCAATATCCCTGCGCATGTGAGCGTGTCCAGGTACCTTTCCCCCTTTTTTTTTTTTTTTTGCTTTTCAGGACTGCAGGTGTGGCATATGGAAGTTCCCAGCCTAGGGGTTGAATCGGAGCTACAGCTGCGCTCCTACGCCACAGCCACTGCAATGCAGAATCCGAGCCGTGTCTGTGACCTTAACCCACTGAGCGAGGACAGGGATCAAGCCCGCAACCTCATGGATACTAGTCAGGTTCGTTACCACTGAGCCACAACGGGAACTCTAAACGTGTCTGGCACTTTTAACCCCTTTGTGCCCAAGGCCTACCCCCCAGTACTCCACCCCCCCTGTCCTCCTAATCCGAGATGGACAGGAGCTTCAGGCTCTTTTAGGCACAGAATGAATGTCCTTCTCGGAGCTGACTGATGCGCTCCCTGGGGGATTTCTACACTCCTGTCCTGCATGTCCCTGAAAGAACAGGCAGGGTCCCTCCCAGCCAGATAACACGTTCTTGTTTGCCAGGGAGTTCCGCCTGCTCAGAAAGGCCCTGAGAGAGACGAGAGACTCCAGAGGGGGAGACTCTTGTGGTCTCTCTGCCTTTTTGGAGGAATGGAGCCCCAACCTCCATTGATAGTGGGGAGTAACCATTTAGCAGCTTGAAACTTTCTAGATTTCTGCAGCTGGCTTAGGGAAAGGTCCTGCACCACGCCATCTATTGGTCATGGTGCTCCGAGGCATGTGCGTGTCCTCAGCTACCCCGCGGGCCGGGGACAGTGTCTTCTGTATTCTCTGAGCCGCCGTGGCCCCCGCACGGGTTGGGCTCGTGGGATCCTGGGGTTGCCCTGTCTGAGCCGGACCAGCGGGGAACCCCATGCTTTCTTGCCAAAGGGAGAAGAAAGAAATTGTGCCTTGCAGTGAGTGTGCGGTCATTGAGGGCCAACCCGAAATGTAATGGAGTGTGTTAGTCACTCCGTTAATTAGTCCTAATTAGTCAGGATTAGATTTGGCGGTGAGGAATAGGAAAAGCCATGTAACGGTGGTTTTCACAAAGCGGAAGTTTATTTCTCTGTCCTGTCCAAGTGCAGAGCTTTGCGGGCCAGGCCTGGTGTGGTGGTTCCGCTCCACAGGTTCCCAGCCTGCGGCTCCACGTGCTCGTGGCTCCAGACGGCCCTGAATCCTCGGCCCTGAATCCTCGGCCCTGAATCCTCGGCATCACGTCTGTGTTCCAGGCAGCAGAGTGGAGGGAGGGAGGGAGGAAAGGGGGCTCCTGAGGAGGGACCTGGAGCTTGTCAAGGGGCACTGCCCCTCATGTTCCATCAGCTAGAATTAGTCAGTCACCTGGCCCCAGGTAGCTGCAGGGGAGATGGGCAGCGTAGTCTTGGCTCTGGGCGGCCACGTGCTCCACTCTCCCTGACTCCTCATCTGATTTCTTTAATAGAGACTCAGGGTTTGGGGGTGCTGAAGAAGGCTTTGTAGGCATTTTGATCAAACTGGAGGATGTTCCCAGGCTGAGAAGTGGGGCCATCGCGTTGGGGGCAGTAGCCTTACCCAGGGAGATTTCTCAGGAGGGGGCCAGTCCTGCCTGGGGACCAGAAAAGCCACGTGCTCCAGGCCCAGAAGGGAGAGAGGCTTTCAAGGGAGCCCGGTGTCACGGTCAGAATGAGGGGGAGCGGAGTTCCCGTCGTGGCGCAGTGGTTAATGAATCCGACTAGGAACCATGAGGTTGCGGGTTCGATCCCTGCCCTTGCTCAGTGGGTTAACGATCTGGCGTTGCCGTGAGCTGTGGTGTAGGTTGCAGACGCGGCTCGGATCTTGCGTTGCTGTGGCTGCGGCGCAGGCCAGTGGCCACAGCTCCGATTAGACCCCTAGCCCGGGAACCTCCACATGCCGCGGGTGTGGCCATAAACCCGCGGCCATAAAAAATGACAAAAAGGCAAAAAAAAAAAAAAAGAATGAGGGGGAGCGGGCCACGCCCTTCTCAGACGGTCGGGTGGGCTGAGAAGGTGTGGCCTGTGGAGTTCCCTGGTGACCTAGTGGTTAAGGATTTGATGTCACTGAGAAAGAAAGTGTGGCTTGTTCCTGGGCTGTGAGGCCTGGGGAGAGGACTCCCTCACTGACAGACGGGGCTCAGGAGGCAGGGGGACTCGGAGGCTCAGAAAAGAGAAAGAACTGCCGGCGCCAGCACATGTGTGGACTGGATGCAGCGATGGAGGGCTGCCCCAGGATGGGGCTTCAGAGGAGCGCTCCCCTCCTTGTCTGGGCCCCCGGGGTAGCGGGCCTGGAGGGTGCAGATCCCCTCCAGGGCATCGCTTCTGCGTCCAGTTGTTACATATCGTTGGGTTCTGCAGAGATCTGCAGTTTTAGGTGAAATCTCTTGATTTTTCAGGCACTGGCAGCTAGTGAGAGTGGGAAGTAACAAAACCATGAGACTCTAGCACTTTGCATGTGTGGACTGCAGATGTTCTCCTTCTAGGAGCTCCCGTTGTGGCGCAGCGGAAACGAACCTGACCAGTAACCATGAGTTGAGGGTTCGATTCCTGACCTTGCTCAGTAGGTTAACTATCTGGCGTTGCCGTGAGCTGTGGTGTAGTCGCAGACGCAGGTTGGATCTGGCGTTGTTGTGGCTGTGGCTCTGGCTGGCCTCCCAGCCCCTACCCTGGGAACCTCCATATGCCGTGAGTGTGGCCCTAAAAACCAAACAAAATAAAAAAAAAAGCAAATGTTCCCCCTCCAGATGAGGTGGCCTGTTGGAGTCTTTAGTTGGGGGGAAAGGAGGAGAGCCGGGTAATATGTGGAAAAGTAGCTTCTCGTAAGATAGCATAACATTAAAATAATTTTTTTTATTTTAAAAATGTTTTAAATACCGTTTTTTTTATTTTGAAAAATTTCCAACTTACGGAAAAGTTGAAAGACGGGTACAGTGCATGCTTGTCCCTCCTCACCAGTTGCTCCATTTGCCTCGTCCCCCGACCATGTGAAAGTCACAGACATCAAGATGCTTCATCTCTGAACACTTCAGCCTGTATCTTCTGAGAGCAAGGACATTGCCCTTGTTATCTCCAATGTCATTATCACACCAAAGGAGGTTACCTTATTTATCCAACAGACAATCCGCTTTCAAGTTTCCTGACTTGTCCTCAAAATGTCCATTAGAGCCCCCTGTCCTCCCCACCCCCAGTCCAAGATCCCACGTAGACCGAGCTTCCTGTCAGGCACAGCTGACCCACCATGGGGTGCTCCAGAGGAGCAGGGCTCTCTAGGCCCGCGTGCAGGCAACTCAGGGTTCTGGAAAGGGCCCTTTTCCTTCCCGAGGGCCCCAAATTCCAAGAGCTCCCTACTGGAGCATCTGGTGACAATTGCCAGGGTCTTTGCTGACTGCAGAGCAGGCCAGGACCCCTTCTCTGCCCCCTACCTGACAGGTGAGCCGAGAGGGGACCTGTTCATCCCTCCATGAGGACAGGGGCCTGCTGCTCCCCGTGCAGCCTCTCCCAGCCCGGGGGTCCATCTACAGAGGGACCCTCTACCCCCAGCTCTGCTGGCTCCCCCACGCTGGCTCCCCCAGTCACTGCCCACCTTTGTCCCACATCCAGGCCACCTTGAGGTATCATCTCAATGTGTGACAGTGATGACATCAGAACTCAGACCTTCCAACGAGGCTCGTCAGTGTCTGCAGGCCCACTTCACTGAGGCAGCCCACCTACTGGACGCTGGGCAGTATTACCAAACATTCCTCCACCTTCTGTTTTTCCTTTTTTTTTCCTTTTTGGACGCCCTGCGGCGTATGGAGTCCTAGGCCAGGGATCAGATCCAAACCACAGTCTCGACCTCAGCTGCAGCTGCGGATCCTTAACCCACTTTGCCGGACCGGGGATCGAACCTGCTTCCCAGCGCTCCCAAGATGCTGCCAGTCCCATTGTGCCACAGTGGGAACTCTTCTACCTTCTGCTTTTAACTTTTAAACTTTTTTTTTTGTCAGTTTAGAAAAACAAAAAACATTTTGAAAACATGTAATTTAGCGGGCGAAGGTCACCTGCAAT
>PVHT021183726.1:14857941-14928810 GCA_004024745.2 Catagonus wagneri | reverse complement strand
AAGGCAAAAAAAAAAGACAAAAAAAAAAAAAGAATGGGGTCTCCTCTTTCCCCCAGTCCTGTGTTGCTCCTGCACACAAGCCCCACTGGCCTTCAATGTCAGATGCTCCAGGGGCTCTTTCTCCCTGTGCCAGATCCCCAGGCGTGGAGATTTGACGTGAGGCTCAGAACTCTCAGTCCTGTAGCTGAGTCTCTGTGATGCAGTTACTTTCCAGTCTGTGGGGCTTCCCACCCGGGAGGTATGGGGTTGCTTCTATCGCATAATCGCCCCTCCTACCTCCTGATGTGGTCTCGTCTTTGTCTTCTGGAGTAGAATATCTTTTTGAAAGTTTCCAGTCAATTTGGTTGAAGGTTGCTCGGCATTTGGTTGTAGTTTTGTTTTTGGGAGAGAAGTTGAGCTCCAGTCCTTCTATTCCGCCATCTTTATCCAATCTCTCTTTTGCCATTTTTAATTGGATTTTTTTTCTTTTATAACCTTGATTAAGGATTTATTTTTAGAATATGATTACCTTGTTTTAGAAAAGCAAATTTGTTCTAACTATATTTTCAAATTAAGTGCTAATGTTTACTCAAGATGTCAATAATCGAGCATTCACTTACTTCTTCCCCTCTTTTTTATAAAGCTAGTCTTAACCTTTTGGGAGGTTAGGGTCAAGTTCTTTCAAAGAATTATACACAGCAGTGGAGTAAGTATACTTACTCCACTGTAAGTAAGAATTTCTTATGAGTAATCTTAATACATAACATGGATGCCATATTTTGTATTTTACTATATTTTGTATTTTTTTCTACATACATGCATATCTATCTATATAAATAAACAGATAAAATTAAATTTCGCACTTAACCAGCAGGAATAATGAGAAAATTCATGAATTCTGTTTCAGTTGGAATTTCTGTATTCCAAACAATAAGTGCATTTTCGCTCCCATATGTTTTTTTTTCTTTTTTTCTTAGGGCTCCACCTGTGGCATATGGAAGTTCCCAGGCTAGGGGTCGAATCAGAGCTGCAGCTGAGGCGTAATTGGATTTTTTAACTTAATATTGAGTTGTACGAGTTGGCACTTCTTTTTTGGGTTGAGATTAAATGAGATAATATATGTCAGATGCTTTGCAATCAGAGAGCCACCCAATGGCCCTCCTCCTGGGCCCCCCTGTCAACACTCAGGGTTACTAGCTTTCCCAGGCACCTGTTTAGACTTCTCCCTTCCTGCTTGCCCCAGGGAAGCACGGGAGTCACACACTTGACCAGCACCCCCTGATTCGGCTAGAAGTTCAGTGTCTGCTCTATAGGGTCTCCCTGTGCCCACGACAGGCTCTTCCCCTTTGCCTCAGACCAGAGTCAGGACAGCCCAGCCAGGGGGCCTGGGCTCGGGAGGCAGGAGCCCTGGGTCCCCATTCTGTCCTTGTGGCCACCTCTCTTATGACTTGGAGCTCAACACTTTCCCTCTCTTGACCTGTTTCCTCATCTGTAGAAACGAGAACGGTAGACTAGCTGACCTCCATGGGTGTCGTCAGCTCTGAATCTCTGCTTTTGGGGGCCTTGGTGACAACCGTTTGTGGAGGTTCCCGTGGTCCCAGCATTCCCTAAGGCAGGACTTGGAATTTTGCAGGAGGGTCTGGTGGGCAGGAAAGAGGAATGGGACAGGGTGGTGGCTGCGTCAGGAGTATATGGCCCACTTTCTGCTTCAGTTGCAAGAGCCAGGCAGCTTTGGAAAAGCCACCATTCATCTTTTCCAAGCCCATAGGGTTTGACAAACTGGAGGTCATGCTGCTGTCCCATGACCAGGACAAAGAATGGGGGGGGGGAGTTCCCGTCATGGCTCAGTGGTTAACGAACCCGACTAGTATCCATGAGGATGCGGGTTTGATCCCTGGCCTCGCTCAGTGCGTTAAGGGTCTGGCTTTGCTGTGAGCTATGATGTTGGTTGCAGACGCGGCTCGGATCTGGCGTTGCTGTGGCCGTGGTGAAGGCCAGCAGCTATTAGACCCCTAGCCTGGGAACCTCCATGTGCCACGGGTGCGGCCCTAGATAAGGCAAAAAAAAAAAAAAGACAAAAAAAATAAAAGAATTGGGGGTGGGTGGTAGACTGTGAGCTTTGTATTACAGGCGGGGAAACAGACCAGAATGGTGATGATTCACTTCTGCCAAGAACTGTATGAAAAGAAATGAACTTGGGCTCCTGAGATGTTTAGAGCTGGGGCTTTAGAAATCGACTGTTGAACCTCTTGTGGGTCATCCCGTATTCTAGGACCCAGAATCGTTGTCTGCCGTGACCGCTTGGCTTGAATACTGCCATTGACAAGGGGCTCACTGCTCCGGCAGGCTGGGTGTTTATGTTGTAGAATCAGGCAAGTCAAGTAGATGAGTTGGAACAAATAGTCCAGCTCCTGAAGTTTGATTTTTTTTTTTTTTGGGGCTTTTTAGGGCCACACTTGGGGCATATGGAGGTTCCCCAGGCTAAGGGGTCAAATTGGAGCTACAGCTGCCGGCCTGCACCAGGGCCACAGCAACGCAGGATCTGACCCAAGTCTGTGGCCTACACCATAGCTTATGGCAACGCCGGATCCTTAACCCACTGAGCGAGGCCAGGGATCGAACTTGCAACCTCATGGTTCCTAGTTGGATTCATTTCCACTGTGCTACAATGGGAACTCCTGAAGTTTGATTCTTTTTGGAGAAACGAGGTTACTTCTCTGCCAAGGATTCTGCAGGGCGGTTTGTTTTCGCAGGATCAGCTGCACATACTTGTCCAGAGGCAGGAGGAAGGCATGTCCATGTGTGGAGTGAGGGAGCGGGTGTGGGGTGCTCTTGCTGTCAGGGTCATCTGTGAAGAGGCAGGGAGGCCAGCTGATGCTGCCACCTACCAAAGACCAGCTGTCCTTACCTGAAAATGGACACAGTAAAGCCTGGACCTTACGAGGTTGTAGGTGGGGAAAGGGGAGACCGGATGTTGTAAGGCACTCAGCACCTGTATTTGGGGAAGGAATGTTCTTCCCTTAAAGCAAGGGTTACCTTTTTTTCCTTCTCTGGCCACATCTGTGGCAGATAGAAATTCCGGGCCAGGGGTCGAATCTGAGCCCCAGCTGCAGTCTACACCACAGCTGCAGCAATGCTCTGTCCTTAACACACTGTGCCGGGCTGGGGATCTAACCTGTACCTCTGCAGCTACACAAGTCGCTGCAGTTGGATTCTTAACCCACTGTGCCACAGTGGGAACTCCAAGGATTCCCTTTTCTGATTTACCAAGAGCCGCTCTAGAAATGTAGCAGAAGCTCATTGTCAGAACAATGTTTTTAAAGAGTCAAAATTAAACCTATGGGGTAAGATTAGAAGTACATTTTATTGAGAGAGCTATCAATATACTAAAACAAAACTGGTATAGTTGTAATATGTGTTCTTAGTTATTCTTGCATTCATGAGCTAATCTATTAGGTAAGTTAAGGTTAGGTTTTATTTTTATTTTATTTTATTTTTTGTCTTTTTGCCTTTATGTAGAGCCGCACCCGCGGCATATGGAGGTTCCCAGGCTAGGGGTCTAACAGGAGCTGTAGCTGCTGGCCTTCGCCACAGCCACAGCAACGCGGGATCCGAGCCGCGTCTGCAACCTTTACCACAGCTCATGGCAACGCCGGATCCATAACCCACTGAGCAAGGCCAGGGATCGAACCCGCAACCTCATGGTTTCTAGTCGGATTCATTAACCACTGAGCCACAACGGGAACTCCTAAGTTTTATTTTTACAGACACAGCAGGGAAAGGGCTGGCGTAGCTCGGCCTTGGTGGGGATGTTCAGAGGGGCATGCCCTTGAGGACACCTGCCCGGTGTGATGGACACGGAGCGATGGCCATTAGTTTGATGTTCCCAGGTGCTGAGAACCCCACTTTGCACGGCAGCTTCTCTACAGCTGGCTTCATAAGGTGAGGCTAGACTTGCGTCTTGGATTGTCACGCTCTTCACGCTTGTCAAGTTAGATGCAGTTGTGAGAACCTGGGATCCGCTGTGGGGGGTCTGAGACCAACAGGCACAGAGTTGGCCAGAGTTGGCCAGTCCTGTCATCCGCGGTCTGGGAGCAGGGGACTGAAGTCTGATTACAGTGATGTGGGGGAGTGCCGAGTGCCAGCCCCGTTTCCAGAGCCTGCCCAGCTGCTGTATGATGTGAAAACGTCTCTGAGCTCAGTGGTGGCCATGTCCCAGGCTCCGTGATGTGACAGGGTTGGCCCTCCAGCAGGGCTAGGGATTGGACCCGCATCCTCCTAGATACCAGTTGGGTTCTTAACCTGCTGAGCCACAGTGGGAACTCTGGCCTTCACTCATGATTGAAGAAAATGCTAGGCTTTGGTTAGAAGTTAGGAAAATACGGCGTAGTTGTTTGCAAACTGTCCCAGCTTACAGCCGTCCCCCCTACGTACACTTCCTGTTTGGTCTCATCTCAGTCTGCCCCCCACCCTCCACACAGCAGAGGTTTAAACACTAGCCCCCCCCGCCACATCCTTGCACTTGCTGGTCCCGGCCCTGGTCACAGATGGTCAGACTGCCAATCTTAGGAGCCAGATCCCCTGGACTGGAGGGGGCTTTCAGACCATCCCATCTGTCACTGTCATTTTATGGTTGGAGACACTGAGGCCCAGAGAGGAAAAGTACGTTGCCTCAGGCCCCATAGCACGTGGCCAGCAGGATGGAGGCCCCCGTGCTGGTAAGGCTCACTTCAGGCGGGGTTGGGAGGTTTCAGGGGGAGAGTTGCAGACTGAGAAGCCTGGGAAGCCCGGGGTTTCGCCCACCTCTAGACATTTGGGAGACAGGTCAACTTTCAGAGGATATCGTCCTTCCCCTGTCACTGCAGCCTGCAGCTGTGCACATCTGTATTGTTTCCCAGCTACCCTTACGGAGACCGGCTGGTGCCTGTCATCGCCCGTGGAGCCCGTGAGAGCCGAGGACAGCCAGAGCTGGAGCTGTGGCGGAGGGGAGCGGGAGGTGTCAGGCCCGGCCCAGCCCCGTGGGAGCAGGGCCCAGCCTGGGCCTGGCAGCTGTAGCCAGCTGTTGCCTCCCACAGGCCCTTCCCATGCCCCACGCATCACCCCCTCCTTGGGTGACTGCCGCTGCTCCCCTCTTCTGGGAGGAGGCTGTTCCCACCCACACCTCCGTGGCCCAGACTGCTGAGAGGGGCCTGGGGAACACTGGCGAGCCGTGCTGGGGGCCGGCCACGGCGGGCGAAGTGGAGAGAAGGCACGGATCCAGCGTTGCTGTGGCTGTGGTGCAGGCCAGCAAATACAGCTCCTATTCGACCCCTAGCCTGGGAACCTCCATGTGCCATGAGTGCGGCCCCGAGAAGCAAAAAAAAAAAAAAAAAAAGTAAAATAAGATAAAATGGGACCAGAGCCTGTCCTTGCTTTGTAGCCTGGTCCTTCCGTTCCTGTTGCCTAGATACCCTTCCCTGTCAGCCAGTATGGTATTTCTAAGGCTGACATTCTACCTTGGAGATGTCCCATAATTTATTCAACAAATCCCCTGTTGCAGGTTGTTCCCAGTGTTTTGATACTATAAACAACACCGGTACCAACAAAAACACCCTTACAGCCCGCTCTTTGCACACGTCCTTAACCCTCCCTGGGAGCAAGCCCTGCAGGGGGAGTGGTGAGTCCATGCCAGTGCCCAGCTGCCAGATGTCGGGCAGCAGCTTTGCTGTTGAGATGCTGTTGACAATCTTGCGGTTATTGACGCAGACATCAGGGGCCGGCGCTTTCTTTGTACCCTTGATCTGCTGAGAATCTGCCCCATCTGACTCCCTTGGCCTCTGTTAGTGACCTTCACAGCCTTTGGCCTCCCGTTCCCATCCAGATCCTTTACGTCCTCTGAATCCTTCAAACCCTCTGCTGACTTTCCCTCTGCCTCTCGCTCGGTGACGGCCTCCGCTTCTCCCCGTCTGAAAGCTCTGATCTCCGTGTGCTGGGACCCAGCCACTTCGCGCCCTAGGCCTGGCCAGGCGGGGATGGCTAACCCCTCCCTGGCTGTCTTTCCTTTGCCAGGGGAGTGTAAGCCGTAAAGGGTCAGGGACTATGCTGTCGTGTCGCTCCATGCCCGTAATTCTCCCCAAAGCAGCAGCAGAGGGCCGGGCACACAGTAGGGACTCAGCAAACACGTGCTTTACTGAGCACAGTGGCGGCTGAGGCGCGGATAGGACCCCTGTCTGTCTTCAGCTGCAGGGTGAGCTGGCCCTTTCTGGGTTTCAGACTCTGTCATAGGGTGGGGGTGAGGGGGAGCCTAGGTTCTGTTTTTTTCTTCTTTTTTTTAGGGCCGCACCCGTGGCCTGTGGAGATTCCCAGGCTAGGGGTGGAATCGGGAGCTATAGCTACCAGCCTACACCACAGCCACAGCCACGCAGGATCCAAGCTGTATTTGTGAACTGCGGGGCAGCTCATGGCAACCCCGGATCCTTCATCCACTGAGCAGGGCCAGGGATCCAACCCATAACCTCATGGATGCTAGTTGGATTTGTTTCCCCTGAGCCACAGTGGGAGCTTCGGCCTGGGTCCCTTCAGCTGTGACTTTTCCTACCCTTCCTTGACCATGCGCCCTCTTACCCCACAGGTCTTGGGTCCTGAGGCCGCCGGCAGACTATGGGTACAACGGCCAGCACAGCCCAGCAGACAGTCTCTGCGAGCACTCCCTTTGAGGGCCTCCAGGACGGCAGCACGATGGACAGTCGGCACTCACTCAGCGTCCACTCTTTCCAGACCACAAGCTTGCACAACAGTAAGGCCAAGTCCATCATCCCCAACAAGGTGGCCCCCGTCGTGATCACGTGAGTGGCCGGACAAGTGTGACAGTGTCCCTGGAAGACATGGCTGGGGGGTGGGCAGCTGCAGGGAGGGGTGGTGGCTTACGGTGTCAGAGGTCTCCAAACCTCATTCCCTGATGAAGACACTGAGGCCCAGAGAGGTTAAGCAGTTTGTTTGGAGTCACACAGCAAGTAGGTAGCAGAGCCAGTGTCAGTCAGGGGTCTCTTAGCGCATGTTTTTTGTCATGTCCACATTGCCAGGGAGTGTGAAGAGGAGGCAGTGGCTGCAGGGGTGGGGGCCCCCCTGTTGAGAATAATTTTTTGTGTGTGTATGTGGACGCCCTGGTTATATGGAGTTCCCAGGTCAGGGATCAGATCTGAGCCGCACTGTGCTGGTCCAGGGATTGAACCTGAGTCCCAGGGCTCCCATGATACCACCGATCCTGTTGCCCCACAGCGGGTGCTCCTGAGAGTAAATTTTGGCTAAACATTTTTAAAGGAAGTTTATATACTTTGATGTATAAAGTTTAGATTTTTTTTTTTTTCTCCCCCTACCACCTGTAATTATGGTTCAAAACTGAGGTTAACCCCAGGCTGTTAAAGGGTCTTGGGCTGAAAAAGCTGGAGGCTGTTGGTCAACTTTCCTAATTAGGTCCTTCAGGGACATTCCCCGGGGGACTGAGGGTTTGTTTTGGCCCCATATTTTGAGAAACCCGGACACACTGCGTCTGTCCTGTGGGGCCAGCAAAGGAGTGAATACTGGGAGCCGGGGGCCGGGAGACAGAAGGGGCAGTGGATCCGCCTCCTGGTGCATTGGGAGCTCTTATCTTACATCCCGTCTGCCCGCCGAGCTCCCCTGCCTCCAGACCCCCTCAGGACGGAGGAAGTGGGACAGGATCAACTAAGGTTTAAATGTGTTGTACTCATAGACGTTAGGCAGAGACCTAGCAGGTGGGGCTTTCTGTGCATGGAAACCTGAGGAGTGGGGGGTGATAAATCTGGCCTGCTGGCTTTGGGGCCTGACAGGGGAATTATAATCATAATACATTGCTGTGCTCATGATAGGGGAGGAGAAAAGATGTTAAATACAAGGGACTTGATATGTAGTCGTTGGACTACCAGATGACAAAACTAGGTTTGGGTCTCGAGCCCAGTGTTGGAACCACACGTCCTGAGCCCGGCTCAGTCTCTCCCTCGCTCTCTGACCTTCTTGGGCAGATCCTTTTCCCTCTCAAGGCCTGTGTTTCCTTATCAAGAGATGTGGGGGTGGGATTTCCCATCGTGGCTCAGCGGAAATGAATCTGACTAGTATCTATGAGGTTGTGGGTTCAATCCCTGGCCTCGCTCAGTGGGTTAAGGATCTGGGCGTTGCCGTGAGCTGTGGTGTAGGTCGCAGATGCGGCTTGGATCCCGCGTTGCTGTGGCTGTGGCGTAGGCCGGCGCCTACAGCTACAATTTGATCCCTAGCCTGGGAACCTCCACATGCCTTGGGAACGGCCCTAAAAAAAAAAAAGATATGTGGGGATGACATTCAAAATATTTAGCTGTGATGTGGCTCAGAACAGTCACTGGCCTGCTGTAAAAATCCACTTCAGTGGTCCTTTGCGTCCCCAGAGCCATCTATGACACAGTGATCCGTAAGTTGTAGCCTGTTTGAGGTAGAAGGGACTTTAGAGATCAGCCAGCACAGTGGCTGGCACACTATATGATTTAGGCCAAATCCGGCCATCCCTTGTTTTTGTAAATAAGAGTTTATTGGAACACTGCCCCTTGCATTCATTTGCATCTTGTCAGTGGGTGATGAAGGCTGCAGCGGCAGCACTGAGTAGTTGCCCACAAAGCCCAAGATATTTACTGTCTGGTCCTTTGCAGAAAAGGTTTGCCAACTCCTGATCTAATACCTTTTCTTTCTTTCTTTTTTAAATCTTTTTTAGGGCTGCACCTGTGGCACATGGAGGTTCCCAGGCTAGGGGTCGAATCAGAGCTGTAGCCACCAGCCTACGCCACAGCCACAGCAACACCGGATCCGAGCCGCGTCTGTGACCTACACCTCAGCTCACGGCATCGCCGGATCCTTAACCCACTGAGCGAGGCCAGGGATCGAACCCGTATCCTCGTGGATACCAGTCGGGTTCATTACTGCTGAGCCATGATGGGAGAACTCCATGATATAATAGCTTTTCGATCAGATGTGAAAACTGATCTAGGTGCAGAAACTGAGTTTCAGGGAGACAGAGGGATTTGCCCTCCAGGGGTCATGGAGGCAGAAGTGGCCAAGGGACCCCAGGCCTCTGGACTCCTGCCTAGTTCTCCCACCCCACTTGTTCCTATCAGACCCCCGATCGCAGGCTTTGGAAGGCTGTGTTTTATTCCTTGTTATAATCAGCACAGAAGCTTTTTTGGGTATTGAGTGCACAGACCTCCCCCCTGGTTTAGCATCTATAGAAATCTGGGTTTGGATCCTTACAACCTAAGGATCACCGCGTCACGGATGGCTCTGGGGAGTCACAGGACCACTGCATTGGATTTTTACAGCAGGCCAGCGATTGTTGGAGCCACGTGGCACTTAAATATTTTGAATTGGTTTGAGGGTTTTGTTTGAAATGGCCCCATGTGGAGGTAGAACTACTGCTAGTAAAAGTAATTAGATCACTGAACCCTTTTTTGTGCCTGAGGCACTGGGCTAACTAAGCACTTTCTTCATTAGCGCATTGTCTTCTCACAGCAGCCGTTAGACAGTGGGAATTGTTAAGGCCATGGAGTCATTAATGAGGGGAGTTGGACTCCTGCCCAAGCTGCATGGCCCCAAAGTCTGTGTCCTGAACCGCCTTACTGTCCTGTGGGATTGTCTGTGGGAGGTTGTTCTCAGAGGCAGTCTGATGGAGGGACCATCTGGAAACAAAGTAACCCTCATTTCAGGAGGCCTTAAGTGAGACAGAAACTTCTCTCTACACAAAAGTCCAGGAGGTATTCCAGGCTGGTATGGCAGCTCCATGAGCATCCAGGCTCTTCCTTTCTTGTTGCCTTCCACCATCAATATCTACTTCCTGCCATCTCTTTGGATGCTAACCAGGGAGAAGAAGGGAGAGTAGAAGGCACACACCTTCCCTTTAAGGGAATAGCTTGGAAATCGCACGTGTCACTTCTCCTTACATCCCATTGGTCAGAACTGAATCACATGATCGCACTAGCTGCAGGGGAGGCTGGGATGTGTAGTCTGAAGCTGGATGTTCCAGTCACAATTCCAGGGTGTTGTTGCCAAGGAAGAAGGGGAGAGTGGATGTTGGGGAACAATGGTCAGCCTCTGCCATAAATCGGTGGGGTGGCCCAGCTGTGGGTCTGGTGAAGGTGGAGCAGACCCTGGCCATGAGGTTGCCTGACTCAGTCTCCATCCCTCTCCTGGTAGGTACAACTGCAAGGAGGAGTTCCAGATCCACGACGAGCTGCTCAAAGCCCATTACACACTGGGCCGGCTCTCGGACTCCACGCCGGAGCACTACCTGGTGCAGGTGCGGTCGGCCCTGTCCCTTCTCCCTCTTCCAGCCTCTTCCCACCCCTCCCACGCTCCTTCCTCACAGGCTCCCTCCCTAATCCACTCCTGCTTTTCCCCAGTGTCCCCTTCTCTGCTTTACTGCCTCACCCTGCCCCCTGGTTTCTGGGGATCCGTTCTTCCTGCCCCACGGAGCCTCTTCTAGCCCCATCCATCCCCTGCCTGATCCCCGGCCTGCCCACCCTCCTCCCTCAGAGCACCAGGGAGAACAGAGATGGGAGTCTGAAGGCCCCGGGGCCCCAGACCACTGCCCCAAGACGGGAAATCTCCATCCCATTCTCACTCTCTTTTTTTTTTTTTTGTCATTTTAGGGCCACACCGCAACATATGGAGGTTCCCAGCCTAGGGGTCGAATTGGAGCTACAGCTGCCGGCCTACACCATAGCTCATGGCAACACTGGATCCTTAACCCACATGAACGAGGCCAGGGATCGAACCTGCAACCTCATGGTTTCTAGTTGGATTCGTTTCTGCTGAGCCACGAGGGGAACTCCCCATTCTCTTTTGAAGTTTCGGAACTTCTCTGGCATGTAGATAGAGATGCAGACCTATCTCGATCAATCTGTGTGTCTTTTTTTTCCCCCTTAAATATCTTCTAGTCTACAAGGACAAATGACTTTTCATGCATTTTGTTCAGGGCAAGGCCCTAAAACCCCCCAGGTGCTAGAACAGTGCTTGGGTATAATGTAGTACTTCATAAACAGTCAGTGAATGAATGAATGAATGAATGAATGAATGAATGATAATCATGATACTTAAACTGTATTTGTTAAAAGAGGGTCTGGGTGGGTGGTGGTGATGGATAGGTAGATGGGTGAGTGGGCAGATGAGAGGTCCTTGTGGTTCCTTTTTGCCCCAGAATGAACCCTTCTGGTCCCTCCTGCCCTCACCTGATCACAGTAGTGTTTTCCTGTACTCTCTGGGGCCACTGCCTCCCCCAGCTGGGGAGGGGAGAGTCCTGCCCATCCTCGGAACGGCAGGCCCCGGGAAGTGGCTTGCGGTTTTCTCCTCGTTGATTCCTAGTGCCCCAGCTGCGGCTCCCTTCTCAGGCACCTTACGCATCAGCTTCCTCGGGGAGGGGGTTGAGAGATGTCTGTCTTTTGCCTGGGGAGCTCCAGGCCCACCCAAGAGCCAGCTTTGATCTTCCACGTCCTGTCCCCCGAGTGCCTCTCCCTGCCCTCCTCCTCCTAGGCCTGGCCCAGATGCCACCTCCTCCTTGAAGCCTTCTCTGATTCCCCCTCTGGAGGAGCTGTCTTTCCTTTGCCCACACTGTTTCACGCCACTGCCCCGGCATCACAGAGAATCATGTATTTTGTCTGCCTTTTCAACAAGGCTGCAGAAAACTTGAGGACCATGTCCCCCGCCCCACCCCCCCTGCTCCCCGTCTCCTGGGGCCTGGCACAGCGCCTCATCTGTAAAGATGTCCCTGAATCGTTGGAGTGACCTTCTGTGTTTGTCTCCTTACCAGGGACGCTACTTCATGGTGCGGGATGTTGCCGAGAAGGTGGACATGCTGGGCACTCAGCAGAGCTGTGGGGCCCCCAACTTCCGGCAGGTGCGGGGCGGGGCCCCTGTGTTTGGCATGGGGCAGCCCAGCCTCTTGGGATTCAGGCAGGTCCTCCAGAAACTTCAGAAGGACGGGCACAGGGTAAGCATGGCCACTGTCCAGGCAGGCCCTCCCCCACCCCACCCCAAATCTGGGCAGAGAGGTTTCTGGGAGGAGCAACTCCAGAGCCTCTGGGGGCCCCGGGCCACATGATGGGGAGGGTGACTGGTGACCGGGACCAGGCCCTGCCAGGCCTTGAATGCCATGAGGGTCATTGCAGTCAGCACAACTGGGAAACTCTGGGCAAATGTTTATTGCACTGTCCTATGTGGACCTGGGCGCCCCGAGGTCAGAAGTCCTTTATACAGCCCACAGGATGATCACAGCTGACACTCGCGTCCTCAGGTCAGCCCTGCGAGGGTGGGGCAGTTATTCTCCCATTTTACAGAAGAGGAAACCAAGGCCCAGCGAGGATAAGTGACAGAGCCCCTGGGTGGTGCCCCAAGACCCAGACACTTGGGGCTCCTCGTGTCCACTTTCAATAGCTCCTCCTCCTGCCTGGGTGAAGGCGGGGTTTTACATGCTGCCGGGACAGAGGCTGGGGATCTGCTGTGATTGCAGGCTCACGGTGGGGGCCCTGAGTCTGATTTGACCTGGTTTAAGTTGGAGAGTCCTTGAGTGAACCAGAGCGGGGAGGGGCTGTTAACCGAGCCCCGATCCCGTCTTCCCAGCCATCTCCTCCAGGGCGGGGCCTGCCCACATATCTGCCTGTGCGGAGCTCAGTGAGTGAATGATTGCAGGGCAGTGGCGGGCAGTTATTTCTTTAGCCGATGTTCATCGAGCACCTGACTTACTCGGGGCTTTGCGATAGGAACAGTGGGGATGTGACAATGACCAGCACAGGATTCTATGTGGGAGGAAGCTGTGGTCCAGGAAGGAAGAAGAATGTATTGATCAATAACATTAATACAGAGCGAGAACACCAAGAGATTCAGATGAAGGGCTGTTGGCCCTGAGAGGAGGGAGGGTCAGGAGCAGGTGGCCTTTGGGCTGAACCTTGCTTGCGGGGTGGGATTCAGGTGGTGGGGGTAGCGTGGGGTGATGAGCCCGCGGGGAGCGGGGAACTGTCTCCGCGAGGGCCGGAGGCGGGGCAGGGGGGCGGGTGTCCACAGCGGGCGTGCTGATGGTTCCTCCCGGCTCCGGCTGCTGGCAGGCGTGCGTCATCTTCTGCGTGCGGGAGGAGCCCGTGCTGTTTTTGCGCGCTGCTGAGGACTTCGTGCCCTACACGCCTCAAGACAAGCAGAGTCTTCATGAGAACCTCCAGGGCCTCGGATCCGGGGTCCAGGCAGAGCGCTTGGAGCTGGCCATCCGGAAGGAGGTGGGGGCCGCTGGTGTGGGTGGGAGGCTGCCCTCCCTGGACAGCCTCGGACCGCTGGGTTGAGCCCTGGCCTACAGCCCCGCTTTGCCTTCCCTGGCCCACGCTCGCCCGCTTTGCTGCCCTGCTTGGGCGAGTGACTGCTGCAAGGCCAACCGGCGGGTGGCCAGGGGAAGGACTTCCCTTCCCGGTTCCATTTGCCCCTTTGGCGTTACGCTTTTCTCGTCCAAACTCAGCATCATTATTTGGAAAAGGGTCTGGTGGAAGGGAAAAAGTGCTAGACTAAAAGTCTCAGGACTGAAGTTCAGACCCTCTGTGAGCCGTGAGGCCTGGACTGGGTCATGCTCTCGATGGGCCTCTGTTGCTTCCTTTTTTTTGGCTTTCTAGGGCCGCACCCGCGGCATATGGAGATTTCCAGGCAAGGGCTGAATCAGAGCTGTAGCTGCCAGCCTACGCCACAGCCACAGCAACGCAGGATCTGAGCCACGTCTGCATCCTACACCACAGCTCACGGCAATGCCGGATCCCCAACCCACTAAGCGATGCCAGGGATTGAGCCCGCAACCTCATGGTTCCTAGTTGGATTCGTTAACCACTGAGCCACGACAGGAACTCCGTGCCTCTGTTGCTTTTTAATGCTGCACCTGTGACACATGGAAATTCCCAGGCTAGGGGTCCAATCGGAGCTGCAACTGCTGGCCTACACCACAGGCACAGCAATGCCAGAATCGAGCCGAATCTGTGACCTACATTACAGCTCATGGCAACGCTGGATTCTTAACCCACTGAGGGAGGCCGGGGATGGAACCTGTGTCCTCTTGGATACCAGTTGGCTTTGTTTCCGCCGAGCCACCGCGGGAACTCTGGGCCTCTGTTCTGAGGCTCCTCTGTCCTCCTCCAGAGCATGGAGGTTTGTCAGGGTCTCAGAGGCTGTGACACACCACAGGGGTGTGGAAATAGAGCGTGGGGGCCACGGCGTCCCTCTTCTCTGGGACTCCACAGGAACGGAAACCACACTGGCCCTGGTCGCCTCCCCTTCTCCCTCTCAGCCCCTTCCCCTTTAGCTCCCTCCTGTCCTCCAGTCTGGCCGTTTAGCTGATTCCTGCTGCCCCCTGGGCAGAGCCTTCCGACCCGGCTCCAGTATGGGCCATGTCACTCGTGTTAAGTGTCTGCTGTCGGGCAAGTGGTCCCCCCCGGTCCCATCAGGACTCCCAGGGCACAGGGGGCCCCTCTGGCCACGTGAGTCTCCCTGGAGGGGAAGCAGCCTGTCTGTGGCCTTCGTGTGGCCTTGGCTCTCCAGCGCCCAGCCCGACAGTCCCGTCACAGCCCCCTGGCTCCCCACCTCCATCCAGATCCACGACTTTGCGCAGCTGAGCGAGAACACGTACTACGTGTACCACGACACGAGCGACCTGCGGGGGGAGCCCCACACCGTGGCCATCCGGGGCGAGGACGATGTGCACGTGACCGAGGAGGTGTATAAGCGGCCCCTCTTCCTGCGGCCCACCTGCAGGTACCCGGGGCCCGTCCTGTGCAGGACCCCAGCGCGCCGGGCACGTGTGCTCGCTGGGCCTGCTCTCCGGCTGCAGCCTCAGTCTGGCCATCTGCAGCCTGGGCTGAGTTCCCCACACCTGTCTCTCCCATGAGAATGAGAGGGTGGTGGGACGCCCGGGTGTGTGGCCTGTCTGATGCGCCGCTCCCCGTCACCTGGCAGGTACCACCGCCTGCCCCTGCCGGAGCAGGGGGCCCCCCTGGAAGCCCAGTTTGATGCCTTTGTCAGTGTCCTCCGGGTAAGTGGGGGCGGGAGGGGTGGTGGGAGCAAGGGTGGGGCGGGTGCTTGGAGAGTGGGTCCAGGTTTCGGCTCTGTCTCCATGGAGATGCTGGGGTGGATGTGGCCTCTAGAGGAAAGCGAAGGGGTCAAATGTGTTGGGTGTGTGTGTGAGGGTTGTGTGTGTCGTGTGTGTGTATACACTGTATAATGAGAGCTGAGCACTGACCATCTGGAGGGCTGGACGGTGACTGTGGCTCAGCTGCTAACTTGCAGTGTGATTCTGGACAAATCTAACTCTTCCAGTCTTCAAGTTTCTTTCTCTCTCTTTTTTCTTTTTTGGTCTTTTTGCTTTTTCTGGGCCCGCACTCATGTCATATGGAGGTTCCCAGGCTAGGGGTCTAATCGGAGTTGTAGCCGCCGGCCTACACCACAGCTCGCGGCAATGCCAGATCCTTAACCCACTGAGTGAGGCCAGGGATCGAACCCTCAACCTCATGGTTCCTAGTCGGATTCGTTAACCACTGAGCCACGACGGGAACTCCTCTCATTTCTTTATTGGAGCTAAAACTTCATACCCTCCAGTCATCCCCTGATGTTTTCTGCCCCAACCTCCTTGGGAGGTCACATGTTTAATTTACATCTCACAGCCAGTGTGAATATGGCTGCTCTGAGCAGTTTCACCTCCAGGGCTTCACTGAGCTCCCTGGGGCCTGGGAAGGGGGCAGGGCCTGTGCTCTTGGGCCGGCGGTGCAGGTGGAGCAGATCTGGCTGTGGGGTTTGGTCAGAGAGGCTGAGCTGCTGGAGCCGGCCTCGTCTGTCCACATGCCTGTGACATGACCTCCCTCCCCCGACTTGGTCCTCAGCTGAGGGCTTTCCGGTCCCACTGTGACCCGCTCTTCGTGGCCCTTCCCCAGGAGACCCCCAGCCTGCTGCTGCTCCGAGACGCCCACGGGCCTCCCCCTGCGCTCCTCTTCAGCTGCCAGACGGGAGTGGGCAGGACCAACCTGGGCATGGTTCTCGGCACCCTCGTCCTGTTTCACCACGGCGGGACGGCCTTGAGGCTGGAGTGAGTGGCGTGGGACCCAGGGCCCCAAGGGGCTGTGCTGATGAAGGGCTGGGGGCGGCTGCTGGGGAACGTGGTCAGGGGTTCACTGCCTGGTTTGCCACGGACTTGGCTGGGTGGCCTGGGGGAAGTCGCTTGACCTTTCTGGGCCTTGGTTTCCCCAGCGGGGCAGATACCCCTCCCCCTCCCTCCAACCTGATTCGGAGGGAAAACGGGGAGCCTGCAGCCCGGTGGCTCTCCATGGCCAGGTGACTGGGTGCGTGTTGACGGCAGGGCCATCTTTGAAGTGTTTGGGAACTCTGATTATGCCACCGCTGCTTCCTTGTCAGGTCTGTCCCCACGAAGACCAAGCCACTGGCCATGGAGCAGTTCCAGGTGGTCCAGAGCTTTCTCCACTTGGTGCCCCAGGGGAGGAAGATGGTGGAGGAGGTGAGTGGTCGTGGGGGGGCCGGGCCTGGAGCTGGGGGTGCTGGGCGAGGATCTGAGACCTGTGGGGTCTCCCCCTCCCCTGGCACCACTCCCTGTCCTGCCAGTCATTCTCTTTGCCGCCTCTCTCCTCCCCTACCTCCTGCCATCCCTCCCCGCTGCCGTCCCCTCCTCCCTGCCCCGGTCCCTGGTACCAGGTGGACAGAGCCGTCGCTGCCTGTGCAGAGTTGCACGACCTGAAGGAAGTCGTCTTGGAAAAGCAGAGGGAGCTGGAGGGTGTCCGGCCGGAGGGCCCAGCCCAGGTGAGGCGCAGAGAGCTGCTGCTTTGGCCTGAGCCTGGCAGCCCCGTTGCTCTTCCTGATGGCCGTTTCTCCCATGAGAAGAGCAGTTTTCAGAGGAAGGGGAGCTGGGGAGCTGGGCCTGCAGGAAGAGAGGAAGTTTACTTTCCCTGACCAGGACCCCTCGCTGCAGAATAAACAGGATGGAGGAAGGGGCTGCTGGTGAGGTGCTGGGGGGGGTGCGCCTCTGGCTCCAGATCCTTCCCAGGCTGCTGCTGGCTCCCCCTGCAATTAAAACCCTCCCTATGTCTTTGGGAAGGCCTGGGGTTTGGTCCAGCCACTGCTTCGAAATGAGTGATGGGCTCTGGGCTGTCTCAGCAGCCTTGTCCCTGTGCTCGGGGGAGGGGAGCTCGGCTTGACAGTGTTTGCACATAGCGCCTGGAAAGAATCTAGAGCCCGCAGAGCCTTTTTCTTCTTTAGCATTTAAAAAACGGCTTTTAAAAGCAACATCATGTTAGGAAAAATTGAGAAATTAGAGAAGGAAAACTTGCCCATCGTTTAAGCCACAGCTGCTGTGAGCCTTTGGGGCTGGCTGCCTTCATTTTTGAGGTTTCTGATGTTCTTGTGTAGGCGGCACAGGGCACGTTTACACCCTGCTTGTTTCACGTAAGCCCGTCTGTCCTGTGTTCTACCTGGTTGTCACTGAGGTTTTACTGGCTGTGTCACCAAAGCCATGGCATGACTCCGTCATCATTGGCCTGACAGGCTAGGAGCAGGGCCCCGGCCCGACTGTCTGCATTCTCTTCCTGGCTCTGCCGCCAGCTGTGTGGACCTGGGCTGCCTGCTTGACCGCTCAGTGCCTCGGTTTCCCCACTTGTGAAGGGGGGCCTCTAATGATCACTGAGCCATAGGGTTGTTGTGAAGATTAGATGGGCTGAGATCACAAAGCACATAGAAGGGAGCCCCGCGGAGCAGGTGTTCCTGGACTGTCACCTGCGGGGATTTACTGAGCAGGCCCCTTCTTTTAGCACAGCGGGGTCATCAGTGTAAATAAATACTATGAATTGAGCTGCTTCATTCATAAAGATGCCGCTTTTGTGCATTTAGGATTTTTCTTCTTATAAGGTGCAGATTAAGGATCAACAGACTCTGGTCCATGGGCCAAATCCAGCCCACACCTGTTTCCGTAAATAGGTTTTGTTGGAACACAGCCTTGCCTGTCCATTTATATACCGTCTACCGCTGTCTTATGCTGCTGTGGCAGAGCTGAGCTGTTGCAATGCAGATTGCGTGGCCTGCAAGCCTAGAATATTTATTGTTTGGCTTTTTTTTTTTTTTTGCCTGTGGCATATGGAAGCTTCTGGGCCAGGGATTGAATCCAGTCCACAGTTGCTGCGACCTATGGCATAGCTGCGGCAACGGCAGATCCTTAACCTGCAGTGGGAACTGCAGTCTGGCCTTTATAGAAATAAAAGTTTGCTGACCTCTGGCCTAGATTCCCAAAGATGGAATTAAACATCTTCCAAGGGCGTGACCTTTCTTTTGGGCCTGAACACTGTCACTTACCCTCCAGAAGCTGGTACTGACCCAGCAGGAGAAGGCTGAGATCCAGAAGCAGAGAAAGGGGCCCGTGGACTTCTCTGCGACAGCCCCCTACCCAAGGGACCCTGGGATGAGGAGGGTCACAGCTCTGAAGTGAGGGTTTCTGGATCAAGGAAGGTTGTTTGCGCACTTGCTGCTCCAGCGTAGACGGTGGCGGTGTTGGAGCAGAGCGGGAAGCGCCAGCCTGCCTCTGGGCATAGCGCCTGCGGGGAGGCAGACCCACATCTGCAGCTGTAGTGCCTTCTCTGGTCCCCGCTAGCTTTCCCTGCATCGTGGATAAACCGCAGCATGCGGGACGGAGTTAGACATCAGAGGAACTTCCAGCCTGGCGGAGCAGTGTTATCAAGGGAGGGATAGATTGTCTTCTGGGAATTTCTGAGGCTCGATTCCTGCTGCTCTTTGGGGGATGGGGATGGGCGGCCTGAGCGGCCCCATCTTTACTGCCTGCCTGACTGCCTGCCCTGCTTCCCGTCCTCTTCTCTCAGGGAAGCGGCAGCCAGCACGGCGTCCGGCAGAGGGCGCTGTGGAGCCTGGAGCGATATTTCTACCTGATCCTGTTTAACTACTATCTCCATGAGCAGGTGGGGCCCGGGGGGCGGGGGGGGGGTGTGCGTGAGCAGATCCATGCCCTCTTCTCCTGGGCCCCCTCCAGTCTCCCCACCCAGTGACTGGCGTGAGGTTGATGGGGACCCCCCCCCCGCCCCCCTGTGGAACTGAGGAAGGGTGAGGGTGCTTGCCTGTTGGTTCCGAGGCAGGAAGGCAGGCATGGGGGAGGCAAGGGGACGCCCAGATCGAGGGGTGGTCACTGAGCAAGTCAGGACAAGGGAGGCCCCACCTGTCTTTCCTCTGGGCCCGTCTCTGTCCCCATAGTCAGGGCATCGGGGCTTGGAACCATCTTGCTTCGGACTTCCTGGCCTCATCCCTGCCCTGGGCCACGATGGGTGTTTCCTGGGGCTCCCCCACCACAGGGCAGGCAGGAAGAGTTTGGGGTGGCCCCGTGCCCCTGAACTCCCATCTCTCTCTGCCTCCGGCTGCAGTACCCGCTGGCTTTCGCCCTCAGTTTCAGCCGCTGGCTGTGCGCCCATCCTGAACTCTGCCGCCTGCCTATGACACTAAGCTCAGCGGAGCCTGTGTCCCCCGGGGACCTCATCGCCGCGGGCTCCCTGGTGAGTGTGGCTGGCTGGCTGGGAAGTGGGAGTGGGTGCGGAGGCGTAGAGCCGGGTTCCCGTGGGGTTGAGCTAAAGCATTCCCTCCCAGGAGGCGAAGGAGTGACAGCCTGTGACCGTGTCGGGATCCTCCTGTGAACAAAATGGGGCCGTTCTGAGGCCCTCAGCAGCTTTTGCAGCTCCGGCTGCTGTTCCAATACCCGCTTCTCATTCTCAAACCCATGCGCTCTGGGCAGGGAGTCAGGGGACCCGGTTCTGTATCTTTGCCACCAGGGCCTCATCTTTGAGCCTCGGCGTCCTCATCTGGCGAATGGGCACCATCGTGCGTTTCCTTGCCCAGGGGTCGTTGCAAAGCTCCAGTGTGCAGGAGTGCTTTGTAAACTGTAAAGTGCGGGTCGTCCCGCCCCTCCGCCCACCTTGGCCCAGGCTCTGAGCCTCCGTGGGCTGCCGTGGGTCCCAGGCCTGCTGCTCTCCCTGCAGGGGGCGGATGACCTCATCTCCCCGGACGCACTCAGCACCGTCAGAGAGATGGATGTGGCCAACTTCCGGCGGGTGCCCCGTTTGCCCATCTACGGCACGGCCCAGCCCAGTGCCAAGGTGACTACCCAGCAGGCCCGCTTGTGGGGCTGGGGAGGGGAGGGCTGAGCCCTGTCACTGACTTCTGCCCCCTGCCTTGTCCCCCAGGCCCTGGGGAGTATCCTGGCCTACTTGACCGACGCCAGGAGGAAGCTGAGGCAGGTCGTGTGGGTCAACCTGAGGGAGGAGGCCGTGCTGGAGTGTGACGGGCACACACACAGCCTGCGGTGGCCGGGGCCCCCCATGGCCCCCCACCAGCTGGAGGTGAGGGCCCTCCTGCCTTCTGTACGCACCCCTGCCTTGGAGGCCTTCTGGGGAGGTGGCCTGAAAGGGTCATCAGGAGCTTCCACGTGCCCCTTGTGCAGATAGAGAAACTGGGGAGCAGTCCGGGGGTGTGGCTGACTCAGCTCCCCGCCTCCGGGTCTGGCTCTGAACCTCGAGGCTCGAGAAGGGACCGGGATAGGCCTGGAAGCCTTGACCAGTCCTGGCCGTGGCAGGCTCCGGGCTTTCAGGGCTGGCCCGGGGCTGCCTCGGCGACCTGAGCCCTCTGTCCTCCTCTCCCCTAGAAGCTAGAGGCCCAGCTGAAGGCCCACCTGAGCGCGCCCCTCCCAGGGGCAGAGAGCCCCCGGACCCGCAGGTTCCAGACGTGCCTCACCACGCAGGAGGTCTTCAGCCAGCAGCGCGGGGCCTGCCCCGGTCTCACCTACCACCGCATCCCCGTGCCGGACTTCTGCGCCCCCCGTGAGCAGGTGAGGCGCTGTGCGGCTGCGGCCCCAGGGGAGGGACCGGACGCCCTCCTGCCTCCCTGGGGCCTGGGCTGTGGACACAGCTCCTCCGAGAGACTAAGCTTGTTCTACAAAGTTTCAGATGGGCCCAGGTGGTTTATTAACATGCCTTCCAATGTGTGTGTGTGTGTGTGTGTGTGTATTATGTGTTATGCCTTCCAAGGTGTGTGTGTATTATGTGTTGCAGGTGTATGAGAGGGTGGGTGAGCAAGCACTTCCCTGGTCTTGGTGGAGTCTCTGTGTCTGTTGGGGAATGTATTTGGAGTGTGTGTGTGTGTGTGTGTGTGTCTGGAGTGTGTATATGCACATGGTGTGTCTGTGTCTGTGGAGGCTGTGATGTACCTCTCGTCTTTACTAGGGGACGTGTGTGTGGAGGGTGTGTCTTGCGGGGAGTTGTGTGGTGTGGTGCGTGTGTGCGCTTTGTGGAGGAGGGTGTGTGGAATGCTGTGTGTGACTGAGGGTGTTTGTGCGAGCGTATGGTATCTGCAGGTTTGTGCCTGTGGATGTCTCTGTCATCTGCGTATCTTTAAGGTGTGTGTGGTGTGTGTGCCAGGGGTTTGTTGTGTGGGGGTCGCTGTGTGCCCATGTGATACGTAAGTTGTTTGCGTGACGCGTCTGTATCTGTGAGGGGCCTGTGATGTGCCCTGTGTGATGGGTGGTGATGGGGCTTCTGTGTCCCCACTCCCTTTGCGCTGCGGGTCTGGCTGCCTGTAGTTTGTTGCCCCCTAGTGGCCGTGCGCTGCAGTGATCGGCTGAGGTCTGGACGGCCGTCTAGCCGGGACTTGGGTTGGGTCCACCTCAAGTGGGCAGTAGGGCTGGGGGTGCAGGACGTGTTGCATGGTGGGCAGCGTGTTTGCTCACAGTCCAGTCCTGGGGTGCACACGAGGGTGTGACTTTATGTGCACACGGTCTTGTGTGCACCGCAGCGAGTTGAGCGTGTGCGTACGAGGTTGTGAGCCCACAGAGCCAGGCTCAGGGCACACACTTCCCAGGACAGATGCTGGGGTTGCCACTGGGAGGGATGAGGGCAGGGGGTGGGCCAGCGTGGGAGTCTGTGCATCCAGGAGCACTGCTGACTCAGACCCCGGTCTCCTTTGGTGCAGGATTTTGACCGGCTGCTGGAGGCCCTGCAGGCTGCCCTAGCCAAGGACCCGGGTACTGGCTTCGTGTTCAGCTGCCTCAGCGGCCAGGGCCGGACCACGACCGCCATGGTGGTGGCTGTGCTTGCCTTCTGGCACATCCAAGTATGTGCGGCCTCCTGTGTGAGGATGGGGGGTCTGCCCAGGAAGGGTGGGCATCGGTCCCTGGGGACCTGGGCTACGGTGGGTGGATGGGGGCAGAGCCCCCTCAGGTCAGCCCCGGGCAGGCCCTCGGCAAGGGCTCCGGGCATGGGGGGCGGTGCTCGCAGCCCAGCAGCTGTCCTCCCTCAGGGCTTCCCCGAGGTGGGCGAGGAGGAGCTCGTGAGCGTGCCTGACGCCAAGTTTACCAAGGGCGAGTTTGAGGTGAGCACGCCCCGTGGGGACCCCAGGGGGGGTCTGGGGGGATCTTCAGAGCTCTTCCCAGTGCCGTCGCCTTCTTCCACCTCATTGTATCAGTGCCTCCCTGTTTCCATTTCACGGATGAGCAAACTGAGGCACAGGGCGGCTGGGCTCTGGGCCCTGGCAGATGGCTTCGGAGAAGTGGGGGCTGGTATCCCCCAGTCTTCCTGGCTCTGCTGCTGGGCTGCTGTGTGCCCGGGGAAGGCCACCATCCTGGCTGGGTAGCATTGATGACCACCTCTTGGGCACCTGGGACCCAGCTGTGGTTGGTAACCTTGGTGGTCGGCTCCTGCCTGCCTGGCCAGCCTCGCCCCGTGCCCCTCCCCTGCCCTCCCTGCTGTCCTGACACCCTGGCCTCCGGGCAGCTTCCCACACTCGCCAGGCTCTTTTAGCTTCTGAGCCTTGGCTCGTTCTTTTCCCTCCCCCTGGACCGCTTCTCTCTTCCTTCTCTTTTCTGATCCACTGAGTCTTTTCCTTTTATTTTGTTGTTGTGGTAAAATATACAAACATAAAATTTACCAGGTTAACCACTTTTCAGATGACAGTTCTGTGACATTAAATAAATACATTCACATTATTGTGCGGCCACCATCATTTTTTTTTTTCTGTACGATGTGATTTAGTAAATTTTATTTTTTATTTTTACTTTTTAAAAAATTTTAGAGCACTTTTTATTACTCAGTTACATTTATAGTTGTACCACTATAGTTGTACCACAATCATTATAACCAAATTTTATAGCATTTCCAACCCAACCCCCAGCACATCCCCCCACCCCCCCAACCTGTCTCATATGGAAACCGTAAGCTTTTCAAAAGTCTGTGAGTCAGTATCTGTCCTGCCAAGAAGTTCATTGCTTCCCTTTTTTAAAATTCCACCTGTAAGTGATAGCATTTGATGTTGGTGTCTTACTGTCTGGCTGACTTCACCAGCATCACTTTCCTCAGGCCAGGTGCACTATACGCATTAAACACGAGCTCTTCATCTCCCCTCCCCAGCCCCAGGCAGCCACCGTTCTACTTTCTGTCTCTATGGATTTGATTCTTTTACATACTTCATACAAGTAGAATCATATGGTATTTGTCCTTTTGTAGCTTGCTCATCTCACTTAGCATAATGTCCTCACGGGCCATCTGTGGTGGAGCATGTATCAGAATTTCCTTTCTCTCTCTCTTTTTTTTTTTGCATTTGGAATCATGTGACTGGACTAAGGTTTCAGAGGTTTTTTTGTCTTTTTTTGCCTTTTTCTAGGGCCGCACTCGCGGCTTATGGATGTTCCCAAGTTAGGGTTTCAATTGGAACTGTAGCTGCCAGCCTCTGCCACAGCCACAGCAACGCAGGATCCGAGCCGCACCTGTGACCTACATCACAGCTCACGGCAATGCCAGATCCTTAACCCACTGAGCGAGGCCAGGGATCGAACCCGCAACCTCATGGTTCCTAGTCGGGTTTGTTAACCACTGAGCCACGATGGGAACTCCATAATTTCCTTTCTTAAAAGACTGAATAATATTCCATCGTAAGTATTGACCACATTTTATTTATCCATTCATCTGTCCCTGGATTCTGGATTGCCTTCACTGCTGGCTATTGCAAGTTTATGTTGCACAGGTGTACAAATATCTGAGTCTCTGCTTTCAATTCTAGAAGTAGAATTGCTGGATCAACTGGTAATTCTGTTTAATTTTTGAGGAACCGCCTTATTGATTTCCATGGCAGCTGTACTGTGTACATTTCCCCCAGCAAAGCACAAGGGTTCCAGTTTCTCCTCATTCCTGCCAACATTTGTTGTTTTCTGTTTTTTTTTTTTTTTGATAATACCCTTCCTAGTGGGTGTGAAGTGACATCTCACTGTGTTTTTTTCTTTTTTTTTTGGTGCATCCATGGAATATGGAAATTCCTGGGCCAGGGATTGAATCCCAGCCGTAGCTGCGACCTATGCCACAGCTGTGGCAACGCTGGATCCTTAACCCCCTGTGCTGGGCTGGGGATTGAACCTGTGCCTCCTCAGCGACCCGAGCTGCTGCAGAGACAGTGCCAGGTCCTTATCCCACTGTGTCATAGTGGAAACTCCCTATCTCAATGGTTTTGATTTGCGTTTCTCCAGTGATTAGTGAGCTTGAGCATTGTTTCATTGGCTTTATGGCCATATGTGGATCTTCTTAGGAGAAATGTCTATTTGAGTTCTTTGCCCATTTTTGATTTGGGTTATTTGAATTGTAAGAACTCTTTATATGTTCTGAATGTCAGTCCCTTGATAGATATTTCATAATTCTGTGGGTTGCCTTTTTAACTCTGGGCATAGTGTCCTTTCATGCAAGTTTTTAATTTTGATGAAATTCAGTTTGTTGATTTTTTTTGTTGTTGTTTCCTGTGCTTTTGGTGTCGTATCCAAGAAGTCATTGCCAAATGCAATGTTATGAAGCTTTTCTTCTGTGTTTTCTTCTAAGATTTTGATAGTTTTAGCTCTTACATTTAACCCTTTGATCCACTTTGAATTTATTTTTGTATATGGTAAAAGGTCAGGGTCCAAGTTCATTCTTCTGCATAGATACCCAGTTTTTCCCAACACCATTTGTTGAAAAGAATATCCTTTTGTCAGTTGAATGGTTTGGCAAAAATCATTTGACCACGTATGCACGAGGCTTTATTTGCAAGTCGAATTCCTGGTCTCCACGTCGGCCTCTGAGACGTGATGGTTAGAGCTCTCTTCTCACTCCCGGTCTCAGACCAGGAGCCCCGTGCGCCCTGCCTTCTTCACCCTTCACGCCCCCAGAGTGAGATGCCCTTTCTACTTCCAGTTGACAGGTGAGGAAACTGAGGTGTGGGGAGCCAAGCTCATCACCCTGGAGCCACGTCAGAGGGGTGGGACAGGGTCAGAGCACAGGCCAGGTGGTTGACCTCTGGGTCACTGTTCTAAAGTTATATCATGTGACCCAGAAACACTCCTGAAACCATGTCCTTACCCACCCCAAGGCATTCTCATGTCAGGACCAGCTTCCTTTCTAATGAACTCAGGCCCATTGAGCCCACATTCCAGTGGAGAACATTTAGTAGAGTGTGGAGAGGGCTGAAGGTGCAGCTGGGGGAGTCCGAGACGGCTTCATGGAGGAGGTGACATATGAGTGCATTTTAGGAAGATGTGTGAGTCGGCCGGGGCAGGCGATGGGTGGAGGGATAGTTTGCAGAGGGGATCAAGCGTGCAAAGCAGAGGTCTGGAAAGGGCAGAAACTGTGGAAGGCTGCAGTTGGCCAGAATGGAATGAGGCAGGGCTGAGGTGGGGACCCCTGATTCTGAGAACCCTGGGGGGCCCCACTGTGTGTTTGACCCTAAGCTTGAGGCCAGCAGAGAAATAGGGGTCATGATAGATTTCCATTCTGGGGTGGGGGCCGGTGTGTGGAGGAGGGAGTGGAAAGGCTGGGCCTGAGTGAGGAGGGGCCTGTGAACAGGAGAAGCCCAGGGGTCAGTCTTGGGGGCCCTCGGTCATGGGCACAGAGGGAAGACATCCGGGATGACCTGGGGTTTCTGGCTGGTGCTGGTGACAGCCATGGAGATGAAGAATTCAAGAGGAGGGGCAATTTAAGGGCGGGAGCTAGGAGTTTGGCTCTGCCTGGGGACTTGCCTGTGGCCCGGGTACCTCTCAAGGGAGGTGTCTGCCCCAGCGCTCGGGACCTGGCTGTGGCCTGAGCCACATTAGCCGAGGGGCTTCCCAGGCAATGGGTCCTCTCCTCCCTCTGGGCTGAAGCCCAGCCCTGCCCACGTGCTCGCCCTGGGCCGGTTCCTCCCTGCCCCCGCCCCCTGGCACCCGTAGTGAGAGCGGGGTGCTAGTGAGAGCGGGGTGCTAGTGAGAGCGGGGTGCGTGGGGTGGGGATTTGGCCTTTCGTTAGTTCACTTAGCCTTGTGCTCGGGGCGCCTCCTGCTGGAAGCTCTTGCTTCCCAGGATCAGGGATCAGGGAGCGTCTCGTCCTTCGGGGAGCGGGTGGGAGCAGTGAGCACAGGGAGCTCAGTGGCCGCTGGCACTGGGGCTCTGAATGGGCCGAGTGGGCTGCTGGCAGGGTACTGAGGGTGCCCCAGGGAGGCACTGAACTATGGGAGGGGTTATGATTGAGGCTGGGGGGCCAGTGCGGTCAGGCGTTGGGGGACCTCGTAGACTTGGGGAGGCTTTCCCTTTTTTTTTCCTTTCTTTCCATTATAGCAGGTTTACAGTTTTCTGTCAGTTTTTCAGCTGTACAGCGTGGTGACCCAGTTACGCATACATATATAGATTTGTCACAAGTGATTAGACGTAGTTCCTGGGGCTATACAGCAGGCGTTTGGTTTTTATGTTGAGTGCAAGGGAGCCAGGAAGAGACCGAAGCCAGGAATTTGACAAACGGGACACACTCGCGTTTCTGCTTTCCAAAGACCCCCTCTGCCTGCCAGGGAGGGGAGGAGAGGGGCTGCTGCGATGGAGGTGAGAGGTGGTGGAGCCCTGGCTTGGTGCGGCCGTGGGGGTGCAGGTAGACAGCTTCGAAGGGGGGTCCACAGGGGCGTGGTCAGGAGGGCGGCTGCGGGGAGGAGCCCTGCCCTGCAGAGTGACCTCGACGGGCCTCGGTTTCCCGGAGTAAAGCAGGCTTACGTCAGAGGAGTGGTGTCCACACTGGGTTCCCCAGAGCTGGGTGTCCACACAGTGCCTAGGGGCCGCTGCGGAGTGGAGGGGGAGCCAGCAGAGCCCCCGCAGGGCTTATCATCCATGTTCTTCGCGCCCCACAAGCCCAGGTTACAGGACAACTGTCTTGTCGTGCAGTAATTAGAATCCTGGATAAGGTTTTGTTGGAAGCAGGGTTCCTAAGGCTTAAAAAAATAAGCCGCTCGGGAGTCCTGGCCTCAGGGAGATCCAGCAAAACCCTCGTTCCCCATCTGAGAACTGACGACCGGTCAGGGCCTGTTTTGAGGCTGGGGTGGCCCTGGGTGTGGGTGAGCCTGTCGCTGGGGCCGGAGACCCCACCCTCCCCTCCTTGGCCTCTCCTCTGCTCATCCCCCGTCCTCTGGCCCCAGGTGGTGATGAAGGTGGTACGACTGCTGCCCGATGGGCACCGCATGAAGAAGGAGGTGGATGCGGCGCTGGACACGGTCAGCGAGACCATGACGCCCATGCACTACCACCTGCGGGAGATCATCATCTGCACCTTCCGCCAGGTGAGCCCCCGCCCAGGAGGCAGCCGGCGTGGGCGTGAGGTGGCAAGGGGGCCCACGGGACCCCCAGGGGCTCTCGGGCACCTTCCGGAGTGCTTGGTGGTGCGTGGGCAGGGCTGACATTCAAGGTATTTAACAGCCGTTGCAGGCCTGGGACCATCAAGGATGCGACCAGTCAGAAGGAACACCTTGTCCTAGACCCCTGTGGTGCCACGCCATCACCCTCCCGTTTCTGGGCCACGGGGGTCCTGGGAGTCCCAGGCCAGAGGCAGACGGGCAGATGGGCCCACTGTGCAGCCCTGGAGAGTAGTTGTCTAATGCCCTGCAGGGAAGCAGGTCAGTGTTGTCACAGCTGATGCTGTCTGAGGAACTGGACTTTTTTTTTTTTTTTGTCTTTTTAGGGCTGCACCCTTGGCATTTGGAAGTTCCCAGGCTAGGCGTGTAATCAGAGCTGCAGCTGCCGACCCACACCCGGGCCACAGCAACGCAAGATCAGAGCCGTGTCTGCGACCTACACTGCAGCTCATGCCAACGCCGGATCCTTAACCCACTGAGCAAGGCCAGGGATCGAACCTGCATCCTCATGGACACTAGTCGGGTTCGTTACTGCTAAGCCATGATGGGAACTCTGGGACTGGGCATCTAATCAAAGAAATCAGAAATTTTCTGTAGAAGTCCAGATTTCATATAAAAGTTCAGATTTATAACCTATCTAGAGAAAGTGTGCCCTCTGATCAGCCATGGTCCCCGGCGCTCTGTCACACGAGGCCCACCTGGCCCACTGTAACCCAGCGGCAGGCTGCTGTGGACGCCAGTGCGGAGGTGGCACCTGGTCTCTGTGTGGAGCAGGCTGACCTGCCTCATTCTGTTCTTCTCTGGCCCAGTGAACTTGATTGGCCGCCGGAGGGTGCCGGAGTGGGAGGGGGCAGCCGTGGGGGGAGAGGAGGTTTTGGGAAGGCTGTGCCTGAAGTGAGGACCACCCCCCTGGTCCTGACTTTGTGCCCTCTGCTGCTGGCCAGCGGTCCCCAAGGTCAGCTTCTGCCTGTGGCCCCTGCAGAAAAGGGGCAGGTCCAAACCAGCCCCACGTTCAGCCTGCACCCGGCTCACGTTGTGAGTGGCTTTGCTCAAGGTCACGGATCAGACTGTGATTGGGGAGAAAGGGCCATGTGGAGTCAGGCTGTGCCCAAGGTCAGAGATCCGTTGGAAGGGCTGCCAGATTTTTTGGGGTGGGGAAGGTGGTTAAGGAGCTTCAGAAAGTGGACTTTGCTGAGCTTTAGAAGATGGACTAGTTTTCCCCAGAGCCAGCAGCTCCACTGTATCCTCTTTGGAGATGCCTGTGGGTTTCATTCGTGGTGGTTTCATATGCTGCCACCCTGAGCGACTGAGCTGATTCAGTAGACAGGAGGCATCGAGAGGGCCAAGAACTGAGGCTTCTGTGTCTCTCTGTGCTGGAGGCCCAAGTAGTGGAAAAGGAATGCCTAGCTCTGCTTCAGAGCCCTGTGGGTCCCCTCGCCACGCTGGCCCCACTGTGTCAGAGTCCCCTTTTCCACATCCCCTTCCTTCCAGCCCCGCTAGCTCTTCATTGCTTTCAGGCAATCCAGGTGACCCTCATGTCTTCCCCCTAAACTGATAGGCACCCCCTTCCTCCGAGCTCTGCAGCCATGGGTGTTCACTGTGGGGCACACAGAGGATGCAGCAGGGAGCATGGGGGGACATGAGTCGCGGGGAGAGAGGAGAGGTCCCACAGAGCTGTAATGACAGCAGAGGGGGGAGGCACTTAGGTGGGAGGGGCTGCATGGGCAAAGGGTAGGAAGCCACAAGGTACAAAGTGGGTTCAGAGACAGTGAAGGTGCTTTGGTGCCCACGAACACAGTTGTGTTGGGAGTTGTCAGAGATGAGGCTGGATGGGTAGGTTGGCTCTATTCTCTTGGCAGTGGGAGGGAAGCGTGGTGGCGTTGGGACTCTGGCAGCAGGTGCTCTGGCTGCCTTTAGGGGGGGTGCCTTAGCAGAGGCCTTTTACCTCCTTCCTGCCAGGCCTGCCCCACCCAAAGGCCAGGTTAGTGCCAGTCTCTGCAGTGGGAGGATGGAAATCCCTGAGCGCTTCCCTAGGCTTCCTGGTGTTGGTGATGGGGGCCGGTGGGGCCAGGGCCAGTAGAAGCAAGATGCAAAGTCATTCCCCGATATGGCCACCAGGTGGCACCCATGAGCTCTGCTTGGGCCAAACTCAGGTGCTCAGGAGCAGAGGAGCCTGAGACATCCTGCAGTGCAGCCTTTCTCACCCTGGCCGCACAGTAGATTTACCAGGGAGCTTTAAATCAAGTCCATGCCTGAGCCCCGTCCCCAGAGAGTCTAATTTAGTTAATCTACTGGAGGGCCAGGGCATGGGTCTTTTCTTAATGTTTGCCAAGTGATAGCAAGGTACAGCCAGGGTTAAGATCCACATGCATTATAAGTAGGGGTCCCCAGCTTTAGTGAGGGTCTGTATCACCTGGAGGACTTGTTAAAATGCATGTGGCCGGATTTACCCCTGAGTTCTCGATTCTGTAGGTCTGGGTGTCTAGCAAGCATCGTTCAGATACTGACCCCTCTAGGTGGGGACCATACCAGTGATCTGCTGCTGGAGTGTCTCCTCCTCTCGTGCTCTCTCTCTCTCTTTTTTTCTTTTTGGCTGCACCTGCAGCATGCAGAAGTTCCTGGGCCAGGGATCAAACCTGTGCCACAGCAGTGACAGCACTGGATCCTTAACCCCGTGCACTACAAGGGAACTCCGCCCTCTCCTTTTTATAACAGATTTATTGAGATCTAACTCACATGCGAGACAATTCCCTTGTTTAAGGTGTGCAGATCGGGAGTTCCCATTGTGGCTCAGCAGCAATGAACCCGACTAGTATTCATGAGGACGCAGGTTTGATCCCTGGCCTTGCTGTGTGGGTTAAGGATCCGGCATTGCCAGCACCTGTAGCTCCAATTCAACCCCTAGCCTGGGAACTTCCATATGCCACAGGTGCAGCCCTAAGAAGACAAAAAAATAAAAAGAAGAAGTGTGCAAGCCCGTGATTTTGGTACATTCACAGAGTTGCATAACCATCATTACCACAATCAAGCTCAGGGTGTTTTCATCACCCTAAAAGAAACCTCTCACGTGCGCTCATGGTGATTTCCATTTCCCTCTTTCCCCAGCCCTAGGCAGCCACCAGTCTACTTTCTGTCTCCGGGAATTTGCCTCTTCTGGACATTTCATATAAATGGAATTATACAATTTTTGGTCCTTTGTGACTGGCTTCTTTTTCTTAGCATAGCTTTTTTGCATGTGAATCAGTATTTACCTCCTTCCTATGACTGCATGCTGTTCTGTTGTGTGGCTCTGTCATATCTTGTTTATCTGTCCTCCTTTGACGGACATTGGTTTGCTTCCACTTTTTGGCTATTAGGAATATAACGCTGCCGTGAGCATTTGTGTACAAGATTTTGTGTGGACATGTTCTCAATCCTTTTGGATAGATACATAGGAGTGGAATTGCTGGGTCATATTATAACTCTAGGTTTCATCTTATGGGGAGCTGCCAGACTGTTTCTTCAGTGGCTGCACCATTATCCATTCCCACTGGCGGTGTGTTAAGGTTCCAGTTTCTCCACATCCTCTCCAACACTAGTGATTGTCCTTTTTTTTTCTTTTTAGGGTGCACCCGCGGCATATGCAAGTTCCCAGGCCTGGGGTCCCATTGGAGCTACGGCTGCTGGCCTACGCCAGAAAAGCCAGATCCGAGCTGCATCTGCAACCTACACCACAGCTCACGGCAACGCTGGATTCTTAACCCACTAAACAGGGCCAGGGGTGGAACCTTCATCCTCATGGATACTAGTCAGGAGCCACGATGGGAACTCCCGGTGATTGTCCTTTGTGATTCTAGCTATCCTATTGGATGTGAATGATACTTTATCATGGTTTTGATTTGCATTTCCCTTATGACTAATGTCGTTAAGCATCTCTTCATGAGCTTATTGACTGTTTTTGTATCTTTCTTGTGGATTTGTCTATTCAGATCCTTTGCCCATTTTTCTGTTGGTTTTTAAATCTTTTTATTATTAAGTCATATGTAGTTCTTCATCTGTTCTAAATATCCTCATATATTTTAGAGACATCAGATATATGATTTGCAAAACTTTTTTCCTATTTTTGAGGTTGTCTTTATTTTCTTTATTTTGTTCTTTGAAGCATGCAAGTTTAAATTTTTTTTTGTCTTTTTAGGGCCGCACTTGCTGCATATGGGGCTCCCAGGCCAATTTTACAGGTTGAATTAGAGCTATAGCCGCTGGCCTGGACCATAGCTACAGTAACATGGGATTTGAGCACAGCTCACGGCAACACCGGATCCTTAACACACTGCGTGAGGCCAGGAATCAAACCTGCATCCTCATGGATACTAGTCGGATTTGTTTCCACTGAGCCACTGTGGGAACTCCAAGTTTTAAATGTTGACTGTGTCCAATTTATCTGTTTCTGCTTTTGTTGCTTGTGCCTTGTTGACATGCTTAATCTAAGATCATAAAGATTTTTACCTCTGTTTTCTTCTGAAAGTATTATAGTTAGAACTCTTTTATTTAGTCGCTGATCTATACTCAGTTAATTTTAAAATTCGAGCTGGGGTTTAACGTCATTCTTTTTGCACGTAGATAACTAGTTGTCCCAGCACCATTTGTTGAAAAGATAATTCTTTTTCTCATTGAATTATTTTGACACCCTTAAAGAAATGCATTGACTATAAATGTGACGGTCTGTTTCTGGACTCCCAGTTCTATTTCACTGACTTATTTATTCACTGATCTGTTTGTCTATCCTATGGCAATTTATACTGTATTCATTACTGTAGCTTTGTATTGCGTTTTCGAGATTACGAAGTGTGAGTTCTCCAGCTATGATTTCCTTTTTCAGAATTTCTTGATTCTTCTGGGTCCCTTGCATTTCCATATGAATTTTAGGATCAGCTTGTCAATTTCTGCAACTATGCCCCCTGAGATTTTGATAGGGATTGCAGTGAATCAGTTTGGGGAGTATTGCCATGTTAGCAGTAGTCACTCCTCTGATCCATAAAAATGAGACAGCTTTCCATTTATTTAGGTCTTCTTTAATTTCTCACGTGATGTTTTAAAGTTTCCACAGTGTAAGTTTTATCCTTCCTGTGTTAAATTTATTGCTAAATATTTTACTGTTTTTACACTATTGTAAATAGAATTGACTTGTTAATTTCATTTTTTAGTTTGTTCACTGCTACTGTATAGAAATACAACTAATATTTGTATATGATTCTTCTGTCTTCAGTCTTGGAGAACTCACTTATTCTAATACTTTTACTTTTTTAGAGAATTCCTTAGAATTTTCTATAAACAAGATCATGTCACCTGCAAATAGAGATTTTTCTTTCCAATCTGGATGGATGCCTTTTATTAATTTTCTTGTCTAATTGCCCCGGCAAGATCTTCCTGTACAGTGTTAACTAGAAGTGCCAAGAGCAGGCATCGTTGTCTTATTCCTGATCTTAAAAGGAAGACTTTCGGAGTTCCCATTGTGGCTCAGCAGAAACGAACCCAGCTAGTATCCATAAGGATGCAGGTTTGATCCCTGGCCTTGCTCAGTGGGTCAGGGATCCGGCGGCATTGCTGTGAGCTGGCGTAGGTCACAGACATGACTAGGATCCCTTGTTGCTGTGGCTGTGGTGTAGGCGGCAGCTGTAACGCCAATTGTACCCCTCGCCTGAGAACCTCTATATGCCACAGGTGCAGACCTAAAGAGTAAGAAAAAAAAAGAGGAAAGCTTTCAGTCTTTCACTATTAAGTATAATTTCATAGATTTCCTTTGTCAGATTGAGGAAATTCCCTTCCATTTGTAGTTTACTGTTTTTTTCTTTTTTTTTGATGAAGAGACATTAAATATTGTCAAATGCTTTTTCTCTGTCCATTGAAATGATTCTGTGGTTTTTGCCCTTTCTTCTATGGGTATAGGTTATTGCTTGAGTTGATTTTTTGGATCTTAAACCAACTTTTGTTCCTGAGATAAACCCTAGCTGGTCATGGTATGTGACCTTCTTTAGATGTTGCTGCATCTGATTTGTTGAGGATTTTTACCTGCAATTCATAAGAGCTATTGATCTGTGGTTTTTCTTACGAGGTGTTTGGTTTGGCATTAGGATAACACTGGCCTCATCATAGACTGTTACCCACTCACTTTTACAGATGGGGAGACAGGAGAGGGAGAGAGGGTATCACAAGTGTATTAGTCAGCCGGGGCTGGCTTGCCAGAATGCCGCAGACTGCATGGCTTAACCAGCAGACATCTATTTTCTCTCCGTTCTGGAGGCTGGCAGGTCCAAGATCAAGGGTCTGGCTGATTGAGTTTCTAGTGAGGGCTCTCAGCCTGGCTTATGTACAGCCGCCGTCTCATTGTGTCCTCACATGGCCTGTCTTCGTGTGTGTGTGTGTGTGTGTGTGTGTGTGTACAGAGAGGAGAAGGGAGGGTGGGGGGGCTCTCTGGTATCTCTTTATAAGGACGCTAATCTCAGAGGTTGTCTAATCATAGACGCCTGGAGGGGCTGTTGGAGAAAACAGAAAGAACCCAAAGCTCGCTTATTCCTATGGTCAGGATTTCACAGACTGGTGTAAACAGAGGGAAGGACCTTTCTAGGGTTGCCAATAGGTAACCTTGTTAAACATGCCCATTTGAGAGGAAGGAAGGAAGGGAGGAAAGAAGCAAAAATGAACAAACCCAACTACCACCTAATATGGTAGGCATGTCATAAAAGAAAGGATATTTTAACACCAGGAAAATAGAGTGGCTGTCCTCAGGATAGAGGACAGTCCTGGAAAAATTTCTATTTCTAAATTCCTGGGGACTTGCCAAACTGGCCATGGACCTAAATTTGGGGAATTACTGCTGCTTCTGGTGATGAGGCCGCTGTCTACTTTAGTCAGAAAGGCAGAATGCCTCCTCCTGCGTCCACCTGTGCTCGGCCTGGCCTGGCTGGACCCAGAGCCCAAGACGGGTCTAAGGCCAGGGTGATCTGAGCTGTCCCAGCTTTGAAGGGGCATCTGGCCAGCTGGGCCTGTGTGTGTGGATCCTGGAATGTGCCAGGCCCAGCGTCAATCCCTGTGTAGGTTAGACTGCCCTGGGTCGATAAGGGGGAGGGACAGGGATGCAAGAGTCGGAGGGAGCTGGGTTCTGACCACACCGTCTTCATCTTCTCTGACCGCCGTGTCCCCTCACCCACCGGCGGGACTGCTGCTGCTTCCCGGCCCCCGGTTTTGTGTGGGAAGGATGTGAGGTGGGGGCTGGAAGCACAGGGCGTGGCCAGTGCCCGGTAAATCCTGGAAAATGGGAGGCCCGAGGGTCACTGCAGGGCAGAGTGTCCTGTGATGATCCTCCTAGCTTCAACCCTACCTACCCGAACGGACTCTCAGGTTTTAGGGCCCGGGGGACTTTGGAGAGCATCTGGCCCTTTTGTGTGTAGCTGAGCAGGAGAGCAGGCTGCCCTGGCTAGTGCAAGTTGATGGCACAGCAGGAACTCCCAGCCCCTAGTCTTGGCCTCTGGTTCCCTTGCTGGTGGTGGAGCGCTTGCTGGGTGGTGGAGCACTTGCCAAGGCTCCAGAGGCAGCTGCTTCCTCCCCGCTTTCCGTCTGCTGGGCTGACTGCTCTGGAAAATGGCAGCCATGTCATAACCCTGGTTTCCGGCTGTTTGTTTAGACCCCTGCCCTCTGCTTTCACACTGGAAGTCCCCAGCCACTCAGAGCAGGTGGGGGTCCTGCATGTGCAGGTGAGGCTTGTTCACCTGGTGGCCCCCCCCCCGCCGCCCTGGGCCTCTGAATGGAAATGGACCCAAGCCGAGGCTCAGGTGGGGCTGCACCGCCTGCATGGGCTCCATTTACCTGGGAGCGTCTCAGGTCCTGCCCATTGGAAGGTTTCCTTCCAGGAGCCCCCAGCCTCGGGATTCTGAGACCCTCCACAGCGCCTGGCTCCCTGGCCTCCTGCGCTGCCCCCGAGCCCCGGCCAGCTCCTCTCCCTCGCTGGACCCCTGCCAGCTCCAGCAGTCTGCTGACACCTCAGTAACAAGCGATTAAGGAAACGGCTCCTGGAACTTGGCCAGGGCACTTCTGCCAGCGATAAAACTATTTCGGGGCCCTCGGGAGACGAGCGGGAGATTGTGGAGGTTGCTGCGCTGCCGTGGATCAGAAAGGAGGGCGCAGCGTCTGCCTGAGTCCCCGCCTGCAGGGTGAGGTCCCCCAGCAGCGGCGAGGACTGTTGGTAGCTTGTTTGCGGTTAGGGCAACGATGTGAGACCGCTGCCCAGCCTCCCCGCGGTGGTTTCGGTTTGGCCTCCCCCTCTCTGGCCCTCGTGCACAGGCACGCACCTCCTGTCCCCGGTGTGACCACTGCGCCTGCGCAGACTGAGCTGCTCATTTACCCGGATGACCTTGCATTTAAACGCGCTCAGCCGGCGCACGCTTACTGAGCGCCTGTCCTGTGTCTGGGGGTCGTGGGGGTATGCCCCGTGTCACCCGCTCTTCTGTGGGGGTGGCCCATGAGATTACTTCCTGTTGTCCTCTGGGCGGGTGATTGTACGGTGAACCTCGCAGCACAAGCCGCCCTTTCATCTGTGTGGCTTGCTTCTGTGGGCTGATTCTTAAGGTGGGATTATTGACAGAGTTGAAAAGTAGGAACTTATTTTTTTCTAAATTATTTTGGAAAATTTCTAACAGAAAATTTCAAGACAGAATAATTTCATGAAGCTTTGTGTGTCCACTTCCCAGCTTCAGGAGTTGGGGCCGGTCTGATTTCACCCGGAACCCCAAAAGTGCCTACACCACCCCCGGTGGGTTATTTTGAAGCACATCCCAGCCCCCGTGTTACTTCCTCTGTAAACATTTCAGCACATACCTTAAAAAGCGGGGGGAGCTTTTACAAAAGATCATCCTAAAGCAGCAGTGATTTCTCATCTTCCAATACCTAGTCCACTTTAGGTTTTCTCACTCATCTCACGAAGTTTTTTGCCTTTTCTAGGGCTGTACTGCAGCATATGGAGGTTCCCAGGCTAGGGGTCTAACAGGAGCTGTAGCTGCTGGCCTTCGCCACAGCCACAGCAACGCGGGATCCGAGCCGCGTCTGCAACCTACACCACAGCTCACGGCAACGCCGGATCCTTAACCCACTGAGCAAGGCCAGGGATCGAACCCGCACCCTCATGGTTCCTAGTCAGATTGGTTAACCACTGAGCCATGATGGGAACTCCTCACGAAGTCTTTCTGCACCTGGATCAGGACCCAGACAGGAGCCACAGATGGCGTTTGGCTGATGAGGCCTTTAGGTCTCACTGAATCTAGAACATTTCTCCTCTTTTCCTCCCCCCGAAGTGCATGCGGTGAGGTAACGGGGTTGTCTTACCAGGCGTCTGGGTCTTGCTAATCTCACCCCCGGGTTTAGTTGAGCCTATGTTGCATTCCCTGTGCTTCCTGTAATTGGGTGGAGCGGAGGCTTGATCAGATTCGGCTTGGTTCTTGGCCGTCCCATTCGTGGGTGGTGCTGGGGACTGCCACGAGGGCACAGAAGGTCCCATGTTCTCTCTTGTGACGTGGCAGCTGCCGGTGCTCGTCCCGTGTGTTCCTGATTTCATTGGAGGTTTGCAAAAAAAGGTGATAGAAAGGTTTGCAAAAAGGCTCTGGTTCCCTCTGCATTAAGTAATTGCAGCACTTCCAGAAGGGGGCTTCCCCTAGGTGCAGTGAGTCGAGGCCACTACTTGCTGGATTTACCCGTCCCCAGACGAGGTGTGGGAGAGGGGAGAGGCTTCTATAATGCTTAGGGGAAGGATTAGGTGAGCCCTGCTGTTCCCCCATACCTGGATGGCACTGGAGTCTGTGATGAGCGTCCGGGTGACTGGCGGGGTGGGCTGGGAGAGGGGAGCTGGAGGGACTTTTGAGGGGAAGCTGGGAGTTGCTGGAGCCCAGTGCTGGAGCCCGGGGGCCCCAGGCCCCTTGTGTCCTTGGCCAACTCAGGACCAGCCTGGGAGGTGTCCTCCCCAGCTGGACCGGACACTTTCACATTCAGAGTCTGGCTCCATCTTTGCCGCGCCTGTGTCTGGCACAGCAGCCGGTACCGTTACCTCCATTTGGGGAAGGCAGGCACTGGGCTTGCCTGAGAACACATTGCTTTTTGAGACCCCAGACCCTGGCTCCAGATCAGGCCCTCTGCACTGGGCCACATGGCCGCCCAAGGAGGAGGGGGCCCAGCTTCACCTCCCCCGCCCAGCTCCAGCCTCACTGGGAGAAGAGCAAGGCCTGGAAGCCGTGCTCCTTGCCCCTGTCTTCCCAGCCTGAGTAGGGGGAGGAGCCAGAGGACAGGAACACATCCCAGACTCCGGTCCTGGCTCCAGAGGGGCGTGGGCCCAAGCTGCACGCAGTTTTCCGTGGAGACAGTCCTTCCCTGGTGCAGCGGTCTTGGCCGCTCTCTCCGCCCAGGCCCATCCCAGGCGGCCCGGCCTCCTGGGGCTGCAGCCCATGACGCCTCCTCCACTCTCTGCTCAGTGAGGTTAGGTCAGGGCCTGATCACCCGATGTGTGTGGGGGATCTGGAATGCTCAGGGTATTTAAAAAAAGTTTCTCAAAAGGAAAAAAATAAAAGAGAAAACCCTTTGAACTAAGCCACTCCGTGAGGTTGGGATGACGGTGGGAAGGCTGGGCCCCAGACAGAGGCGAATCCAAGATGGCCCCCAGCCCACGGTGGTGACACCATCTGGTGAATGAGTTGTTTCCTGCCGGGCCTGGAAAAGGAAAATATTTGTGACAGAAACCAAGGTCAGGGCTCCTGGAGGAAGTCCTGTTAGACTCATTAGTGCCGGGGGCACTTTTCCTTAGCCTTGGGCTAGCCATGTTAATTCTTGGTATTCTGCGTTCAAAACCGTATGATGTGTCTCCCGTCTGTCCCTTCAGGTTTGAAGAAAATCTGAGGTGCAGGTGGCCCCAGGGAGAGAAGTATAATGTCTTTTGGCCTCAAATTGAGATTGATTTTAAAAAGACCGTGATGCTTTAACTTTGAGCAGAGCTTGTTGAGTTTTCTGAGAACCACCCCTTCTCCTCTAGTCCTCGGCGTGGCGGGAGAGGCGAGGAGGGCGGATTTTATTAGACTCATTTTACAGAGGGAGATACCAAGGCCTAATGAAGATCTGAGACCAGCTAGAGGCAGGATCAGAACCTGTCTCCCAGCTCCTCAGCCTGCCTCCCTTTCGCTCACCATGACGACCACAACTCGGGGACCGTTCTCTGCTGGCAGAAAAAACGGGCTTGGCAAGGAAGCCACCAGCCCCTCCCGGATGCCCCGCCCTTGGCTGGTGCAGAGTTGCTAAGAGGCCAGAGAGATCCAGCTCAGCACCCCCAGGACCGAGATCTTTTCTTAAGAAAAACGGAAAGAGAGACAGCGCTGGCTCCGAGCCCCAGTTGGGGGTCTCTCTTCATCTCTCCAAGGTTCTCGCTTGGCCCTATTTGCTCCCTGGAGACCTCGCTGCAGTAGGTCGCATGTCTCCGGGGCCCGGGCTGTGCAATTAGAGCAACCCTGGGATGCTGTGAGCTGTCACGTAACAAAGACAGAGGAAAGGATTGCTTTGCAAGCTCTCACTGGCCCCAGATAGGGCCAGTGTGTCAGCGCTCGGGCAGAGTGTGCACGGCGGGGTCAGAGTGTAAGTGTGACTACGTGTGAGTGCACCCACATTCTCAGCGGCCGAGACCTCCCTTACTTTCCCTTCCTTCCCACTGTCCAGCGGAGCTGGAACGACTTCTGCCTCCCCGGGGGGACTTGCCTAGTTTGCTCAGCAGCGGCCATCCACTGAGCCCCGCCAGCCTGCCGGGCTTGGCTTCTGCGTGTGCACCACCAGGCTTGGGGTTTTCAGCAGTTTGGGAGGGGCGTAGATCTCAGCCCCAGCCTCTCCTCCCCCCTTTCCCCAGCCGGCACACTCCCCATCTCCTGGGACCCTGCCCCTATGCTTACGTCATTGTCAGGGTTGTGGTTGTCACTAGGGGTGCCTGTTTCTGCTGCTCGTCTCTGTTCCGTATGCACGGGCTCATCTCCGAAACCCTGACTCAGACCCTGCCTAACACAAGTAGGGCTCCGCAGAGATCTGCTATGAGTGGATGGAAGGGGGAAGGTTGAGTAAGTCATTCTGTAATTGAAGAGGAAACCCGCTCCCTGCTGTCTGTATACCTTTTGGTTCTTTGTCCACATTGCTGGTCTCCAGGAGAGGGCGCCCTTCTCCAGCAAACGAAAGAGCCTGGAGTCCGGGGTTAGAAATTCAGGTTCTAGCTCTGGCTCTGCTAGTAACTTCTGGTACAGCCTTGGGCAAATCGCTTTGAGCTGCCTAGGCCTCTGCTTTTCTCTCTGTCACCTGGGGACACTACTGCTGCCCTGCCTACTTTGAGGGGTGGTGGGGAGCGGGAGCACCAGCCTGGCTACAGGTGGGCTGGGAGTAGGGTGTAAGGTGGCTGGGACACCAGGCTGACTTCCCTGGGTTATGTGCAGGGACATTGGACTCCATGTCTGGTTGCCACTAAATCCCAGAGGCTGGCCTCGGGGTGAACAGTGTTTGTTGAGTGAACAGCACACAGAAAAGCCCCTGGTGCCAAGTTTAACCCCTTTGTGCTTTGAAAGTGCTGATCAAAATTTGGCATCTTTGGAAAGTTCCCACTGTAGCCCAGCGGGTTAAGAACCTGACTAGTGTCTGTGAGGGTGTGGGTTTGATCCCTGATCTTGCTCAGTGTGTTAAGGATCTGGTGTTGCCGTGAGCTGTGGGGTAGGTTGAAGACATAGCTCAGATCTGGTGTTTCTGTGGCTGTGGTGGTGGCGTAGGCTGGCAGCTGCATCTCCTATTTGACCCCTAGCCTGGAAACTTCCATATGCTGCAGGTGCGGCCCTAAAAAGGAAAAAAAAATGACATTTTTGGAAAACCAGTTACCTGCCTGTGGGCCAAGGTCCACTTTCTCCCTTCTAGGGAATAGTTTTGGAAAGTTTCTTTGTGCTTGAGGCTGCTTTGCCCCATAGACCTGAGGATGGTACCTGCAGGGGTGCATGCAAAGGCCCCAAAGAGGGGGTGACATTGAACTTTGAGAAGAAGGATGCAGGAGTTCCCATCGTGGTGCAGCAGAAACAAATCCGACTAGGAACCATGAGGTTGCGGGTTTGATCCCTGGCCTTGCTCAGTGGGTTAAGGACCTGGTGTTGCCGTGAGCTGTGGTGTAGGTCACAGATCCCGCGTAGCTGTGGCTGTGGTGTAGGCTGGCAGCTGTAGCTCTGATTAGACCCCTAGCCTGGGAACCTCCACATGGAGTGGGTGCAGCCCAAAAATGATAGAAAAAAAAAAAAAAGAGAGAGAGAGAGAAGAAGGATACAGTTAGAGCTCTGGGACCCTGCCCCTTAGAAACTGACCATCTTGAAGGGCTGTCAGCTGCCTGCCCAGCCTAGACCCCAGCTCAGGTGAAGGACAGTGGTCACCAGGCTGTGCTTGTTCCTGTGGGGTGGGTGGAGAGGCTCCCATGACGACCTCATATCCTAGCAGAGTCATTCTGATCTGGGTTGAGAACAGACTGCAGGGGTCGGGGGAGGGCCGTGGTGGGGAAGCCAGTCAGGCACTGTCAGGGAGTCGAGGCAACTTGACTGGGGCGTGAGAGGTGCATGGCCTCTGGGCGCGTGTTGACAGAGCATCCACAGATTTCCTGATTGGCTGCAAGCGGGGCTGAGAAAGTGAGAGGTCGAGGAGGAATGCCGGGTTGGGCCTGAGCAGCAGGAAGGATGCAGTTGCCTCTGAGATGGCAAGCTTGTGCAGGGGCAGGTGTGGGGAGCGCTCTGGAGGTCCATTTGGAGTGTGTTCTGGAATTTGCGGAGCCTGAACTGTGTCTGTGTGGGGTGCTTGAGTGGCGGTGGCACATCCGAGTCTGGAGTCCTGGGTACAGGGGCCCGTGCGGGAGTCCCCCAGTGTTGAGTGTGGGATCCAGGTTCCAGATGGCACTGAGAGTTTGAGACAGAGTCAGGCGACAGAAGGAGGGAGTGCCCACTGACCAGCCAGGTAACGTCTGCACGCAGGGTCCTGGGCAGACAGTCGGGGCTGTGGGGAGGAGGCGGAGATGAAAACCTGGTTATCATCTGGTGCCTTCCCCCGGCTGACCCTGACCCCTGTCCTGGAGAGACCTATCGTGCCTTGGCAAAGCAATCAGACACCCTCAGGGTGGAATGTAACGCAGCAGTTAATGAACTGGCTCGGAGCAGAGGAGGCGGAGCAGAGGAGGCGGAGAAGGGCGGGGTGGGGGGCGGGCTGAGTCGGAGCCTCTGTGGAGGGGCGTGGCCTGTCCTGGGCCCTGAGAGGCAAGCTGAACACGCCTGCCAGGCGGAGGGGAGGGCCTCCAGGCAGGAGAAAGAGAGGAGCGGGTCAAAGGACAGAAGCAAGAGTGAGGCAGGAAGTGGCTGAACTTGACTGTGGTGGAAGGGGCTGGGGTGGCAGGAGAGGTGAGGTTTTGGAGTTCACGTCCCGGCTTGGAACGCTGACCTCGTTGATCTTGCTTCGCGGGCTTGCCGGGAGGGCGTATTGGGATCTCATCGTCACATCTGTGTGTGACATGCTCGGCCCGGCACCGGCACGCAGAAAGCTCTGGACGCACCTGGGGAGGCTTTCCAGCCTGGCCTCTGTGGGCCTCTCCCGGGTGGTCCTGTGAACAGGGGAGCCACTGCTGGCACCGCTGCGCCTGCATGGATGCAGGGCAGACTGGAGGCCCGAGAGGCCTGAAAGGCCCAGCACCCCAGACACCATTCCTGGGCCCCTTCTATTTTAAAGCTTAGTCCCCAGTGAATGAGGAAGGCTCGTCTGCTCCACCACAGCTAATGACAGCCTGGCCTGCTGGGCCATTTAAAGACAGTTCCGCTATTTTTATCATCTGGAGGTGGCTGGCCTGTCATCCTCCCCAGACAGTGCCACCGTGGGGGGATTTTAAGGAAACCAGGGCTTCGCTGGGAAGGTGGGTCGTTGTCTCAAATCACAGACTGCGGTCGGGCAGGATGCGCCCACGGAACCTTTTGGGGGCTGTCAGGCGTCACCTTGACCCAGGGGCCTGAATTTAGAGATAATTGCATGCTGCCTTGCCAGCAGGGCTCGGAAACAATTCACCCTGCCTCCCCACCCTGAATGCTCCTCATCTTCATCGGTGTCTCCGGGGGCAGTGGGCTGCTGTCCCCACGAGAGCAGGGGCACGGGAGGCTGGTGTGGCTGTGTCCCTGCGCCAGGCAGGGAGCGGAGGGCTGTTCACACCACAGGACATGACTTCAGAGCTCCAGGAAGCACTTTACAGTGACTGTGGGCTGGTGGGGTTGTGGTCTCTGTCCCTTCCTTCTTTGTAAGAAAATGTTTCTAACTAGGCTCCTGGCCTTCGGATGGAGACTGGGCAGCTGCGTGAGGGCTGGGGCGGCCTGCGGGGCATAAAATATTCATCCTTAGAGACACGTAGAGTCATGTTGTATTGGCCACATTTGGCATTTAGGTAAAAACTTTTATTTTTTGGTCCACTGCCTCATTTCTTTTTTTTGGCCTTTTAGGGTCGCACCTACGGCATATGGAGGTTCCCGCACTAGGGGTCTAATCAGAGCTGTAGCCGCTGGCCTACGCCACAGCCACAGCAACACGGGATCCGAGCTGCATCTGCGACCTATACCACAGCTCACGGCAATGCTGGATCCTTAACCCACTGAGCCATGCCAGGTATCAAACCCGTGACCTCATGGTTCCTAGTCGAATTTGTTATCCACTGAGCCAGGACGGGAGCTCCCACTGCCTTATTACTAAGCAAAATTGCTTTTTTTAATTTTTGAATACTTGGTTGATCCTTAAAACAATAGGCCTCCTGCCCCCACCCCACCGCAGTCATGTAAGCCACTTCAAAGCTCACATCCACCAGAAGCCTTCACAGGCCCCTCTGTCTGTAGAGTCGGGGCTTTGGAGTCCGGGCCCCCAGCTGCTACAAGCCCCTCCCCCACTCCGGCCCCCTGGAACCCACCTCACTCTCTGACCCTTTCCTCCCCTTCTGAGGGCATCTTTCTTCCCCCTTCTTCCCAACCCACCTCCAGTACTTCTTCTTCTCGGAGGCCGTCCTTGGTCTGGCTGCCCGCCGTGCCTCAGACCCCAGGACTGGCTGCTTCAGACACGGGGCGGGTCCCGGGCAAGCCCCACCCCTGTACGGTGGCTCCCCTCTGGTTGGACCCGGGTGGCCCCGCGGGGCTTCCAGGTGCCTCCTCACGCCGTGCTCTGCTGACCGGCTGACCTCCAGCAACAGTTAAATGGCTGGACCAAGACCACGACCCAGTCCCATCTCCCAGGGAGTCAGTGCCCCAGCCGTGGCCCCTCACCCCTTCTGGGCCCTGTCCACCTCTGCTCCATCCCCACAACTCCAGAGCTCCTTCTGGGTGGTGCGGGTGGGCCAGCTGTGCAGGTTACCGTCCACTCACGTGACCCTGGGTGACCCCGGGAGCAAAGGCAGCAGAAGCACCAGTGGCAGGAGTGGGAGGTAGGGGAGCCCAGGCCCTGCAAGCGAGGCTGCTCCAGCTCCCGGTTCTTGGGGCTGTGGGTCAAGTCACATCTGGGGTGGGGGAGGCACCCAGCCTCCTTCCTGAAATGGCCTGGAGGAGACGCATGTGGTCTGATGTGTGCCAGCATGGGAAGGCTTCCAGCTGTGGCCCAGGTGTCGGGAGACAGCCTTCCTTGGTTCCTGGAGGCCTGGAGGCTGGCTGTGCCTCGCTCGGTGTTCTGGGTGCCCGAGGGCATGGCTGCTATGCCACCTCCTTTTCTAGGGTGCTGCTGTGGGTCCTGGGTAAGAAGGGAGGGGTGCAAGGTGAGGGGTGGTGTTACCCCCTCCAGGCTGCCCCCAGGGCAGCCGTCCATCTGTGGTGAGTTAGAAGAACAGCAGGTGTGGTGGCAGAGACACCCTGAGGGCTCTGTGTGTCCTGGGCCTTGTCCCCTGACCTGCTCCCACCGCTGCTTCCCACACCGAGGAGAACTGGGGCGGACCCCCTATATGTCTGAGCCTTGGTCTCCCACAAGTCGTCCGTTGACAGGTCCCTCCTACTGCCCAACCTTCGATGGCCCCCAGTACTAAAGCCAACTCTGACCACCTGGAATCGCCCGGGGAACTTCTGCCATCCTGATGCCCAGGCCCACCCCTCGGAGGTTCTCATCTGATCGGTCTGGGCTCGGGGTCCGGCCCCAAGGCTAGACCACCTCGGCGCCAGGGCTGCTCCACAGTCGGGCGTCAGCCCTGTTCCCCTCTCATCCCTTGGCTCCCTCGTCCCGGCTAAGCAGGCCCCTTCCCAGCCCCCGCCTGCGAGCAGCACCCTCCGCTCTGTGCTGCCTCATCTGGTGTCGCTGTCCCATCCCGGTCCGCTCGGGCCCTCAGGGCCCCGGCTGAATCCCACGCTGTCTGGGAAGCTCGTTCTAATCTCTCGGCGGCTCCTTCTCTCACGAGGAAAAGGGGGGATTCAGGGAGGAGGTGTTTTCTGACTTCCGGGTGCCAGCGCTCCCTGTTGGCCTTTGCTGTGACCTGGGCAGCGGCGACGCCCTTGGCCTTCCCTTTAGAATCTCTTCTTCCCATCCCTGCGCCGGTGCCAGGGGCAGTAGGGTGTGCGGGGGAGGTGGTGGGTGTGTGTGCGCCAAGGATGTGTGTGAGTGTGAGTGTCAGTGACTGTGGGGTGTGGGTGTGTGTGACGTGCATGTGAGTGTGGGGGGGCAGGTGTGTCTGTGACCATGTAGGGGGTGTGTGTGGGTGGGAGTGTGTAGAGTGTGGGGCGGGGTGCGTGTAGGGTCCTTGGGTGGGGACGGACCCCCGCTCTGACTCCCACCCCGTGCCGTCCTCCAGGCAAGAGCAACCAGATCGGCGCGTGAGGCCCGGCGGCTGCAGCTGCGGAGCGTGCAGTACTTGGAGCGCTACGTCTGCCTGGTGCTTTTCAACGCTTACCTCCACCTGGAGAAGGCCGGCTCCTGGCAGAGGCCCTTCAGCGTCTGGATGCGGGAGGTGAGGGAGGGCCGCCTTGGGTGACGTCCGTGGGGCCCCAGGGACAGGCGGCCTGTTGAGGGGGAGGAGTTCTCATCTCATTCTACAGGAAGCTTCCCTCTGGCCGAGGTTTTGTCTCATTCAGCTTTGGGTCCCCAGCACGGCACCCGCACCCAGGCAGGCAGTGAGCGAGAGGATGACCGAGGAGGAGGCGGGGGGGACAAGGCGCGTGGGGACAGAGCAGGACGGGTGCCAGATGGGCCCTGCTCCTTGTGTCCCCAAGGCCAACGTCACCTGCTCACTGCATGCCGATGGTTGTGTTCACCCCTCTCCTGTGCCCTCCCAGCTTCCCGCTCTGGCCACCTGCCACCTTCCAGCCATGACCTTGGACTGGTTAGGTGACCCCACTGACCTGCTGTCTTCAGCATTAAGATAATACCGTCCGTACCCATGGAGAGTAGGAGTCGCTACGCGGGGCAGACCCGCTCACACAAGCTCTGGCCGACAATACCGTCCGTACCCATGGAATAACCACCACAACCTTCTGAGGCAGTGCCAACTATGCCTCAGGAGGTTGGCATAGTTGGCATAGTTGGCACTGCCTCAGGAGGTTGTGGTGATTATTCCATGGGTACGGACGGTATTGTCGGCCAGAGCTTGTGTGAGCGGGTCTGCCCCGCGTAGCGACTCTTACTCTCCAGCCTCCAGAGGAGGAGACTGAGTTCACAGGGTTACGCGCCTTGTTCACAGGCGGCATTAGAGCGGCTGGCTCCAGAGCCCACGTGTCTGGTCTGCGCCACTGCCCCCTCATGCCACCTCTGCCATCCCTCTCCAGCCCTTCTGGGTTCTTCCCCAGCTTGGCTGGTTTTCGAGGCAGAGCTGCCACCTCGGCACCGCCAGGTCAGGAGAAAGGCCTCCTTGCCCCTTGGCAAAGCCGCCTGTAATTACCCCTCCGCCAGGACGCAGGCCCCTGCTGGCCTTGGCCGCCTGTCCTGGCGGTTCTAATCCAGACTCAAGGATGGAATTAGCTTCTGCGGGGCAGGAGGGCAGGAAAGTAAGAGGCTGGTGACCCCAGCCGGGGTGGGTGTGGGACGGGCACAGAGGCTCAGGTGGGCGAGTGGGTCAGAGCTGTGGGCAGCTGGGGGACAGAGGCAGGGAGGCTGGTGCGGTGCCCAGTGGCAGGAATGGTGGCTGCTCAGTATATGCGCTGAAGACGAGCCTTCAGGTGATTCCTGGGGGGGACGAGTGTTGAATCAGGAGACTTGTGGGGGCGGGTCACACTGAGGCCACGTTGCGCCACTGTTTTGAGCGGGCCCGGACCCAGCTTCCTCTGGGAGGTGGAGGTAGTGGGGAACCTAGGACAGTTCTGAAGTCGAGTGGGGCCAGGATCTGGGGAAGAGCTTGATTCCCTCCGCGGCTGAGCCTGGGTGGTGGCTGTTGAGGGCATCAAGGAGGGAGAGAACTGCTGGTCCAGCCAGGCGCATGGGTTCCAGCCGCAGGGGATGAGCAGAGGGCCGGGGAGGGTTGCCCGGGGACCTTGGTCTGGAGTGGGGGCTGCATCCTCCCCCCCTCCCCAGGATGGTGGGGAGAGTGGGGGCTGGTTGTGGAATGGTGTGAGTCTAGTGCCAGGGCCTGGGCCACAGGGCTGTCCGGGGAGGGTGTCTGGGAGGCCCCAGGGAGCCTGCCTGGTCCACGGCCAGAACTCGCAGCCTAGGGGCTTTTGCTAGCCCTGCATCCATCCCTTCCGCCGCGCTCGCTGTGGGCCCAGCTGTAACTCCTGGAGCAGCTGGGTGTCTGCTCCTGAGTGTCCCAGTGGGAGCGGCGGGGCTGCACAGGCACCAGGCGTGCCTGGCCTCCAGTGCTGCTCTCCGCTTCCTACCTGCCAAGTGCTTTGTGCAGCGCAGCCCTCCACGCTGGTGCCCGAGGCGGCGACTGCTTTCCCGCTGTAAGGAAACGGGAGCTCAGAGCAAGTTAATAGTAATCCGTGTGCAACCTTGAACAGGTCTCTGAGCTGGCAAGAGGCCTGCTCGTCTGTGTCTCTCGAGCCCCGTGAGGGGAGGAGGACCGGGTGAATGACACCCTCCCTCCCCTGGAGCACTGCCCCCATCTCCGCTGTCCTCCCCAGGTGGCAGCAAAGGCCGGCGTCTACGAGATCCTCAACCAGCTGGGCTTCCCCGAGCTCGAGAGCCTGGAGGACCAGCCCTTCTCGAGGCTGCGCTGCCGGTGGCAGGAGCAGAGCCACAGCCTCGAGCCCTCGGCCACCGGGGACTTCCTGTAGGACGCGCCCCCCGCTGCCCCTGCTGCGGCCGCCTCCCGCAGAGCCACCTTCCCCGCGCAGGCTGGGGGTTCCTGGTGCTCTTCCCTGGGGGGTGGCCCTGGGAGCGGCAGGGACCCCTTTTCAATTTTGAAGGAGTGTTTTCCGGGACCATCAGCGCAGAGGCACACCTCGTAAGCGGCAGGTGCCCGGTGTGGCAGCAGTGCTCCAAGGAGCTCACCCCCCAAGTTGCCAAGGGACCTCCTTGCCACTCCCGCCCTCTCCTCTCCCCCGAGCCATTCTCACGGCCCCCGGTGCAGAGTGGCCCTGGGCAGCATCGGTTTCCTTATGTCCTCGCTCACAGTTCTCCCACGCGGCTTCTCCGCTTTTCCTGCCCGAGCGCTGCCCTGGGGGCCGCGGGCTCCTGGCGAGTGAACTGTGCCCCGCCTGGAGGGGTTACTTTACAGGCAGCTTTCCCTGTTTTCTTGCCTCTCATGTGCCCTGTGTCCAGCCTGGAGACCTCAAGAAGGACAGCCCCACGCCCGGTGGCCCAGCAGAGGCCTCTCTCCCGCCTTCCTTGGTCCTCTCCCCTCCCCTGGGCTGGCAGGACTGTGGAGGTGAGGGGAAGAAGGAGCTTCCAGAAGGTGCATGTGGCCTCATGGAAGAGCTCCCTGGGAGCTCAGTTCGCTGGGAGCGGGGACAGGAGGGCTGGGGTCGCACGTGCTCACTGCCCCGCACCCCGCGCCCCGCCAGCCGCGTGCACCCACCTGCTGCAGTGGGAGCCCTGAGGGCTGCTGGGTGACCCTGAGTGAGGCGAGTGGCGGGGGGAGGGATGGCAAAAGGGGGCGCTTGGATTCCAGGCCTTCCTGCCTGAGCGCCCTTGAGCTGCCCTCCAGTGGGAGCAGCAGGAACCAAGCGCTGCTGCGTTAGCAGCTTCCGGGCAGCTCTGTGCAGACGGTGGAGGGATGCTCGGAGTGGCTGGCGAGGCAGGCCTGTTGATCTGAGAATGTGGCTCTCCCTCTGGGGACTGGTGTCCGCCGAATCGCAGGGACTGAAGCGTGTGGACGCTGTCCACCTGGCCAGGCTCATTGGGGCCAGGCAGGGCTCCGTTGGCTGGACGCCGACCTCTGTGCAGAAAAACAGGTCATGTGTCACTGGTGATATTTGAAAAGGGAGACGAGGCCAAAGTTGTTCACATCTACCTAGGATTGGAAAATATTTGAACATCTTGGCTGAATGAATTCTTTTGCAAATCTACTGTATGTCTGTTCACTACCTTTTCAGATTTGTTGTTTTGGTTTTATTTTTGCATGTAGTAAGAAGTGTTAATTTCTTTGCAGACAGGGTCTAGGTGAGGGGTCAGAGATCGGGGCTGAACGGAGAGGGACCCGTTGTGTTCTCACGGCTGGCCCTGACTTTCCACGGTGCTGGGACTACCGGCCGGTCGCTTCACCTCTCTGCCTCGGTTTCCCCATCTGTAAGATGGGAGAATAATACCTGCCTACCTACCTCACAGGGGTGTTGTGAGGATTTCATTCGTGATTTGATTTGTTTTTGTACAGAGCTTTTGAGCATTAAAAACAGCAAAATGTGAAGGGCGCCTGGCTGCTGATGTCTTTAGTGTGGGGCAGATATTATAGAACTGATCCTTGCTCCTTCAGGGAAAGAGTAGGAGGGCGGGGCGAGCTGACAGCACCTGCCTTAGTGCTCCTGATCCTCAAAGAAGGTGGTTTTTTCTGGACATCCTTCTTCCGTCACATCCCTCGTCGTGCCCGACCATCTTACCCTGGATGCCCAGGGCTGCTATGCTGAGCCCCTCTTTGAGGAAAACAGCATAGCAGGCTAATTCACACTAAAGTGTGAAGGACTGTTCCATCCAGGGAAATGGAGCAACATGGAATTTCGAGGGCTCTGAAGGTGAGTGGACTTCAGCCTCTACTTCTTTTTTTCATCCCCACAGGCCCCCGCCGTTGTCCCTTGATGCCCCCGAAGGCTTGTACACACTTACACTGAGAAATTGGTGTGTAAAGAGGCAGTAGGGAGAGTGAGACAGGGAGAATGCGACCCCTGAGCTCTTCCAGAACTGGGACAATTAAGCCCTGGAGATTTTTTAATTAATCAATTAATTGCTTTTTTTAGGGCTGTACCTGCAGCAACCACCTGCAAGAGGTTCCCAGGCTAGGGGTCGAATCAGAGCTATAGCTTCCGGCCTACACCACAGCTCATGGCAACGCTAGATCCTTAGCCTATTGAGTGAGGCCAGGGATCGAACTCTCATCCTCATGGATACTAGTCAGATTCGTTAACCACTGAACCGCAACGGGAACTCCAGACCCTCTGGGTTTTAGTTTGAAGGTCAGCTTGGGGTGGTCAAAATGGATCCCAGAGCCCCTGCAGCGCTAGGTTTGGTGGCCTCCTGGGGTTATTTCCAAGCACAGCAGAGTCCAAGGATGCTGTGTCTGGCTTCTAAATGCGAGCGAAGCGGTATGTGTACCAGTGTGTTTGTGAGTGTGTGTGTTTGTGAGTGTGTGAGTGTTAGCTCTGCACTTCTCTGCCCGGGATGAGGAGGCGTGGGTAGGGATACCTAGGAGCAGCTGGTGTGGCCGTGGCCATGACCCCACGCTCTCAGGCTGCTCCAGCCTGTGGGCCAACATCTGGCAGTTACATGGATTGTACTGGCCCGCATTTCAGTAGCTTCTCCGTTCAGCAGCATCTGAGGTTTCTGACTAAATGAATAGATACAGGTCAAAACTTTAGAACAATCTCTGACACATAGGAAACCCCCAATCAGTTTTAAGCACCTCTGCGGTCTCTAAGCCCTTTGGGGTGCTCAGGAGTAGTCCCCCCACTTACCCACTCCTCTGGTCACTCTCTGTTGCCTGCTGCTTCCCCAGCTTCAGACATCGCCCGTGCCCTCCCCTGCTTCAGCGGGGACAAGCCCTGTGTCTGTGCTTACTTGGAGCTAAGGAGGGTGACTAGGCCACTTGGTCGAGCTGCCACCCCGCCCTCTTGCTGCCCCCAGACGATCGGGTACCCTAGACCCGTGGCCTCAGTGCTTCCGGCTCCCACTCCCTTAGGATGCCTTCTCTCTAGGAGGCTCCCGGGTCTTCTGCCACCGTGTCCAGACTTGATGGGCCTTAGCCAGGTCCAGCTGGGACCCTGCCTGACCTAGGTGTGCGCCTGTGCGTGGTGATGAGCTTGGGCAGCGTTCTGCAAAGCTGGGTGTGCAAGGTGGAGACACCTGCACGTGGGCTGTGGGCGGTGATTCAACAGGTAGAATTGGGACTGAGTACTGGGACAGCCCTGCCTTCCTGGAGCCTGTGGTATTTCATGGAAGAGAAAGTGAAGCGGCACTTCATGCCGGGTGGTGCAGGAGCTGGGGTGGCGTAGGGTGTGCTCAGAGTTCAGCCTGAGGCCCTGGCTTCTGGTGCTCTCTTGTTATAGAGCTCCTAGGACAAGGAGACACTGATGTCGTGGGCCTGGGGACAGGGGGCTGGGGGGCATGCTGTGTCTGGGGTCGGGCCGCTGTGCCCCAGGAAGCCATCTAGCACTGATGGCTTTTCATGACTCTACTCACCTCGGTCATCCCTTACTGTCCCAGGGACAGGCTCCGGGAATGGGTCTTATTCCGTGGACGGGGCCCTTGGTTTCTTGGCTCATCACAAGGACTGGTTTAGGGAGTTCCCGTCGTGGCTCAGTGGTTAACGAATCCGACTAGGAACCATGAGGTTGTGGGTTCGATCCCTGGCCTTGCTCAGTGGGTTAAGGATCTGGCGTTGCTCTGAGCTGTGGTGTAGGTCGCAGACGTGGCTCGGATCCCGCATTGCTGTGGCTGTGGCGTGGGCCGGCAGCTACAGCTCTGATTAGACCCCTAGCCTGGGAACCGCCATATATGTTGTGGGTGCAGCCCTAGAAAAGGCAAGACAGAATAAAAAAGAAAACAAAAAGAAACAAGGACCGGTTTAGGATGAGCTGGAAGAACGGCGCATCCACCCAGGTGTAGCCTGCCTCACTTTCTCCTGTTGTGTCCAGTAGAGACGCCCCCAATTTCACATGTAGAATCAGCACAGTCCTAGGAGTTCCCACTGTGGCTCGGTGGGTTAAGGACCTGATGTTGTCTCTGAGGACGCAGGTTCGATCCCTCAGTGGGTTAAGGGTCTGGTGTTGCCACAAGCTGCCGCGTAGGTCACAGATGCGGCTTGGATCGGTGGTGCTGTGGCTGGGGTGTAGCTTGCAGTTGCAGCTCCAGTTCGACCCCTAGGCCTGGAACTTCCATATGCTGCAGACGTGGCCATAAAAAAAAAATAAAAAAGAATCAGCAGAGCCCTATCTTTTCAGCTTTATCTTAACAAAAAGCTGTTCATCCTTAATGCACATGATTAAGACATGCTTGTATGCTAGCTACAAAAATTCAGCCATGGTCTTTATTCTCCCAGGTCCCACTCCCACTTCCCGCCTGCTGGTTATGGAAAGAAGGTCCTGGCTGTGAGCCGAGCAGTCCGTGGGTTGGCTGGGCTTCTCCCCCCGCTGCATGGTTCCTGGCTGTAACACCCCCGCCTGCTTCTCTGACCTCCTGATACTCTGTGTTGCACCCTCCCCTCTCCGCCCAGGCAGCAAGCTTGATTTCAGCATCCAGACCCTGGCAGTTGAGATTGTGGCTACATCACCTTGCCTCTGTGGGCCTCGATTTCTTCAGCACCTATTTTGTAGGGTGGAACCCGAGTTAATACACAGCAGGTGTTCCTACAGGAATTTTCTTTGTAGTTTGTTATTATGAGACCTGCAGCCAAAGAGTCCAGCTGAGTGTCACCCAAGCCATGACATGGAGACAAGCTCCCTAAGTCAGGCAAGCTCGAGGGAGGGAGGGGGTCATGGCAGGGGGTCGGGGCAGGTGGGGGCATCTGGCTGTTGGGGGCTGCATGGGCCCTGTCCAGGTCTCCTGTCCTAGAAGTGCCAGTTTGAGGGGACAGTCACTCCTTAGCGTCTCCTGCAGTCATTCTCTTAGGAAAGCGTTGACTTTTGGAACAACCAGAGCAAGTGTGGGGCACTCTGGGGTGTCGCGTGGTGGGTGGCAGGCCAGGAAGTGGTCTTAGCAAGGGCCGACTCGCAGGTGTCCCAGAGGAAGTGGGCAGCAGTGGGCAGTCCTCACCAAGGCCCCTGGGAGAGCCTTTCTGCAAGTTTGTTGCAAGTGGATTAGCGGAGACAGCCTGGCTTCTGGAAACCTCCCTGTCTTTGTGTGGCCCAGGATGGAACAGGGGGGTCAGGAAGCTCCAGGGTGACCTGAGTTCTAGAGTGTTCTGGGGGCTGGGGCGAGTGCCTGGCTTCCCGGGGCGGCTTCCCTTCTTGTGAACTGGCAGCAGGGGAATTCTTGTGAATTGCCTTGACGTGGTCTGCGGGAAAACGGGCCGACCTGGTCTCCCTTTGCACCTCGGCCTGAGGCAGGGCAGGATCGGACACATGGCTAAGGCCCGCTGGGCACTTGCTCTGTGCTGAGCCCTGTGCTGTTCCCTTCTTTTTTTTTTTTTTTTGACTTAATGAATTTTATTTCAATTATAGGTGTACATAAATCATCACAAGTCAATTCGATAGATTTTGTATCCCAAACCCACAGTGCATCCCCCCACCCCCCAGATCATCTTATTTGAAAAACCAAGGTTTTCCAAAGTCTGTGAATCATTGTCTGTTCTGCAAAGAAGTTCATTGTGTCTTTTTAGTTTCCACATGTAAGCGGTAGCATTGGGTGTTGCTGTCTAATTGTCTGACTGGTTTCACTTCGCATGATAATTTCTAGGTCCATCCATGTTGCTATAAATGTTGGTATTTTGTTCCTTTTAATGGCTGAGTAATATTCCATTGTGTGTATGTACCTGTGCTGTTCCCTTCTGTATTCACACTGAGGAGCAAGTTCAGGGTTATGACACTCGCAGAGGGGGGAAACAAAGGTCTGCTAGCAGACAGGAGCTTCCTTCAAACCAGAGGGAGCTTGGAAAACAAGGAAAGAAGAAAGAAATCGTGTGTCATATCGCAAGCCACAAAACCGTGTTCAGCGTCTCCATCCATTTCCTTCTAGCTTTAGTCTATGAGTATACCTGTCGTGAGTCTGTCATGTCTCCTCCATGAGCGTGCAATTCATTCATGTAGGCTCTATGGGATTAGGAGCAGAAAGTTTTATTTATTATTCTCGCTTTTCATTTACCCTTGAGCCACTAGGCACACTATTTCTGCCCTTGGCTGCCTTGCCTGGGGCCTCCCCGCTGGTCTGGCTGAGGGTTCCTCGGACCCACCCTGGAGTGTGGGGCTCTGCTCTTCTCTCTCCTTTCACAAGTGGCAGAGCCGCCTCGTGGTCTGCAGGCTCTTCCTGCCTTCTGCTTCCTCCTTTATCCTTCAGGGGTCCCCCCCGCCCCAGTATGTCTCTGGCACATCTGATCCCATCTTGGTGTGTACCACCCTGAGGACCTGAACCACACTCAACCCCCCCACCCCCCTTCATCTTGGCTTCTCTGGGCTGCTGGTTTGTCCTTCTTTCTGGTGAAAGCACTGCTTAGGGAAAGGACCAGCTGAGTCTCTAACTTCATATGTTACAGTTCCAGCCAGACTAAGCTGTCTTTCTCTTGCACTGCTTTGGTGCTTCCTGTGTGGGGCTGTTGGCCTATGGGTGGTGGCCAGAGGGTGGGAGATTGTTGCTCACCTTCCCGGGGGTGGGGGTCGGGTGGGGAAGGCAGGACCGAGGCGCTTAGAGTGATCTGGGCAGACACCCCCGAGTCTGTGTGTGGCAGTGCAGACCTCTGGTTATTTCCCAAATAAGGGAAATGCCCCTTTCAGAAGTTTTTGAGAGGCACCTTTGATTTGTCTTTCCGAACTGTCCTATTTGATGGTCTCAAAGAGCAGTTAATGAGCTCACTGTTTCTCAAGACTGGCTAGCGCTACCTCTTACATTAAAAAAAAAAAAAAATTCTTAAAGAATTCTTGCTACTTCTGTGGCTCCAAATGGAATCTCATATGTGTTTAATTTTGTGTATATTTATTTCTATTTTATTATAGTTGCTACACAATGTTATAAATTAATGGGTATACTATATGTGATTCAAAATTTTTAAAGATTATACTCCATTTATAGTTATAAAATATTGGCTACATTCTCCATGTTGTACAGTTGTCTTTGTAGCTTATTTTATACCTAATAGTTTGTACCTGCTGCTCTCCTACCCCGATCATGCCCCTCCCACCTTCCATCACCCCACTGGTAACCACTCAACTAGAGAACAAATTGTTCTCTATACTTGCGAGTTTGCTTCTTTTTTGTTGTATTCACTCGTTTGTTTTATGTTTGAGTTCCCCCGTATAAGTCCTATCACACAGTATTTGTCTTTTTCTGCCTGCCTTATTTCACTAGGCGTAATATTCTCTAGGTCCATCCATGTTGCTGCATATGGCAGAGTTTCATTCTTTTTTATGGCTGAGTAATATTCCGTTAGATAGATAATTGTGGCTGAGTACTGAGTAATATTCTATTAGATAGATCATCTTTATCTATTCATCTATTGATTAGCACTTGGGTTGCTTCCATGTCTTGGCTATTGAAAATAATGCTGCTGTGAACACTGAGGTGCATGTTTGTTTGTTTTTCTTCCCTGAATTAGCGTTTTTGTCTTTTCCAGATACATATCCAGGAGTAGAATTAGTAGATCTATTTTTAGCTCTTTGAGGACCCTCCATACTGATACTGAAGAGACTGTCTTTTCTTCGTTGTATATTCTTGCCTCTTTTGTTGAAGTCAGTTGACCGTAAGTACATGGGTTTATTTCTGGGCTCTATTCTGTTCCACTGATCTATGTGCCCAGAGTACCTGACTCCAAGCCCGCACGCAGTTCAGAGGCGGATGTTGGTGCCAGCTCTGGGTCCTGGAATCTTCCCCGACGTTTTCAGTGATGGGAGAGAAATGTCAGTCCTTCTGGAGACGAGCCCTCCCTGGGGGGGGTGGGGGGCCATGGGGGGAAAGAATGAGCGCTTTGAAAACCTTCCCTTGGGTTCTTGTGGTTCTCAGACTTGATGCTTTTCAAACCCCTGTGTGCTTTTAAGAGGTTCCCTTCAACACCCACAAGACTGCTTGTTTCCTATGAGTCACGCTGATAGATTATCTGTGCCGGGGTCTTTTAAGTTTCATTTTGTGCCTCCCCTTAGCGTGTTTTCTTCTCCTACCCTCCGCCCACCTCACACATCTGTACACACTACGTGACAGTGTGGCCGCACTATCCAAAAGTAATTTTCATTCTTTCTTTGAGCTAAATGAGCCTCTCTTCTGGGCTGAATTAAATATCAACAGTTTTTGAAAACACTCATTCTCACCCCAGCGTTTGAGGTCACCAGTCTTTTTAGTTTTTGCCCAACTGACAAGGAAAAAGAACAGTCTTTTATTTTTATCTAAATATGATTTTCCCAGTTACGAAAGAGATGGAACATCTTTTCACATGTTTATCAGCCTTTTGAATTTGCACTCTTATGTGTTAGCTTATTTTTTTATGGGTTATCTTTTTTTTTTTTTTTTGCCTTTTTGGCCTCCCCTCGGCGTATGGAGCCCCAGGCCAGGGATCAGATCTGAACCACAGTCACTGCTGCAGCAACGCCAGATCCTTAACCCACTGTTCCGGGCCAGGATCAAACCCACATCCCATTGCCCCCAAGACACTGCTGATCCCATTGTGCCACAGCAGGAGCTCCTGGGTTGTCTTTTTAAAATTAATAGGCATAAATTTTTTTTTTCTGCCTGTGGCATGTGAATTTTCTAGGCCAGGGATTGAACCCACACCACAGCAGTGACAATGCTAGATCCTTTAACTGCTACGCTACCAGGGAACTCCTTTAGGCATAAATTTTTTTTTTTTCTTTTCGCCTTTATTTAGGGCCGCACCCGCGGCATATGGAGGTTCCCAGGCTAGGGGTCTAACAGGAGCTGTAGCTGCCGGCCTTTGCCACAGCCACAGCAACACAGGATCCGAGCCGCATCTGCGACCTACACCACAGCTCACGGCAACGCCGGATCCTTAACCCACTGAGCAAGGCCAGGGATCGAACCCACACCCTCATGGTTCCTGTTGGATTCATTAACCTCTGCGCCACGACGGGAGCTCCTAGGCATAGATTTTTAATACAATGTATTTCATTCATGGGAGGTAGATAGATTGATCAATAGAAAGAAATACAGCCAGTTCTTATCCCATTTTATCTGGTCTTGTAATTCTTTTAGAGTGTATTTTTCAAATTTTTGCATTTCATATTTTATGTTTAGTGTCAGCAGACCTTCCCAACTCAAGGTTATTTATTTCCTGTGTTTTCCTCTATCATTCGTACAGTATTGTTGTTTATGTTTTCTTCTTTAATTCACCCGGAATAAATGTTTGTGAATGATATGAGGTAGAGAATATAACTTATTTTTTCCAAATGGGTATCCCGTTGACCACATGTTACCAAGTTGCCAAGTTTCTCTACTCCGTGAACTGCAGCCCTTGTCACATGCAGGCCCTCAGGTACACGGGGATCCGTACAGCAGACATGTGGTTGCCATTGTCCCTAACGTCCACTCGTATTCTGGTAACCGTCTCTGACTTTCCATCCTAATTTACAAAAATCTTTTGGAGTTCGCGTCGTGCCTCCGCAGTTAACAAACCCGACTAGCATCAATGATGATGTGGGTTCGACCCCTGGCCTCGCTCAGTGGGTTAAGGATCCGGCGTTGCCGTGAGCTGTGGTGTAGGTCACAGATGTGGCTCAGATCCCATGTTGCTGTGGCTGTGGTGTAGGCCAGTGGCTACAGCTCCAATTAGACCCCTAGCCTGGGAACCTCCATATGCTGAGGGTGCAGCCCTAAAAAGACAAAGAATAAAACAAAAAAATCTATGTTTATTTTTCATTTCTTTATTAAAGTATAGTTGATTTACAATTTTTGTGCCAATTTCTGCTGTACAGCAAATGTCCCAGTCATACATATGTACACATTCCTTTTCGTCTATTGTCTTCTCTCGTGGTCTGTCCCAAGAGATGGGATAGGACTCCCTGTGCTGTGCAGTAAGACCTCATTGCTCACCCATTCTAAAGGCAATAGTTTGCATCTGCACACCCCAAGCTCCCAGTCCATCTCACTTCCTCCCCCTTGGCTAATTTTTTAAAATCTTGAATGGGTTTTTAATTTTTTTAATCTTTTTTTACCCCTTTCTGGCCTTTTACTGTTTTCTTGTATCAATTTTGGTAAAATACCAACATTTTCCCAGAGTAACACATGGACGTCTGTCAAGATTTTCAAAAATTTTTTAATGTAAAATCATATGTAATAGTCTTTAAATATTTAAAAGTCTCCTCTGCATTGTGATTGTCTTTTCTCAATTTTAGTGTTTATGACTATCTTACATGCTTTTCTTGGTCACAATTATACATTCTTCTCCTTGTAGTTATATTCAAATAATTTTTTTTTTTTTTTTGGCTTTTTAGGGCCACACCCGCGGCATATGGAGGTTTCCAGGCTAGGGGTCTAATTGGAGATTTAGCCGCCGGCCTATGCCACAGTCATGGCACCACAGGATCCGAGCTCCATCTGTGACCTACACCACAGCTCATGGCAACCCTGGATCCTTAACCCACTGAGTGAGTCCAGGGATGGAACCTGCGTCCTCATGGATACTAGTCAGATTTGTTTCTGCTGAGCCATGGCAGACACTCCTATTTTCATTCTTATAAACGCGAACACTGAGAATTTGTGATCACATAAGCTAGAGATGAAGGTGAGTTTTTGCTGTAGAGGTGTCATTCAATTCTACAAACCTTTTCTGAGTAACATGCCAAAAATCATGTTGTTGTACACCTATAAATGTAATAAAATTCATTGACTAATTAAAAAAAATCACATCGTGATCTCTCATCAAAACATTAAATTTTCTTTTTTCATTGGCTGTCAGTCAAGTGGGTACTCCTGCAATTCTGTTACAAGCAAGAGAATTTGGGGAACACCTGAAATGCAAAAGGGTATATTCCCTGGATATTGGAGTCATTAACTCTCTCATTTTATGGAAAATATGTCCCCAAAAGCTTGCTAAGATTTATCAAGTCACTGTTAGTCATCTCTCTCACTCTTTCACTCGGAGGTACCCTATATAAACCAACATACACAAAAATAAGTGAGAAAAATATGGTTCATTTTAATACTGCTTTTCCAATTCAGAGCTATTACAGATAAAACTGTTAGGAACATGTGCCAATCTTTGTATGGACACATGTTTTCATTTCTCTTGGGTCAGTGCGTAGGAGGAGAATGGCTGAATCATATGGTATGTGTATGTTTAACTTAAGAACCTACCCATCTTTTTTCCCAGACAGTGTCATCCGCACAAGCAGCACATGAGGGTTCCAGTGCCCCCGCGTCCTTGCCAACCTTGGGATTGCCTCTCTTTTTGACTTCAGCTGTTCTAATAGGTGTATAGTCCGTGTGTTTCTTACCACCACCCCTCCAGCTCACATTTTTAAATCGAAAGGTTTGCAGTTCATTCTTTGCTAGGGTAAGTCTAAAAGCATTATAAGGTTTATCTCTGAAGGCATTAATTATTCTAACTTGAAGGCTTATTCATTTAGCTCTGTTCCCTTGGGTGTTCTCCTTATTGGATTTGGTGTGTGTGTGGGGGTGTTTCTTTTTTCTTTTTCTTTTCTTTTCTTTTTTTTTTTATTTTTGTCTTTTTAAGGCCTCACCCATAGTAGCATATGGAAGTTCCCAGGCTAGGGTCAAAATGGAGCTAAGCTGCCGGCCAACACCACAACCACAGCAACACGGGATCTGAGCCGAATCTGCGATCTACACCACAGCTCGCGGCCAGATTCCCCGAACCACTGAGTGAGGCCGGGGATCAAACCTGCATCCTCATGGATACTAGTTGGATTTGTTTCTGCTCGCCACAACGGGAAGTCCTGGTCATGTTGGTGGATTTCTTCAGTGCTGGGTGGGCTTTGGTTGTACACTCATCTTTGTCTTGAGATTTCAGGTTATCCTGTTTGGAAGACCTGTGCTTATTTAATTTAGCAGAACCCGGACTTCTGACTACTGGGGACAAATGAGACGTGCTGATGATGGGATGTGCTGGTGGCTGCCCTTCTGGACAAGGGCGCCCCCTTTCTGTGAGGTATATATCAGCGCTAGGATGTTGCTCCAAGTGTCCCACTTACTGGTACTGCCTGGCAGACTCCACTGGCACCCTGACTTGACCTGGGTTCCTGAAGGGGTACAGGGAGAGCCGGATTCTCCAGCTGCCTCTGTTAGGATGTTCCAACCTATGTCCTGATGGGGGTCCAGGCTTCCTCCTTCCTTCTGGCCTGGCATTTGAGCTGAAAACTTCCTTAAAGCTTGTCCTCTCTCAGAGGCATTCACCTGCATGGTTGTCATCTCCCCTGCCCATCAGTTCCATCAACATCTGTCTATCAGGAAATTCCTCATTATTTCTGACTTAATATTATTCAAATCTGGCATTTAATTTTAGAAATAAATACTTTTTTTTTTTTTTTTTTTTTTTTGCTTTTTAGGGCTACACCTGAGGTATATGGAAGTTCTCAGGCTAAGGATTGAATCGGAGCTTCAGTTGCCGGCCTGCACCACAGCCATAGCAATGACAGATCTGAGCCGCATTTGTGACCTACACCATAGCTCATGGCAACACCTTAGCCCGCTGAGCAAGGCCCAGGATCAAATCCTTATCCTCTTGGATACTAGTCGGGTTCGTAACCTGCTGAGCCACAACAGGAACTCGCCCAAAATAAGTACTCTCGATGACATTTTGAGGACTCTGGGTTGGGAAGGGGGAACTTGAGCACATGCCTAATCATGATTTTTATATAAAAACAGCTCACACTATATACCAGGCCCTGTAGCAATTAGGGTCTTGAAGAATAGATGGCAACCTTGGCTCAACTGTGAAGACAGTTTAATGCAAGGACTGTTTGCAGAGGTATGGGCACGGTTAAGGGGAACCAGCTTGAAAAGATGAGGTGCTCAGGAACTGGTTACGGGGGGAAGCGGTGTCTACCCCTAGACCTGAAGGGACTGGAACCACTGAGCCTCCTGCGGGTGTCTTCAGAAACTGAGTTGCGGAGGGGACAGCCACAGTCAGAGCAGCATCCCCGAGCCTGGGGCTGGTGGTGGTGGTGGCCGGGGGCAGATGCCTGACTTCTCCCTTCTCTGGTTCTCTGGTCTCCATAAGTGCCTTCCTTTGATTGCAGGGGGTCCCAGCGACATGGTCCACCGGGTGGGCCTGCTTCCAGAGCTGGGGTATAGAGAGAGAGGCAAGCAGAGTGTACCCAGCACAGCCCTCCTTCAAGCACTTCGTGTATGTCGTCCCCTCCAGTAATTCAACGGCAGCCCGAGGAGGTAGGCATGTTATTGTCCTCATTTTACCAAGGAGGAAGCCCAGGCACCTTGATCCGGTGACACCTCAGAATTTCCCTCTGAAAAAAAAAAAAAAGGAGTTCCCGTTGTGGCTCAGTGATTAACGAATCCGAATAGGAACCATGAGGTTGCGGGTTCAATCCCTGGCATCGCTCAGTGGGTTAAGGATCCGGCATTGCCGTGAGCTGTGGTGTAGGTTGCAGATGCGGCTCGGATCCCGCGTTGCTGTGGCTTTGGCGAAGGCCGGTGGCTACAGCTCCTGTTAGACCCCTAGCCAGGGAATCTCCACATGCCGCGGGTGTGGCCCTAGATAAGGCAAAAAAGACAAAAAAAAAAATTTCCCCTCTACTTTTCCCTCTGCCTGGTGCACCTTCACTCCTTTCTCTCGCCCATTGCTCCTTCTGCTTCAAGTTTAGCTTGATTCACATCTCCTCCCCGCTGCGATCTAAGCGCCCTCGAGATACCCAGAGAAAGGGCTCTGACCTCTCAAGGTTCTGTGCCCACATCGCCTCCAACGTTTCCTTGTGAAAAGTTTCCAAACCACAGGAAAGTTGGAAGAATTGTGTGAACGGCTCCGCCCCCCACCCCGTGCCCCCTTTTCCGAAGCACTTTCACGCTGTTGTCCGTGGACTGTGTGCACACCCCCACGAACTCGTCCTTAAAGGAAGGGCTGTGAGCAAACATTCTTTGCATTTCAGGGCCTGTGATGGCCTGGCGCACGGAATGCGGTCAGCTAATGTTTGATAAATTGATCCTTCACCAGATGTTTGCTGTTTCCCAGGGAGGCAGAAAGAGAGTTCTATTTATTGAACACCTGCAAGTGGGTTTCACAGGTTGCTTTGGGGTGTTGCATTCATTGTTTTCTTGTTTTTTTTGGGGGGCCACACTCACGGCATATGGAAGTTCCCAGGCTAGGCGTCGAATCGGAGCTGCAGCTGCCGGCCTGTGCCACAGCCACAGCAACGCGGGATCTGAGCCACATCTGCAACCTACACCACAGCTCACAGCAACACCGGATCCTTAACCCACTGAGCGAGGCCAGGGATTGAACCTGCGTCCTCTTGGACCCTTGTTGGGTTTGTTGCCATGACTGGAACCATGACGGCAACTCTGTATTCATTGTTTTTACCAAAGCCTCGTGAATCAGACAAGGCTGGGATTATGGTCCTTATTTACAAGACCAAGACAGGTTTTGTAATTTGCTCAAGGGGAGATTCAGATCATCGAGCTGCCCCCAAATGCATGTTGTGCAAGTGACTTCTCCATAGACCGGAGGCTACTTGGGACTGGGGCCAGTGCTTTGTGCCTTTCTGAATGACCCAGGACCTGGCAGCTAGCAGTTACAGTAAATGTTTTTTGAAAGAAAGAATGAACGAACCTTTGCTGAGTGTTTTCACACTATTGAAATATGGCATTTACTGCTGGAAATTCATGCACTGCAGGAATACGATACCTAAAGGGAGCTCGTACCCCTCTGCTCTTAGCAAAGGAGGGATCCGAGGCTGGAGGCGCAGTGATGGCCAAGGTCATGCAGGGAGCCAAGGCCAGAGCCAGAGTGCTAACTCCCTGCCCAGTGCTTTCTTTTCCCTTCCTCTCTGGATCCAGTCACTAACCCAGAGCCTGGAGACAGACAGAAACCTCATTTCCTAAGAGCCTCTTTGGCCGTGTGGGTGACTGACCAGGCACTTGCTCATGACAGCTGTCTTCCTTTTCCTTCACTGAGGGTTCCATAGGCTTCAGTCTTGAAGTTACACGTGAAATTGTGTTTAAATACTTTTCTAGGAAAGGATCCAGAGTTTGCATCAGGCTTTCAAAACAAATATAAAAACCATGCCCCCGCCCATGTGGGTGGAGTTTCCTTTATGTGTTCTCTCCAGTGGTTCCCCAGCTTTCTGATTGCAGAGACAAACAGAATGTTCAAAAGAATGGTAGGATGCAAGTTTTTGCAAAGCTGGCCCATTAAAAAGAAATGAACGGGGAGTTCCCCTTGTGGCACAGCAGAAACCAATCCGACTAGTATCCATGGGGATGTGGGTTTGATCCCTGGCCTCGCTCAGTGGGTTAAGGATCCGGTGTTGCCATGAGCTGTGGTGTAGGTGCAGACGCAGTTTGGGTCCTGCGTTGCTGTGGCTGTGGCCTAGGCTGGCAGTTGTAGTAGCTCCGATTCAACCCCTAGCTTGGGAACCTCCATGTCCCTTGAGTGTGGCCCTAAGAAAACAAAAAAAGGGAAAGAAAGAAATGAACCCTGCTCACAACATTACTGTATCATAAAAGGATGTTTTTAACCCTTCCAAATAAGGAGGAAAAATTCTTTGGAGGATAGAACTGACAGGCCTTTCAATTAGATGGCGTGGCTTTAACATGCTACACAGCCCTTATTTTGCTGACTTTGCCCAGGAATAGCAGAGTGTGCACCAACCTTTGGGAGGCTTTCCTTCACGGAGAAGAGGCCACTTAGAGCTTGTGTCCTGGTGGCTGCAGAGAGTTCTCCTGAAAGGCGCCCCCCGGAGGTGGCCGGGCGTGGGTTCTGTTGGATCCCTGGATGGCGTTTCCGCCAGGATGACTGAGGGTGACTGGGCTTGCAAAATGGGAATGAACTCGGGTCACGTGGGGGCGGTTATGTCATTGTCCAGTGGCTTAAGTTTTCTCACGAGGGTTTTGGGTGAGAATCTGAAAAATACAGACTCTTGAGTGGTCAGAGCAACCTGCTGTCTACAATTCTCTTAGAAAGGAAGCACGGGGGTGTGTGGTGGTGTGAGTTGACCCCAGTCCCTTCAGGCTGCCTGGATCCCCGTCTCCCTCCCTTCAGCCCTAGGCTGATGCATTCCAGTCAAGCGCTTGTCCCTCCTGCCTCGGATTCCCCATGACAGCCGTGGCTGGCGCGCTCTGCAGCCAGCCCCACTCTTCTTGGCTGAGGACAGGCAGGATCGCGTCTTCATAAAGAGATTTTCCAGGGCAGGTGCGCTTGAGGGGGAACGCTGGCCTCAGCAGGAGCGGGTCTCAGCCGGGAGGTGAGCGCGGCAGAGCTGGGGCGGGTTGTCTTCTTGTCTCTGCGGCTCTGCGCACAATAGACTCCGTGAGTGTTTGACTGACAGGTACTAAGTAACATGTGCCTGAAAGATGGCTGCAGCTCTCCCAGCCGCGGTTTCTGTGTCTAAAAGGCATTGATAGTGCTTTCCTGCTCTTGACCCCTCTGGCCTCACGGGCCGGATTCCTTAGCTGCCTATGGGATCTGTGACAGGACCGGCCTCGACCCTGATTGGGGCCCCTTCCTGATGCTGCTGCACCCCACATGTCTGTGGGTGCCCCCGCATCTGGCCCTCTCCCAGAGAGGCCCCATTTGGGATCTCAAACCGATGCAGCTGCTCGTATGTCCAGGTGACGGACCTGCATGCGGACCAGGAGGGGAGCCCACCTGCTCAAGGTCACGTGGCGAGCCAGGGTGTGGCCCGCCACACCCGTCTGTTCTGGGTGGACTGTGGGAACGCTCTTCACTGCAGATGGTACCAATAAAGGCCCTTTCCCATTTTGTTGATACAACAAAACAGTAAGCAAACGAAATGCTTTTTGGAAGCAGCTGGGGGGACATAATTAGGGAGGAACTGGCCATAACATCTAAATCATTCAGCCTTTTCAAGGAAAGCCTTAGTATTATTTTCAGATACACTGCAGCTGAAAACCAAGGATAAGCTACCGTCTAACCCAGTCGGGGCCCCTGCAGCACCTGCTTAAAGTACAGGATAAGAATCATGAGGGATTTACTCACAGTTTCTAAGCTAATTTGCACGGTTTGCTTAATAAGCACATTTACGTGGTTTTAAATGGTTTCCAAAGGACTTGAAAGCAGTCTGGGTTCTTAACGAAGTTATAGAATCTCGTACCATGTCATTTGCCCTGTGAATTGGTTCGGCAAACCGTATTTCTGTTTTGTTTTCGAAATCATAAACAGATGTTTATGTTTAGACTGGCGGCTCCAGCTTAAACACAGCTTTTCTGTTTTTCTGCCCAGTTTGCTCTTTAAGGGGAAGGGGGGACATCTAGCCAAGCTGGAGTCCTGTCCCCAAGTCCCTCTCCTGAGCTGCCTCCGGCAACTGGCTGCTCCCTTAGCAGCTGGCCTCCTGGGAGAGGAGAGAGCCCTTGGGAACGGAAAGGAGTGGCCGCTAAGGAGTGGGGCCTTCTGGGCCAGTCTGCATGGCTTTGAGCAAGTCCCCCTCTGGTCCTGCCTGTGGGTCCTCGCCTGGCAGCTGAGGAGGTCAGAGTGACAGAGAAGCACGGTGCCTGACACAAGGATGCCCGGCAGATGCGTGACTCCGACTTTCCCTTCAGCTCCGCTGGGAGTCTGGCTCAGTGAGTGTCCCCCAAAGGGACATCAAGTGCCATGGGCAGCTGTGGAGGTCATTTCCAAATGCTGAGGAGGACGGAGGGGGCAGCCGGGGTGGGCCAGGAGCCCTCAGTGCAAGACGGTACGGAGTGGAAGGGCGACGGGCAAGAGGGAAGGGGCCCTAACGAGAGCTCTGTGCCCTGGCCAGGCGGGGCGGGGTAACTGAGGGCGCCTGGCACCGCCTCAGATCTGCGGTAGCTGACAGGTGGAGGCCCAGGGATGACCAATGGGCTGGCTGTGGACTAGGAGCAGGAGCAAAACATACCCAGGGCCGTCGGCCGCAGAACCCCTGGTTCGAATCTTGCCTTTCCCAGCACTAAGCAACTGGGAGACTTCAGGCAAGTCATCAGACCTTTCTTAGCCTCAGTTTCCTCATCTGTAAAGTGGGGTTCTTTGGAAAAGTAATTGAAATCCTGAGTATTTACACAGGGTGGTCCCCCGTGGGTCCCCCCCCCCACCATAGGCACTTAAGAAATGGTTGATAAAGGTAAAAGCAAACTGGAAACCCTGAGGCCTCATCCTCGTCTTGGCATTTATCATGAGCTCATGCACCCGTGTGTGCGGGCAGGGGCACCTTGGTCGCCTCTGGTTGGAAGTCCCTTCCTCCCAAACGTTGGCTCCCCACACTGTGGGTCTCAAATTGTTTTAAGGTAGAAGGAGGAAGAGTTGGGGTGGAGTTGGCCTTTCTGGGTGGGGAGGGGCAGGGGGTGCTGAGGAGGGAGGAGCCGAGGCTGGGCTGGAGGGACAGCCTGGGCTCTTTTAGTTCTCTTTCCCAGGAGCCAGGGCCCCAGTATTCGCCCCCCACCCCGCACAGTTTCATTATCTAACCTTCACCCGCCTCAACTCATAGTCCCGCCAACATTTTCTCATTCATTCGTGTTTATTGAGCACCTACTATATGCCAGGCCCACTCGGGGCAGGGAGGCAGTGATGCTCAAGACAGAATGAGACAGTGCCAGGCAAGAGGATCCTCAAGCCTAGTGACAGTGCCCACCCATTCAGCTTTCTTCCCTGCCCACCCCCTACCCCAGGACCATTGCTCTAGCGGGGAGCTCTAGGGGAGGGTGGAGTGGTGGGCAGGGCTGGGTCCATGGCGCCTGGAAGGCTTGATGTTGCCATGGCCCTGCCATGGGTGTGTGATGTTGCCACGGCCCTGCCATGGTCTCCCTGGTGTTGAGGAGCTGAGCTGGATCTTGTTCAAGCCCTGATTTGACAGCTGGGAATAGAATCACAAGCAGGTCAAGGCAGAGGCCAGCCAAGAAGCCAGCAGCAGGAAGCAGTTTGGTGGTTTCTCAGAAGTTAAACATAGGAGTTCCTGTCGTGGCTCAGTGGTTAACGAATCCGATTAGGGACCATGAGGTTGTGGGTTCTATCCCTGGCCTTGCTCAGTTGGTTAAGGATCCGGTGTTGCCGTGAGCTGTGGTGTAGGTTGCAGATGTGGCCTGGATTCTGCGTTGCTGTGGCTGTGGCGAAGGCCGGCGGCTACAGTTTCTGTTAGACCCCTAGCCTGGGAACCTCCATATGCCGCAGGTGCGGCCCTAGATAAGGCAAAAAGACAAAAAAAAAAGAAGTTAAACATAGAACTACCAAATGTCCCACCAACCCTACCCCTTGATATATATCGAAAAGAAGTGCAAGCGGGGACTCCAACAGAAACTTGTACTCCATTGTTCATAGCAGCATTATTCACAATCGCCAAAAGGTAGAAACAACTCAGGTGGCCATCGATGGATAAACAAAGTGATTTATCTGTGTAGTGGAATATTATTCAGCCATGAAAAGAGTGAACTCCTGACACAGCCTCCAACATGGGTGGACCTTGAAAACATTGTGTGGAGTGAAAGAAGCCAGACACAAGGCAAATACTGTATGCTTCCACTTATATGGGATACCTGGAGTAGGCAATTTCATAGAGACAGAAAATAGAATCAAGGTACCAGAGGCTGGGAGCAGGAAGGAGCTGTTGTTAGTGGGTATGGAGTTTTTCTTGGAGACGATGAGAGAGTTCCAGGTATGTAAGGGGTGATGCTCAAACAACATTGTGAATGTGTTTAATGCCACTGAACTGTATGCTTTCAGGCAGTGAAAATGATAAATATTATGCTCTGTATATTTGATCAAGTTACAAAAAAAAGCGAGTGGTAGGAGTTCCCTTCGTGGCTCAGTGGTTAAAGAATCCGACTAAGAACCATGAGGTTGTGGGTTCAATCCCTGGCCTTGCTCAGTGGGTTAAGGATCTGGCGTTGCCGTGAGCTGTGGTCAAGGTTGCAGACGCGGCTCAGATCCCGTGTTGCTGTGGCTGTGGCGAAGGCCGGCAGCTACAGCTCCTGTTAGACCCCTAGCCTGGGAACCTCCATATGCTGCGGGTGTGGCCCTAAAAAGACAAAAAAACAAAAACAAAAAAACCCGCGAGTGGCAATGGCACGAGGAGATTGCTCTCCTGAGACCGTCCCCACAAAGTGAGTCCTTCAGCCACTCGAAGGCTTTGTGTTGAAGACGGCTGGGAAGACTGTGCAGGCGCCACATGAGGGAGACGGTGCCAAAAGCACTCTCAGCACCTCAGGCGTCCCTCGTACGGAGGGACGGCTGGAGAAGGTTCTGGGCAAATGTGAACGGGAGGTTCCCCAGCTTCCTGGGACACCTCATTCCTAAAACGGGGTTGACGGCATCCGCCTCGTGGGGCTGTTGGAACATTAAATGAGCTAATACACATACGGCTCTTAAAACGTGACAAGCGCTTCAGAAATGTGATTTATTAGTGTTTCACTCGTGGTGTTAGAAAAATACAAGGGAAGTGCGGGGCCGCGGAGAGGCAGTGCGGTCTCTCGATTACTGCAACATGGAAAAATGCTTTACAAAGAAGCCCCACCTTTCTGCCTGAGATGGGCAGGTGGAGGTGGCATTGGTGTCCTCAGTGACTGCCTCCCGCCAGAGGTAGGACCTTGTGGGTGAGGGTCCTCTGTGAAAAAAGCAAAAAGAGAGGAGTTCCCCCTGTGGCACGGTATGTGAAGAAGTTAACTGCAGTGGTTTGTGTGTCGCTCCGGAGACTTGGGTTCAATCCCCAGCCCAGTGCAGTGGGTTAAGGATCCAGCGTTGCTGCAGCTGTGGCTCAGATTCAGTCCCTGGCCGGGGAACTTCCATATGGCATGGGTGAGGTCAAAAAAAAAAAAAAATCAGAGGAAAGGGAGACAAAGATGTTTTCCTGGGGGCCAGCCTCCTTTTATGGTGGTTGATCTTGTAGGGAGTTTGGGTCTCCCAGGGGAAAAGTCAGCATCCTGCCAGGACGCTGACGTCATGGTTCTTTTTAGAAGAAACAGGGAACTAGCTGTTTTGGAGATTAACTGTAAACCCAGATGTGCATTCGGAGCTGCATGGTAAACAAATTGCCATTATGGCCCGTAAAACAACAGCAGCCGTTCTGCTTCTGACGGGCTGGGGTTACGTATCTTGTTTTTGGGAAGAGAAGGGCCAGCACATCAGGACTTCTTCCAGGCACTGGGAGGGCAGTGCTTGTGGGCTATGCCGCCTCAACAGATTTGGGGTGACCGGGCTGTCGTGACCTTCGGCCATGCCCACTGAGTGTCAGGCCCCAGCCCGTCCCAGCTGGAAAGCCATGCCGAAATCATTGTTGTAGCTCCTTGTTTGACAGCTGGGGACTGGAGGTTCAGAGGTTGTCTTATGTGATTGTGATAGACTAAAGAGAACTGGCTGGGCTTGGGGGCTCGGGCTTGGATCAAAGCCAAGCTTCAGACGGTTACGTCTCTACAGCTAGTCTGGGGCAAACTTGTGGCAGGGGTCCTCTCATCTGTGGCCTGGGTTCGCTGTCAGGCTTTGGCTGCTCTCAAGGGTCCTGCCTGTGGCAGAGGTTTGTCTCTTTCTGTGCGACACCAAGTCTAATCACCCCATGAGAATCTCACCCATGACCGTGGTCTTGGCTCTATCAGACCCGCCCGCCCATCCCACCACCCCCTCCCCAACAGTAAAAAACCAGGCAGATGCCCAGTCTGTCCCTGCCTGTGTGTGTGGACACCTGGGTTGTGGGGCTTGGCTGGAAATGACAGTGTCAGGTAGTGGGCAGGAGTGGGGGAGGGGAACCCTATGAGCAGGTTTAGATGGTGTGCCCGGCCCTTCTGGGGTCACAGCTTGCCTAGGTCAAGTGGGCACCAGCTGTGCCCAGAGAAAAAGCTTTCCCAGCTGGAACTGACTTTGTTGGTGACTTAGCCCACTGACAAGCAAGAGGTTTGGGTAGGTAACACGTGAGAGCCATCTGTCACCTTCCACGGGGCTCCTTACTTCTACTGTCAGTTAAGAGAGGAGAGTGGCCGACCCAGTCCATGTCCACCTTGACCTGGGCACTGCGTGGCCCTTCCATGTCCCCTTTGCAGGAAGAGGCGCGAGGGACAGCTGCTGCCTGGGCTGGAATCAGCTTAGCGATCCTTCTGCCCAACCAAGTCAGAGACCAGACCAGAGACGGAGACACAGAATCCCTGATCCACACCAGGGCTGGGCGTTATAAGGGGGCAGCTTTCTGTGTCAGATGACAGTTCATAGCTGAAACAGGATGACTGTCTTTGGAGGCAATGAGCTCTCTGTCTCTGGGAGAGTTCAAACAGAGGCTGGAAGATTCTTTGGTATATTTCACTCATTCATTCATGTATCCATCTAATCATCCATTCAGTATTTTTCAAGCATCAAACTTGGGTCTGGTGCCGGACTAGGTGATTCCAGATAGAAATAGCCCTTGGCTTCATGGTGCTGTGATGGGGGAATACTGAGGACTGTGGGAGCAGGGTACAGGGGACCCTGGAAGGCTTCCTGGAGGAAGCCACCTTTGAAGCTGAAGCCTGAAGGTTGAGGAGGAGAAGAAAAGTTCCCGAAAGAGGACGCGGCACGTGTAAAGGGCTAGAAAGAGCGTGACCTACAGAGGAATCAACAAGCTCAGTGCAGCAGGACTGAGTTGGCAGGGACAGAGTTGAGGGTGAGGTCAGCCTGTGGGTCACATCGGGGGGTTGAACTTCATCCCAAGAACCACACGGAACCAATGAAGACTTTTAAGAGACGCAACGATGTGGTCAGAGGTGCATCTTAGCTGGTTTTCCCAGAGACGGGTCTTGAGACAGGAATTTGCAAACAGGTGGTTT
>PVHT021183726.1:14801965-14846332 GCA_004024745.2 Catagonus wagneri | reverse complement strand
CACTTTGTGAGGAGAACCCGTGGCTCTGCTGGTCTCCAGCCCCCTCCCTAGCCCTGGCCTGTGATTGCGGCCGGAGTGTGGGGTCGGGGGGTGGGCAGGGGGGGACCAGAGGCCGGGGTCTTCTCCGCCCTCTGGCTTAGCTGGGGTTTCCATGGGTTGTGTGACTCACAGACAACTTCTGGGGGGTCTAAATGTTACTGGTCTGAGGTGGGGATGGGTGGGGTGGGGAGGGGACTGTTTTCATGAGTTCACTCTCCGACCACGTAAGTGACAGGAACAAATAGCCACAGGCCCCAGACCACGTGTGACACCAGGGGACGGCTCATCCCTTGCGTTTAGGTTCCCCACGCACCCCTGCTCTTACGGGAACCGAGGCTTAAGCTGTCTTCTCAAAACCCAGCCCCATGTCCTTCCCGCAGTGTGCCCCCTCCCTCTTCCAGAATTTGTAGCCTCCTGACTGCCTTCCGGCCTCACGCGAGGCCTAACTCGGGCCCCCAGGCTGTGGGGACTTGAGTTGTGACCGGTTTGAGGGGCGCAGAGCCCTGCAGAAAATCTGTAGGAAGAGAAAAGTGAGGTAGGGGAGACAGGTTCTAATCCCAGCTTCGATGCGAACGTGCTGCGTGACTCTTGGCAGCAGAACTTTACCTCCTTTCTAGGTTGGTTTCTTCATATGTAAAATCAAGGGGGAGTTCCCGTCGTGGCTCAGTGGTTAACGAATCTGACTAGGAACCATGAGATTGCGGGTTCGATCCCTGGCCTTGCTCACTGGGTTAAGGATCTGGCATTGCCATGAGCTGTGGTGTAGGTTGCAGACGTGGCTTGGATCCTGCGTTTCTGTGGCTCTGGAGAAGGCCGGCAGCTGTAGCTCCTGTTAGACCCCTAGCCTGGGAACCTCCATATGCCGCGGGTGCGGCCCTAGCAAAAAAGACAAAAATAAATAAAAATTAAAAAAAAAATAAATAAATCAGGGGGCGGGAGTTCCCGTCATGGCTCAGCAGTGACGAACCAGACTAGTATCCATGAGGATGCAGGTTCGATCCCTGGCCTCGTTCAGTGGGTCGGGGATCGGCGTTGCCGTGCGCTGTGGTATAGGTTGCAGATGTGGCTCAAATCTGGTGTGGCTGTGGCTGTTGTGTAGGTGGGCAGCTGCAGCTCCGATTCAACTCCTAGCCTGGGAACCTCCATATGCCTTTGGTGTGGTCCTAAAAAGCAAATAAAATTAAATAAAATATAAAGGAGGACTTTGGGGTTTCTAAGGATCCTTAGATTCCTAGTGATGAAATATGCATTTAGCAGTTTTCACGTGGTGTTTCAAGTGGCTAATGTTCAGGAGATGCTGCGGTGGGAGCGGGGGGGTCCATTAAAGAGCTGTGATGACATCCAAGTTTATAACTGATTTGGCCTGAATAACCGATGACAGTTATCCTCTCCTGTTGAAACTTAGCACTTGAATTGTGTTTTAAGCACAGTTTTTCCTTAGAGACACAAGTTGCGATTTCTAGACACCATCTGTATGGTTTATTATTAACAACCCTGCTGCAATAGAATTCACAGACCATACAATTCACCCATTTAAAGTGTACAGTTCAGTGGGTTCTAGATTATTTACAGAGCTGTGCAGCCATCGCCATGGTTAGTTTTGGAGCATCTTCATCACTCCTCCAAAGAAGCGCCATAGCCATGAGCGGTCTCTGCTCATTTTCCCCGATACCAGTCTGCTCTGTCTCTAAGGAGTCTCCTATTTTGGACATTGCATGTTAATTAAATCATATAAGATATGACCTTTTGTACCTGGCTTATTCCACATAACATCATATTTTCAAGGTTCATCCAAGCTGTGGTATGTATCAATACTGCATTCCTTCTCATGGCTGAATAATATTCCGTAGTATGGACATACCGCATTTGGTTATCCATTTATTAGTTGATGGCCATTTTGGTTGTTTTCACTTACTGGCTGTTATGAATAAAACTGCTAAGAACAGTTGTGTATAAGCTTTTTTGTGTTGACACGTTTTTATTTCTTTCAGGGTTATGTAGGAGTGGAGTTGATGGGTCTATGGTAAATCTCTAGGATCTCTTTTCCTATGTGGCTGCACCGTTTTGCATTCCTACCAGCAGTATGTAAGGGTCCTAATTTCTCTGTTTCCTTGTTATCTGACTTTTTGATTGTAGCCATTCTTGTGTGTATGAAGTGTTGTCTCGTTGTGGTTTTGATCTGGATTTCTACATTGGCTAATGATGTTGAGCATTTTTTCATTTGCTTACTGGTCACTTGTGTGTCTTCTTTGGAGCAATGTCTAATCAAGTCCTTTGCCATTTTTGGATTGGGTTTTGTCTTTTTTTTTTCCTTTCATTTTTTAAAAAGCTTTATTGAAGTATAGTTGATTTACAATGCCGTGACCATTTCTGTTTTACTGCAAAGTGATTCAGTTGTACATGCACACACATCCATTCTTTTTCAGATTCTTTTCCCATGTGGAGACTGCACAGACTATTGAGCAGGGTTCCCTGTGCTGTACAGCAGGTCTCGGTTTTGTCTTTCAATGTTGACTGATAATAGTTCTTATATATTTTATTTTATTTAGCATATTGGGAAATAATTCTACTTTCCAAAACAAAATCTTTATATATTTTAAATTCTAGATGCTTATCAGGTATATGATTTGCAGATATTTTCTTCTGTGAATTGTCTTTTTACTCACTTGATGGTGTCTTTTGAAACATGAATGCTTTTAATTTCAACAAAGCCCAGTTTATTTTTTCTTTTGTTTGTGCTTTTAATGTTATATCTCAAAGTCTTTGCTTAACCCAAGGTCAAGAAGACTTAATCCTATATTTTCTTCTAAGAGTCTTACAGTTAGCTTTTACCTTTAGGTCTGGATAACAATATAAACTTGGGGAGTTCCTGCTGTGGCTCAGTGGGTTAAGGACTTGACATTGTCTCTGTGAGGACGTGGGTTTGATCCCTGGCCTTACCCAGTGGATTAAGGATTTGGCGTTGCTACAAGCCGCGGTGTGGGTCACAGATGTGGCTCAGATCCAGTGTTGCCATGGCTGTGGTGCAGGCCGGCAGCTGCAGCTCTGATTCGACCCCTGGCTCAGACACTTCTTTATGTTGCAGGCATGGCTGTAAAAAGAAAACAAACAAACAAAAAAAACCAATATAAACTCTAACTTAATTCTTTTGCATGTGGATTTTTGTTTATGGCCACACCTGTGGCAAGGATATGGTTTTACTATATATTTTTTAAGGTTACAAAATATTTACTCTTGACAGAAAAGCTGCATGGATACTCTGCACAGAATGCACGAGGAAGATTTTGACTCTGAGGCCATCTGCCTATGTGAACTATATCTACTGCAGACACAAACTGTAATAGAAGAAGTCCTTTAACAAATCACACGTTTAGAGTGTACTTCTTGGACATATATTAGAGATCCAACATGCAGTCCCAGGTTTTGTTCCCTTCATCCTGTGATCGAACATTCCTCGCTCCCTTTTCTGAAATTTTGGGGTTTTTCCTCACCCCTCAAATGAGTTACCCACCATTTTGCTTGAGTTACGGTGATAACTGAGTCTCATGAAAGGAGTTGAGGAGTTTTTCTGTTTTCTCCATGCTGTGGCAGAGTTTGGAGAAAATAGAACCACTCGGTTGTTTTTTTAAATTTTTTTATGAAAATAGAGTTGATTTGCAGTGTTGTGCCAATTTCTGCTGTGTAGCAAGGTTTTTTTTTTTAATTGTTAAAGTATAGTGGATTTGCAATGTTGTGCCAATTTCTTGGCACTCAGTTTTTGTAGATGGGTGGATTTGTAACTGCAAGGTCCACATCTTCCATAGTTATAGTTTTAGTCAGGTTTTCTGGCTTTTTTTCTGGTTATCGGTTTTGGCAAGTTACATTTTTCCAGGAAACTTTCTTGTTTGTCTAAAATTTCACACTTGTGGGCATGATGTTATTTGCAACAATCTCTCTCTCAAGAAAATCTTTCTGAATCAGTAGTGATAACCCCTTTCCGGTTACAATTTTTATTATGGTTTTTCTCTTTTTTCTATATCAGTCTTATTAGAGATTCTTATGTATTTTATTACTGTTCTCAAAATGCATGTTCTTGGCTTATTGATCCTCTCTATTGTGTCATTATTTTCTAAGCTGTTAATTTCATTCTTATCTTTTCATTTCCTTCCTTTTCCCTGTATTCCTTGGGCTTCTCCTACTGTTCTTTTTCTAACATCTTTATCTTAAAAAATGTACTTTATTGAAATATAGTTGATTTATAATGTTGTGTTAATTTCTGTTGTACAGCAAAGTGGTTCGGGTATACATATATATATATATATATATATATATATATATTCTTTTTCATACTTTTCCCGTTATGGTTTATCACAGGATGCTAAATACAGTTCCCTGTGCTATGCAGTAGGACGTTGTTGTTTATCTATTCGGTATATAATAGTTTGCATCTACTAACCCCAACTCCCAGTCCATCCCTCTCCCTCCCCCCTCCCCCCTCCCCCTTGGCAACCACATGTCTGTTCTCTGTGTCTGCGAGTCCATTTCTGTTTTGTTAGGTAAGTTCGTTTGTGTCATAATTTAGATTCCTATATATAAGTGATAGTGGTATTGTTTTCTCTTTCTGATTTACTCTACTTAGTATGATAATCTCTAGGTCCATCTATGTTGCTGTAAATGGATCTTTTTCTAACTTTTTGAGATGAATCCTTAGTTCATGAATTTTCAGTCTTTTTTTTAAAAAATGGATGTATAATTAACATATAGCATTAGTATTGGTTTCAGGGGTACAACAAAATGATTTGCTGTTTGTATATATTGTGAAATGATCACTACAGTAAGTCTGGTTAGCATCTGTCACCCTACTTAGTTACAAAGTCTTTGTTTACTTGTGATGGAACTTCAAAGATTTCTTGACAACTTACAAATATGGGATACAGTATGATTAAGTCACCATCTGGAGGTTACATCCCCATGACTTATTTATTTTATATCTTTTAGTTTCCTTCACCCATTTCAGTGATCCCCCAGCCCCTATTGGTTTGTTCTCTGTATTTATGAGCTTGGCTTTTTTTTTTTTTTTTTTTGAGTCCATATATAAATAAGATCATACGGTATTTTCTCAGTCTGACTTATTTCACTTACCATAATGCCCTTAAGGTCCATCCATGTTGTCACAAATGGCAAGATCTCCTTCTTCTCTGTGGCTGAATAATATCTGTATCTACATATAACATTTTCTTTATCCATTCCTCCATCAGTGGACACTTAGGCTGTTTCTGTATCTTGGCTGTCATACACAATACTGCAACGAAGATGGGGTACAGGTACCTTTTCAAGTTAGTGTTTTGTTTTCTTTGGAAAAATACCCAGGAGTGAATTATAGGATTAGACTTTCTTCTTTTTTAAGGTAAGCATTTAAGCTTTTATATTTCCCTAAGATTGTACTCAAAATTTTGTTACAAAGTGTTTTCTTTATTGCCCGGCTTCTTCATATTTTCTAAGTCCCTTACGATTTTCTTTTGACTTCTGAGTTATTTTCTTAAACTATGCTTTTTACATTTTCAAGAAAATGAGTTTTATTTTTTATTTTTTTGTCTTTTTGCCTTTATCTAGGCACCCGCGGCATATGGAGGTTCCCAGGCTAGGGGTCTAACAGGAGCTATAGCTGCTGGCCTTCGCCACAGCCACAGCAACGTGGGATCCGAGCCGCGTCTGCAACCTTCACCACAGCTCACGGCAATGCCAGATCCTTAACCCACTGAGCAAGGCCAAGGATCGAACCCGCAACCTCATGGTTCTTAGTCGGAGTCGTTAACCACTGAGCCACGAAGGAAACTCCAAGAAAATGAGTTTTAAATATTATCTTTTGGTTATTGATTTCTAACATAGCTGCACTGCCTCAGAATATGTTGTCTATGTGTCAACCATTCTTTGATAATTGTTGAAATTTTTTTCTGTGGCCTAATAAATGTTCAGTTTTTGTGAATGTTCCTATGCATTTGTGAAGAATATCTATTTGCTCTTTTTTGTTTTTGTTTTTTAGAGCCACACCTGTAGCATATGGAAGTTCCCAGGCTAGGGGTCGAATTGGAGCTACAGCAACACCAGATCCGAGCTGCGTCTATGACCTACACCACAGCTCACAGCAACCCCAGATCCTTAACCCACTGAGCGAGGCCGGGGATCAAACCTGCAACCTCATGATTCCTAGTTGGATTCATTTCCACTCCTCCACGATAGGAACTCCTATTTGCTCATTTTTGGTTGCAGGGTTCTCTGTGCAAATCTATGGATTGCTAATAGGCTAATTACCACGAGAATCATGTTAAAATATCCCACTGTGAAGACAAATTGTTCAAGACCTATAGAGTTCTATCCACTTTTGCTTTATGTCTTGAGGCTGTTCTATGAAACAAGTGTAGTATTATTTTGTCTTCCTGGTGGAACTGAACTCCTTATGTAGTGAGGAGTTTTAATCCCCATTTTCCCCCCATGATATCCATTTCATCTCATATTAATAGAGCTATCCCATTTTTATTATTGCTGTTTTATTGTTATTTTTGGCTGCACTCATGGCATGTGGAAGTTGCCAGGCCAGGGACCTAACCTGTGCCACAGCTGTAACCTGGGCCACAGCAGTGACAGTGCTGAATTCTTAACCCACTGAGCCATGACGGAACTCCTGTTCTTCCTGTTTTTAAATTGTGGTAAAATACACAGAACATAAAATTGACCGTCTTAATCATTTTTAACTGTACCAGCTTTCTTTTGATTAGTACTCACTGTGAAGATCAGCTGTTCTCCCTGCAAATGCCCTGGATTCTTGTTTTAGGTGGGTGTCTGTTAAGCATCATCAGTTACACTTTGTTTTGTCATCTAGTCTGCGTTAGTTCTACATAGCTGTGTACTAAGTCCATTTACATTTATCGTGATTACCATTTACTCTTCTACTCGAGTTTATTTCTATCATCCCGTGTTATGTTTTTCCATTGTCCTGCTTTTTCTGTGCTTCCTTTCCCCCACTGCTTTCCTGCCTGCTTTGAGATTGATTGAATTTAAAAAAAAAAACAAAAACAAAACCAAAAAACCAAAAACATTATTTTCCCTCTAATGGTTCAGGTCTTAAAAATCTTTCTGATTCTTTAGTCGTCACCCATAAAAATGCTAACATGCGTTCTTAGCAAAGGTCTCTCATGGGTTTACTGTTGTTCTTGGTATCCTGTTATCTAAAAATCACCTTTTCTCATTCTGAGGGTTATTTTTTCTAGCATTTATTTTAGTTCTGTTTTACTTTTCCTCTACTGAATCAGTCCTTGGTACTATTCCTTGATACGGTCAAGGCTGGCCTGTGTTTATCTCTGCATTTACCGTTGTCTTTGTTCATTATTCTTTCATCTCTGAGCTTCCTTTGGGAATAATTTTCCTTTTTCTTTTTTTTCCTCTTTACGGCTGCACCCATAAAGAAAATTCCTGGGCCAGGGACTGATTTGAAGCTGTAGCTGTAGCCCACACCACAGTCAGAGCAACACTGGATCCGAGCTGCATCCTGTTGGCAATGCCGGATCCTTAACCCACAGAGCGAGGTCGGGGATCAAACCTGCTCCTCACAGAGACCTTAATCTGCTGAGCCACACTGGGAACTCTGGTTTTCCTTTTTCTTAAAGTGCGCCCATTAAAAGTGCTTTCATTAAGCATTTCTGGCAGCGCAGGCTTTCAGTTTTTGTTTCACCCTTGGTTTTGAATCATAATTTCAGCTGATTGACACTTTGATGTTATTACTGGTTGACATCTCTTAACACTTTGCAGTTATTTCACTGTTTCTGGCTTCCTTTCTGTTGCTGTTGTTTAACTGTCATTCCTTTATAGAGAATTTATCTTTTTTCTTGGGGGGGGGGATTGTTTTCAAGATCTGTTTTTGATTTTTTGAATTTGTATGACAAAATGTGTATCTAGATATGAATTTCCTCTAATTTATCTTGTTTGGGATTTATTCCTCCTGAACCTGAGGGCTCACATCATTCATCAACCTGAAAAACATCCTGGGCATTATCCTTTCATATATTGCATCTCCCTCATTCTGTCTCTTTTTGCCTTTTGGCATGCCAATTAGCAATATAATAGGCCTTTTCACTCCCTCTTCCCAGTCTGTTATACTCTTTGTTATTGTCTACCTTTTGTCTTTCTGAACTTTGTTCTCATTATTTTTTCCAGTTCACTAATTCTTACTTTAGCTTTGTCTAATCTGCTATTTAATCATTGAGTTTTAAAATTAGGTAGTATATTTACCAAGATGTGAAAATCACAATATTATAAAAAGGTATATAGTGAAAACTCTCCCTCCTGCTCCTTTCTCATCTGCTCCCCACCAACTTACCTCCACAGATGCCACTTCCCGCCCGCCTTTTTTTTAGTTTCTTTGTGTCTTCTCAGAATTTTTTCACACTAATGTAAGCACATACTAGTAGACATGTTTTCTTATTTTCTCCCTTTCTCACACAAATGAAGGCATGTTACACATCTTGCTTTGTACTTTGATTTTGTTATTAGATCATATAATTTGGAGGTGTTTACATATCAGCACACAGGGAGTTTTCTCATTGTTTAAACACTTGTATAATGTTTCATTATATGGATGAACCATAATTTATTTGACTAGTGTCCCTTTTTTTTTTTTTTTTTGGCTTTTTAGGGCCACACCCTTGGTATATGGAAATTCCCAGGCTAGGGTTCAAATCGGAACTGCAGCTGCTGGCCTATGCCACAGCCACAGCAACACCAGATCTGAGCTGCATCTGCACCCTACATCACAACTCATGGCAACGCCCGATCCCCAACCCACTGAGCAAGGCCAGGGGTCGAATCCACAACCTCATAGTTGCTAGTTAGATAGGCGCCACAACAGGAACTCCTGACTAGCCTCCTATTAATGGATATTTTTTTTTAACAGTCTTTTGCTCTTACAGACAATGCTACAGTGGAAAACCTTGTACCTACCTCATTCTGGGTATATGAAGATGTTATCTGTGTATAAATTTCCAGAGGTTGAACTGCTGGGTCAGACCTTGTATATGTATAATTTTGTTATATAAACTATATGTATATATGCAAATATGCATATACATACGTATATACAAATATTACATGTATGCATATGGTGTGTATATATACATACATATTACATATAAACACATATGCATACTCTCCATAGGGCTGGCGTCAGTTTTAATTCTTACAGCAATGCATGAGTGGACCTGTTTTCCTCAGTCTTACCTACAGATTTTGTGGTCACTCTTCTAGATTTTTGTTCAGTTCATTTTGACTTGCAGTGATTTATTTTCAACTTATAAATTCTCTGTTTCAAAAAAAAAAAAGAAAGGAGTTCCCATTGTGGCTCAGTGGTTAACGAATCTGACTAGGAACCATGAGGTTGTGGGTTCAATCCCTGGCCTTGTTCAGTGGGTTAAGGATCTGGCATTGCCGTGAGCTGTGGTGTAGGTTACAGATGCGGCTCGGATCCCGCGTTGCTGTGGCTGTGGTGAAGGCCAGCGGCTACAGCTCCTGTTAGACCCCTAGCCTGGGAACCTCCATATGCCACTGGTGCGGCCCTAGATAAGGCAAAAAGACAAAAAAATAAATAAATAAATAAAAATAAATTCTCTGTTTCATTCTGTTCCAACCTTTGTGATTATGTTTTCTATTCCTTTAAAAAATGTAAAAAACATTCAAAAATGTACTCAGAATTTTACATCTAGTTATGCCCTTTACATCCTGTAGCCCTTGTTTGGTGCATCAATTCTTTATGTTGTCATTTCAGCTTATTTTATACCTTACACCTTATCAGACAGGTATCTTAGTGGCTTGTATTCTTGAGTGTTTTGCTCATAAGTTTATATTGTGAGGAGTTCCCATCGTGGCTCAGCAGAAACGAATCTGACTAGCATCCATGAGGACGCAGGTTTGATCCCTGGCCTCGCTCAGTGAGTAAAGGATCTGGCGTTGCCGCGAGGTGTGGTGTAGGTCGCAGATGTGGCTTGGATCCGACTTCGCTTTGGCTGTGGTATAGGCCAGCGGCTACAGTTCCAATTGGACCCCTAGCCTGGGAACCTCCATATGCCACAGATGTAGCCCCCAAAAGATACACACATAAAATCTATATTGTGAGCTCATGCTTGACTGTCTTTTTCTGGGGGACTCCCCCAAAGCCCGCGTTCAGAAATTCCTCCAAAGTAGGTTTGCATTTGGTTTTGTGAGGCACTTCCCCGTTTTACCAGCCCATCTATTTATATTTCTTTTTTGACTTGGCATATTCTGACCCATATATGTGGTCTAAATTTGAACCTCAGATGAAGGGAGCTTAGGTCTGTGGTTATGATGTATTAGGGGAGATTTTGTCCTTCCACTCAGACTTGAGAGTGAGACAAACAAGTGTCTTTCTTGACATTCCCAGTAAATAGATCCTTTTTCTACTTTCCCCTTTCGTTGACATTATTAGCCCTTTGCGCATTTATTTAGGTTTTAAGTGGGATGATCTCAGCTACAATTCCCCACCCCCGCCAGACATGATTGCCTTTCCTTTGGGCCCTGGTTTTCTCGGATAGGCACATGCCCTCAGGATCTCCACCGCTGGTCTGCCTGCTTTTCTCCTTTACTTCTTGGAATTTCTTTTACTTATTTTCAGTTTCATCTAGGTTTTCTTATACATGTCACTGCATTTAATCTGGCCTTTCTCAGTGTTTTGCTACAGGGATTATTAATCTATAATATATCTCATAAATGTGACTCATGCAATAAATCTGTTATTCACATTATTCAAATAAAACAGCACCTACTCTGGGCTAGACTATTCTATTGTATTCTTTCTATTTCATTCCAAGATATTCAAAAGAACCGGGTCACCATGCTGTGCAGCTGGAAAATTGACAGAAATCTGTAAACCAGCTGTAATGGAAAAAAAAAAGATATTCAAAAGACTCTGATAAGTACAGCACTCGCCGGCCAATTCACATGCCACAGATAAATGAAATTTTTTCCTGTTTTAACAAAGAGATCTAAGCATGGCATATGATGACATTTTCATATGAAATCAACCAACTTAGCTCTGAAAGGGCATTTGATTTGACGGTCACCCCACCACACGGATCTCTGTTGATTAGTAGAACAAAACTCTAGATTGCCAATGCTCATGTCATAGATATGAGTAGAATCTCACTTAAAAAAAAAAAAAAAAAGCAGTGGAGATAATGAGGGTTGCTCTAAGGATATACCACTCTGGGAATCTCTCAGGATGCTGGAACTACAAAGATACCAGGCTCCACCCTCTCTCCTGTCCTTTCTGGATTTCTCTCTCAGACTCTGAAGTCTCTCATCTCCTCTTTTTTCTCTGCTCCATTCTTCACTTTCACTTCTTGGCTCACTCCTCTGCTTTCACAATGGCAGCCCGGCCTTCCCAGTTGGCTCCCATGGCTCACTCTTTTGCTTTTGGATAACACGGGCTTTACAGTTTACAAAGACCTTCAGATGCATTATTTAATCTGCACCCAACAGTTCTGTGACATACGCAGAATATTGTTATTCCTAGTTATTTTACTTAATGACAAAACTGAGACCCAGTAAGAAGTACTTGCCCAGCATTGCACAGCCAACAAGTGGCAGAGCAGGAACCAAACCCAGGTTTTCTGGTGCGAGACCAGGGCTTTCTCAGAAGCCCAGCTCATAGACAGCTGCCTAGTAAGTCCATATCCAAGTGAAATTCCAGCATCTGGAAAAACTGGATTTCTAACTCATCAGTGAGCTCCTATTTTCTGATATTTCTGTTAAAGAACAGTAGGTCTGGGATGTCTCTGTGAGAGTGGTGGCCTCAGATTATAGAGTTTAGAAAATTGGTGTGGGTTTTGTGAATGTCTTGAGGGCCGTGCTTGGCCGTGTCTGGGAGTATTGCAGTGGGTTACTAGTAGCCAAGGTCTTGTGAAAATATAAACGTCTCACTGAGCTTAAACCTGAATGGAAAAAAAAAAAAGTTCTGAGTAAGAGTCTGACTAATGGCTCTTTGGAAGAAATTGGGCAGTGTCTGAGACTGTTCCATCTGCCTTTCGGCTAGAAAAGTTTCATCTTAAACCCCTGCTGCCCTGTGCATTTGATCGGCACAGTGTACTATAGACATTCGTCTATTGTTACTCATTGATGGAGCCTTTACTGAATGCCTAGTATACGCTAGGTGCTGCTGGATGCTGATGATTACAGAGCCATACAAGACTGGATTCTGTCTTTAAAGGAGACCACAGTCCAGAGAAGTTTTAGCACTGCGATTGAATATATAGTCTTGGGAGCCAGACTGCCTGGTCAAAATCACTGCTCTCTCACAACTAACAGTCAACCTTGGGTAAGGATCTAATTTCTTTAAGCCTCAATATCCTCATATGTAAAATAAGGCCAATAATTTTACCTATACAATTATGCCTATAACTCAGAGTACAGCTATGGAGATTAAACGGTAATAAATGTAAGTGGCTTAGCACGGAGTAAGAGATCTAAATAAAAGGTAGGTCATTGGCATAAAATCTTAAGAGGTTTGGTGTGTGTGGCTTAGAAATGAGGAGTTGAGTCCAGAGTGGTAGTTTTGGATTCAGTTAATCCACTAATGTCATCAGAAGCGGATGCTCTGGAGGACTGGCAGCAGGAGACATTGTGCAGAAGTTTTCAGAGAGCAGAATACCAGGAGCAATGGCGTGGAGTCAAGAAAGAGAGCTCACCTCAAGGAAGTAGGTTGTTTTTATGGGTGGCACTAGGGTGTCGGGAAGAAATGGGTAGGTGTTCATAACTATCCTTATTGTAAACATCCTGTATTTAACACTCACCATCTGCCAGGCACCTTGGGAAGTGCTTTCAAATTACGATGTAAGTTAATCCCTGCAAGAGCACATGAAATCTCCCTATGAACTGTTGACACTTGCCAGTCAAATATTCCTTTTAGGACAAAGCCCTACACTGGGGTGAAAGGCTGGGGGTGGAACCTAAACTGTACGGGACAGAGAGGAGCTAAGTAAAAAGAAGATCTAGATCAAAGTAAGGGAGTGTTAACAGGAAGCAGTTCTCAAAGTCCTGTGAAAGTCTACGTTTAAAAGACAGTTTCCAGTACAACAGAAGGGGGAGACCTAGAGTCATGAATCTTGGCCAAGAAAACCTTGCCCATTCTTACCGTTCAGGAACACAGGGGAACCTACCTCACATAAACACAGGCAACAGAAAAGTATTGAGGGAAGGAACCCAACCCCACTCAGGGTTTTTGTATGAAAAGGGACTAGTGGGCATAATAATAGTTCATCAGACCATGAAGTTCTCTAGAAAGACATGCCTACAAAACAAATACAAATTTTATTTTACTATTTCAAAACAAGCTAAAAGAATTTTTACAAAATGACTGAAGTTATGAAGTTAAAACATAACACAGATTATAAAAATTCATAAATGATATGATTGGACCAAAAGACTGGAAAAGACTTCATGTAAAATTCAGTAATGAAAAATTCTTTTTCTTTTCTAAAAAGAAAAACCAAAGTTCCTTGGTGGCGTAGTGGTTAAGTATCTGACAATGTCACTGCTGTGGCTTGGGTTCAGTCCCTGGCCCAGGAACTTCCATATGCTGTGGACATGGCCAAAATTAAAAAATAATAATAATAAAATTTCAAACTTAAGGAAAGACCGTTTCAGAAATGTAAACTAAACTAGAGTGAATAAATAACACAAATAATATCATAAGAGAAATAGAAGATGAAAAGGAGGAAGATTAAAAGGAAATAAAAATAAGCTGGAAAATGGGAGGGAAAAGGATATGCGAGAAAATGATAGACATGGAAGATAGAGAAGATCCAACCTGTATATAAAAGGGAACCCAAGGAAGAAAACTCAAGCAATGGAACTGAGTAAATACACAATCATAATGAAAGTCTTTAACTTACCTCTCTCTGTAACTGGTTAAACAAGCAGACAACAATAAAATCAGTAAATATATAAAAAATTTGAACAACACAATTGGTAAGTTTGACCCAATTAACATACATAGAACACTGTATCCATGTGCTGAAGAAATATATGTTCTTTTCAAGTGCACATTGAATGTTTTTCTAACTTATCTACATACTGGGCCAAAAAATAAGTCTCAAAAATGGAATCAGTTTCAATGGATTGAAATTTTACAGATAATGTTCTATTATCTAACGGGCTTAGCTAGAAGTCAAAAACAAGAACAAAAAACAAAAGAAAATTCCAATGTGTTTGGAAATCAACCGATGTCCTTCCAAATAACCCTAAAGTCAAAAAATAAACTGGACCAGACTTTGAACTGAATGATAATAAAAATATCACGTGCTAAAGTATGTGGGATATGATGAGAATCATGCTTGGAGGGAAATGGATAGTCACAAATGCATATATTGGAAAAGGAGAAAGATTAACTATCAATAATCAAAGTATCTATCTCAAGGTGTTAAAAAGGATGACAGATTAAATCCAAACAGTACCTCCTACACTGTTGGTGGGAGTGTAAACTTGTGCAACCTCTATGAAGGACAGTATGGAGGTTCCTTAAAAAACTGAATACAATACTACCATATGTTTCAGCAATCCCACTTTGGGGCATATGTCTGGAGAAAACCGTAATTCAGAAAGATACATGCACCCCGGTGTTCATTGCAGCGTTATTTGCAATAGCCAAGACATGGAAGCAACCTAAATGTCCATCGACAGAGGAATGGACAAAGAAGGTGTGGTACATATATACTATGGACTAGTATTCAGTCATAAAAAAGAATGAAATAATGCCTTTTGCAACATGAATGAACCTAGAAATTATTATATTGAGTGAAATAAGCCAAAGACAAATATCATATGATATCAGTTATATGTGTGGAAGCAAATAAACATGACACAAGTGAACTTATCTATAAAACAGAAGCAAACTCACAGATTTCAGAACCAGTCTTTTTTTTTTTCTTTTTGCCTTATCTAGGGCCACACCCGCAGCATATGGAGGTTCCCAGGCTAGGGGTCTAACAGGAGCTATAGCTGCTGGCCTACACCACAGCCACAGCTACACGGGATCCGAGCTGCGTCTGCAACCTACACCACAGCTCACAGCAATGCCAGATCCTTAACCCGCTGAGCAAGGCCAGGGATTGAACCCGCAACCTCATGGTTCCTAGTCGGATTCGTTAACTGCTGAGCCATGATGGGAACTCCTCAAAACCAGTCTTTTGGTTACCGTAGGTGAAACCGTTGAGGGGAGGAAAGCACTGGGAGAATAGGAATAACATATAGATGCTACTGTATAAAATAGATGATTAATGAGAACCTACTGTGTTGCACAGGAAAATCTACTCAATAGTTTGTAATAACTTATATGGTAAAAAAGAATGGATATTTTTATATGTACGACTGATTCACTTTGCTGTACACCTGAAACTAATAGACTGTGTGTCAAGTGTACTCTAATAAAATTAATTTAAAAATCCAAACAGTGTATGAAGGAAATAATAGAGAAGACATTAGAGAAACAGAAAGCAGATATACAGTAAAAAAAATCGGAAGCCATAGTTGTTTTTTAAAATGACAAGTATAATTTATTAACCTTTAGCAAGACATATAGAAAAAGAGAAAGTGCATATTGACAGTATCTAGAATGAAAAAGATGATATCACTACAGACCTGATTAATACTAAAAGGATCATAAGAAGGTATTTTGAGGGATTTCGTGCCAATAAATTTGACAATTTAGGTAAAACTGATACATTTTCTTAAAACCAGAGCTTACCAAAAGTAACATAGAAAGAAAGAAAGAAAAAATCTGAATAAGCCCATACTTAGAACATAAAAATTTTCTTTTATAAAATTAAGATTTGAGTACCATTAGAGTTGCTTTTTCAAAGTGTAAAACTGTGAAACTACTGCTGTCAGTTTCAGAACATTGTCATTATCCCTGAAAGAAATTTATATTCATCAGCAGTCACTCCTCATTTTCTCCTCCCCTCCCCACGCTAGTCCCTGCAGCCGCTTCTCCGCTTTCTCTCTCTACTGATTTCCCTACTCTGGATATTTTGTGTAAATGGGGCCATATGATATGTACATGCGGCCTTGTGTGTCTGGATGCCTTAAGGCTTTCAAAATTTATCCGTGTTGTAGAATTTATGAGTATTCTTTCCATGTCTGAATAATATTCCATTGTATAGTTATACCATAGTTTGTTTATCCGATTATCAGTTGGTGGATTAGTTCTGCTTTTTGACTATTACGAACAATGGAGCCATGAGCATTCATGTACAGGTTTTTGTGGACCTGCATTTTCATTTCTCTTGGGTATATACCTAGGAGTGGAATTGCTCGGTCATACGGTAATTCTAGGTTTAACTTTTTGAGAAACTGCCAACCTGTTTTCCAAAGCAATTCCCACTAACAGTGCATAAGGGTTCCAGTTTCTCTACAACCTAGACAAGACTTACTATTTATCTTCTTTTTTTCTTTTTTTGCTTTTTAGGGCCACAGGTAAGGCATGTGGAAGTTTCCGGTCTAGGGGTCAAATCGAAGCTGCAGCTGCTGCCTATACCACAGCCACAACGCTGGATTCTGAGCCATGTCTGAGACCTACATGACAGCTCATGGCAACACTGGATCCTCGACACACTGAGCAAGGCCAAGGATCGAATCTGCATCCTCATGGATACTAATTAGGTTTGTCCACTGAGGCACAATGGGAACTCCTCTCATTTTGATGATAGCCATCCTAGTGCAGGTGAAGTGGCTCATTGTGGTTTTGACTTGCATTTCCCTAAGGACTAATGACATTGAACATCTTTTCATGTGTTTATTGGTCATTTTATAGATCTTCTGTGGAGTAACATCTGTTCAAATACTTTACCCATTTTATTTTATTTTATTATTATTATTTTTTGCCTTTTGTCATTTTAGGGCCGCACCCGCGGCATGTGGAGGTTCCCAGGCTAGGGGTCTAATCGGAGCTGTAGCCGCTGACCTACGCCACAGCCACAGCAACGCAGGATCCGAGCTGCATCTGAGACCTACACCACAGCTCACGGCAATGCCGGATCGTTAACCCACTGAGCAAGGCCAGGGATCGAACCCTCAACCTCATGGTTCCTAGTCAGATTCGTTAACCACTGCGCAACAATGGGAACTCCTACTTTACCCATTTTAAAATTGAGTTATTTGTCTGATTGTTGAGTTGTAAAGTTCATTTATATATTCTGGATACTAGACCCTTTTCAGATATATGCTTTGCAAAAATTTCACTCTGTGGGTTGTCTTTTTCACTTTCTTGGTAGTGTTCTTTGAAGCACAAAAGTTTTTAATTTTGATAAAGTTCAAGTCATCTATTTTTTTCTTTTGTTGCTTATGTTTTGGGTGTCATATCTAAGAAACAATCCATACAAAGCCATGAGGATTTATATGTATATTTTCTTCTGAGAGTTTTACAGTCTCGGATTTTACCTTTAGATCTTTAATCCCTTTTTTTTCTGCAGGTGGTCAATCAATTTTGTTAAATATCTTAAGAAAATCTCCAATAATAGAAAAAAAAAGATGTGACTACTCTCAGTGCTAAGCATTACCATGAAAAGAGACCGGTATGGTTATGGAAAATCCAGTCCTAAAATGAGGTTATAATGGTGGAATAAGTAGAATTCCTACTTAATCCTATTTTTTCCTTTCAATTCTATTGAGATGTAATTATCATACAGCACTGTGTGAGTTCAAAGGGTATGTCCAGCATAACGACCTGACTTACCTAATATTGTGAAATGGCTACCATATTAAGTTTGGTTAACATCCTTTGATCCGTTTTGAGTTTATTTTATTTTGGTCTCTTTAGGGGTACACCTGTGGCATATGGAGGTTCCCAGGCTAGGGATTGAATCAGAACTACAACTGTCGGCCTACACGACAGCCACAGCAATGCTGGATCCAAGTCATGTCTGCAACCTACACCACAGCTCACAGCAACGCCGGATCCTTAACCCACTGAGCTAGGCCAGGGATCGAACTTGCATCCTTATGGATGCTAGTCGGGTTCACTAACTGCTCAGCCACAATGGGAACTCCTGAGTTAATTTTATACGTGATGTGAAGTAAAGGTCCAACTTCACTTTTTCCTTGTATATACAGGTAGTTGTTCCAGATCATTTATTCAAAAGACTAATTTTTTTCCTGTTGAGTGGCCTTGGCACATTTTTTGAAAATCAGTTGACTCTAAGTTTATTTCTGGATTCTCAGTTCTATTCCATATATATATATATCTCCTTATCTCACACATAAGAACCTTATAAAGGTCATTCTTAAATGACAAGACCTCTAGTCACGAGGAGTCCGTCTTGTTTTAATTCCACCATCAAGCCTCTCTTCTGATTGAACATGCTCGCCTTGGACACAGCTTACCCTCTAGTGGCTTCTATTACCACTGGAGGCTGATGTTTCTCAGATTTCTCCCCAGGCCGGGGAGATGGGATGGGTTCCCTTGACTGAGTTCCAAAAACCTCAAACCCTTGTCCCAATGAAGCCTTTCTTTTCTTTTCTCTCTCTCTCTCTCTCTTCCCCCTACCCTCTTTTTTGCTTGCTCCCACAGCATGGGGAATTTCCTGGCCAGGGGTTGAGCCTGCACCGCAGCAGTGCTGGATCGTTGACCCTCTAGGCCACCAGGGAATTCCCTTCCTTTTCCCTTTTGAACTTTCCTCTTTCCCATTTCGTGGGATGATTCCCACTGTGTTAAGCACTTAATGTGCATTATCTCATTTAATCTTTATAAGGACCCTACAGAAGGTCACATTGTAAGTGGTAGAGCTGGGATTCAAACCCGGGTCAGCTCAGTGCAGAACTCTTGCACTTAACCACCAGATGACTTCCTCGCCATGTTGCCGGTTGCCAGTCCTGTGCTACAGCAGTTGGGGTGAAGTGCCAAGGAGAAGAGCAATCCTTGTCTGAACAATCTCTCGTCTTTTGCCCCCCATTTTCTTGTCCTGCTTCTCATTTTGCAGATGAGGAGAGTGAGGTCGAGAGGTCCCTCAGCCAGCAGGAAGCAGAGCTTGGACTGACATAGGCCATGCAACCTCAGAGCTTTCTGGGCATGAAATCCTACGTGCTGGATGTAGCACTGACCAAGGAATGGAGAGACCCGGCTTCCAGACCAGTATGCTCCTTTATTTAATTTACGATTATTTTTTTAATTGAAGTATAGTTGATTTACAATGTGTTAATTTCTGCTGTACAGCAAAGTGATTCAGCTATACGTATACATACACTCTTTTTTAAAAAATATACTTTTCAGAGTTCGCATTGTGGTGCAGCAGAAATGAACTCGACTAGTATCCAGGACGACGATGATTCAATCCCTGGCCTCGCTCAGTGGGTTAAGGATCCGGCGCTGCCGTGAGCTGTGGTGTAAGTCGCAGACGAGGCTCAGATCTGGCGTTGCTGTGGCTGTGGTGTAGGCCGGCAGCTGTAGCTCTAAAATGACCCCTAGCCTGGGAACTTCCATATGCCGTGGGTGCGCCCTAAAAAAAAGTTATTTTCCATTATAGTTCGTCATAGAACAATGAGTATAGTTCTCCGCGATACAGTGGGACCTTGTTGTTTATCCCCTGTGTGGATAATAGCTTACATCTGCTCACTCCCACCTCCCTCTCAGTGTGCTCATTTATGCATGAACTGGAGGCGATGGGAAAATGTCCCCAGTGTCTACCTTTCCCTCTGTCCCCAAACTAGCCCTGCTTCCTGCCAGGGCTGTCACGAGGCCCAAGGAGCTAGAGCCAGTCACGTGCTCTAGGGATCAGAAGCACAGTGTGTGTGAACAAAGACCCGTGAGCAAACGCCAGGGGTCCTTACCACTGCCTAGCGATGCTGAGGGAGGAGGGTGCTCTGGGTGCCCAGAGAAAAGACTAGATCATTGGATAGGAGGGGCAGGCATGAGCTTAGGGTGAGAAACAACTGCCTTAACAAGTTAGAATCGGCCTGTTATGAAATGAGCATCCTCCAGAGGTAGTGAGCGTCCCACCGCTGTGGAGCGGCGAGCAGCTGCGGGAGGGTGTGCCCTGGGTGGGACGGGAGATGAGTCATCTCAGTTCCCAGACCGGTTCATGTTGAGACTCTAGCTTTGAGAAGCTCTGCTTCTAAATGCAAAGAGAGTTCAGTGAGTAGACCCTACTAGGTTCGAAAGTTTATTGTCAAGAGGTGAGGAAAATGCTATTTTAGCTTTGCCAGCAGGTATTTTTACAATTGAAGTACAGTTGATTTACAGTGTTTCAGGTGTACAGCAAAATGATTCAGTTATACATACATACAAATCTTTTTTTTTTTTTTTTTTTTTGTCTTTTTGTCTTTTTAGGGCCACACGCGCGGCATATGGAGGTTCCCAGGCTAGGGGTCTAATTGGAGCTACAGCTGCTGACCACAGCCACAGCAACGCGGGATCTGAGCTGCGCCTGCAACCTACACCACAGCTCATTGGCAACGCTGGATCCTTAACCCACTGAGCAAGGCCAGGGATCGAACCCGCAACCTCATGGTTCCTAGTCGGATTCGTTTCCACTGCGCCACGACGGGAACTCCTGTACATACAAATCTGTAGAGATTTTTTTTCCAGATTCGTTTACATTGTAGTTCACGGTAAGATATAGAATGTAGTTCCCTGCGCTACACAGTAGGTCCTTACTGTTTATCTCTTATGTATAGTGGTGTGTTATCTCTTAATCCCAAATTCCTAATTTATTCCTCCCTCCCTTTCCCCTTTGATAACTGTAAGTTTGTTTTCTGTCTGTGGGTCTATTTCTGTTTCACAAATAAATTCATTTGTATCATTTTTTATGTTCCCCATTAGGTGATATTTTATGATATTTGTCTTTGTCTGATCTGTTTTACTTAGAATGATAATCCCGAGGTCTGTCCATTTTGCAACAAATGGCATTATTTCATTCTTTTTTATGGCTGAGTAATATTCCATTGTATGTATATGTGTGTGTGTGTGTGTGTGTGTGTATAATATATTACATCTTTATCCACTCCTCTGTCAATAGATATTTATGTTGTTTCCATATCTTGGCTATTATAAATAGTGTTTCTATGAACATTGAAGTGTGTGTAACTTTTTGAATTAGAATTTTCATCTTTTCCAGATAAATACCCAGGAGTGGGATTGCTGGATCATATGGTAGTTCTGTATTTAGTTTTTTTAAGGAACCTCCATACTGTTCTCCGTAGTGGCTGCACTAATTTACATTGCTACCAACAGTGTGGGAGGGTTCCTTTTTCTCATACCTTCTCCAACATTTATTATTTGTAGACTTCTTGCTAATGATCATTCTGTTTTGTTTTGTTTTGTTGAATTGTAGTTGATTTACAATGTTGTGTTAATTTCTGCTGTACAGCAAAGTGACTCGGTTATACATGTATATTCTTTTTAATGTTCTTTTTTGCCTTACGGTTTATCACTGGGTATTGAATATATTTCCCTATGCTATGCGGTAGGACCTTGCTTTTCATCCACTCAGGATGGCCCTCCTGACCGGCGTGTACCAGCAGATTTGTTTGTTTTCATTTGGTTTGGGGAAGAGCTAAAAGATAGAATTTATCTTTGGGTTAAAGATGGAACTTTGGTTAGAAACCAAAGCCACTTTAAAACGGGCCTGTCAGAGTTTTCTTGGTGGTGTGGCAGGTTAAGGATCCAGCGTTATCACTGCAGTGGCTTGGGTTGCTGCCGTGGTGCAAGTTTGATCCCTGGCCAGGGAGCTTCCATCTGTCACAGGTGCAGCCAAAAATAAAATAAAATGGGCCTTTGGAGAAGAGGAAGAGAAGAGACCAGATTCCTAGGGGCCCACTGGGGTGGGCAGTGCGGGGCAAAGGCATCTTCTCCGGGACTGGGTCCCCCGGGAGGCTTCGGGGCCTGGCCTCTGGGGGAAGGGTGGAGAGTGTGATCATCTCGAGTCCCACTCAAGGCAGGTAATGTGTGACATAGCAGCAAGCAGAGGACATCTGGTGGGGGGGGGTGAGTCGGGAGCCTCTACAGAGGGGGCAAGCCAGCTGACTCCCCGGCTTTTAGATCCAGGGGCCGGTTGAAAGTGTCCTTTGTGTGGCATCGAGGACTTTCAGAAGGTTTGGTTGAGTGTTTCCGTCCAGTGGCCGAGCCAGGCACCCTTCCGCCAGGGCCAGCAGGGGAGTGGAGAGGGCCGGGCACTGACTACAGTGGAGCATCGGCTGGAGGTCAGGGAGCTCTGGGGCAGATTTGCGGAGCTGCGGTCACCTCTTCTCAGGGGCTGGCAGAATTTATCTGGGGGGCGAGGATGGCCCTGCATGAAGGCTGGGTGTCCTTTGGTCCATTCAGTGAGAGCTGCGAAGAATGCTAGCGGTTCTTAGAGGGGAGCAGGTTCTTCTGGGATGGGGGCGTTACAACCAGCTGGAGGGCACAGGGATTCTGTGCCTCTAACAACGGGGCTCCGGAACTGTCTATGTTGCAGAAAGTCTTGTACATCTCTTTCTTTTCCTCGGAAAGACTTTCCATGTCTGTTGTTCTTGGAACCCCAGAGAAGCGTCTACTCATTTCAGAGGGACTCAAAACTTTTCAATGAATAGACCCACCTGGAGAGGGTTATCGGGGCAGGGGGCGGGGGTGGGGTGAGAGGCTAGGACAGCCCTGTTTGGTTCCCAGTCCAGGAGGAGGATGACGGAAAGAAGAACTCTAAGTGGTCTGAGGTGATTTGGGATTAGAGCAAAGTCAGGTTCGTTGCAGCCTCTTCACTCCCTGGGCAGCAAGGGGCTCTGAGCAGGACCAGCAGGGCCCATGAACCACCCAAAACTCACATTACGGGGTCCGCATAATTAGCAGCAGGCTGATCCCATTCTCAGAGCCCAGCAGAATGAGACCCTTGGATGTCAGCACCTGGCCCAGCCTTTGTGGGAGGCCAGTTAATAGTTGTGTAATGATCCATGAACCATTGCGCAGCCAGGCTGTCCGAGGAAAGCACTTGGCAGAGCAGCTGGTGAAATAAAAAGCTGGGGAGGTCCCATCCCCAACCCACCTCCTCCCAGGAGCCTTTCATCTGCCCCATCAGCCACCTCCTATCCTTCTCTTTCCAGGATGAAGGATCTCAGAGGAGCTTTGTCTTTTGCGTTTCAGCATCTGGGAACCCAGGAGGCCTGGGTTGCTCGTGGCGAAGGCAGCAGGTCCAGCGTTTGGACCAGCAGGAAGAGCCCTCAGCACAAGCCCTGCTGTGCTTCCTGGGAGCTCCCCCAAGACTTCCTGTGGCTGCAGGACAGGCACCCGGCTCCCCTCAGGCGTGGGCACCAGTCACCTTGTGAGTGAACTTCAGAGTCCCTTTACTGACAGAACAGATGTCTTTGACCTCAACTTCTGGGCGGTAAGTTTGGGGTCCTAAGAGCCAAGATAGTCACCATCCCAGCCAGAGTCTACACCCTCAGGGGCTCCTCCCTCCCACCTCAGGGCCAGGAGCATGTCCCATGTGTCATTCACCGGGGAAGGTCATTGTTCCACACCGTGCTGATCCTCAGTTCCTGGTCGCCAAAGCAGACTTTCAGATAGGTGTCCATGGCAGTGGTCCAGTCTCCCCACAGACCTGTTGCCCGGAAGTTCACGGCCTCTTTCTGCTGGGGACAAGCAGTCCTGGTTGGTGGCTGCTGAGCCATGTCACATGCACTGACATGGCTCATGGGGGCTTTTCTGCTGTCCCTCCGGGAGCCAGAAAAAACTGTGGAAGAGGCAACTTAGAAGATGGATATGGGTGAGCCTATAGCTTTGATTTTGTTTAGTGTTTCCCCCTGGTTATGAAAGCAATACTTACTCACACTGAAAGTTTGGAAAGTATAGAGAAATCATTTGAACAACATAGCAAATGGTCTCCTGGCAGAATTCCCCATCAGTATCAGAATCAACATCACCGCCTCCCCACTCCGCTTAGTAAACTAGCACTGCTGGACCAATCCTATCCCAGGAAGCCTCCTGCAGGGCATCCCAAGTGACCTCTGCTCAGCCCGTCTCCATCTCAGTGCTTCTCATGGCAAACACAACAGTGCTGGCAGTTCCCATTGTGGCTCAACAGTAAGGAACCCGACTAGTGTCCCTGAGGATGTGGGTTCAATGCTTGGCCTCGCTCAGTGGGTTAAGGATCTGGCATTGCCGTGGGCTGTGATGTGGGTGGTAGATGCAGCTTGGATCCTGCGTTGCTGTGGCTGCATGCAGGCTGGCAGCTGTAGCTCTGATTTGACCGCTAGCCTGGGAACCTCCATCTGCTATACCTATGGCCCTAAAAAGCTAAAGCAAAAAAAAAGGGAACATTACCACACCTTCTTCCTTCCCAGCATTGCATCGTCCTTGCCCTTTCCGCCACCCAGCAGGCCTCACCCCTGCAATGAGCAACTCTAGCACATCTGTGCTGAAACTGCACTGGTCCTAGAACATCAGCAAAATCCTGGGTCATTTTCTCAGGAGAGTGTGAAGATGGATTTGGCTCTGGTCGGGTAATGCTGGGAGCCGGAACACTGGGTGGGCCAGTAGGTGGGGGCCAAGGGCAGGTGCTGGAGGGTGCCCCGCTGCGGGCCATTGTGGCAGAGGGTGCAAATGCCATTGGGCCACAGGAGGTGCTATGTGTTCTCCAGGAAGGGGCCCAAGTGCCAGAGACTGGTCACATCCATGGGCGTCCTGCCAGCCATAAGCAGTGCATGAACTGGCATGAACTGGCAGCCACAAGCAGGGCACAAGGGCAACAGCAGAAGGAGGATGCCGGGAAGAGCTGTAGAAATGGGGGCACCAGCTCACACGGAGGTGAGTGCGAGAAGGAAGTGTAAGGGCAGGTCTCTGCAGCTTCTCACCTCCTTCCCTCCTCAGGCGCTCTACACACCACTGACTCTGCAACATCTCTTTTTAGCACCTCGACCTCCAGCACAGCAGGTCTCCTTGGCAACAGTGGAGTGACTGTAAAGTGCAAAACAGGAGCTGAGAATGGCTCCGCTGAGAGTTCTCAGGGACCTCCTGGAAGGGAATAGGCCCCATTCTGAAGCCAGCGGGTCTTGGGCACTGTTAGTGAATGGAACTTGGGTCTGATTGCTCAATATGCGGCAAAGCCAATCTACTGACACTAGGTGTGGTAAAGGATAGTACAGCATTTATTGCAGGGTACCAAGCAAGAACAGCAGGCAACTAAGGCTCAAAAGACCTGAACTACCTGATGGTTTTCAGGCAGGGGTTTCTAAAGGAACATTAGGGGTGATGGTTGCAGGGCATGTGATCAGCTCATGGACGTTCTTCTGTTTGGTGGGTGGTGAAGTAACAGGGTGGTATTTCGGGAATCTCAGTCATCAGTTTTCTTGTTCCAGCCTGTCTGGGGTCCACTCGTTCTAGTGATCATCATGTAGTTAATGTCTTCTACCTGGTGTGGGGGCTGGGGGGTGGGAGGTGGGGAGGTCTTAGTTTCTGCAAAACAGCTCAAGGATACATGTCAGGCTATGATCTATAGTCCTTGAGGAGGAACTAGGTATCCCTGACTTTGTTTTATGGCTCAGCTATTATTATTTTGTTTGGTTTGACTGCCTTCCTTTGTTTTCCTCTAATTATTAACTGATTGAATGTGCTCTTTGGAACTCGGGGGAATGCCTTGGAGGCTAAAGTTTTCCTATAAACAAGAAGTGGGGGAGGTCTGTCCCAGAAAGACCCCGCCAGTTTGCCCAGTAGGGATTTTGAATGCTAGAATGGGAAAAGTCCTGGGCAGACCAGGAGGAGTTGGTCACACTTGTCATGCACCCACCCAGTGCTTAATCTGATCTGTGAGAAATAGGACAGAGGCCCTCTAGAGGTTGCAGACCCACTTGGCTCTGGCCCTACTGTGGTCCCTATATCTCTGGGACCTTGGGTGCTTTGCTGCATGGGTTCCAGTTCTGGCTCTGTGACCATGGGCCAGGGCCTCCATTTACTCCGTTTATCAATAAGGAGGAGTAGTGACAGCCACCTGCTCAACAAATCACATTGGATTGTTGGGGATATGAAAAGTCCTGTTGGGGACTTTCAATAGGTTGCTGCTGGCATTTGGTCATCTTCACCCTGCTCTCATTCCAGTGGGGGGAGCTTAGAAAACTGAGCCCAGCCCGTGGTCACCGTGACCTTACCCTGCTCTATTTACTTGCTTTGATTCCAGGCTTTTCTGATGGAAGCGTGTCGGTGGGCCATTTAATCACCGTCTCCCTCACCTGCACAGTTTAGTACAGTTTAAAAGTTCTTTCATATCTGTACACAATCTTCCTTGGTAATTTCTCATTTACAAAGCACAGGCTGTACCAAAACCTCGAGAGCTGCATGCCTTTTTTGTCATCCTCGTTTAGAGCAATAATACTAAATGCAGGATTTCCTTTATTGCACAGTGGGTTAAGGATCCGGCATTGTCACTGCAGCAGCTCAGGTGGCCGCTATGGTATAGGTTCAGTCCCTGGCCTTCCACATGCCATGGGTGTGACCAAAAAAAAAAGGAAAAAAGAACACTAAATGGAGTCAGAATAATATCTGATATTTATTGAGTCCTTACAATGTGCCAGGCACTTTGCTAAGTACTTTGCATACAGTTACAGTCCAGTAAACCAGCTCTGTGATTTTCCTCTTTTACAGATGGGGAAACTCAGACTTGGGGAGTGTTTAAGAAACATTCCCTGAAGTCACAGAGCTAGTAATTGATGAGCCTGCACTGCTTATTTTCCTTAAGCTTTTCTGGATCGTGCATCTGACAGGGACAAACCAGGAGCAGCACGTGGAATCCCCACTTCTGCCTGAGTTGAGGGTGCCGGGTTGCTGAGGTTGGAGAGAAGATGGAAAGAAGGAGGTGGAGTTGGTGGACAGGATACCCGCAGTTGGTGTGGGTGCCCTAGACAGGATGTTGGGGAGCCTGGGTTGGATTCTCAGAGCTTATGTTCCCCTTTGGTGTGACTTTGGCCAGCGTGCCTGCACTTGCTGCCATCAGTTTTCCCATCAGAGAAATTGTTGGTCATTATTCACAGCACAGCTGCTTTGTGATGGTTTAGCATTTCCCGTGGGTTAAATGCTTCATTCTTACAGGACCCCTCCTGAGTGGATGCCTTGTTTCTTTTCATTTTACAGAGAAGGAAAGTGAGACACTTGGGAGGTGAAGTGACTTGTACTAGGTCATTCAAGGTAATTAGTTAGGGCTGTCCTGGGCTTGAACCTGGGCCAGTCTGATTCCAGAGCCCAAAGCTTTAACCTCTGGGCTAAATTCGTGGAGCCCTTAAGTTCTTAACAGCTGGATGAGATCTGGATTCTTTTGGGGCCTTCTCTCTAGCTAGGGTCAGAGAAGTCATGCAGATCAAGCAGGGAGGACATCCCAAGGCTAGGGGTCCTCAGTGGCAGTCACATCTAAATCAGAGGCTTCACCCCCCCGGGGGGGGTCCCCCCTTATCAGTTTGATGTGGTCCTGGAAGTGCCCAGCCTGTCCCCAGCCTTCTTCCCTCTCCTGGACTCCAGTTACGTGCCCTCACCTGGATTGTCTTGGATGTGTTTCCAGAGGCTCTAGTCCGAGGCGGAGCTCAGCCGAGGGACGGGAAGGATGTGGCTCACCCCTTGCCCTGGTACTTATGGTGGCAGGTGGCCTCTCCAGCTCAGCTCACAGGCTTTCATCACCCGCACAGTAACTGTCGGGAGACAATTCCTATGGGTCTCTGTATAGAGTTATCTTGAAGATGTTGTATCGCAAATGGCCCTGCAAGAGGAAGATCTTCTCTCTCCCCAGGGCAGAGGGCAGATTGGTTTGCTGTTCCTCCAGGGCAGCGATTGGGCAGGTTTTGCTAGCAGCCCCTTAGAAGATCATCTCCTAAACTCTGGTTTCCTCAGCTGCGACACAAACCTGCTGTGGCCATGGCATTCACCCAGACCCACCTCCACCTTGGCCCTGTGGGACTTGGGGGCAAGGGAAGGTGAAATTCATGCTGCCACGAATGCCGTGAGCATTAAGGACCTTCCAACAGAAACTGGGGATTAGCCTACAGGTAGGCTGACTCTTGGCCCCTTCATAGCTCTGCACAGGTTTGGTGACAAGGATGGGTGCTGATGGAGACAGGTCCTTCCGGAAGAAGAGAGGGTAAGAGCCCACGGGGGTGTACCCCATGGAAGTGTCCCCCAAGTGACAGCAGATGGTGAGGGAGTAAAAGTCCCTGGCTGTCCTTCCTGTTAGTGAGGCCATGGGGCTCAGCGGAAGAGGGAAGCGTGCCGAACGCCTGTCACTTTGGCTGCGTTTTGCACTCCTGCAGCCAGGAGGAGGCAGGGCAAAGAGTCCGCAAGGCAAGCGGCTCCGGGTGGATCCCATCTGAGCTCAGGCTGCTCCCAGGCTGATTGAAACCCAAAGCACAGGGTAGACCACAGCTGCGGGCATTTCTTCCGGTGACAGCTAAAGCCACCTGCTTTCCGGAACATTCGCGCTTTGACAGTGGTGCGTCTTCCAAAAGCCGCTCCCCGGGGACTGAGGGAGGGCTCTCCTCTCGGTAAGGCAGTTAGGTCACCGGGCCTGGCCGCTTCCAAAGAGGGCTCATCTCTCAGCTGCGCTTCGGGCCCTGGGGCTGCAGGGGAACGTGGACCTATTTTAACACTCAGGGGAGGTCCGCCACTTCCGAGTGGGAGGACGCTTCCTCCGGGCCAGCCGGAGGGGACTCGGGAAAGCACGCGGCTCGGGAGCCCTGGTTTTGCAGACTGTACTGTGTAATCTCGAATCCTTTTTTTAGCTTATTCCAGATTTGGGTCCTCACGCTGTACTTCCGTTTTCCCTGCACTTTGCTGTCTTCCTAACCTCGCTCGCGGCGGCTCTCTGTACCCCTCCGCCCGAGGCTCAGCTCCGCTGACCCCAAGTGACCGTTCGGTGACTGAGTCAGGGGCCCTGGGAGGGATTTCTGACCCGGTTCCCACCCCCGCAAGCTTCCCAGTTTCCCAGGCTGACTTGGCTAATTGATCTGGAGGTCTTGCCAAAAAGCATATCCTGGAGGCTTGTGGAGTGTAAATGTGTGCAGCCGGCTGTGGGACTCGGCTGGCCTCAGCTGCTTGGAGTTATAAAAAGAACAGACCTGCTGGTAGCGGTTGGGTGACGAATGGTGACCACTGGGGGTGTTGCCATCAGCTGTTGCGTGAAAGGAGGTGCATCCAGCCTCTCTGAGTTCCCAAGGCCTGAGTGTCCCTGGAGGCTGGTAGCCTTTCTCACTTTCGGGTCAGGGCTGCAGGGACCTGAGCTTGATCAGTGGCCTCGCAGCCTCTGGAGTGCTGGCTGTAGGTCCAGGTGGTTCTAGGCACCTTGGGGAACGATGCGCTCTGAGGACCCATCACGAGGAAGCTAACAATTTGGTGAGAGATGACGTGGTGCAGACCCTACAGAAGCATGGAGAGCGTGGATGCTGGAGTCTGATGGGCTGACTCCAATCCTAACCCTGCCGCTTCCTGGCTGTGTGACCTCGGGCTGTTTATAAACTTCTCTGGACATCCATTAAGTCTCATCTGTAAGTGGGGATAAGACCTACCGCACAGGAGTTACATGAATCAAGAGAGTAAATTCAATTTTTTTTTCCATTTTTGGTCGCCCCAAGGCAAGAGAGGAAAATCAACTTTAACCCAACACTGGGTCCTAAGGGAAGAAGATGTTATCCTTGGCTGGGTCAGCTTACAATATCCAGCCCCATAGCTGAAGGCTGAGTGGATCAACCCCAGGCCTTAACAGCGGCCTCCGGTTCCCTCACTTTGCTCCACAAACAGCACTGTCACTGTTATTACAGTAATGGGAGATAGGAGTTCTTTCATAGGGTGATTTTTATTTAAACCCAGGTCCATAAACCATGGTGGCAATGGCCTCTTGGGCAAGCTGTAGGAGCCTGTGGGCTTTTCTTTGCAAGCATCACCGTGCCAGTGGGAGCCTGGCCTGTAGTTCCCCACATTGGTGCCAGTATAGATATTTCCTGTTCTAATCTGGTCCCTAATCCACGTGTCCTACATGGTGATGAGTTCAGACTCTTAGAGGAAACTTGAACCCCCAGGAGAGAGTGGCTCACCCATTGTGAAGGGTTGAGGGGAGGGGACCTCAGTGCTGGTTCATGAGAAACACACATCCACTGAACATCCACTGAGCTCTGGTGAGACAAAACCTGAGCCAAGAATGGCCCCTGTTCTTAAGAAGTTTTTAAGAAGTGCTTCAATAAGAAGCATGTGCCTTTTTCCGGACCACGATAGGAATCTCCTAACACTGCCGCCGACCTAAGAAACCACAGATGACTAATCAGTACATTTATTTGTTGATTCAGTAAACATTTACAAAGCATTTACTATGTTCCAGGTTGTATGTCAGGCAGTAAGTAAAGATAGCATGAGACCTTTAGTTCACAGTTATTAAACCGATGAATGATCTCAGCACAGGGAGTTCCACAGACTTGTCCAAGGTGCAGACACGGTGCAGAAGAGGAAGTGAGTGGGTGATTTGCTGGTGGGAGAGTGGGAATAGTTCTGTCTGGGAACATTTCATGGAGGAGGTGACCACTGACAAAGGATGTGAAAGCAGAGTCTTGGTCTGCCAGATGGAGGCATGGGGCAAAGGGCACCTGGGTGGTGGAAACAGCCTGGGCAAAGGCCTGGGCACTGAGTCATGGACGATCGGGGCTCAGAGGCACCACAAAAATGATCTCATCTACCCACCGCTAATACAGAGGGTGGTGGGGGCTGCCTGGGGCTACCCAGTCAGTCAGCAGCAGAATTCTAAACAGAGTTCTGGCCTCCTAACTTCCCAGCCGAGATTTTTTTCTTGTGGGGCAAATGCCATCATACGAAACGTTATCTTCCTCACTTAAATCACAAGTACATTCAGGTCTTCTGAATTTAGTTCAAAGTCTGTAAATGGAGAGCACAGCTAGAGAGGCTGATGTTTAAAGGGGTCTGAGCCATGCTAATCGCGGTGCCAGGTACAGAGTTGATGCTCATTAAATGTCTGCAGCCTTCTCCGTGACTGGAGGGTGGATGACAGCCTCTCCTTTTGCAGGATGCATGGATAAGAGCTTTCAACCCCTATAGAGCTTTGTGAAAGCTCTGTGCACTGGAAGGAAAGAATTACACAGGCAAGGCATGAGCACCTGGGGTGCCCTCAGTTTGAAGGTGGGCGGGTCATCCTGGAAATGAGCAAATGTGTAGATTTACCTCCAACCAGTGTGCCCTTTGAGCGGCGCGGAGAGGCCTTATCAGGCACTAAGGGCTTTCAGGTTTAGGGGCTAAACAGGAAGCAGAAGAGCCAATAATATGCTTTCTCTGTCCTGGTTCTTAAAAAGCTTTCAGTCGTGGCTGGTGTGGTGTGTGTCTGGTCTTGATGAGAGATAAATATTTGTTGTCTCGTTGTTCAGATTTAGAAAACTGAGGCTCTGAGAGGGGCCACAGCCCAGGGTAACCTATTGGAGCAAAATGGGCCTTGGGTGAAGAACGAAATCACCACACCTGAATTGCATTTCAGAGATTCAATTCCACCACCAGACTGCTACTCACTGTGTTGACAGTATATTGAAACAGAACAGTATTCTCTTTCCCAAGTGTATCCCATAAATACATATATATGAAGGTATATGTGTTTATATTGATATATGATTTTACTTATACACAATTAACATATTATATAGTTAGGTTATATATTATATTACATATTAAATATATCAGAAGTTATACATTTTACATACCATAAAATAGACTATACATTTACTTATATAATTATATATAGCATTTATAATATATATTTTATAGTATATATTATATAATTATATATTTAAATATAAACTATATGGAGTTCCTGTTGTTGCTCAGTGGTTTATGAACCTGACTAGTATCCATGAGGATGCAGGTTCGATCCTTGGCCTCACTCAGTGGGTTAAAGGATTCGGCGTTGCTGTGAGCTGCAGTGTAGGTGGCAGACACGGCTTGGACATGGCATTGCTGTACCTGTGGTGTAGGCCAGCAGCTGCAGCGCCGATTCAGCCCCTACCCTGGGACCTTCCACATGCCATGGGTGTAGCCCTAAAAGGAAAAAAAGGAAAAAAAAATATATACTATAACACAGATCCACATATTTTTTTAAATTGAAGTATTGTGTTTTTTTTAAGTTTTATTGACGTATAGTTGGTTTACGGTGTGATAATTTCTGCTGCGCAATGACGTGATTTAGTTATACATGTACACACACATTGAAGTCTTGTTGATTTACAATTTTGTGTTAGTTTCTACTGAAAAGTGATTCAATTATATATATATACTCTTTTCCATTATAGTTTATCATGGGACACTGAATGCAATTCTCTATGCTCGACAGCAGGATCTTATTAATTATCCCCTCCAGGTATAATAGTTTCCATCTTCTAACCCCCACCTTCTACTCCATTCCTCCCCAAACTCCTCCGCCTTGGCAATCATAAGTTTGTTCCCCATGTCTGTGAGTTTGTTTCTGTTTTACAGCTAGTTTCATTTGTGCCATATTTTAGATTCCACATATAATGATATCATATGGTATTTGTCTTTTTCTGACTTACTTTACTTAGTATAATAATCTCTAGTTGCATCCATGTGGCTGTGAATGGCATTATTTTGTTCTTTTTTACAGCTGAGTAATATTCCACTGTATATATGTACATCTTCTATATCTATTCATCTCTTGATGGGCATTTCTTTTTTCTTTTTTTATGTTTTTTTTCCTTTTTCCATTATGTTCTAACCCAAGAGACTGAACACAGAGAATCTCTAGTTCCATCCATTGCTGCAAATGGCATTATTTTATCCTTTTTATGGATGAATAGTGTTCCACTATACATATGCACCACATCTTCTTAATCCATTCATCTACTGAAGGACATTTAGGTTGTTTCCATGTCTTGGCTATTGTGAATAGTGCTGTAATGAACATAGGGGTGCATGAATCTTTTTCAAGGAAAGTTTGGCCTGGATATGTGCCCAGGAGTGGGATTGCTGGATCATATGATAGTTCTATATTTAGTTTTTTTGAGGAACCTCCATACTGTTTTCCATAGTAGATGCACCGATTTACATTCCCACCAACTGTGAAGGAGGGCTCCCTTTTCTCCACATCCTCTCCAGCATTTATTTTTTGTTGACTTATTAATGATGGCCATTCTGATGGGTGTGAGGTGGTACCTCATTGTAGATTTGATTTACATTTCTCTAATAATTAGTGATATTGAGCAATTTTTTCATGTGCTTGTTGGCCATCTGTATGTCTTAGGAGAAATGTCTATTTAGGTATTTTGCCATTTTTCTATTTTTTTTTTTTTTTTGGTCATTAAGTTGTATGAGTTGTTTGTATATTTTGGAGATTAAGCCTTTGTCAGTTGCTTCATTTGTAAAGATTTTCTCCCATTCTTTGGGTTGTTTTTTCACTTTTTCAGTGGTTTCCTTTGCTGTTCAAAAAGCTTTTGAGTTTAACTAAGTCCCATTTTGTCTTTATTGCCATTATTCTAGGAGGATAATCAAACTAGATGCTGCCGTGATTTATATCAAAGAGTGTTCTGCCTATGTTTTCCTCTAGGAGTTTTATAGTATCTGGCCTTACATTTAGGTCTTTAATCATTTTGAGTTTATTTTTGTGTATGATGTTAGGAAGTGTTCTGATTTCATTCTTTTACATGTAGCTGTCCACTTTTCCCAGCAACGCTTGTTGAAGAGACTATCATCCTTCACTGTATATTCTTGCCTCCTTTGTCATGGGTTAGTTGATTGTAGGTACTTGGGTTTATTTCTGGGCTTTCTATCCTGCTCTATTGATCTGTATTTCTGTTTTTGTCCAGTGCCATACTGTTTTGATGACTGTAGCTTTGTAGTATAGTCTGAAGTCAGGGAGCCTGTTTCCTCCAGTTCCAGTTTTTTCTTTTCACTATTGCTTTGGCTATTTGAGGTCTTTTGTGTTTCCATACAATTTTTAAAATATTTTATTCTAGTTCTATAAAGAATGTCATTGGTAATTTGTTATGGATTGCACTGAATCTGTAGATTGCCTTAGGTAGTATTGTAATTTTGACTATATTGATCTTCCAATATAAGAGCATGGTATATCTTTCCATCTGTGTGTTCTCTGATTTCTTTCATCAGCATCTTATAGTTTTCAGAGTAGAGGTCTTTTGTCTCTTTAGGTAGGTTTATTCCTAGATATTTTATTCTTTTGGATGTGATGGTAAATGTGGTGGTTTCCCTAATTTCTCTTTCTCACCTTTCATTGTTAGTGTATAGAAATGCAGTCAATTTTTGTGTATTAATTTTGCATCCTGAAACTTCACCAAATTCATTGATGAGCTCTAATAGTTTTCTGGTAGTGTCTTTCAGGATTTTCTGGGTTTAGAATCACATCATCTGCAAACAGTGGTAGTTTTACTTCTTCTTTTCCAATTTGGATTCCTTTTATTTCTTTTTCTTCTCTGATTGCCATGGCTAGGACTTCCAAAACTATGTTAAATAACATTGGTGAAAGTGGACATCTTTGTCTTGTTCTTGATCTTAGCGGAAATGCTTTCAGTTTTTCGCCATTGAGAATGATGCTAGCTGTGGGTTTTTGTTGATGGATATTTAGATTATATCCATGTCTTGGCTATTGTGACTTGTGCTGCTATGCACATAGGGGTGCATGTATCTTTTTGAATTATAGTTTTGTCTGGTAAAAATCTACATCTTAATATATGTATATTTGCTATATTTCAGAAAGACAGCGAATAGTAATGATAAGCACCCCTCCCCACATATCTTAACGCCTTCAGCCCTTTGGGTTCTAAACCCTCAAGTGCCCAGTGCCATGGTGTGAGTGAGGAATCTGAGAGCAGGTTTTACATCTCACGAGCTTTCTAAATCCTAACACTGCTTCTTCCCCCTCATAGAAGCTTCCAGTGGCTGCTGAGAGTGCTCTGGATGGGCCAGACCCCAAGACAGTCTTTCAGGCCCCCTCGAGGGCAGATCCCTGCCCACCTCTCTCCACCAGCCACTGGGTGCTTCCTCTAGGAAGCGTCTTCCAGCGACTCACACATGGGTTTTGGGTCCCTGCTCTGTGCCCTCAAACGCCCATGCCTCCCCCCTCCTCCCACCAGGTCACCCCCACCTGGAACACCTGTCTGGGACCCTCGCCAAGCGGTGAGCATTGAACACACAACACCTCTGGACCCCCGGTGTCCAGCACAGAGCTGGGAGGGGGCCTGCCAGGAGTTTGTTAGATGTTGAAAGCTGAAGCAGGGAGGATCCACATCCTGAGAGTGAGGACGGGACGCCCTGAGGTTTGAAGATGAGACCAGCTCTGGCATTTTGCTGAGCAGGCCCATTTTGGAAGGTTGGAGTCATCCTCGGTTTCCCGTCTCCTAAGTATTCACGCCTCTCCCTCCTTTCTCATAGAAACTTGAGAGCAGCCATGGTGCGGAAAAAGGCCCTGCCCGTGTCAGGGACTGGCAAAAGAGAGGGCTGGGGTGATTCTGGATGCTAAAGGCAAACTGCTGCAAAGCGGTCTTTGGAAAAGGGGCCTAAGAAAATACACAATTCTGTGGGACGAATGTCCTGGCTTCTTCAGTCCAAAAAAATGGAGATTTAAAAAAAAAAAAAAGGAGGAGGAAATTGCTTAGATTAGGGGTTGGCAAACCTTCTCTGTAAAGACCAAATAATAAATATTTCAGTCTTCGTGGGCCACGCTGGCTCTGGAAAAACGACTCCACTCCGCTTTTGTAGCATGAAACGACCCAAAGAACATGTAAACAAGTGGAGGTGGCTGGGAGTGTTTGCAAAACAGGCAGTGGCTGGATTTGGCCCTTAGGTGTATTCGTCCGCCCATGGTTTAGGTTAAAAGGCTCTTCTGTGACACATCAGCCAAATGCAATGTGTGGATTTTGTCTGGACCCTGATTTGAACAAAACAAGTCTTACAAACAAAACTAAACACAACATTTGTGCGACAGCTGGGGAGATTTTAGCAATGAATGGATATGCGATGATTTTAAGGAATTATGGTTAATTGTGTTAGGTGTGACAGAGACGCTATGGTTTTTGTTGTTGCTCTTCTATTGTTTTTTATTTTCAAAAAAGAGAGTCTTTGGAGTTCCTGTTGGGGCGCAGTGGAAACAAATCTTACTTGGAACCATGAGGTTGCAGGTTTGATCCCTGGCTTTGCTCAGTGGGTTAAGGATCCCATGTAGCCGTGAGCTGTGGTGTAGGTGGAGACACGGCTCAGATCTGGCATTATTGTGGCTGTGGTGTAGACTGGGAGCTGTAGCTCCAACTGGATGCCTAGCCTGGGAACCTCCATATGCCACGGGTGTGGCCCTAAAAAGCAAAAAAAAAAAAAAAAAAAAAAAAAAAAAAAAAGGGAAGATAATCTTTATCTATTAGCTCCTGATACTAAATGGGAGATGATGCCTGAAACTAACTTTAAAATAACCAAAGGTGTGGAGCGGAGGGAGTGAAGAAGGCAAGGCCAGCCTTGAGCCCATAATGACTGAAGCTGCGTAATGGGTAAATATGGGTGGGGGGATGTCATCGGACTAGTCCGTCTTCTTTTGCGTATGTTTGAAAATTTGCGTAGCAAACTTTTCAAAAGTGGGGACAAGAAAGAACTTCCTCTTCCCTTGCCTCTGGCGATCACTGCATCTGGTGGACACATGTTGCCTGGCGCTAATGCAGCCATCTTGTGACTAAAAGGGGACAAGCCTGAGGATGGGACTAACCGCCAAACATGGCAGAGCGGAAAGAGGAAGGAACTGGGGTGCTGCCGGATTCTGTTGGGTTGCCCAATTCGCTAGGCCGGAGCGGACCTGCTTCCGTATTCCCTATAATGCGGGTAGTAAATGAAGCCATATTTAATTTTGCTGTTGTTGTTACATGTAACTCAGCTGACCCAGAGAAAGGAACAGAATGGAGGTCGGACTCCTCTCTGCTGCAGGGTGCCACCGATGGCATCTAAGGGGACACCAGGATTGAAAGACACGCTTTTGAGAGATGGACCCTTGCCAAATCCCTCTGAGTCCTTCTCTCACACCCAAGGGCCCTAGGAATTGGGACCTGTCTCTGCTTTCTGCCCGCTCTCTTGAACTTCAAAGAACCAGTGTCAGGGACTGCACTGGACTTTGGCTGGAGAGATGTTGATTTTGCAGTCACGGACCTACAGTTTCGGGAGAGGGAAGGGCAGAAGCGGCGTTCCCGGAGGACAGCTGTCCTCCTTACGGGGACAAGGAGACCTCCTCTCCCTGAGCTCCTCAGCACACGGTAACCACAACCACACAGCGTCTACACGCAGGGCACAAACAGCATTGTTTCTAACTGATTTCATGGTTCAGCCGGTCTCGGGGGTATCAGCTGTTCTGTAATGCATGACAAATCACTGTGGTTAACTTAGCCCATCCGGGTCTCCTAGATACGGTCCTCAGACGTTTGCCAAGAAATGTGCAGAGGGAATGCGGGGGGAAGAGAATGAGAAGGGGGACGCGGAGAGGGGCCACTAGGCAGGGTCTCTGGTTCCTCCGCTGCCCCGGAGCGCTGCTCAGGACCTGGGGGGCTCAGAGGAACTCCAGCCCAGGCTCTGGAGACAGCATGGAGGTGAGGGGTGGCAGCCTTCAACAGGGAGTAGGTCACAGATCCTCAGGGAGTTGGTACCAGCTCCTACTTCGGGCCCGATTTTCAAGGCTTTGCTTACAACAGTGATTCTTGAATAGGAATATGCATCAGAATCCGCTGGAGGGCCCTGCTGAAACACAAACTGCCAGGCTCTACCCCCTGAGTTTCTGATTAAGCAGGTGTGGGGTGGGGCCTGAGAATCTGTATTTATCACAAACACCGAAGTGCTGCTGACCCTGCTGCTCCAGGGAACCCTGATTTGAGAACCACAGGCCTAGAACTTCTTGGCTGGACAGTGGTGCTCAGGTATCAGGAAATTTGGGGTGGGGGGTGGGAGGGGGGCATGTCTGTGACCTACCTACACCGCAGTTTGTGGCTCATCCTTAACCCACTGAGTGAGGCCAGGGATCGAACCCACATCCTCATGGATACTAGTCGGGCTCTGAACCCTTTGAGCCATGAAGGGAACTTCGTAAGGTGTGTTTTTAATATGTCCTCGGATGCCAATGGAGAAGTCCAGGGGCCAGAGTTAGGGGGAGGATCTGTTCAGACATAGTGGCAGCGTCTAAGGAAGGGACGCTGGTGACCTGGTGGGGTGGGGACACGTTTGAAATGGAGGTAGCTTTGCAGCAGACCCTGCAGGGCTTGGGGGTGAGTTGGCAACGTGGGTGGCCCTGGCTGTCTGGCTACCTAACCGGGTGGACGGTGGTGGCTCTCACTGAGCTAGGACAGAATCCCCTCTTTCCTCGCCTGAGTATGTCAGAGCCCAGCGGGTCACTGGTCACAGCAGGAGGTGTAAGAAACGGATGCTCTGTGTGTGTTTCAGGGTAACATGTAAAGCACAGCAGCTGGTATTCAACAGATGACAGCCACCTGCCAGGGCCCCTGAGCTGTGACGACACTGTGCTACCACTATGCCTCGCCTTTGCTGTCCCCTGGGGGTTGCTGGCCTCTCCTACAAAGACCCTTGGTTGGGGGGGGGGTGTCTGAATTGCCCCGAGGAGGGCGGATTTTGTTGTCAAAACCTCAAACCACCTCCTCTTCATCTTGGAAGGTGGAGCAAGGCAGGGAAGGAGCTGGTGTCTGGGGAGAGGCTGTGCCCCTGCAGGTGAGAGGGCAGGTGCCTGGGGTCTAAACCAGATGTGTGACCAGAGGCAAGTCCCTTCCCTCTCTAGGGCACCCTGTCAAATGCGGGCTCTGGCTTGGAAACTGTCTCAGGGCATCTCCAGCTCAAGTCTCGGGGGTTTTGTCCGTGCTCAGAGGAGAATGGGCCAGCGGCCAGGGCTGCCTTCCTCCTCAGGGAGTGCTCACGGGTGACCCTGCTCCTTTGTCCAGAGCACGCTCGTCTCCCGTGCTTGGCAGGCCTCCTCGTGCACCTGTCATGTCTTCTAGTTGGTTGCCGACTGTGTGCAGTGCAAGCTATTTGCAACTCCCCTCTCCTGCGAGGGCCTTGGATCAGAGGGGTGTTGGACAAGTGTCAGAGGGCTGTAAGCAAGAGAAATGTCCAAGCCATTTTCCCCTGTGCAGAATCTCAGGTGAGAGACTGGGAACCCAGAACTTGCTTCCACCCCTCCACCCGCCGAGGGTCTCAGCAGATGCCCATAGATTTCTTTGCTTTGGCTCTGATCATCTCCAGAAATGGGGCCGGCCACCCAGCCATCTCCCCCACCTTCTGGCCCCAGCTCGGAGCTATGCTCCCTTGTTCCCTCTTCCTAACAAAGCCTTCCTCAGTAGAAAAGAGCCTGGACATACAACATTTGCCAACAAAAGCAACCATTGTAGCCCCAGGGAAGGGGGTGGGGGTAGAGAGCCAGGGTGAGGTTTTGCTCTCTGCTTGCCAAGACTGGCTCCAGGGAAGGCCCCGGCCCACAGTTTGTGAGTCAGGCTCTGGGGTCCCAGCTGTAGTCTCTCCCTCTTGACTTAACTGAGTCTAAGGCAGGAAGTATGGGGTGGAGTCCAGGGAGGGGGCTCAGGCCCCTGTGTTTTCTAGGCAGGCTTCTCTGGGTTGGCCCTGCAAAGAGAGAAAATTAGCAATTATATGCCCTGACTTTTCCCATCTGTTGCCCAGGGCCCCACTCTGCAGCTGGGAAAACTGAGCCCCTGAGAAGGGAGGCAGGCCTTTTTTTCCCCAGAGTTCATTTGCTGGGTTTGCAGAGGGCCAGAGTGGAGACAGTTCCCAGCCTCTCATGCAAATTTCCACTGACACACATGTGCGTACCCCTCACATCCTTGCTTCATCAGCTCTCACACACAAAACCACAATCTGGGAAGTTCCCATCGTGGCTCAGCAGAAACGAATCTGGCTAGTATCCATGAGGATGCGGGTTCGATCCTTGGCATCGCTCAGTGGGTTAAGGATCTGGCGTTGCCGTGAGCTGTGGTGGAGGTCATAGACGCAGCTTGGATCCCATGTTGCTGGGGCTGGTAGCTCTGATTCAGCCTCAAGCCTGGGAACCTCCATATGCCGTAGGTGCAGCCCTGAACCCCCCCCCCCAAAAAAAAACAAACAAAAACCAATAACAGCACAACAAAAACCCAAACAAACCCACAGTCTGGCCCTTGACTTCACAGATCTTAAAGAACCAGAACTCTCTTCTTCCCCAACTTAATACATACTTTGGTGGTGCCTTTTCAAATAACTGGACGCTCTGATGTTGCTTAGGATAAGACACACTCTGCATTTCCATGGGACTTGAAAGTTTACATCTGTGACTCCCGTGGTCCTCACCATCTCCACTTTGACAGATGAGCTATGACAGCCCAAGGAGGGAAATGACTTACCCTTGGTCGCTTAGGCTGTCCTTGGCAGAATCTAGCCTAGAATAGTTGCCTGGCCCCTCTTCTTGTCTTCTCATGCTCGGCCGTAGACTCTGGGTTCTGATACTAGCTCTGCTGCGAATGAGCTGTGTGACCCGGGACACGTCACTTCTGCTCTCTGAATGCTCTTTGTAAGTGCACCGGCCCTCCCAAACCCTGACATCATTTCATTCACTCCACGAGTGCTGCCTCTCCGGAGGCCCTGAGTCAGGTCTGGGGGCCGTGAGGATGAAGATTCCAGCTTCCTGCCCACAAAGTGGGAACACAGCCCGAGCCCAGGGAGGGTGCAGACTGGGAGAACTTGTGTGGGGAAAAGAGGGCGGGAACCCAAGTCCTCTTCCTGGGGACCCAGAAGTTCTTTCAGGTTCCCAAGAGAAGTCTGGTCAGAGAATTTCCTTTATGAAGGTCCTCCAGCAAAATGTCTGAACTCAGAAGCAGAAAGATTAGGGGTGTTCTTACACTTCACAGAAAGATTCTTTTACTCCACTGTTCTCAAAAACAAAAAGCAAAATACAAAAGATCTTTCTCCAGTTCCCACTTCTAGATTTACAGTGCATTTACAGATTGTTAGGAACCCATTTATAGAGGAAAGCAGGAGTTGGGCCGTTTGCCCTGACTGTTAAATGGGTCTCAGCAACACTGCAAAACCAGCACCCATTCTCATCTCTCAGACTCAGTTTTTCCCACCTGAGGCTGTGTGTGGGGGGCTACATCGGTGCCAGGGGTGAAAGTGGAAGACAGTTATCATTTATTGAACACATATTATGCGTTATCATTAACACACATTTCACAGATTGAAGAAACTGAGGCTCAGAGCTAGGATTTCAATCTGAGCTCTTTGGCTGTAAAGCCAGGGCTTTCCTCTCACTTTGCCGGGCCCTGCTCTTGACTAGAAAAAAGGCCAGTCACTGCACTTGGGGGCCCAGGGGGCTGTAGTCTGCAAACTGAGTAGACCCAAGGTGTGGAAGGTGGCTGGGAGGCATCAAGACCATTAGCAGAGAAAGGAGATGCTCTCTTGGGGCGGAGGGTGGGGGTCGGGGAGTGGCGGCGTTCACTGTCTCCCCATCCAAAGGGAGTGGGACGTCCCATCAGCCCAGTGTCTCCGGAGAGCGTGCCCTGTAGCTAAGCAAGGGGGGAGAGAGGAGCCTGGGACAGCGAGTAAGGCCTCGCATGCCGCGGGAGCGCATGTGGCTGCGGGGGACACTCGCCCAGGGTTCCCAGAGCCCCAGCTCTGGCTCCGCGTGGCACTTCCGATCCTTGGGGCCGCACTCCCCGGGCCCACGGCCCGCCTCCGGGCGCGCTGCGCCCCCAGCTCCAACCCGCGCCCGGCCCCGCCCCGCCAGTGTGCCCACCCCCGGCCCGCCCCGTGGCCCCCTCGCCGGGCTCCCGCAGCGTACTGGAGCTTCCAGGCGCTGGCGGACTGACCCGCCGGCAGTTGGCACTGGGGGCGCTGGCGCGTCGACCGCTCCGCTCTCCCGCCGGCAGCCTCGGGCGCCCGGAGCCAGCGGTCCAGGCGGCGGCGCCGCACGGGGGGCCAGGAGCGGGCGGCGGGAGGCTGCGAGGCAGGAGGCGGCAGCGGAGGAGGCGGAGGCCGGCGGGAGCCCCGACTGCTCCCATTTCGCCCGCAGCCCGGAGCTCAGTGCTCGGCGCCTGCCCTGCTGGCGCGCCCAAGCGGCCACATGGCTCCTCTCTGCGCGCTGCTGTCCTGCTTGCTGCTCTTGCACTGTACGCTGTGCGCCGCTGCCGCGGGTAGCCGGACCCCAGGTGCGTGCGGGTCGGGCGCGCGGGGTCCAGGGTGCACGCGGGTCAGGGTGGCTTGAGTGCCCGGATGGGAGGCGAGGCGGTGCGCACACTGGGGCTGAGCTCTTTTCTTCCCACTCTGTGCCACCGACGCTATCCAGTGATTTCTCTCCCTTTCTGGCACGAGAGATCCCAGGAGAGGATTTGGGGGTAGGAGCCTTTTCTTACGGGCCGTATGTCTTGTCTCTTTGTTTCTTTCTCTGTTTCCCTCCCTCTCTCCTGTGTGTTTTTCTCTTTCAGTGTGTTCTCTCTCTGTCTCCAGTTTGTATGCACGTGCGCATATGTGCGCGTGTTTGCCCCTCACATAGAATCAGGCTAGCAGGTGGTTGCCCCACACTCTAGCGGACACCGGCACCCGTGTTCCTGCACAGAAACACACGTACATTCCTCTTCCCCAGCATTCTCACACTGTGCTGTGCAGACCCCCCCTCACACACACTCCGCCCTCACCTTGCAGTGGCTCTGAACATGGGCGGGGGGGTCTCTGGTCATTTCCAGGCAGGGTGCCTGCTTGTCTTCGAGCTCTGTTCATGTACTAAGCCAGCTCCCTCTAGCTGAAGTCTTGGGGGTCTTCTGCCCTGATGGGTCAAACCAGAGGAGAGTTAATCCTCCCCCACCAATAACAGCCTTGGCTACTAGGGATTTTTCAGGACACATCATTTGCTAGGTTTTATCTGTGCCGCGAAGGCGGCTGGGGAGGCAAGAGATAGAGCAGTGTGGAAATGAAAATTCCTCCTAAACTCCTTTCCATGAATCACTAGGCCTGGAAGCCAGGGAGCTGTCATTCCTGCCCGGCCTGGCTGGGCTCAGCGAGAGCTGTGTGAGGACGGGCTGCTGGCATGCAGCCTGGAGCATGGGGCCGTGACCTCACACTTAATTCAGTCCGAGTGGGCAGGTCACCCCTGCAGTCTCCTTTTATTTTTGAAGATCTATATTTACCCGGCTTGGGTCTGGGCCATGTAGAGATCTCGGCAGCCACTGTGCTGCTTAAAAAAGTTTTCTTTCTAAACTTGGAAAAAAGTAGAACCTGTATTCCAGCCCTTCCCTCTCTGGCTCCTCCTCTCTCCTTGACGCGTGCCCAGGATCCCCTGGGTTTCTAGGTGTGTTTGTTTTGCCAGCTGTGTTCCAGGAGCTTGGCGAGGAGGGCCCTACCCCAGGCCGGGCTGGTGACTTCAGTGCATGGGGGGCGGGGGAGTTTGGGCACACTGAGCCATCCCTCTCTGCCCTGGGGGCTTTCGGGGAATTTCCTCCGTGGTGCCCAAGGTTGGAAGGCTCGTTGCTAGAGTGACAGCTCTCTGTTTGGCATCGATTGTTTTTCTCTGCTGAGTGTAACAAGGACGTGGGAACTATAGAGAGCAGTTTACATCCGGCAGTTTATGAACTTGAACATCAGTCATCCATATGCAGAGACTCAGAGGCTCAGGAAGTACTAGATGAGAAATGGATGCGCTTGGGCTAAGGGGTCCCTCCAAGGTGACGCTTAAGTTTGTTGATTTACTTCCATGGGATTTTCATCTCCCCCCACCAACCCCACCCTCTGCACAGGTGGCACTGAAGTAATTCTTTCTTTGTGTCCAACAGAGCTGCCTCTCTCAAGAAAGCTCAGTGACTATGGTGTGACGGTGCCCTGCAGCACAGATTTTCGGGGACGCTTCCTCTCCCACGTGGTATCTGGGCCAGCAGCAGCCTCTGTGGGGAGTACAGAGGCAGACCGGCCACGTGCACCACTGTCACACTCCGGTCACCTGCGGGTGGCTCGAAGCCCACTGCGTCCCAAAGGAGTGACCTTGCAGCCGGGCGGGGTGGGTCGTTCCTCCCTCTACTTCAATGTCACTGTTTTTGGGGAGGAACTGCACTTACACCTGCGGCCCAACCGGCGGCTGGTGGTGCCCGGAGCCTCGGTGGAGTGGCAGGAGGATTTCCGGGAGCTGTTCCGGCAGCCCTTGCGGAGGGAGTGTGTCTACACCGGGGGTGTCACGGGCATGCCAGGGGCGGCTGTCGCCATCAGCAACTGCGACGGATTGGTAAGAGACAAGCCTTTCGTCAAGCTGCACCCCCATCCCTCATCCTCCCCCTCCCCCCCCACCCCCTCCA
>PVHT021183726.1:14770182-14797758 GCA_004024745.2 Catagonus wagneri | reverse complement strand
TCCCCTAGCCTTTGTTGAGAGGCCAAGGTGGACCTCATGAGCTGAGCCTCAGGCTGGGCCCCTGCTTGTGCCCTCGGCTGTGTCCAGAGGCCACTCCCTAAGTCTAGCTCCCAGGAGTCTCCCCAGCTAGGTCCCTGACAGGGACCACAGCCCAGCACAGCATCCCCCTGCCCAGGGCAGAGATTTCCTCAATTCCAGCCCATTCCAGAAAACTGCTTGTATCCCGTGAGAGTAAGGGCTATTCGTAGGGACCCAACTGAGCCCCCTTTGGACTCAGAGGCCACAGTGCTGCCTTTCTGATAAGATGTAACTCTGCATCTTTATGTGGTCTCCCATCTTCTTCCACATCTCAAATGCTGAAGTCATTTGTTCCAAAAAAAAAAAAAAAATTGCACTTAGCACTGGCCATGGGCACAGTCCATTGGGAAATGTAAGAAAATGAAAGTGACATAAATTTGTTCTTTATTACAGTGACATTCGCGAGTCTTTTCCATAGTCTGGGTACAGCACACATACGTGTATCTGTTAGCTTCATCCATTGTGTAGATGGGGAAACTGAGTCATGGGGGAGGAAATGTGAAGGTAATAGTGCTTCTGTTGGCACAGGACTTCATAGTTTGTAAAGCCTTTCAGTGGTGTGAGGTGTGTACACGGTTATTGCTGTTACCCTGCTTTGCACAGTCAGTTCCCTGCCCTCAAACAACTTGGGTGCTAAGCTGGAAGCACCCCACAAGTAGTTTTAACATTAATTTTGGGTTTCCCATAACACGGCGGGGATGGGTGCTTGGTAAATGGAGTGATTATTATCTTTGTCTTATAGAAGGTAATATTTGAATTGGCTTTGAGGGATGAAGAGAAGTTTTCTGGGGCCGGAGGGTGGGAAGGGCATTCTGGGCAGAGGAAAGAGCTTGCCAGTGAGGTAGCACCATGCTGGAGGGGGGCCAGGAAGGGGGTCCTACAAGATACACTGGGCAATCAAGGCAGCGGTCTCTGCAGTACTCCTGTGACACCCCCCGCCCCAACCTCAGGGCGGGCAGACAGGTGGGCCTTCTGACCTTGAAGGAAGGGCAGGATAGGAGAGCAGGCCCAGGGGTGGGGATGCGTCAGCCTGTTATCTGAAGAGAGTCTGGGCTGGGAGTTGGGAGACATGACTGTGTGACCTTGAGCAAGCTACGGTCCTTCTCTGGGCCTCACTTGCCTCCTGGGTGTATCATGGAGCCGGGAATGGATGAGCTCAGAGCCCCTTTTGCTCCGGCCTTGGTGCTTGGTGACATGGGGCGGGCCTTGCTGGAGGATTTGAAGTCAGGCTGCTGTAAATAGCTGACTCCTCCCTTCCTGGCCAGGCCTGGGGCCTGTTGCATGCCAGGCTGGTGGGGCTGCAGGTGCAGAGAGGAAAGGCGCCAGTCCTGAGCCTGGCGCTCATGGCCAAGCAGACCTTCCAGTTGTAAGATGGTCTGAACAAGCCTTCCTCTGTGTGGACAGACTTCCAGCCGTTTGGGCTTTAGCTGGTCTGGTGAGAAGCTCTATGTTTAAACTGGTGACTCAATGATGCTCATTTCCAGCTGGAACTTGCAGCAGGAGTCAGTGACCGTGACCCCTTCCAGTTCTCCTGCCATCCCCTAGTCATGGGCCCTGGGATAGACACTGGGCAGTTTTTTGTGTGCTGAGATTAAACCATGCCTGTTGAGAAAGGGGCCCTTAACTCACTTCCCACCCGTGCTGTTGGAGGGCCTGCTGCATCGTAGCGGGGAGAGGGGGTTGGGGAAGGGACCCAGGAATGAAGCTGGGACACCTGCCCTGGATGATCCTGGAAGGTAATGGGGTCCCGGGCTTAAAAGCAGACAGTTCCAGTCCTGTGTGAGGCAGCAGCGGGAGGAGCTGGTTATTTTGGTTAGGGAATCAGGGAAGGCTCCCGGAGGAGGTGGCACTGGCTCCAGACTGTTCAGACATAATAAATGTGAAAGAAAGTGCCGGGCCCTTGGCCAGCAGAGAGAACTGCTGAGCCAGGGCAGGCCTGAGGGTTTTTGGGAAGAAAATACAGGGTGTGGGGAGGCCTAGTCGTACCTGTAGAATGTTCCCTCGGGGCTTGGGGGCAGCTTTCGGATGCTGGGGTCCCAGCTTGGGCTCCGTTAGGGAGCCCGGTCAATCAATGCAGCAGTCCCTGCAGTGCTCCTGTGACACGCCCCCCAGCCTCAGGGCATGCAGACAGGGAGGGCCTGGGTCATCTGAGGACCCCCAGCTGCGGGCCAGGTGCAGAACAGATCCTCTGCTTGCAATTGTGGCTCTGAAGACCCGGGAAGCACATGGAGACCTGGGGTGAGGGCCAGTTCTTTGTGGGTCCTGGCGGGGTTTGAGGGTGCAGGAATGGGTCAGCAACGTGGGGCCCCTGTACCATCTGGAACCCAGACTGCCAGCCTCCTAGAGGCCACTTGCCCCACTGCTGTCACTGCCCCTGCGCTGGGCTGATAGGGGCTGTGCTGCATCGTGTCCCCCCGCTTTGCCTTCAGTGCCTCTGTGAGTCATGAGCCTGGCACGGAAGCTGCCGCACGTGTAAGATTTGTCACCATCTGGTTCTGTTTTCCACCCTCTGCAGAACGTGCATTTTTAACTGGTTACAGAGTAGACCCCTGGCAGGCAATAAGGAGAGAGGGCAGCGGAGGCCGAGCCCCAGCCCTGCTTCCTGCACCCTGCCTGTCATGCAAGTCCCAGAAGCTGCCTGAGCCTCAGTGCTTTTGTCTTTAAGATGGGATTTTAATGCCTGCCTAGTTGGGCAGGGACAGAGTTGGGGACTGACAGTTTGCATGCGCCAGGCTTTCTTTATGGGCTGATGAAATGTCCTAAACTGATTGTGTGGTAGTGGTTGCACAACTCTGTGCAGATACTAAAAACGATTAAATTCTACATTTTATTATTTTATTTTTATATTTTTGCCTTTTTAGGGCCGCACCTGCAGCATATGGAGGTTCCCAGGCTAGGGGTCCAATCAGAGCTGTAGCCGCCGGCCTACACCACAGCCACAGCCACGCGGGATCCGAGCCTCATCTGTGACCTACACCGCAGCTCATGGCAATGCCGGATCCTTAACCCACTGAGCGAGGCCAGGGATCGAACTGGCGTCCTCGTGGATACAAGTTAGATTTGTTTCCATTGAGCCATGACGGGAACTCCAAATTCTTCATTTTAAATGGGTGAATTGCACATGAATTACCCTTCGTGTTACAAAATGTACCTGGCCCACAGAAAGCCCTGTGAGTGGCCTTGTCAGTCGTAATTGGGAGCAGACAGTCTAGGGTGGCCGAAATTGTGGGGTCTCTTCACTCTGATACAGACTAGCTGTGTGACTTTGAATAAGTTTCTAAGTCTCTCTGAGCTTAGAAGTCCTCACCCGTAAGGAAGGGAGGAGAGGTAGGGTCTGTATGGTTGTTCAGAGGATTAAATAAAATAATGTAAAAAAAGTGAAGGTTCTGAGCTATGGTGGGTCATTAAAAATGGGGATTATTAATAGTAATATTTATTACTTTTTAATAGTAATAACATAACGTTGTTAATAGTGAGAAATACCACAAATATTGGAATCCCTTGTACTGCAATAGTATGTAGCTTATCAGTGCTCTTTGACTGGAGCCCGAGGCCACCTCTGGCTCCCCTCGGGGGGCGGGGGGCTACTTTCTCTGCAGAGTAGGCCGAGTCCTGCTTGCTCTGTGCCTGGAGTGTATTACGTACGACTGGTCTGTGTAATCCCAGATGCCTTCCAGCGCAGGGAGACACTGAGAGGTGCCAAGGGGAGCATTCTGTTAACGATCTGTGGACCCTTTCCCTGGTGCAGGCCCTTGACCAGGTCCTGGGGGTGCAGGTTTGAAACTCACCCCCTCTCCCTGTGCTCCAGAACCCACTGGTTAAGAGAAGGCTGACGTGCACAGTAGACAGCGTGGCACAAGACAGACCACACTAAACCCCAGTGTTTGGTAGGAATGCAGGGAACATAATACACTTAGTTGGTGGGTACTGAGAAGGAGAGGAGCTCAGGGAAGGCTTCCCAGGGGAGGGGACATTTAGGCTAGGTTTCAAAGCATCAATAGGAGCTTTTAAAGTCAAGAGGTGGGAATTATGGGCGTCTGCAGGGAGAGAAACCCTGTGTCTTGGCAGGATTCAGGAAATGGCAAGTCTTCCCGGCTCTCCACGGGAGAGGGGAGTGCTGAAAATGTTTGGAGAAGCTCTGCGTCACCGTGGAGCTTATACTTGCCCCTGTGGCCATAGGGAGCCATGGGAGGTGTGTAAGCAGGAACCACAGTAGCATTGGGGGGAGATGCTGATCTCTCTGGTTGCATGCTGGCTCAGTGCTGTTGTAGCAGATTTGCCTGCGGCTCACTGCTATCTTTGTGCCAGTGTCTGTCCTTGACCCGGGGTTGTTCCTTGCCGACTGGGGAGTGAGTGGGCTTTCCTGGCAACTCCTTGGGAAGCCCCGGCTCTGCCTTGCTGTCTGTGCGCGTCCTGGGATACGGAGTGAGAGGCCCAGAGTTTCAGAGGTGCCCTCACCCAACCACCCAGCAGGCCTGTCCCCATGCATCTTGGCCTGAGGACTGCCAGCCTTCACACCCTGGGAGGGGGTGGGGATATCTGGCGCCGAGTTGGTGTAGAGCTTGCTTCCTTGCTCTGCCTGCCTCTCCAGCCTCTATGGTGGCTCCTGTTCTGCAGCCCCCCTCCCCGCCCCAGCCTGGCTATTGCGTTCACGCGTGTCACTTTGCAGCCCCCTGCCTTAGCTCATGCTGTTCACACCTCCCATAGTACCTTCCCCTCCCCTCTGCTGGAGGCATCTCCCATCTTGGCAACCCAAGAAATCAGAAGCTGTCTTAAAGTTTTGCATTTCTCTGCGAGTGGAGCACAGGGGGGCTGGACTCATGGTGCACAGGAGGTGATGACATCAGCTGCCTCCGGTAGCAGGGAGTAACACAAGAGAGAGAAGAGGGTCAGGTGCTAGGGGAGAGGTGGGACTGTGGCACACTGGAGGGGACATGCCCTGTTTAAAGGGCGTGCCAATCTGGGAACATATTTTAAGCAAAAAGCAAAAACAAGATTTTTTTTTTTTTTTTGGCTTTTTAGGGCTGCACTCAAGGCATATGGAGGTTCCCAGGTTAGGGGTCGAGTTGGAGGCCAGTCACAGCCACAGCAATGCCAGATCTGAGCTGCATCTGCAACCTATACCACAGCTCATGGCAACGTTGGATTCTTAACCTACTGAGCGAGGCCAGGGATCGAATCTGCAACCTCATGGTTGCTAGTTGGGTTTTTTCCACTGCACCACAATGGGAACTCCAGGAATAAGAATCTTTAAGCCAAGTGTTCTATTTTTTTTTTTTCATTTTTTTTTGCTGCACCCACGCCACATGGAAGTTCCCAGGCCAGCGGTAGAATCCGAGCCATAGCTGCACCCTATGCCTCATCTGCAGCAATGCCAGATCCTCAACCCACTGCGCGGGGCCAGGTATTGAACCCTTGCCTCTGCAGTGACCCAAGGTGCTACAGTCGGATCCCTAACCCCCTGGGCCACAGTGGGAACTCCCAAAGTGTTCTATTTTTTAGGAGAGTGTGGGGGGCCAATGCAGCAGGGCTGTTAGCCGGAGTCTTCAGATTGTTGGTGAGCAGTACGTGCAGAGAATGACAGCATGGCCCCTGCAACCAGACCACCTGAGCTGAAATCCCAGCCTATCTTTTTACATGCTGTGTGTCCTTGAGTGATGACTGAGTCTCTCTGTGCCTCGCTTGCCTCATCTGTAAAGTGGGGATAATATTAGTCACTTCATAAGAGCTGTTATGTGTGCAAAGGGCATTATTAGCACAGTACCTGCTAGGCTTCAGCCGTTGCTGTTAAATGGTGTGGATAGATTGATTGAGTCTGCGGGGTCCGAGGCATGGGCGCAGGAGAGAAGAGGAGAGGAAGCCAGGAGCACCCCATTTTTCTGCTTGACACCCCCAGAGGGGTCTCTGGGCCTTGAGCTGGGCAGGCAGAGCCCATCGGTCCCAACCCCACCCGGGCCTGTACGTTTTTTTCTCAGGCTGCATCTTGCTTCTTGGCCCAGTTGGTGTTCTCCCCTGGAACATTCCCACTGGGCTCCCAAAGGGCAGAGTTTGAGCTTAGTCACCTGTGCGTCCCTTTTACCCCCGTACCTGTCACAGGGCGGGCCCTCAGTGGATGCGAGTTGAGCCCTCAGGAGAGGGGACATGGAGCGCTTGCTTTCAGAGGAGGCGTAAAGCTCACGTTGGCATCTTCTCACCCCCATCAGATGGGGCGGGATAGCGCACCTGTCCTTCTCTCTGTGGCCGAGTGTCCATCTGCTCCTAGGCTGGTGATGACCCATGTGGCACTTTTAGCACCACTGGGCCTCCTGCCCGCCCGGCAGGCGATGCAGGTCAGCTGTCCCCGCTGTCCCCGCGTGTGTGTCCCAGCATGTGCTGCCGGCAGCCATGCCGTGTGGGCCTGAGAGGGCCAGCGAGGCGAGATCCTCCGGCTGGCCTTTACTGGTGACTTCCGTGTCCAGAGCTCAAGTCCTCTGTGAGGCGCAGCCTGGTTGGTCACGCTTGCTGTCAGGTAACCCGGTTCCCTGAGAAGCTCTCAGTCTTCCTTTTAGAGTTTGTTTGTACCATGAAAACAAGAAATTGTCTCTTTGGAGAGAAAAGGGAACTGGGGACCTGTCTCACCAGGATGATTGTGGGTCTTCAGATATAAAGCGGCCTGCAGCCCTCCTTGTTCTTTGAAACGTGTGTCCCCCGTGGCCACTTCCTGCTTGTGGGGCTGTGGCATGGGGGCTGCAGGCAGGGGCGGCGATCAGCAGGAGGCACCTTTACCCCAACGAAATCCCTGGTGGCAGGCAGCACAGGTTTTCCTGGCTAGATAGGCAGTGTGGGGACAGTGAGTGACTGACCAGTTATCCACAGCTGTGAAACAGACCAGCCTAAACTGCTGAACTTAAAACAGCATTTTTTCGGAGTTCCCGTTGTGGCGCAGTGGAAACGAATCCGACTAGGAACCATGAGGTTGCAGATTCGATCCTTGGCCTTGCTCAGTGCATTAAGGATCCAGTGTTGCCATGAACTGTGGTGTAGGCTTGGATCCTGCGTGGCTGTGGCTGTGGCGTAGGCAGGCAGCTACAGCTCCGATTTGACCCCAAGCCTGGGAACCTCCATATGCTGCAGGTGCAGCCCTAAAAAGCAAAAACAAGCAAACAAAACATTTTCTTTCTCCAGTTTTGTAAGTTGTCTAAGGGCTTCCTCTGCTGGTTGCTCCCTGGAGGGTGGGCGGGGCTGGAAGGTCCAGGCTGGCCTCATTCACGTGTCCAGTGTTGGTGCTGGCTATTGGTTGGGTGGCCTCAGTTCTCCTCTCTGTGGCCTCACCTCCTCCAGGAGGCGAGACTAGCTTTTTCCACGGCAGTCTCAGGGTAGGATACCAAGAGGGTGAAGGCCAAAGCTGCAAGACCTCTAGAAGTTTAGTCTTGGAGGTTGCATAATGTTGATTCTATGCATTCTCTTAGGCAGAGGGAGCCACCGGCCAGGCTGGATTTTCCAAGAATGGGAAAATGGACTCCACTTCTTGAAGAGAAGGGTGGTAAAGTCTTACTTCAAAAAGTCATGGGGGCAGGAGGAAGCACTGCAGCCATCTTTGCAGTCATTCTCTCTTACTGACCTTAGGCAAGTGGCTTGACCTCTCTGAGCCTCAGTTTTTTTTTTTTTTCTTCTTAATTCATGATCTTTCTCTGATTTGTTTTATTCATGTTTCAAATATTTATCAGCTCTGCCTTAATCAGGATACCTTACTTTTAAAAAAAGTATAATTGATTTAGAGTGCTGTGTCAATTTCTGCTATACAGCAAAATGCTCAGTTATGCATACATATAAATACATATGTAAATAGATACAGGTATGCAGATAGACATTCTTTTTTATATTCTTTTCTGTCATTGTCTATCCCAGGAAATTGGATATAGTTTCCTGTGCTAAGTAGGACCTTGTCGTTTATCCATTCTAAATGTAATAGTTTGCATCTACTAACCCCAGACTCCCAGTCCATCACTCTCCCTCCCCTCCCCGCCTTGGCAACCACAAGTCTATTCTCTATGTCTGTGAGTCTGTTTCTGTTTTGTAGATAGGTTCATTTGTGTCATATTTTGGATTCCACATCTAAGTAATATCATATGATATTTGTCTTTCTTTTTCTGACTTACTTCACTTAGTATGAGAGTCTCTGTTTGCATCCATGTTGCTGCGAATGGCGTTGTTTTGTTCCTTTTTATGGCTGAGTGGTATTCCATTGCATGTATGTACCACATCTTCTGTATCCATTCATCTGTCAGTGGATATTTAGGTTGTTTCCATGTCTTGGTTATTGTGAATAGTGTTGCTATGAACGTAGGGGTGCATGTATTTTTTTGAATTACAGTTTTGTCATGATATATGCCTAGGAGTGGCATTGCTGGATCATATGGTAATTCTATATCTAGTTTTCTGAGGAACCTCCATACTGTTTTGCATAATATTGTATCAAATTATATTCCCATTAACCGTGTAGGAGGGTTCCCTTTTCTCCACACCCTCCCTAGCATTTGTTGTTTGTAGACTTACTAATGATGGCCATTCTGACCAGTGTGAGGTGGTACCTAACTGCAGATTTGATTTTCCTTTCTCTAATAATTAGTGATATTGAGCATATTTTTCTGTGCCTACTGGTCAGCTGTATGTCTTCTTTGGAGAAATGTCTATTTAGATCTTCTACCCATCTACTGTTGGGTTGTTTTTTTCTGTGTCTGTAAAGTAGGCAACCCTATTGTAGGTTTGTTTTTTTTTTAAGGCTGCACCCATGGCAAATGGAAGTTCCCAGGCTGCCAGCCTGTGCCACAGCCACAGCAATGCTGGATCTGAGCTTCATCTGCAGCCTATGCCACAGCTTGAGGCAATGCTGGATCCTTAACCCACTGAGTGAGGCCAGGGATCGAACCACCTTCTCATGGACACTGTGTCGGGTTCTTAACCTGCTGAGCCACAACAGGAACTCTGCTACTGCAGTTTTGGTAATTAGAAATCAGGCATTTAAGGAGTTTCCTTCATGGCTAAGTGGTTAACGAATCCGACTAAGAACCATGAGGTTGCGGGTTCGATCCCTGGCCTTGCTCAGTGGGTTAAGGATCCGGCGTTGCCGTGAGCTGTGGTGAAGGTTGCAGATGCGACTCGGATCCCGCATTGCTGTGGCTGTGGCGAAGGCCGGTGGCTACAGTTCCTGTTAGACCCCTAGCCTGGGAACCTCCATATGCCACGGGTGCGGCTCTAGATATAAAGGCAAAAAGACAAAAAAAAAAAAGAAATCAGGCATTTAAAAGTGCTGTCATGGTGCCCAGGACAATAAGTGGTAGCATTTGCTGTTGTTATTATTATTATTATTATTATTATTATTTTGGAATAAATATAAAAACTCAGGCAGGATCCACAGTGGGTTCATTTCCAGACCCTTGGACGCCCATTCTAGTGCTCTTGCCTTCCAGAAGGCCCCATCCCACTGGAGTCTCTGTCTGAATGGCCCAGGGTCAAGGTCCTGGCTGGTTTTCCAGTGCTCAGGGCAGTCTGATCTTGCAGTCTCACCTCCCTCGTTTCCCCATGGCTGTGCCTTACTGTCTGCTCTGCGTTAATAACTTATTTATGATATGGAGTAGAAGCCAGACATCACCTCACTGCCGCTCCTTCCGAGCAGAGCTGGCCTCCCTTTCCAGTGGGGGCTGGTCTGGGGGCTGGTTTTATTTTTCTTCCCTGGCATCTTCAGGCTGGCTGGAGGGAGGTGGCTTCTGGGCCGCTCCGTGGGCTGGTGAGCGTGGTGGGGGCTGCGCTTGCCTTCCATCTGCCTCCCAGCCTCAGTGTGGTCCAGGCCCAGGGGTGGGCTTTTGCTGAGGACCCAGGGAATTTCCGCATTCCCTGGACCCTGCAGTGGAAAGTTCCCAAACCATCTGCCAGGCCCGGCCTTCTGTTTTCAGCATGCGGCCCTTGCCCTGCCTTCCCAGCCTTAGAGACAACATAAACAACAGCAGCAATATTTGCGGGCTCCTTCATCTGCTGGCAGCTCCGGGAGCTCCCGGCCAGCACAGATACCCCTCAGGGCACGAACACCTCCGGGAATGGTGTGAGTATGGGCAGCTGTCATTGGAAGAGGCTTTGGGGGCTTCTCAGTCCCCTCCTTTCTTTCTAGACAAGGAATATGAGGCTCAGGGAAAGGAAGAGACTCGCCCAGGGTCACACAGTAGGCCACCGTCAGGGCCGCGGGAGTCCAGGCCCCCCGACTCCCAGCCTAGTGCCGCCCCTGTGATCCTGTGAATCTCTCCTGAGTTAGTAAACGGGAGTTGTTCCTCGAGGTCATAAGCCACATAATGGGCCTCAGTGGCCATGGCAACGGCTTCAGAGCACAAATGCTGAAGGGCCCGGTCCAACCAACCGCTGCCCCGTGAGTGGCGTCCTGGGCGGCCTTGGACTTGGCTCCCAAGTGGAGGCGTTTACAAGGCTCCCACTGGAGCGGGGGGGGGGGGCGGCTCCACTTCTGCGCGGTGTTGCCTTGAAGGCTGGGAAGCCAGTTAAGAAAAAAGCAAATGCCAGCCTCCCAGTTGGTGGGATCCGAAGCCCACACGGAACCCTCTGGCGTTTCTCAGCTCCAAGTCACCGCGGCCACTGTTTTATCCATTTTCAAAATTTGGGAGGGCGGCGGGCTGCTGTCAGGCACACGCTATTTGTCACGGAACATTAAAAGCCAGCAGTCTCCTTTCCTTCTGCTTTCCCTCGGTCGGCTGAGGTGGGCAACAGAACAGGCCCTTTGAGAGAAATGTCTGAAGCCTCTGCCAGGGCACCGCTGGTCTGAGTATAAAGCCAGTTCCCAGCAGGTTGCTTGAAGCCCTTTGTCAGTTTTTGCTTTTAAGCCAGCCAAGAATTTACACCTTTGATCTGTCCGGAAAACACCTGTACCCCACCGCCAGGCCACCCCCGCCCCACAGCAGAGGTTTATTTCCGCCCCTTGAGGCTGGTGGGAGCCCCCCCCCCACCGCCCCGAATTAGCTCCTGCTGCCCCACAAGGCCTTGTGCTCCGCAGGCTGCTGGCCTTGGGTGCACTGAGTGCTTGATATTTTTGTCACCTCGTAATTCTCAGCCCTGAGGCTGTCCCCTAATCTGCTGCCGCATCTTGTGGGCGAGGTCTCTCATTAAGGGTGGCAGGCCTGAGGGAGTTCGTTTTGGAGACTTGGGCGCCAAGGTTGTTGGCTGAGGGTGGCTTTGTTCCGAAGTCTGTCCCGGGTTGTGGATCAGTACTCGTCTACCTGCAGCTCCTGTCTGGACAGGGTGAGGATAGAGCGCCAAAGAGAGCCACCGGGTCCGTGGAGGAGCGGGTGACAGTAGGGTGACATTCGAGCTGGGCCAGAGGGCATCCTCAGAGACAGAGGCGCGGAGGGCCCCATGGACGGGTGTGGCTCCAGGTACAGAACAGGCCCCTACTGGCCTCGGTTGGGGGATTTTTGTTGCTGATCATCCCGGAAGGGAGACACACGGGGCTTGACAAGAGTGACAGGTTGCGGGGTGGTTGGGGTGGGGTGGTGGTGGCCTCCGTCCTTGCCTCCCTGTGTCCCCTCCTTCCTGCCTCTCTTCTTCACAGCAGCAGCCACAGCAGGCTTGTTAGAGCCAAGGCCTCCTGTGATCCTCCTCCGGGGAAGCCAGTCAGGCTCTGGGCGGTCGTCCCCCCTCGGGGACCTCTGTGACTCCCCTGTCCTCCCTCCACAGCCGCCCCGTGTTCCTCCTGCCTGCCCTCCACCCCGTCTGCTGCACAGGCCTGCCCCTCATCGCCCTCGGGCTCGTGCACCAATGTCACCTTCTTGTTGACACCTTCCCTGACTCCCATGTCTAAAACTTCAACCTCCAGTTCTCGCCTCGCTTCATTTTTCTCCGTAGTCTTCCGTATGGATCACCTGGGCCACCCCTCGGTGGGAGGTCCGCTCCAGGTGAGGAGGGATTTCTGGTTGCGTCCCCTGCACCCAGATCAGGGTCTGCTCAGAATGAATGCACAGGTGAGTAGTATACACACTAAGGTTTAGGAGAGGTCAAGTTACAGAGACGGATGTGGACGTGTAGAGTGAGCGGGGAGCCTGGTGAGTGGCCGGAGTGGCTGGGATGTGGGCCTTTGAGCTGCTACTAATGGATAGGGGTTAGAGAGACAGGCGTTGGTGAAATGTCCATTCTAATAAATCTAGAAAACATGCTAATAGAGTTGGGCCTCAGGTAGGTGTAAGGACAGGAACGTGTCTCATTGGACGGTGCTTTCTAGCTAACATTGTTTTGTCCATTTGTCCCTGTTGGGCAGAGGAAGGCCATGATGCCTGGAGGGGTCGGTGTTGTCAGGAGCCCCTTGTGGGGTTGGACAAGGGCTGGCACAGGAGTTTAGGCATCTAGGTCCACTCATCTTTCCACTTTCCCGTGCTGACCTGCCTTCTTTTTTTTATTTTTTATTTTTAGGGCTGCATCTGCAGCATATGGAAGTTCCCAGGTCAAACTGGAGCTGCAGCTGCTGGCCTATGCCACAGCTACAAAAATGCCAGATTTAAGCTGCATCTGCAACCTATGCTGTAGCTTGCCGCAATACCGGATCCTTAACCCACGGAGTGAGGCCAGGATCGAACCCGTGTCCTCATGGGTGCTAGTTGGGTTCTTAACCCCACTGAGCCACAATGGGAACTCCCTGAACTGCCTTCCGTGGGGCCCTCTGGGGCAGGCTGATGTAGGCGTGGCTCAGAGGGGAGGCCTGGCTGGGACAAGTGACCTGTTGGGGGCCAGCCCTCAGCTGTAGGCAGGACTGGCCACCCCTTTTGCCTGGAGTTGCCCCCTCCACCCCACTTCCCCGGTCAACTGGCTTGCTTCTGACCTGCAGGCCCTTGATGGGATCTGCTCCCTAGATTAAGGCCTGGCAGCCACACCGCCTCCTGGCTTTTGAGAGCTGCTTCCTGTCTCCTTGTCTTGAAGCCCCCACCGCTGCCAGGACTGTGGGCCAAGCAGGGGGCCAGGCTGAACTCCCAGCCCAAGCTTGGTGGGCTGTGGTGGTGACAGAGGGGGAAGCCTCAGAGCCACGTGGCTCCTGGGCAGGGGGAATGGAAACTGGTGATGGCTCTCAGCCTGGCAAGGTCTGCCCTTGACTCTGGCCGGGCTCCGGGGTGGGGGTTTGCAGCAGTAAGGGAGTCTCTGAGCACCTGCAATGCGAGGCCCTGCCCCGCCTGCCCCGCCCCGGGGCCGGGACCCCTGCCACTGGGGGAGGGGGGAAGGCGTGCCATCGAAAGCAAGCAACCTTCCTTTAAGAACATCTGCCAGGCTGGAAGAAGACTTGCAAGAAGATCTGAGCAACTCTGTTCTCCATGGAGCCAGAGGACAGAATCAGTCACCACCTTCATCCTTGTCACATCATCATAGAGGTATCGCTAGTAACTGCCCTCACTCTCTGCACTGGGTGCTCCCCGCTGGGGGGGGCTGGGACATCGTTGACTGGCTGCCCAGTGGATCACAGCCTGCCTTGCCACCGCCTGGATCCACCCAGCTGGGGGGAATTATTGTTCACTCACTGGTGAATTACTGTCCACTCACCGGCACCTTGAGGTGGGGGGGGGGGTGTTGGTTAGGTTCTTAAACAGCACCTAAGGCACAAATCACACTTGGTCCAGGTGATCCTTGGTCATGCTCAGCCCCAGGAGATGCTCGCAGTGTAAGAGATGTGCAGTAACCCGCTGTCTGGACTCCCTTCCCCCTCCCCGCTCAGTCAGGGCATGCACTCCTTGTCCTCCGGCCCCCCTCTGTCAGTTTCTGGTCCATTTCCTGCATTTTGACAAACTAATTCCGGTGCACACCCCATGCCGCTACTGCTTTCTTTGTGAAGCACAGAGGATCACTTAAACCTCCCATTTAGTACCCTTCCACTGTTTGGAAGTTTCCAGAGTTGAGACCGGGGATTTTTGAGCCCTGGCTGCACATTGGAATCACCTGGGCAGCTTCGAGACGCTGTTGCCGCTCACCCTGCCCTCCCCGAGTGCCTCCACCCCAGATGATATTCATTAGCTTAGGGAGTGGCTGCGGTGGGGGGTGTCTTTGTGTAAATTCCCCAGGCGATTCTAATGGGCACGTGGGGTAAGACCCACGAGTAGCCTCCTGGAGAGGTCTACTTTGTGTTTGATGGGAAAGTGAGGGGACCAGCAGAGCCAAGTAGAAGAAGGAAATGGAAAAGGCCACCCATTTCCTATGGCCTGGGCCTCAGGAGGGGGCATTTCCCCTTTGCGACTTCGACTTCATTCGGTCCTCCGGGTAACCCTTTGGTTTCAGACGTGGAAACTAAAGCTTGGACAGGGTCTCCCCGCTAGGAGGGGCTGGGACTGGGATGGTGTTTCCCTCCCAGGTGTAGCATCTGCCTCGCTTTGCAGGGAGGTTGGATAACAGGAGAGTTAAGCTGGGTTTGTTTCCTTCTCTTAAACTATGTGTGTATGTATGTGTGTATGTGTGTATGTATGTGTGTATGTGTGTATGGGTGTGTGTATGTATGTATTGGCTGCACCCCTGGCATATGGAAGTTCCTGGGCCAGAGATCGAATCCAAACTGCATCTGCGACCTATACCACAGCTAGGGCAATGCTGGATCCTTAACTGGCTGCACCACAGTGGGAACTCCTAAACTTTGTTTTTAAACAATTGTTGCATTGTTTTTACTTGCTCCTTGCAGCAGGCAGACATTGGCTGCAGAATCCGCTTTCCCTTTCAGACAGGGGAATCACAAAAGTTGGGGAGTCCCCATTGTGGCACAATGGAAACGAATCTGACTAGTATCCCTAAGGATACAGGTTCGATCCTTGGCCTCGCTGCCTGGGTCCAGGATTCGGCATTGCCGTGAGCTGTGGTGTAGGTCTCAGATGCGGCTCGGACCTGGCGTTGCTGTGGCTGTGCTTGTAGGCCAGTGGCTGAAGCTCCGATTTGACTCCTAGCCTGGGAACTTCCATATGCCGTGGTCGTGAGCCTAAAAAAAAATCAAAAGTTTGAAAACACTAAAGAGAAGGAAATTGCCTACACTTTCGCACCCAAGTGGTGCGTTTCCACCTTTTGTCTTTGTGTGTTCCTTCTCACTAGTAGAATTACTGTGAACCAGACTCTTCTTCTTGGTAAGGACCTTTCCCCTTAAGGATGCTCAACCGCTCATATTTTTTCTGAGATTTCTTCCTGTGTAAAGATAGTGGATCTGGGAGCTCCCGTTGTGGCTCAGTGGTTAACAAATCCGACTAGGAACCACGAGGTTGCGGGTTCGATCCCTGGCCTTGCTCAGTGGGTTAAGGATCCGGTGTTGCCGTGAGCTATGATGTAGGTAGCAGACGTGGCTCCCGCGTTGCTGTGTCTGTGGTGAAGGCCGGCGGCTACAGCTCCTGTTAGACCCCTAGCCTGGGAACCTCCATATGCTGCGGGTGCGGCCCTAGATAAGGCAAGAAGACAAAAAAAAAAGGATTTGAGCACATCAAAACTAGGTTGCAGTGGAGTCAGAAGTTAGGGGCGAACCATCCCTTGGTTTCAGAATGCTGCTCTCAATGCCGAACCTGTGGATTCATGAGCCACTGGGACTCCCAGGTGCACTTTGAATGATGGTCGTGGTAACCATGGCAGCAAATGCGAACACTTAGACGCTCCGTGCTAACAGCTCAGACCATTCTAGGGACTCTGTGTATGTCTCTCAGAGCAGCCTACAAGGCCAGTACTCTTAAAATGCGGAAGCACAGACCTGTTAGGTAACTTGTCCAAGATGACACAGTTTGAGAATGGTAGGACCCAGGGATTCTGGCTCTGGGCTCTGTGCATTTACCCAGCGCCCCCGCCACATTGCTTCTGCCCTGAGAAGAACCCTTGCTGGAGAGGGACTGGGCCCAGCAAGACCTCAGTAGCCTTTTACCCAGCACCTCCCAGTGGGTGGGGCCTGCAGAGGTCACGACCCCGGGAAGTGGGCTGAGTGAGGAAGCGGGTCATCCAGATAACTGCCTCCAGCTGGCAGAGACTCTCTGCTCCCTGTTTTTTTTTTTTTCCCCCCTCTGAGCCTCAGGCCGTTCTGGGAGTCGTGATGCTGCCTGGGTAAGTGGGGTGGGGGCTGCGCGTTACCCTTTGAGGACAAGCCTGGGGGTTCTTGGCTCCATCTTCCGAGGGTTCCTTCCTCCCGCCTGTCCCCAAGGCTGCAGCTCGGTGTGAATCAGCTTTCAGACTTGCCTTGGCTTGGACCCAGGCCCCGGCAGCCCCGTCTCCAGCAGAGCTCCTGTGGCTTGTGGCTTCCACATCAGGTTTGAATTAAGTGGAATCTCGGCGTCCACCAGCTTTCATCCTGGCCGTGCTGACTCATGCTTCTGTGGTAGCTGGCAGCCTGTGCGCCTCAGGCGTGTGTGTCGTCTGCCTGCGTACGTGAGGCTGTGTGTGTGTGTCGTCCCTTTGTGTGTCATCTGGGTACCTGTGTGTCTCTTGTTTCTGTGCATGTGTCACCTCTGTTCCTATCTCTTACCTCCCTGTAAGTGTGTTGTCTTTTTAAGAGCTTTATTGAGATACAATTCCCACGCCATGCAAGTTGCCCCGTTTAAAGTGTACAGTTAGGAGTTCCTGTTGTGGCTCATGGGGTTAAGAACCCGACTTGTATCCATGAGGATGCGGGGTTCAATCCCTGGCCTCGCTCAGTGGGTTAAGGATCTGGTGTTGCCATGAGCTGTGGCGTAGGTCACACACGTGGCTCGGATCTGGTGTTGCTGTGGCTATGCTGTAGGCCGGTAGCTGTAGCTCTGATTTGACCCCTAGTCTGGGAACTTCCATATGCTGCAGATGCGGCCCTAAAAAAGACCAAAAAAAAAAAATTCAATAGATTTTTATTACCTGCAGAATTGTGTAATTATCACCATGTTCAATTTTATAACATTTTCTCTGTCTCAAAAAGGAGTTCTTGCTGTGGCACAGGTCGAGGATCTGGCATTATCTCTGCAGTGGCACAGGTTCTCTCCCTGTCCTGGCACAGTGGGTTAAGGATCCTGTGTTGCCCCAGCTGTGGCATAGGTCACAGCTGCAGCTCAGATTAGATCCCTGACCTGGGAACTTCCACATACAGCCACAAAAGTAAAAACAAAAAAGGCAGCAGCTCCGTGTCTGTTAGCTATTGTGTCCACCCCCACCCCCATCCATTACTCCAGCCCCTGGCAACCACTAATCTATTTTCTGTCTCTGTAGATTTCCCTGTTCTAGACTCTCATATGACCAGAATCGTGTAACATGTGGCCTTTTGCGACTTTCAGTCAGCACAATATTTTCAAGATACATCTGTGTTGTCGTTTTCTTCAGCATGTCTTTCTTTTTTATGGCTGAATAACATCCCACCGTGTGGATACACCACGTTGTGTTTATCTGTTCATCTGCTGATGGACGTTTGGGTTGTCTCCACTTGGCTGCTGTGAGTAGCGCTGTGGTGAACGTTTGTGTAAAGGTTTTTGTGTTGACATACGTTTTCATTTCTTTTGAGTGTATACCAACAAATGGAATGGGTCATGTGGAAACCATTTAATATTTTGCGGAGCTGCCAGACGGTTCTCCAAAGTGGCTGGATCATGGTACATTCCCACCAGCCACGTACGAGGGTTCTAGTTTCTCCACATCCTTGTCAACACTTGTTAGTATCTGACTTTTGGATTCTAGCCATCCTTGTGGGTGTGAGGGGTATCTCATTGTGGTTTTGATTTGCATTTCCCTAATGACTAATGATGCTGGGCATCCTTGCCTGTGAGTATTGGCCATTTGTGTATCTTCCTTGGAGAAATGTTTACTCAGATCCTTTCCCTGTTTTTACATTGGGTTGTATCTTTCTTGTTATTGAGCTGTAGAAGTTCTTTATATATACCGGATACAAGGCACTAATCAGAGGAGCAGAGTCTGGTCTCATATCTTTTTTACATCCGCAGCCCTGACATCAAGCCGGGCATGCACTAGATGGTTCATAAAGACTTAAGGACATATTGAGGGAGGAAAAGATGGTCCTGGGGTATGGGGAGTGTGTGGAGTGGGGCTGGCCCCCTCACGCTTGTTGCGAATCAGAGACAGAGGCCCAGGATGATCCCCTGGAGGGGCTGGAGGTTATGCTGGGTGCATCTTTGAGTTGAACTGACTTGGCGAGGTGGGAGAGCTTGGAAAAACCTAATCCGTCGGCCCACTGCTCTACTTGATTTTTGGCTTAAGCAACTGGGAAAAAGATAGTGTCATTTGCTGCGATGAGGACGGTTATCTGCAACACATGGTACTGAAAGCCATGAGATCAGGGGAAATCCCCAGGGAGCATATGTGTGTGTGGCTGGAGGTGCTGAAGGAGATCAGGACAAAGAAGTGACCTCTGGCTCTGGCCCACTTGAGATCACGGGTGATGAGAGAAGTTTCCAGGAAGTGGTTCTGGAAGGCCCTGTGGGGTGGATAGAGGAGACGCACAAGGCATGGAGGTGGAGGCAGTGAGTGTGGACAGTTCTTTCTGTTGTGGGGGGAATAGCTGGCCGAGGCTGGGAGGGCATTTCGCAGGTGGGAGGTCCTCTGGTGCGCTATGAGAGTGGTCCAGGCCAGGGGTGGTGCTGGTGCCAGTAGAAAGAGCGATGCTCATTGCAGGAGTTAAGTCTGGAGGAGACGCCAGGAAGGTGGTCTTGAGCACAGGGTACAGCGGGAGTGGGGACGGCACAGCCGTGGGAGTTCACTTGGTGGTGGAGAGAGCCTGCCTGTTGGTGTCTGTTTTCTCCTTGAAAACAGGAAAGGAGTTCCCGTTGTGGCGCAGTGGAAACGAACCCAACTAGGAACTATGAGGTTGTGGGTTCGATCCCTGGCCTCGCTCAGTGGGTTAAGGCTCTGGCGTTGCCTTCGGCTGTGGTGTGGGTCGCAGACGCAGCTTGGATCCCGCGTTGCTGCGGCTGTGGTGTAGGCTGGCAGCTATAGCTTCGACCCCTAGCCTGGGAACCTCCACCTGCTGTGAGTGCGGCCCTAAAAATGACAAAAGACAGAAAAAAAAAACAGACAAAAAAAAAAAAAAAACAGGAGAGGGTAGAGGTAGTGTTAGAGATTCAAGCCACTGGGAGAACTGGGACACAGATGTAACAGGGCAGTGCTGCAGAATCCCCAGGTCCTGTCATGCTCACGTGAGTGCTATGACCACTGATTTCAAGTGAGACCAGTGGGCACCGTGTGTGTTTTCTCCATCAGTGGCAGGCATGGAGTGGGTGGCTGCTGGGGCTGAACCAGGGCAGAAGCTTCTCAGGGACAGTAGGATGGAGGGAAAGGCAGGAGAGAGTTGAAGAATTATTGTGCATCTGGATCAAGAAGTCCAAGGTGGGGAATTCCTGTTGTGGCTCAGTGGTTAACGAATCCGACTAAGAACCATGAGGTTGCGGGTTCGATCCCTGGCCTCACTCAGTGGGTTAAGGATCCGGCGTTGCTGTGAGCTGTGGTGTAGGTTGCAGACGCGGCTCAGATCCCGCGTTGCTGTGGCTGTGGCGAAGGCCGGCAGCTGCAGCTCCTGTTAGACCCCTAGCCTGGGAACCTCCATATGCCACGCGTGTGGCTCTAGATAAAGGCAAAAAGACAAAAAAAAAAAAGTCCAAGGTGGTGAGAAGGGAGGTGAGGACTTGGAGGGGAGATTGGCAGTGATAGAACGGTGGAGGGCACACGTTGCAGGTCTTGACGAAGCTGAGTAGCAGCTGGAGCTCGCGTGCTAGAGTCAGGTGAGCCGATGGTAATAGGAGAGAAGGAGATGCCTGCAGTCGAGGTTTTCTGTGGTATCTGTCACGGGGATGTGGGCTCGGAAGGGCGAGTGGCTGGGGATAGAAGCAGGCTGTTGGGTTGCAGTGAACCTGGTGGAAGCTGTTTCTGATTCTCATGCCACTCCCGGTCCTGTGCCATCACCGCAGCCTCCAGCAGCTGGGTTTTCTTTTGTTTCCTCCAGTGGAACAGTTTCAAGCGGAATGTGCTGGAAGCCTAGAACCCGAGACAGCACAAGTGGCAGTAGGAACCCTCGTCATGGAATTTCCAGAACAAATTCGGGCACCAGAATGCACTCTTCTTGGGAGGCGGCAGGATGGCTGGGTTGGGGGCGGTCTGCTCTACTTCTCTCTCTGGGGAGGTCCCACTTAGGCCGGCCTTGGATGAAGAAGGAAGGAGAGACCTGGCTCACACCTCGGCTGGCTCCCCTGGAGCCATCTTGAGATGGGCGCTCCTTCTGGGCATTTGACAAAGGTCGGCCAAGCTGGGGGCTCAGCAAGGGGGCCTACAGCTGTCCTCTCAGAGCCCAGTCCCTCGCCCTGCCTGGACCCCGGCTGGCTCCTTGCTTATTGTCTCTGCACCTGACGCAGCACAGATGGCCCCCTGCCCTTGCCCAAGTCGCACTTCTGCGCCATCCAAGGACACGTTCCAGTCCTTGGGGGTCTCTTTCTGTGCCTTCCCTGCAGGTCTGTTTGTTGGCTCATTGTACACTCACCTCCCAGTTTACACGCAGGTACATGCAGTTTTAGAGTAAACGAGTTTATGCGTACACATGCACCCATGCATACTAATTTCAAAATAATATGGCTTCAATTACCTGCTAAATATTTGGAACTGCAACCTGCTGATAGACAGCTGCTAGTGACCAACTGAACTCCTCCGTTCTGACCCATGGCAGGACACAGGTGACTTCTAAGCCAGTACCCACCCACCCAGTTGTCACCTGTCTCCTTCAGGTGCCCTGGAATTACTCTCTGGACTCGGGAGTTTCTCCTGATGGGAAGCTGGACTGGAAAACAGTTAGCATGGCCAGGGAGGCCTTTGGAGGAAGATGCAGCAAAAGATGTCACTTTAACAACCAAAACAATGTCACACTGATGGACAATGGAAAATTCAAACAGCACCCCCACCCCCATCAGCCACACACCTTCCAGGAAAGGGTCCTCAGAAGCAGTGATATTAAAGAGTCTAGCGCAGGGCCAAGGGGACCAGGCCCGCCCATTGGAGGGTCTCCATTTGGAGACATTGTCTATATGGTTTGTGGCTCCATTGAATATAATCAGCTATTTTTTTTTTTTTTTTTATTGCATGATGAATCTTTCTAGTGTATATTTCCTACTTATTTACTGTTTCCAGAAGATTAAGTTTGGGTGAAAACAGATGTGGCCAACATATATTTTCCATTCTACCAGGACTTAGTTTCTCCCCCTTTCTCGATTTCTTAAAGAGATTTGATTTTTAGTGCTTTTCAAATTAGCTACCACTTTTTAGAAACATAAACATCTCATAAATTGAGAGGCGAGGGTAATTTGGCGAGGAGGCAGAGAGCCAGAAAGTCCCCGTTGCCAGTCTGTCTGCCCCGAGCGGTGCCTGGTTTCCTGGCCAGGGCAGCCTTGGACGGGAGCGTGGGCCAAACCTCTGCTGGTGCAGACAAGGAAACCGAGGGCTGCGGGGAGGGCCTGCCCAGCCTGCCTCCCGATCTGGTGCCCGGGCCTGCCTTCCCACCTCCTCTGAGGAGGGCCTCAGAGAGCCACGAGGGAGCCCAGATCTGGACCGCAGCTGCCTGTCAAGGCCCGGGTATGATGCCCAGAGTGGACGAGGATGGTCACCGGGGGGCCAGGGGTTCTGCCCTTGATCCCGGCGTCAGGGATCAGGGGATGGTGAGATCCGTCCAAAGACATTTGAAATTTCTTTCTCAGGTTGCTAGGACGGGGCTCGGCTCTGTGCCCTCTACAGTTAACTGGGATGGGGAGGTAGGGTTTTTGTTTTTTTTCCCTAAACTCTTCCCCGGGGAGAGGAAAGCTGAGCGTGTGACGAGGATGGTGTGGGAATCCTTTCAGGTGGGGGACGGGGGGTCCCCTGGGCATTGGGAGGGGTCTGCTCCTCTTAGGGCCGTGTCCTGAGGTTTCTCCTCATTCTCACAGCAGTGATGGCAGGTGCACTGGCTCCCATGGGAGCACCTCGCCCAGAGGTGGGACGTGAACATCCCGCTTGCTTTTCAAGGTCAGACCAGACCAGGGGCCCAGGGATTTGCAGCCGGGACTGTGAGAACGATGTCTCCTTGCTCCCTATGGGCCCCCAGGACAGGAGCAGGGCCCACGGAGGGCCTGAGGTGATACAGCCTGGTGGTTAAGTGCCACACAGAGCTGGAATCTTGTTCTAGTGCTGTCGCTTACTTGCTGGGTGACTTCGGACAAGTTACCTAACCATTCTGAACCTCTGTTTCTGCATCTCTAAGATGGGTCTAACACGAGTGCCCTACTTCATAGGGTTGTAAAGATAAGTAAGATGAGTAAAGGTAAGTGGCAGATACTGTTATTTATTTATTTATTTATTTTGCTTTTTTAGGGACACAGCCATGGCATATGGAGGTTCCCAGGCTAGGGATCTAATCGAAGCTACAGCTTCCAGCCTACGCCAGAACTACAGCAACGCCAGATCCGAGCCGTGTCTATAACCTACACCACAACTCACAGCAACGCCGGATCCTTAACCTACTGAGTGAGGCCAGGGATTGAACCTGCAACCTCATAGTTCCTAGTCGGATTCATTTCCGCTGCGCCCCAAGGGAACTCTGCAGATACTGCTATTAATGTCAGTAACAGTAAGACTGTTCATAGAGGGCAGAGTGTAGGGAAGTGTGTTTCAGCTCGGTAAAGCGTTAGCAGTGACTCTACACAGAGAAGGTTCTGTTGTGAGAGAGGGAGCTCTCCATCACTAGAGGCATCCAAGCAAATGTCAGAGGGTCCCTAGCTGGGGAAGTTATCAGGGTATTGAAGCCTCAGACGAGGGCAGGCAAGGCAATCTTGAAAGGGAGGGACGAGCTGGAAGGCAGTGCCGTCCAGCCTGGGCTGTGTGCATCCTTCTGGAATCTGCATCCCTCATCTGAGGCACTGAGGTCTGGCAGCCACAGTGCCTTGGTGGGCGACGAGGCAGGGAATGCCAGATTTTGAAGAATCCTCCTAGTGCCAGAATGGGGGAGGCTGTGGTGAAGTGACCTAGTGCGTGGGTGTGGCTGAGTGGAGCCCCCACCCCCGGCGGCTGGTCTGGAGAATTCTCCTCTGACGGGCTGCTTCCCGAGGTGTGACAGGCAGGGACAGTGTGGCCACAGCCCTCAGTGAGCCTGAGTGTGCGTGAGTTTGGCCTGGATGAAGCCTGGGTCGTCTGATTTGTGCTGTGAGGGTCTCTTGTTTTGCTCAGTCCAGGGTAGCTGTACCAGGGTGGGAACAGTGCCTTTGGGTACAGAAGGCGGGGTGGGATGGATGGGTGTGGGGCTTGGCCAAGAATCTCCTCATGAGCCCTTGTGGCAGCCGAGCTGCAATGCTTTGGGGGGAATGTCCTGGGCGCTCGCATCAGGCGGCCCTGTGTACCTGGAGGACGGGCTTCCTTTGCGTGGGGCAGGGGCTGTGCAGGTCCCCAGTGGCAGAGTCCCCCTAAGTCAGCCGTCACTCACACAGCTTTGGCTCAGCCTCTGCCCACGAGCCCGAACGCCTCCCCAGCCCAAGGCTGCCCTCCTGCTTCCACACCTGGGCCCAGGTCCCCCGCCCGGTGTGCCCTTTCCAGCTCAGGTGGGTGTCGTTTGCCACCCCAATCATTTCTCCTTCCTTCCGAGGCAGGGATTACCCTTCTACTGGCCGTGGGGTCTAGTGGGCACCACCTGCCTCAGGGTGACCATGTGACTCAGGATGGACTGACTGCAGTCTCCCTGGGCTGTTCCAGGTGGACTTATGTGAGGAAAGTCTCTTTGTCTCTGGTGCCCGGGCAGAGATGTGCCTGCGAGAACATAGCCTTGTCTGGGGAATGAAGCTGATGCAGACGGGGCATCAGGCCCCTCACTGCCAGTGCCTGCACCTGCCATGGCTTGTCAGAGGGCCAAAGCGCTCCCCTTGGGTCCCAGAGGGTTCAAGTTGAATTTCTGCCCTTGACAACCAAGAGCCTGATGGAAACCTGTCTGTCAAGTATACCTGCCAAGGACAGCAATTTGGCCACCCTCTGCTTCTCCGTGGAGCCCTCCCTCTAGGGACTGAGCAGCTCACAGCCAAATGCTGGATCTTATAGGTCTTTTTCTCCCTGCTCTGGGAACATGGCAGGTGCAAAAGTGAAAAAGGGAAAGTGCTTTAAATGAAAGGATATGTGCTAATAGAGTTTGACGCTGACATTTTAATAGGCAGACTAGAGCTTCTGCAGGCAATTGGGTATCATGATAAAATGGTTACCTTGGGAAGCTCTAAACTTATTCCAGTAATGCGTCTATTTCTCCTAGGACTCCATTTTTTTTTTTGGCCTCCTGATGAGTGCAGAAGGCAGCCGTCTTGGTTCTGATCCAAAACGGTGTTTGCAGTTTGATGAACAGACATAGCTGGAAGGAATAGGAAGAACGTGGGCCCACTGGGAGGTTGGGTGGCGTGTGCTTGGAAGTCTTGGAGGGGTTCTCTAAGGAGCAAGCGCAAAACAGGGCCGGGGTGGGAAAACCAGGGGAATTTAGCTATGCAGAGTAGGGGCTGCTTTCAAAAGAGGTGGCTCCTATTTAAGTGGAAAGGCCCGCTAGGTTTATCAAAACGGTTCCTGCATCACCCCTGCTTTGTGTTCACGGCTGTGTTCCTAGTGTCTGGCCCGGCCCTGGTTGGTAGCAGGCACTCCATCGGTCTTTGCCAAATGAGTGAAGGAATTCAACAAGTATATATTTATGAAGCATTGCCTACTATTTTCCAGGCCTGTGGTGGGTGTCCCTTAGGGCTTATAGAGCTGACGCGAGCGTGGGGCCACATTGGGGTGGGGGCCTGCCCAGCGATGGGGGTATTCACACACATCTCGTTGTGTCTTTCGTTGGCCCCAGTGAATATTGCCTTCACTGGGGCCTAATGACACACTGGCCGGGTCTGGCCAAGGTTACGTGTTTGTGTTTCCAAGGCCAACACTTCACTTTTTTTAAAAGGGACTAATTTGATGCAGGTAAAATCTTCGATTAAAAACAGAGCGTATACTCCTGGGGCACTGTCCTGGCTCCTTTATTGTCAGCAAACGGGAGCTGCCCTTCCTGGCGTGCGTGCACACGTGCTTTGAATCTGAAATAATAGCACTTTGTACTGGGGTGGGGGACGGGTGCCCAGCTTAGGGGTAGTTAACCTTTACTGATAGGATTTCCCCCTCTCATCTGCACGTAGGGAAAGGCAAGTCCACGGGGTAGTGGTCTCGCTTTGGGGTGGGATGGGGAGCTGTGGCGTGTGTGCATAGTCACTGTGGCGGTGACACCCCACCCCGACACACACACCTTTTAAGCACCGGGACCCTTTGTTTAAATGAAATGTTACATGAACCTCCCTCTCCTGACATCCCCTCCCATGCCCCTGCTGGCCCCCCAGGGCTCCCCCGGGCCCCTCGAGGAAGAGCCTGCACTCACGTGGTCACTCTCGTCCGCAGTCACAAACTCACCCGTGCTGCCGCATGTTCACGCCTCTTCCCTCTGCCCTCTTTCCTCCCGCTCGCCGCGTCCCGGGCGCAGGCGGGCCTCATCCGCACAGACAGCAGCGACTACTTCATTGAGCCTCTGGAGTGGGGACAGCAGGAGACGGAGGCCAGCGGGAGGACCCACGTGGTGTACCGCCGGGACGTCATCCAGCCGGCGTGGACAGAACCCCTTGGGGACCTTCACAATGAAGGTAGGCTGAGGGCGGGGCCTCCAGCTCTACCTCCATCCACACCGCCAGGGTGTTTTTAGGTAACTTCTGGCCTGAGCTTCTCAACTCCTGGCCTCAGTCTTGCCATCTGTATAATGGGCCCAGGCCGTGTAGACCTTGTTCCAGCAGAGAAACCCCACGGGTTTTAGGGGCCATCGTTACAGGCTGAAGTTGGGGGCCAGAGGAGCTACTTGAGCCTCCTGAGCTGTGGTCCTTGGGACTCCCCATTCTCTGTGGGGCTCAGCGTTGCTGTGCAAGGCTATTTCTCTGTCAAGGCAGACGGTGGAGTGGCTGCAGTTAGTTCTTCCCCCTAAAAATCATTTTAACCCCTGGGAGCCTCAGGAAGGAGGTTCTTAAGGCACTTGTAGGGGAACTGCCTGGGATCGGGGCACCAGGGTCAGCTCTGTGTCCAACAGACCATTTTAAAATCCTACCTCTAACCCTGTCAAGTGTGTGACCCTAAGCAAGTTACTTAACCTCTCTGAGCCTCATTTTCTAGTCTGTAAAGTGGAGGTGATGATTGTTACCTTTAAGGTTGTGTGTATTAGTTATAAGGTATGTAGCAATCCAGCGTGGGGCTGGGCACGTACTAGGTGTTCGATGAGTAGAAGCTCTTATTGTGGTCTTGTTAAGGTGACAACTGCCATGCTGGGGGGAGAGCCCTCAAGGGGGGCGTCCCTGCACCCCGGTGGTACTTAGGACGCCTGGTTGAGCAAACGAAGCAGTGGAGGTGACACGTGCTCCCCTGAGCCTGTGCCGACCTCGCAGTCTTACTGAGCTTCGTCCCGAAGCCCCTTTGGGCCAGGAGGACATGGGACAGTCCTGAGTGGAATCTGGCCATGAGTGACCACACCCCCAAGCCAGGGCCTTGGCGGGCTTGAGCCCAGCGTGAAGGAATGCCTGGAAACCAGCTGTCCCCTCACAGAATGCCGCCTTTGAAGCCCCAGCTGCTCTTCCCTGGTCGCTCCTAAGTGACGCTGCGCTTATGTTATGGTGGCGCGCTCTGCTAGCCCGGGGTGGGGTCGGGGGTGAGGGGCCGGGGGGCCTCAGGGGCTGGGGAGCAGGGTGAGGCCCCGCACCCATCCCTCCACCACGGCGGTGAAGGACTACAGGCCTCGCTTGGGCTCCGTTTTATCTGAGGCCAGTTCTGAATCAAAAGACCGTAAATCAGGGGGCATAGATGTATTCTATCAGGGGACAAGGTCTATTTCAGGGGGTTAGACCTTGATGAAGGCGCACTCTGGGGCTGTGAGCCTGGGACCGACCTCAGAGTCCACTGGCCGGGCTTTGCGGGGCGGGACAGGCCGGGAGCACTGAGCTCGGGCAGAGCTCAGGCCCGGACGCTGCTGTGACTCCCCCTCGTCAGGCTGCCCGGCTACAAATCCCGTGGGCCTGCTAGGCCCTGAGCCCATCTGGGTCCTTCCTTAGGAAGATGAAGGTGAAAAACCTTCAACTCACTTGCTGTGTTACTTTAAAGGCCGGCAGTGGGTCTGAGCCCGGTTTGTGAAGTGTTTCTGGGTGTGTCTGTCTCCACTTAACATTCTTGGTTAAGATGAAAGATTTTACCTTATGGGCCTTGGCCTTGGAGGCCGTGCTCCGGATGCTCCCAAATGCCTCATGTTGTCCTTTCCTTCTTCAACCCACGGTCCTGCTCTCTAGCCCCCTTCCCTCCACCCAGGACCTGGATGTCAATGGGCCACGTGTGCCCGGGGCCAGAGTTCTGGCTCCTCAGCTGCGGGCCGGGGCTGCCAGATAACAGGGCAGCTCATCCGGCCAGGCTGGGGCTTCAGGCTGCTGCAATAGCAGCTGCATTGGACCCTTTAACCCACTGCACCAGGCTGGGGATCGAACCTGC
>PVHT021183726.1:14708281-14770082 GCA_004024745.2 Catagonus wagneri | reverse complement strand
ACCCACTGAGCGAGGCCAGGGATTGAACCTGTATCCTCATGGATACTATTCGGACTCGTTTCTGCTTCACCACGACAGGAAGCAGTTACCAGTTACCTAATTCTAGAACATTTTCATCATTCCCATAAAAGACATCATAGCCATTAATTAGCGGTTGCTCCCAATTCCCCCTCCTCAGCCCCCTGACAATCACTAATCTTCCTCCTCTCCCTAGAGCTTTGTCTCTCTGGACATCCCCTGGAGATGGAATCATCCCGTCTCTAGGCTCTTGTGACTGGCTTACTTCCACTTAGCCCCTGTGACTCAGCAGCGCCACCCCTGTATTAGTAGTTCCCCCCTTTCCTTTCTTTTTTGTTTTTTTTTGGAGGCTGCACCCACTGCCTATGGAGGTTCCCAGGCTAGGGTAGAACTGGAGTTGTAGCCACTGGCCTTCACCACAGCCACAGCAACACAGGATCCGAGCCGCATCTGCAACCTACAGCAACGCCGGATCCTTAACCCACTGAGCGAGGCCAGGGATCGAACCCACTACCTCATGGCCCCTCCTTTCTAAGGCAGGGTAATATTCCATCCTAGGGAGACACCACATTTTGTTTCCTCATCTGTTGGTGGACATTGGGGTTGTTTCTGTTCTTTGGCTGTTGTGATATTGCTGCCGTGAACATCCATGCACAAGTTTTTGTGTGGACACATGTTTTCAATTTTTTTCCATGTATACCTAGGAGTGGAATTGCTGGGTCCTATGGTAACGCTATGTTTTTCAAAGCAGCTGCACCATCTTACATTCTCTTAGGGCTTTGTGGGTGGGCTCTTTGGAAGCCTTCGGGTGGCCTACTGCCCCACCCTCCCCGCTTGGAGGATCCCCTCTGTCTGGCCTGAAGGATGGGGAACATCTCCAAGGTCAGCGGCTGATGTCAGCAGGCCCTCCCCAACGCCCCTCACTGTTTTTGGTGAGAGAGAAATCTGGGCGGGCCCTGTTAGGGTGTGATAACGGGGGGGTGGCAGACCTGGGTTTGTGTTCTGGCCTTTGGCTGTGAACTTGCCATGCAACCTGAGATGAGTTGGGTAACCTCCCTGAGCCTCCCTTTGACAGGCCTGGCAGCGAACGCTGTGAGGGGTCAAGTTCCCTGTTTCACTTGCAGTGCTGACACCTCTGGGCACCGCCCACGCGTGAGAAATGGCTGCTGTCATTCTACTCACTGCATGGAGAGAGCCCCTCCCCACTTCCTCCTTCCTGGAGTCTTCTCCCTTCTCTCCCAGGAATTTTTTTTTTTTTTTTTTTGCTTTTTAGGGCCATACCCATGGCACGTGGAGGTTCCCAGGCTAGGGGTCAAATCAGAGCTGCAGCTGCCGGACTGCGCCACAGCCACAGCAACGCCAGATCTGAGAAGCGTCTGCAATCTACACTGCAGCTCACGGCAACACCAGAGGTTAACCCACTGAATGGGGCCAGGGATCAAACCCGTATCTTCATGGATACTATTTAGTTTCGTTACCGCTGAGCCACGATGGGAACTCCTCTCCCAGGAATTTGTTGCTGGGCTGCTAAACCCCCTGTTGGACTCTAGACAGCAGAGTCACCAGGAGCTCTGGTGCAGTGTCACCTGCGGAGATCGAGGCACTGGCCCCAGGGGTGGTGAGGTGGACACCGGCCTGAGCCCTGCTCACTGGACTGTCTGACCATTACTGGTTTCTCCAATAGGCCAGTGGCCACACATTTTCCCAACCCTTACACCTAATGTTTTCCTTCCTTTGCTTTGTAGCACAAAAGGAAGAGAGAAACAGTAGCACGGAGCCCTATGGTTCTGTGTTGCCCTGTGCTCAGACTTCCCTCCCTGAAGTACTCACGTGCATGGAGGCCTAGAGGCAGAACTTTGGGTTCCTTTTGATTCATCCCCAGGGTCCCCCACGTTGGGGATGGTGTCTCCTCATCTTCACTCACAATGGATTCTGCAGGGGGAGCTTGCTCTGCTCCGACCCTCTGCTCCGACCCCATGCTCCAGGAGCTATCTCCCGCTTTCCCTCCGGCCAGCTCAGATATCCCCTTCGCCAGAAGCCTCCCCTAGGCCTGGTTTGGGTCTCAGTGTGGAAGCCCGCCCAAGTCGGCCGTACCGTAGCCCTTGACATTAGTCTGGTGTTAGCATCCGGTTTCTTACCTGCAGGGCAGGAGGGGATTCAAGGACGGGGCCCCGCCTTCATCACCTGCCCGCCATCCACCCTTCTAGCAAATGCGGGGCCCCTCCTACAGCTGCACCTCTGGATGCGCCACTGTAGTGGCGGCATCTTTAGAGCCTCAACCCCAGCCCACTCTCTGATGGTGGTGGTGGTGGTTCCGGGTAACTATGGATAAACGAATTCTTAAAAATCAATGCAGTATCAGAGCTTCAGGGTGGGATGGGCAGAAAAGTCATTAAGTGACATTTGAAGCTTTCTTGACTGCCCTGCTTTCTTAGCTCTCACTATGGTGTCCTCTTGCACCCTCACTCACTGTCCTAACAAACTTGCCCCCATCCTTATGCAGGCTATGGGGTAGATGACTGAGTATTGTTACTCAGAAAGGTAAAATCTGAGCAGTTTAGAGTGTCATGTTTCAAAGCATGGCCTTTTGATTCAGATAAATCTGGACGCACTACCTTTTTTTTTGGTCTTTTTAGGGCCGCACCTGCGGCATATGGAGGTTCCCAGGCTAGGGGTCCAATCAAAGCTACAGCTCCCAGCCTACGCCACAGCCACAGCAGCACCAGATCTGAGCCGCGTCTGTGACCTACACCACAGCTCACGGCAACGCTGGATCCTTAACCCACTGATCGAGACCAGGGATTGAACCTGCATCCTCACAGTTACTAGTCAGATTCATTTCTGCTGAGCAACGATGGGAACTCCATGGACTCATTACAGTGAACGGTAGTTTTTTTACCTGTACGATGGGGACAGTAGCCAGACAGAGTTGCTGTAAGGAGTGGATTAGATTGGATTGAATTAGATTAGGGGTCACCAAACTAAGGTCCAGGGACCAAATATGAACTACCTCTTGTTTTTTGTAAATAAAGCTTTGTTGGGATCCAGACAAACCCACTGGTTTATGTACTATCTGTAGCTGCTTTTGGGCTTCAGCGTTTGAATTGAAGAGCTCAGACAGAGACCGGATGACCCACAAGGCTTAAAATCGTTATTATCTGGTTCTTTACAGACAAGTTTGACAATTCCTAGATTATATCATACAAGGTAATAAATGCTGGTTAAATAAATACTTTGCTTTTAGCCAAAAGGCCAAATCTGTGATGGTGAAATCTGGAGTTGCTGGCAGTGATCTGGAGGGATGTAGGAGGCAGGGGACTTACTCCAGGGGCCCCTAAAAGCCCTGCGTAGGCCCTGCGTACGGTAACACAATTTGTTTCCTTTATTAAGATGTTCCCACCCGCTGTCAACTTTGATTTTTAGGGCGCTCTTGTGGCGTAAGGGATCAAAGGTCATTCCTCCCTTTGTCACAGGGCGGGAGGAGAGCCTGGAGCAGCGGAGGGGCTTGGCCTGGGAGCCCGGGGAGACAGGACCAGTGGGACCTGCAACCCAGGCCACTTTGCGCCTCTCCCCTCCTCACTGCCTCTGAGCCTCAGCCACGGCCTCACACCAGGGGAGGGGCTCGTGCCCACGAATTGCCTGGTGTGTGGCACCTTCCCTCATGCTGCAGCGAGAGGGGCACATGTGATGGGCCAAGTGGGTTGGCGGGTGGTGTCAGGGCAGCCGCCCCTTCTGTGGCTTTGACTTTGGTCTCTTCCTTTCCTGGTTCCAGCCTTTGGCCTGGGTGACCTCCCCAACCTGCTGGGCCTGGTGGGGGACCGGCTGGGAGAAGCTGAGCGGAAGCGGCGACACGCCAAGCCGGGCAGCTACAGCATCGAGGTGCTGCTGGCGGTGGACGACTCCGTGGCCCGCTTCCACGGCAGGGAGCACGTGCAGAACTACGTCCTCACGCTCATGAACATCGTGAGTGTCCCCGAGGCCGGGCCGGGGGCAGGGCAGCGCTGATGGACGGTTTCTCCTGGGCCCAGTGTGTGCCAGGGGGACTCAGGGAAGCCACCGCTTGCCCCTAGTCCAAGCTGAAAAGTGGGTTTCATTGTGAGACGGGCCTGAGCAGACCTGACCTCGGTCCCAGGCCTTGCCTGGTCTCAGCGGGGCCTGCCTGTACTCAGGTGCCTACAGGCAAACTGGGGCCCACAGACAGTGAGTTCTGGATTTGGATAGAGCCTGGGTCAGGTATGGCCGGGCTCTCACTTGGTCTGGAGTTGAAGGGACTACTCTGCAACCCAGGCCACTTTGCGCCTCTCCGCTCCTCACTGCCTCTGAGCCTCAGCCACGGCCTCACACCAGGGGAGGGGCTCGTGCCCACGAATTGCCTGGTGTGTGGCACCTTCCCTCATGCTGCAGCGAGAGGGGCACATGTGATGGGCCAAGTGGGTCGGCAGGTGGTGTCAGGGCAGCCGCCCTGTCACCAAGTCCCAGTCTGGGGAGACTGGCCTGTGAGCTCTCAATCTGCTGGAAGGAGATCGGAGGCCCCCAGGGTGGCCCTTGGGTGTTCACAGGGATCAGACAGGCAGGGAAAATGAGAGTCATGGGCAAGCTTAGAGACTGGTGAAGCATAGAGGCCGTGACCTGTCCAGAGTGGGTGACCGCTACTCAGCTGCTACTGGAGGGTCTTGTGTAGAGATGCAGGATTTTCAAGAAAAGTCTGGAAAGCCGATGTTTTTATAAAAAAAACTTTTTTATGATAAATTTAAATTGATGTATCTAAGTAAAACTCCCAATTTTAAAAAATGCTAAAATAAAAACCACTGTGGGGTTTCCTTCGTGGCTGAGCAGGTTAAGGATCCAGCATTGCCACTGCCATGGCTCTGGTTACAGCTGTGGTGCGGGTCCCACCCCTGGCCCGAGAACTGCATGCTGAAGGCACAGCCAAAACAGACAGACAAACCCTACCCCCACTGCGAATGCTGAATAAAACCCGTCTACACACCACATTGGCCTGTGGGCTACAGACGGGCACCTCTGAGCTAAAGGGGCAGAGATGAGGGAGAAAAGAAGGGAGGGTGAAAGCAGCAGAGGTAGGTTCTGCCCTTTTTCTCTTCTGGCAAAAGGACTTTGTCCAGGGTGCCTGTGGCTGTGGCTCTGGGGGGATGGGGACCCGTGTGGGTGCAAGTGTGGCATGTGGTGGACCTCGCTCAGGCCACGGCTGAGTGCTGGGGGGATGGGGCAGGACCCCCAGCTCTCCTCTTACAAAGCTGGGTGGAGGTGTGAAGTGAGGGCCAGGCCCCAGCTCAGCGTACTGAGGTGCTGCGGGGTCCAGGCAGGAGGAGGCAGGCCGTGAAGTGGGTGGGCAGACGCCACATCAACAGGAGATGACAGGGCAGGGCCTTTACCTCTGAGTCTATAAGTGACCCAGCTCAACAGCTCATCATAAGCATTTATCCAGAACATAAGAACTGAGAAGGAAAATACACACAGACACACACACTCAGACACACCCACACACACCCACACCCACACACAGCAGGGCCGCTTTAGAAAGTCAAGGTTTCCAGCCCCTGTATGGGCCTGGCCTTAAGGTTAGGACCCTGTGATCTGAGGCCTGTAAGAAACTTGTCTGGCCGCGTTCTCATGTAGACTAAAAGATGACTGCAGGTAGGCCAGGGCTGGGATAGGATCAACTTACACTCAGTCTAACATGGAAGCTTCTTGAAGGCTGTATTGGACATGCCACCAATCACAGCGATCACAGTTCTGCATTGGAAAGAAATGTTAGTGGACTGGCCAAGAGCATGGGCTCTGAAATCACACAGTCTGGCTCTGCCCCCTTCCTGTCTTTTGACCTTGAGGGCAAGTTACTAACTCTCTTGGCTGTCCCTTTCTCCACTCTTAAAACAAGGATTTGGGGAGATTAAATGAGGCATTTAGCACAAAACAGGGTACCCTGCGTGACATAAGCTCTCAATAAGTGGTTGATGATAATAATATGACTTTCATGAGTGCAGTGCTAACACATTTCTGGGAACTAAACGGTGGATGAGCAGAAGTGTCAGCTTCACGATCATGGCAATCCGCCTGGAAACATCTGGAGGACAATAAAATAGTGTGATGCCGCCTGTGCTTTCTGGGGTCCATGATACAGCCACACAGGAGGTGAGGTGGCTGCTAAGAGGGCATGCAGCCAGCTCCTTGTTGGCTGTGAGACCTTAGGCAGGGGACCGGCATTCTTTGGACTCTGTAGCTTGCAAATGATGGAAATCCAACTCAAACTAGATCAAATTTTAAAAAGAGCTAGAAAACTGGGCCAGACTGTGAGAAGGACAATATGGAGCTGGGTGTAAGTGTCTCTGGTATTATAGGCTTACATGGATTCCATATTTGGGTTCCCTTCTTTCTGTGGGACATCCTAATTCTCTCTAACCAACTGCTCTGCAAGACAGATTCTGGCCATTAGCATCATGAAACTGACTCTTATCCCTGTAGCTCCATGGTCAAAGACAGAAGAAGTTTCCCCTCCAGTTCCCAGGCAAAAATTCCCAGGGCAGAACTCTGATTGGTCTAAGTTTGGGTCACGTGATCAACCTTTAGGCCAATCACTATTAGAAATTTCCCAAAGGAGGAGAGGGACTGGATGCAGGCAGGGCCACTGGAGAAATTGTTCCGAGCTCACCAGACACCCCAATTTGTGTCTGTTATAACATTTAATCCCCAAGAGCCTCCATTTTTTTTCTTTTGTCTTTTTAGGGCCACACCCATGGCATATGGAGGTTCCCAGGCTAGGGGTCAAATTGGAGCTGTAGCTGCTCACCTACGCCACAGCCACAGCAACACCAGATCCGAGCCGCATGTGCGATCTGCACCACAGCTCACAGTAATGCTGGATCCTTAACCCACTGAGCAAGGCCAGGGATCGAACCTGCATCCTCATGGACACTAGTCAGATTAGTTTCTGCTGAGCCATTTTTTTTTATAATTGTATCTGCTCTTAGGTTTGTTGTGAAGATTAAATATGTGTAAAGTATTTAGCACATGCCTGGTGCATAGGGAGTTCTCTAGCGTGTGTTCTGCCACCTTAGCGCTATATTGTTTTTGTGTGTGTGTTTAAGTGGTTCTTTGTCTCCCTGAGAGGGAAAACTTTGTCTTAGACTTTTATGAACCCAACAGCACACAGCATAGGTATCCAGTCCAACACCCGATAGGTGATTGTTGAATGTGGAAGTGAATGATATCGGTGGGAGAAGCAGGGAGCCAGCATGGCCGAGGGGAAGACTGCAGATTTCTGTCTGCAAAGCCAGCATTAAGAAAAGGGCAGGGGGGAGTTCCCCTCGTGGCTCAGCAGTAACAAACCCGACTAGCATCCATGAGGATGCCGGTTCGATTTCTGGCCTCGCTCAGTAGGTGAAGGCTCCGTCCTTGCCATGAGCTGTGATGTAGGTCGCAGATGCTGCTTGGATCTGGTGCTGCTGCGGCTGTGGTGCAGGATGGCAGCTGTAGCTCTAATTTGACCCCTAGCCTAGGAATTTCCATGTGCCTCGGGTGAAGCCCAAATTCAGAAAGGAAAAAAAAAAAAAAGCTAAGCAAAGCACAGGGGTAGAAACAGGAGCCCCAGGGAGGGGAGGGGTGCTGGGAGGACTGCCCTTGCCACCTCTTTGTTTGGGTACTAATTCTTCTATCCCCGAGGCAGCTTGTGGTTTGTGCCTCAAAGAGCAAAGGCTCCCAAGAGGGGCTGTCTGAGAAAGAGAGGGAGGGAAGGAGGATGACTTTGAACGTGAACACACCCACCTCAGTGGAGCACTTGACCACCCACCCAGACTCTGTAAAGTGCTAGCCCCGCCTAAGACCACACAGCTGAGTCCTAATCCCATTAGTGGGAGAGCCAGCAGGTGGAGAACAGGAGGGGGATCTGGAGGGGGACAGGGGGCTGGGGAGACCTTAGGACGGTCCTGGATTCTGAAGACCCCGGGAGTGTGAGCCAGGCTCTAGTCACAGCCCCGGAATCCTTCAGTCTGCTAAAAGATAATTTTTAGAAAAAGATAAAACCATGACTCTCATGCAGAACTAAAAATAGGTGTTGTGGTAAAGATTTTCTTCTACTCGTTAATCAGTGAGGGAAGCAGCTAGATGTTAGAGCCCATTCAGGACAGCACCCCTCAAAGAACAGAAATATTTGTAAATCAGGAATATTGAAATGAATGTGCAAATGGAGACAAAATTGGCCTTTTCACAAGGCGGAAGAGGAAACCGAGTTTGCGTCTGTAGACAGAGGTCTGCATTGCTATCAGTTTACCTAACAGCGCTCTCCGCTGTAAAGTAGCTTCTGTAGCATCAGATTCAGATAAGGCCGATAGGTGTGCTGTGGCCAATGCATCATTTCTGTGGAAATACACATCTTTATTCCCTGAGTTTGAGGGCTGCACTGGGTCCCAGGTAGAGAGCCCTTTCCATGGGTGGCAGGGTGTCTGGTGGCCTATCTGGCTTATGGACTGCAACCTTGCTCCTGGAGCTAGACACAAGGACCCATCCTGGATTCCGGCTGTGTGACAGGACTATGCAACTCAAGGGTGGGACCCTGGGACCCTCTCTGCCCTGCCCCACCCCCACCCCCTAGGAGCTGACCTGCCACTCACCTCTCTCCTTGTGGATTTTCACTTGGGGGGGTGGGGGCGGGATGTGGAGAAAAGGCCTAGGGGCTCGAGTCCTTGAGCGGGGGTCGGGGGGTAGTCTGAGGAGGACCATGCAATGCTCTTTCTGGGCCATATGCTCCATCCTTCTCGGATCTTTCAGAGAAAGCCTCCCATCTGGGAACCTTCACGGAGGCTGGTGTTGCTCAGCTTCTCCTTAAATGTCTCTTGGTTGGACTGAAATGTGAGCAGGGTATCGTCAGGTTCTAGACGGGTGGAACAGAATTCCTGGAGCCCCCCCTCCCCAGCTGGCCTCACCCCCAACCAGGGCTGTCATTCATTCATTTGTTCAACGCCAGGTGCCGCACCGCCTCAGTTGGGCCCTCCGCTGTGCTAGGCATTTGGCAGGATGGGGGGAGAATGTGAGTCAGGGCTCTTGTGGTGGCGAGTAACAGACCCAACTCACACTAGCTTAAGGCAAAGAAGGGATTTACTGGAAGGAAGCTGTGCACTAGGGTAGCTGCAGGGACCACGGGGACTGGACCTGTATGTGCGTTAGGATGCGCTCTCTCCTCTCTTTCTGCTCCCTGCTTGTCTGCTTGGTAATACATGCCAACAGAAGCCAGACTTTCTGTTTCTCTTTCCACGGCAGGAAGTAGGACCACTGGCAGCCCCAGATTCCCACACCTCCTGCTCCTGGGATCCAAAGGCAACGGGAACCTCTCTGTCCTCCTAGGGAGGAGCGGCTTAGTCTGGGCCACGTGGCCATGTTGGGCTCATTGCTGTGACTGGCAAGTTGGCTTGGGCCCCCCCAGGTGGCATCCCCCGCTGCGTGTGCAGCCGGGTGGGACGGTATCTGTTCCTAGAAATCAAGCAGTGAAGTGTGCAGACGAAAGAACGGCTCGCAGGGCGGCGGGCTCGGGAGGAGTGGAAAACGTGTGCAGTCCCCTCCTGCGGAGCACTTATGCTGTCATGTGTCCACAAACGACTGCAAATTTCATCGTTTTTTAAACCATTAGAATCATTTTTGAGCAACCACCAGAAGCCAGACTCTTTATAAATAAAAGTGACCTCATTTGCTCTAGTCTCCCCATCACCCTGTGAGAGGTCCCTGATGTCCTCACACCAGAGACGGGGGCGCAGAGAGCTGGCTGCAACTTGCTGGTCTCCCATCTGCTCGGCTACGAGGCTGAGATCTGAGTGCTGCTCTGTTGACTTCAGAGCCACCCTCTTCCCACGGCCTCCCAGCGGTCTGTAGCCTCCTCCAGGCGGTGCCATCCATGGCTGGTGAGTTAGGAGTCAGGAAAGAAAAAAACCACTTTTCCTCCACCCTCTTGGGTTTGGTGTCTGGGGAGGTGCCATTTAAGCTCTCCAAATTAAAAGAGAAACAGATTAACAGAAAACAGATTAACAAGAGAGAAAGGAAGTTTATTGCGTGTGCAGCGCCCATATTGGTGCAAATGCTCAGTGATGAGTAACTCAAAGGGGTGATTAGAAATTGGGGCCTATAAACGTAACTTAGTAAAGGGAAGAGTGGAGAAGAAGCTCTGCGGGAAGAGGTTTCTTTAGGAAAGTTAATGGGTTTTAGGAGAATAAGTGGGAAATTAGAAAGTTTGTGATAATCTATGTTTATGCAGGTGCAAGTGGTCTTTCTGGTCTTTTCCGGTGGCCGTGAAATTCCCCTGGGGAGGGGATTTATTCATTTCCTAGAAGCCGCTGCCTTGTCAGATGCGGAAATTTCTGAGACAGTTTCTTTCTGCATCTGTCGACTCTCAAATGTCTTCAGCTTGAAATAATATTTACACCAACCCTGCAGTTCTGAGGGGGCCCCCACACAGGCCAGGAGTGGGAGCTTGGGAGTGACTCTGGGAAGTGAGCGGTTGTATGTATGTGTGTCCTGGATGGGCTGCGACCCTGTGCCCAGTCCCTGAGGTCTCCTCTTGGGGTGGGAACCCACATGTTGTGAGCTCAACTGAGTGCCCTTTGCAAGGCCCCCACCAAACCCATGGGCTGGTCTAGCCTGAGCCGCTCTGGAGAGGATTCTGAGAGGGTCGGCCTGAGTGACCTGGGGGCTTGAGGGGCTGCTCTTTGGGCCCATGGCAAAGATGAAACCCACTTCCGAGGTGTAGGTTTGAAGCAGTGCAGTTAGGATGGCGATGCGGAGAGTCCGTGGGAATTTGACCCCCGTGCAGGATTTACAGGTTCCCCTTAGAAACCGGAAGAGATTTCCCTTTTTTTTTTTTTTTTTGTCTTTTTGACTTTTCTAGGGCCATGCCGTGGCATATGGAGGCTCCCAGGTCAGGGGTCTAATTGCAGCTACAGCTGCTGGCCTTCGCCACAGCCACAGCAACACCAGATCCGAGCCATGTCTGAGACCTACACCACAGCTCATGGCTACGCCGGATCCTTAACCCACTGAGCGAGGCCAGGGATCGAACCTGCAACCTCATGGTTCCTAGTCGGATTCGTTAACCCTTGAACCACGACAGGAACTCCCTGGAAGAGATCTTTTGGTGGATCATAGGAGGGGATATTTCTTTCCATAGAGCAAAAGTGTGCCTTTGAGTCTTGGTGTCGCAAAGGCCTGCCCAGGCTGAAATGTGGCTACCCAGAGGGTCTAATTAAATCCCTCAGCTCTAGAGCTGTAAGGGACTGTGGCTGGTGGTGGCGGGGGGTGGGAAGGAAGTTCCACTAAGTTCTATGGTTCACGACGCAGAAGCTGCCCCCCTTCCCCTCCACCCCCGCCAGGCCCCGGCGTGGCTCCTCCTGGCCCTGAACTTCACTGTAGGAGGAAGGTAAACCAGTGACCCATTCCAGCTCTCTTGACCTCTGAGCCACACCTCACGACGTTGGCCAGGGAGCTCCTTGGCGTCTGTCCTCCGAGGAGCGGGCCGGGGGGCCCTGCTTAGGAGGCTCACTTCCACTGTCTTGGTTCCATCTTCCTTTTCACAACTTACCAGACGGGAGGCGAGGAGGAGAGTTACCGTCGTCTCAGAGGCTCCAGAGGGCCGTGCGAGGCTGGTTCCTTGCTCACCACTGCCTTGCCCTTGTGGGTGTGGGGACAGCGGGCCTGGGGGTGCATGAGGGGTTCCCATGGGGGGCTCTGGGCTCTTTTCTCTGGGTGGAGAGGGGCTTATGGCACTGAGATGGGCCACGCCTAAGGACCTACTGCCTTGCAAACCTGTAGCTGCCACTGGGGGGAAAGCGGAGCTGCGGGGTTCTGGGTGCAGAGGATGCCAGCCAGGGTGCTGCCTGCCCGGGGCGGTGAGCGGATGGACCGCAGACAGCCTGTCCCTCCCAGGGGACCAACAGCTCATCCTGCCCGCAGTGTGGGAACGTTTAATTGGCAGGGATGCTTAGAAGCACTAATTCCCTTAGGGATTTCACGAAGCCGGTGACAAGAGTGTCCCTTTGCTCTCCCCTCACCGTGCCTGCCTGCCTGATCCTGGTCTCCAGGGCCAGGGCTGGTCTGGCAGGATCGGAGAGAGATCGGGTTCCCAGGATGGATGCTCGCATTGTGCTCCGCGGGGAGGAGGGGGCGGAGGGGGCAGAGCGTCCGTCCGTGGATCGAGCCCAGTCTCAGCAGCTGTCAGGCAGCTGTGAGAATGACTCAGGGGCTTCGTGCCTCTCGCTTTCCTTTTGCATTAACCTGGAGGCGTGCTCTAAATATTCACGCAGCTCCAGATGACAGGCCAGGACCGCCCCTAGGCAACCCCCCCACCACATGCCGCGGGGCCCTAGAGGGTCTTGGCTTTCTCTTGTGCCTCGGTTTTCCCGTCTGTACTGGGTCCTTTTTCTTAAGGCCGCTTTAGGTCTCAGGGCCGGGAACCATTTGGAACATACGGAGCAGTTTTCCACATTTAGTGAGTCCTTGGTGTGTACCTAGTATGACAGACAGACTTCTGTCACAGGGAGGGGCCTGGTGAGGTGAAGAGTGTACAGACCAAAATACATTGGCTCTTGTGGTGGCGGCACAGCGGGGTGTGCGGGGGAAGTGACGGAGGCCTGCAGGGAACTCCCAGGAGTTTAGCTGTGGCAGGACGGTCCACCTGGAAGTAGCGTGGGTTCTTGAATAGAGAGAATGCAAGCAGAACAGTGCCCGATGGTGGCACCAAGGTGGATTGAGGGCAGGAGAAGAGGGATGCCAGCTGAGGCCGTGGCAGGGCAGCAGAAACACCCAGGCAGGGGGACCCTGAGCCCTCTTGGGTATCTCAAGTGTCACAGTGTCATTCCCGTACTTACCGTGTGTCAGGCGCAGAGCTGAGCACTTTACCGACAAGCTCCTTGAATCCTCCTTGCTGCCTTAGGCAGGCGACGTTCTGTGGCTACGAGAAGCTAAGTGACTTGCTCAGAGTCTATACCCCTAACAAGCGGCAGAACTGGGATTTGAACTCATCTGTCTGATTGCAAAGCTTCCGCTTTCCCTCCACTGCTACTGTGGCAGAACTTGAGGCAGGAGAAGGAAGGTCCCCAAGCCTCCCAGCCCGTCAGCTGGGAAAAATGCCGCCCCTTCGCAGAAGGAGCCTCGTCCTGAGACGGATCTGCCTCCAGAGTCAGGATCCGGAAGCTTTTCCTCTGGCCGCGTGTGTCCTGCTCTTGGCTCCTGGCCGTGACCGGGCCTGCCCGTGCTGTCAGGGGCCGTCTCCTTGCCCGGGGTGATGCTCAGCTCCTCTCTGGGGGGAAGACTCCCTTGGACGTGAGGGTTTGGGGATCCTCCCCGGGCTTGACACCAGAGCAGAGGGAGTGGAGGAGAGCAAAAGGGGCCCTGGCAGGGTCCTCTCCAAGCCAGTCTACAGCCGGACCCTCTGGGCATCCTGCCTGTCGGGGCAGTAGGCCCCCTGGCCACGCTGCCCCTGCACCTGCCTCTGCCCCACTCGGCTGACACGACAAAGGGATTGGGTGTGGTTGCTGTGGAGACCTTAGCTGGAGTCTCTGCAAGGGTCCTGCCTACTCTGACCCACCTCAGGGCCCCTTTCTGAGCACCACGGACACTCAGGTGCCCTGCTTGGAAAAGCTTGGTGCCCTTTCTTGACCCAGGAGGTTTGGGTGTGGATGGCTATCAGACCAGGACCTTGGCGGCTTCAGCCTGGGAGGGTGACATTCTGTTGGCACCAAACACAGGTCAGATATTGATCCTAAAGGCAGGTTTGGAACACCACAAAAGTTGCTTTCCTGCTGACGGAGTGTGTTGCTATGACAGACCTCTTCCTTCTGGGAGCAGGTGAGAGTTCAACCTCCCGGGTCCCTGGAAAGATGCAAAACCCCACCCCTCTCCTCTTTTTGGTCCTTTCTCTTATTTTGTCTCGCCATCCAGAAACTTCCACCTGCTTTTATAGCACTGAGAGACCAATCCTTCAAAAAGGAAAAGCAAAAATTCACCTAATTTAAGGTCGTGGTTCTTTTTTTTTTGCTTTCATTTAAAAAAGAAATTAAAGTGTAAGTGATTTACAATGTTGTTTCTGCTGTACAGCAGAGTGACCCAGTCATACACATGTACACAGTCTTTTTCTCATCTTATCTTCCATCATGTTCTATCCCAAGAGATTAGATACAGTTCCCTGTGCTGTACAGCAGGACTACATTCTAAATGTAACAGTTTGCATCTACTAACCCCAAACTCCTAGTCCATCCCACTCCCTCCTCTCCCCCTTGGCAACCACAGGTCTGTTCTCTATGTCTGTGGGTCTGTTTCTCTTTTGTACTTAGGTTCCTTTTGTGCCATATTTTAGATTCCACATCTAAGTGATATCATATGGTGTTTGTCTTTCTCTTTTCTGACTTACTTCACTTAGCATGAGAATCTCTAGTTGCATCCATGTTGCTGCAAATGGCATTACTGCATTCTTTTCTTACGGCTGAGTGGCGTTCCATTGTGTATATATACCACATATTCTTAATCCATTCACCTGTTGATGGACATTTAGGTTGTTTCCATGTCTTAGCTATTGTGAATAGTGCTGCAATGAACATACGGGTGCATGTGTCTTTTTGAATTGTAGTTTTGTCGGGATATATGCCCAGGGGTGGGGTTGCTGGATCATATGGTAATTCTATTTTTAGTTTTCCATAGTGTTAGGTCCCATTTGTTTATTTTTGTTTTTATTTTTATTGCCTTGGGAGACCGAAGATCATGGCTCTTAACTGGGGGCAATTTTGCTCCCCAGGGGGCATTTGGGAGGGGGTTGGAGATTATATTTTGGTTGTCACAGCTGGAGGGGGTGGGGTGCTACTGGCATCCAATGGGAGGAGGCCAGGGATGCTTCCAGACATTCTCTGGTGTGCAGGAGGCCCCCACAAGAGAGAACTAGCGATGTTGGGGTACCACTCGCCGCCAGGTGTGAGCCCCGCCCTAAGGTGTTAGCTCAGTTGCCACACGCAGGCGAGCCCGCTGGGTAGAGAACAGCACTTCCCACAAAGGCCCAGGGCTGGGGCTCCTGGCAGGAGAGACGTGGGAAAGAAGAGCTCCTGGGTTCACAGAGGACCCTCGCGTCCAGCTTCTCAGGTATGGGACATGCTGGAAGTCAGACTCCTCAGGTTTCTGGAGTGATCCGATGGACCACTCCTCAGCCCCCAAAGTGGGAAATAGAAGTTCTAAACTAACAGACGCTGTTGACTGAGCCCAGGCCGAGTTCCAGACCCTGGAATGGGCATCGGCCTCCCCTGCCGTCCTCAGGCTCCACACGCTCAGAGGAGGTCTGGCCCGGGGCGAGAGCACGTGCCGGGCGCGGGTCTTCCTGGGCCTCCTCCCGGTCTCTCATCATACACCGGCAGGCCGACCAGGGCCGTAACGGCTCCTGCATTTTGGAAACAGGTCATGGGGGATAAATGCTGAGCATTGTGGACTCGTGAAAGGGACTCTGTTGGGCTGGGAGGTCTGGCCCCGGGCGTTTTGGAACCAGTCTGCACAAACTGCCCGAGCATGAGGGGGGCGTCCCAAGAGGACTGCGCAGGGGACAGCCACACCTGAAGAGGTGAGCTGGTTAGAAGGCAGCTTAAAGTGCCAGCCTGGAGCCCACACAGCCCATGATCGTGAACTTGAACGGACGAGATGGAGCAGCTGAAACTGAGAAAGAAACCAGGAGATTCAGTGCCCTCCTGCCACTGCCCAGAGAGCAGCCTCAGCCTCTGAGACTCACTGGTGACCTCAAAGGCAGCGCCTGCCAACGTGGCGCATGAGTCAGCACGGTGCCCTGGTGAGGCCTCAGTGTCTCGGCCCAGGGGACAGCAGGGACCCCAGGCTGCTGGCAGCAGTTTATTGCTGACATATAGCCACGTGCGTGTGCATAGTACACGTGTCCATGCATGTGCATATCCGTATACATCTAGTCCCCGATGCGTGTGACATGGGTGCATGCACACGTGCACACACAGATGAGTTCACACACGTGAGTAATCTCATACTTAGCATATTTCATGAAATCTAAGGCCCCATCAATTGTTAGATGCTCCATTATTTTATGTAACTGAGAAAGAAAAAAAATACTGCCAGTTAAACTCTGACCTTTTTTTTTTTGGTCTTTTTAGGGCCACTTGAGGCATATGGTGGTTCCCAGGCTAGGGGCTGAATCGGACCTGTAGCTGCCAGCCTATGCCAGAGCCACAGCAATGTGGGACCCGAGCCACATCTGTGACCTACACCACAGCTCACTTCAACACCAGATCCATAACCCACTGAGCGAGGCCAGGCATCGAACCCGAGTCCTAATGATACTAGTTGGGTTCGTTAACCACTGAGCGACGATGGGAACTCCTGATTTTTTTTTTAATCATTTGATATTTGCTTTTGTATTTATTGGAAGAGCTCTTTAGTTTATTTAGTCTTGGATTTTGGACATGTGTTGCTCTTTGCGTACACAGATGTGACAGCACGAGGAGGTGAGCTATTTCTATACCTTCCTCACATCCAGAATGTTACTTATCCAAGTCACTTTCTGCATAGCGCCGTCAGTCGGCTTTTCCGCACAGTGTTGTCCTCTGTGCCGTCAGGACCATGGGTGACGATTCAGGAACGTTCTACTCTTCCTCAGGGATGTCATCTAAGCCACGGACACCCATTCTGCAGGCTTCCACGTGGGGCCTTCTTGATCCTGCAGGAAGGTGCCAGTGGAGGTTTTCAGACACCCATACCTCACATTCCTTCCTTAGATAGTCTCTAAACAGTCCAGCGCCCGAAATGTCGAGCGGTCGCGGTGTCCTCTACAGCCACCAGGAATAACACAAGGTTCTGGCTTGCATGCGCAGTGGCGGCACACCTGAACGGCCACCTGGCTGCCCGAGACCATACCTGGGGAGAAGGAAAAGCGTCCTGGCCTCAGGAGATACAGGGCCTGTTGGAACTCCTGGTAGACAGAGCCACTGAATGCCCTATTGCTAAGATGGGGCAAGGCCTGGGGGACAGTAGGGCTGGCTCCAGGGCCCAGGAATGAGAGACGGGCGGAGACAACATTAGCCACTCCCCTGCCTTCAAGCAGTGCTGTCTCTATTCTATTCAGGTTCAGAGGCACTGAGTGACCAGGGGAGGCACACGAGCAGAGGCTGGACTTGAGCTCCGACTGTGGTTGCCGCCCCCAGGCAGGCGCCTGCATCACTTTGAGCCTGGCTTTCTGGCACTTACTGTGCTCCTTGGAGCTGCTTGGCAGGATGGCTGTGTCTAGAGCTGACGCAGGGTCTCGTAGCGCCAGAAAGTAAGGGCGTGCTGTCCCCGCCCTCCCCCCCACAAAAAACCCCAAGCCCCAAGTGATGTGGGAGTGTGTTAAAAGGACATAGGAGCCCACCAAAAGCTCCCAATGGCCAAAGCTGGGACAATTTGGCCAATAAAATAAATAACGTGGTATTGAATTATAACCCAGAGTATAAAATATCCACAAGTCCCTACTGATAAATGAACGACTGAGTAAATAAATGGTGCAGAAGATGTTCAGGTAACTGAGTGGATCCCCCACCCTCCAGGAGGTGGGTTTTAACTCCCACTCCTGAAGTGGGGCGTGCATGGTGACTTCCTTCTGAAGAGCAGAGCATGGAAGGAGGTGGGGGGAGAACTTTATCGCAGAGAAACAGGCGGCCTCTCTGCAGGGGGTCAAGGTCAGTACCAGTGACATCATGTTGGTAGCACACCCCCTAGACACCGCGTGCTGAGAAGAGCGCTCCCCTCTGTGTCTTCCTCCCTAAAACCTTAACCTCAGTCTAACCGCGAGGGAAACATCAGGCACATCCAAAGTGAAGGGCCATCCACAGAAGACTTGACCCCTTTTTTCCTTGAAACTGGTCATCAAAACCAAGAAAGCCTGAGAGAAGAAGTAGCTTGGGGCAGTGGAAGGACATAGGATGACATAATGTGACGTGTGGCCCAGATGGGATCCTGGAACCCCCTCAAAAAAAAGATTACCCCTAAAGTAGGGAAATCGGAAAAAAATGTGGGCTTTAGTAAGTAGTCATATGTCAGTACTGGTTCATGTGTTGTGACAAACAGTAATGGGAGCTGCTAATAACAGCTCCTTGCAGCTTTTCTGAAAATCTAAAGCTACTGTAAAATTAATAGCATATTGGAGTTCCCGCTGTGGTGCAGCAGGTTAAGATCCAGGGTTGTCTCTGTGGAGCGTGGGTTTGCTCCCCGGCCTGGCACAGTGGATTAAAGATCTGGTGTCGCCACAGCTGTGGCGTAGGTCGCAGCTGCGGCTTGGATTTGATCCCTGGCCTGGGAACTTCTGTCTGCCATTGGTGCGCCCAAAACACAAAAAAGATTAAAAGTGTATTGGTTGAAAAGGAGAGAAGGGCTATGACTCCCTCCCAGGCAGATTGCTAGGAGGGTTCAGTGAGGTGATGCCGGGAGGTTTGGGCTGTGCCATCTAGGGTGGTGGTTAGTGCCCCGTCCTGTTTGAGCACGGGGCAGGCTTAAGACCCCAGGGTCTGGCTTTCTCAGCACTGACTCTCCTCCTGGAGCCCTGCTGACACTGGCGGCCAGGCAGTAGGTGGACATTCTGCTCTGCAGTCCCTCAGAAGCACCGTTCCCTAGCAGTGAGGGAACTTGGGGTTGGCTGGGACCACTCTCTGCTGCCCCCCACCCTGTCCCTGCCCAGCCAAGGAGGAGCCCAACCTGGCTTGTCCAAAAGGGGAGGCTGCCACCTGCCTCCCTCTGGGGCCTGGCTCCCCTCCAGCCTCACGCTGAAGCCTGAGCATTTCTGTCGAGGGCGCCCAGAGTCTGACCCTCCCTTTGGGCAGGCAAACAGATTCAGAGCTCCCACCCCGTTCTCCCTGCCCCTAGACTTGACTGCAAGGCCCTCGGGGTGCCTGGCCATACGGGGTTACAGGAGAATAGGCCAGGAGAGGTTACAGGAGAGGTCCTGTCTACAGCTCTTTGGCTGGCCGTGCTGCTGGGGTTTTTTGTTTTGTTTTTCGTCTTTTTAGGGCCATACCTGCGGCATATGGCGGTTCCCAGGCTGGGGGTCGAATCGGAGCTGTAGCTGCTACCTACACCACAGCCACAGCAACACCAGATCCTTAATCCACTGAGCGAGGCCAGGGATTGAACCTGCATCCTCATGGATACGAGTCGGATTCATTTCCGCTGAGCCACGACGGGAGCTCCCCGTGCTGCCGTTTACTGGATGTGGAAAACCACTCCGCTCATCTTCTTTTTTGGTCCAGAGGAAGCCCACCCCAGCCAGCCTGCCTCTGTTCTCTGGGTTTTTTCAGAGCACCCAGTGGCCCCCCAGATGGCATGCCCCTTTCTGCTTGCTCAGTATTTGCATTTAGGCCGGTTACCTGGGAGTTGGTGTCAGAGGCCTCCTCCACCCCCTCCCTGTACGGGACACTTGCTTAGAGTGCAGCAGCCCCCTCCCCAACCCTGCTGTAAGGACCTCCCGGTGTCCCGGACTGGAGATGCAGTGTCAGGACAGGTGTCACCGCAGGACTTGATGGGTGGGTTTGGCCGGCCGTGTGTGGGACAGAAATGAGGAATGTGGCAGGATTCTGGCAGCAATCTGCCTGGTGCACTGTGGAGAGTGATGAGGTCAGGCAGGCGATGGCCCAGAGGCTCTGCAGACGCCCCATCCACGTGTCCCAGGGACCGCCCCCTTCTCCTGCCCTGGGGTCCCTGCTGCGTTTACGTGTGCACGGACGTGGCTGTGCGGAGCGTGCGTCTCTTATGACCCCCTCCTTGGTCTGCACTTAGCACAGCAGGGAGGTGAGAAACACTGGCTGCACCCTTGTGTAGAAGGGGGACCACGTACCCGTGTTGGAGGGGCTGAGATGCTGGGTTGTTTGAATCAACTGCAGATCGAGCATCATTTCAGTGGCTCGGCACAGAGTCCTTCAGTTCAAATTCTGTGAGGGAGACGTTGTGTGTGTTCTCCCAGGATGAGTCCAGGGCGGGCAGGTGGAAAAGGAAATCATTCCTTTTATGCACTTGAGCGCTTTGCTCCCACATCTCTGCTCCCACAGAGGAGGGGGCCGGGGGCACCCCCATGCATCGGACTTTCCACTGTTACTCGCAGTCGGGGGTGGAGGCCCTGCTGTCCCACAGCAAGTACGGCTTTCTGGTCTCAACTAGGTCCAGATGTGGGTGCCAGGCAGGCCCTCAGGGGAAGCCTGGTGTGGCTGCTCTAAAGCCTGCACGCTCACGAGTTGGGGCAGCTGCCAGCTCTGGGAGGGTGGGCTGGGGCTCCGTGGTTCATGCGGCTTCCGTTGCTGTAGTTCTGCACCCACAGCCCGGCTCTGTCCTTGCCGTCAGCACGGGAGCCCAGGCGCTTCCCCTCCCCATGGGACTCTCCTGTGTAGGGCTGGCCACGCTGTTCCTCCCCATCTGGTTGGCAGCAGTCCCTTTGCGTGTTGTGGGCTGGTTCCTTGGCTCATGCGCTGAAGGGCATGACACGGTGACGTGGGGCGGACAGGGTCATGCATGGGTCTCTGTCCCAGCTCCCAGGAAGCCCTGTGGGCAGGAGTCAGAGGCTGGGTTCCCCTTCTGCCTCCGGTGCTGACTGTGCCTGTGGGCCTCTCTCATCGTTCCCAGATGTTGAGTGGGCATGAAAGTTCCATGTGCTGGCCCTATAGCAGCCATTAGGGTCTCCATTCTGCAGAAACGGATTCGAAGGAGTTACCTGGTGTTCTCTTAAGGGGCGGTGCTGGGATTTGAATCCAGCATTCTGGCTCCTGGCAGCTGCATTGCTGAGTCCTGACACTCACTTGCTGAGTATGTCATTTCTCTTTCAGACAAGTCACTTCTCCCTGGAGTTTTGCCCAAGAAGGGGAGTAGTTACCTAAGTGATAGCCTATTACGAGGAGACATTAGAGGTGATGCTTTTAAATCCACAGAATCATGTTTTATGAATGAAGAAAACTATAAACAGTACTCCCCCCCCCCCCCCCGCAACCCCCGGACTTGCCCCGGAGGCATGGCCTGAGCACCACAGGGCAGACAGATGTTTCCTGGGGCAACTGGAAAGGCCCACTGTCTCTGAGGGCGAGTGGCCCGAGGTCGGTGACATTTCTGGAAGGAATCTTCAGAGACATGGAAAGACCGGAGTCTGAGTTGCGGGGTTTGAGGCCAGGCTGCCTCTCGCTTTGGCTTCGTGGCAAGAGCTCAGAGCTGCAATTCTGCGAGCCAATATTAGCATCTCAGCTCTGCGGCACATCAGCTCTGTGTCTTCGGGCAGCCCATCCTGCCTCTTTCGGCCTCAGTTTCTTTATCTGTCAAGTGGGTAGGCTAGGAATGCCTGCCGGATGAGGCCACTGGAAGGATGAAATAGAACTGCGGGTCGGGTACCTGGCAGGCATGGGCCGCTAAGGAGTACTTGCTTCTCCTGACACTGCACACGTTTCTCTCCTTGCAGGTGAATGAGATTTACCACGATGAGTCCCTGGGTGTCCACATAAACATCGCCCTCGTCCGCTTAATCATGGTTGGCTACCGACAGGTATCTCCCCCTTGTCAGCAGGCAGTTTGGGGCGAGATGGGGTGTGGGGCCAGCGCCTCAGACCAGCTAGGGTGTTGGGAGGCGACAGCGTCTAGGAAACATTTTGTCTCCAGAACCAGAACCAGAAGACCATTAGAACTGAGGCTTCAGGACTCCCTCTTGTGGCTCAGTGGGTTACAATCCCAACTTGTATCCCTGAGGATGCGGGTTCGATCCCTGACCTCGCTCTGTGGGTGAAGGATCTGGTGTTGCCATGAGCTGCGGTGTAGGTCACAGCCGAGGTCTGGATCTGGCTTTGCTGCGTCTGTGGCATAGGCCCTCAGCCACAGCTCTGCCTGGACCCCTAGCCTGGGAACTTCCATGTGCCACAGGTGCGGCCCTAAAAAGACAAAAAAAAAAAAAAAGAGCAAGAATTGAGGCTTCAATGTCAGAGGCATCTGGAGTTGGTAAGCCGGGATCGCGAATTCCCCCCAGTCAGATAAACAGACAGGATTAGAGATGTGTTCTGAGTTCTCAGCCGACAGGTGTCCCGGCACAGAGCTTGGGACGAGGCTGTGTGCCTGCAGCAGCTAGAGTCGGGACAGTGGTGACACTGCCGTCCCGAGGGCCTCGGTGTCCCCTGCCAGCAGGAGCGGAGCACCGGGTGCTCTGACCAGCCACTCCATCCTCTGGCCCCACAGTCCCTGAGCCTGATCGAGCGCGGGAACCCCGCTCGCAGCCTGGAGCAGGTGTGTCGCTGGGCGCACTCTCAGCAGCGCCAGGACCCTGGCCACGCGGAGCACCACGACCACGTCATCTTCCTCACCCGGCAGGACTTTGGGCCCTCAGGTAGGCGAGGTACTGTATTTGCTGGGGCCAGGTGTGTGCAGCTGCAGGGCAGAGGCCAAGGCCGTCTCCCAGGCCCCCGCAGGAGGATTTGAGGGGCCAGGTTTTCTGTCAGCAAAAAGATCTATGGGACTTTGGAGACGGGACCAGTTGCCAGACAGGTGGGCAAGCTTTGGAGTGATTTCTCATGGACCAGGGGAAGCGAAGGGGTCCCCACTCTGGTCCCTGCTGTCCTAGTGGAGCCTGCGACTCGGGCCCTGGGCCCTGCGCTCCCTGTTCCAGAGCCTGGCTGCTCAGACACCTCAGTGGCCTTCAGGATGCTTCTGCCCACATGGTACCCTTCTCTCCTCATCACAGGCCGCAGGGCACCTAGGGCGGGGCTGGCGTGAACTTGGAAAAGGAAGGCCCTGCTCCACCCACAGATCCTCACCTCTCCAGCCCAGTGAGCCAAGCTCGCGCATCCCCAGGGTTCTCCCAGCTGTGGAATGAGGGAAACGGTGTTTGCCGTCCTCCATTCCAGGTCTGCTAAAAGGGCCGGGGGAGGCATGCGGCGTCTGTGACAGAGTACGGCTGAAAGCGCTCTGCAAACACCGGAAGCTTGATCCACCCCAGTTTTCTGTATAGGGAAACCATTGTACGGAGTGGCGAGGCTTGCCCAGGCCCCATGGTGCAGAGGAGGTAGAACTCAAACTCAGGCTGGATCTCCAGGCTCCAAGTCAAGGGCTTTCCAGTATTTTCTTTTTCATTATCTTTTTTTGTCTTTTTCGGCCGCACTTGCAGCATAGGGAGGTTCCCAGGCTAGGAGTCGAATCAGAGCTGCAGCTGCCGGCTACAGCCACAGCCACAGCAACTCGGGATCCAAGCCGCATCTGCAACCTATACCGCAGCTCACGGCAACAGTGGATCCTTAACCCACTGAGCGAGGCCAGGGATCAAACCTGTATCCTCATAGATACTAACTGGGTTTGTTAACTGCTGAGCCACGACAAGAACTCCATCTAGTATTTTCTGGATGGACGCTAGAAGTGGCGTTACACCTCTCCCAAAAGGGCTGCTTGTCTGAATCCCAAATGTGGGCTTGTGTGCACACAGACAAATTTGCACACACACGCAGGTATAGGCACACACATGTCTAGACATGTGCATGCTCATGCATAGACATTTGTGTACACACACACACACACACACACGCTCACAGAGGCACTGCACATAAGACACACGTACACACAAACATATGTATCTACGTACATGTGTGTACTTGAGTGCTATGTGGAGCGCATCTCAGACCTCCAGGACAACCCCCCAAACCATCTCCAGTTAGAGAGAATTTCAGCAGTTCTGAGGACAGGGACTAGCTGACTAGCTGGCCCCAAGCCTGGGGCAGGGAGCCCTCTCTGCCCTGGCCACTTCCTCGGAGGTCTTCCCCAGCCCAGCCGCTGTCCCAGCCCATCACTGGGCCCTGGGGAGGTTGGGAAGCAGCCTCCTTAGAACATGGGCTCTGTACACAAAGCTGCTTAGTCGACTCTGGCCTTGCTGTGGCTGCCACATGCCACCCCCCGCACTGCCCACAGCACCTGAGGCCAGCACAGCTGTCAGCACCTTGCTGTGTCCTCCCCGCCGCCTGGGGGTGGCTCACCTGTCCTCCAGGCCCAGCTCTAGGCCCCTGTAAGTCATTCCTGGTCCCCCGCGACCCCTTTCTCCCCATCACGCTCACACACCCCTCCGTGCTCCTTGAACCCTGGCCCTGTGGGCCCACACCGAGCTGACCTCCTAACCCCTAGTCTCCCTGCTAAGCCCCCTGCCCAAGCGTGTGGATGTGCTGTAGGATGGCCGTGCAGGCCTGCCCCTGATACCTCTGTTTTCCCCACTGTATCTCACACAGTGCCACCTGCTACCCGCATAGACGTGTTTGGAGTCTGTTTGTCGACTGACCCACTGGCTGGCTGACTGGGGGCAGAGAGTACAGCTTGGAAGTTGGGTGTGTGCAGGTGGAAGGCCCACTGCCCTGTTTAGCTGAGTGGCTAACAGGTGCAGGGAAGCTGCAGGCTGACAGGGAAGGCGTCCAGCCTTAGGATGTGGGAGCAGCCTGGCCTGGGTACTGTACCACAGGGGTTATATCACATGGACGCTACCCCCAGGCAGTGACTGGGTCCAGATGTCCCCAGGGCGCCTGGCTCTGTAGACCTCGTCAAGTCTTATGTCACCTGTGCATGACCTCTGTCTGCCCTCTCTCCTTCCCCCTGACAGGGTATGCACCTGTCACTGGCATGTGCCACCCCTTGAGAAGCTGTGCCCTCAACCACGAGGACGGCTTCTCCTCAGCCTTCGTGGTGGCCCACGAGACCGGCCACGTGTAAGTGACACCGAAAGGGCGGGCTGTGCTTTGAGCTCTGAGGAGGTCTGTGAGTGCCGGAGGCTTTGCCCTAGTTCCCAGGAGCTGCCCTGAGGAGGAGGGGAGCCCAGGGCCCAGAAAGCAATTGCAGGCCTGCCTTGAGCCCAGCCCCCAAATCTCAGGGCCATGGGGGACTAGATGGGGCCCTGCCTTTGGCAGGTTGGTGGCAGTGTCCCCTCCTAGGGAATGCCCTGCTCCCTGGGTGGTCTCTATCCAGAAACACCTCAGAAACACCTCAAGGCCCTCACTGGTGCTTTGTGCACCGGAGCGTGGGCCTGAGTCCATCGTAAACAGGCACGCTTGGACCCAGGCCTTGGGCCAGGCTGGCAGTGGGCTTGCATGATCCTCAGGCCAGGGTTTGGCTTAGAGCATATTCATTCATGCATGTAACCAGTATTTTCTGGAGCATCTTCCTTGTGCCGGGCCCTGTTCTAGAAATGGGGCTGCAGCGGAGAACGGGACAGAGAATCATGCGAAAAGCGATGTGCTGGGAGAAAACAAGCCTCCCTCCAAAATTTCCGATGGTGACCTGCTTATATCATGGTCCTGCTTCCCGGCTCTGTTTATCCATAAGGGCAGAGCGAGGGGCATGCCTCCCAGCTCCCCCATCCTCAGCGTGCATGCAGAGTGAGGGCTGTTTTCTGTAGCTGGAAGGACGCGGAAAGGAGAGGAGTGGGCCACCCCCAGAGGGCAGGTCTCTGTCCCTCTCTGCATCTGCCGCTGTGGATTTCACCCCAGCCCTGGCCCTCACTGGGCAGGCAGCGCCTCCTCTTGGGGAGCCCCAGCTCCTCATCTTTAACACGGAGGTGACTGACACAGGGAAACTCTGAGGTCGCTTCTTGCCCTGGAAGCCAATGGCTTCACATATTCTGAAGCCAGGAGTGTGTCTCCCTATATGTGTGTGTTGGGGGGGCAGAGGGCATCCACTCTTCCCCGATAGAGGCCCTCCCTGTGCAGTGAGAAGGTCAAGCCTAGACGCCCATGTGTCCGTCTAGTGGTCAAGGCCAGATGCAGCCTTGCACCTGGGAGTGTTGAAGAATCTGGCTTTGCCGTTAATTACTAACTATAAAGAGCAACTTTTGCATTTCAACGCTCATCACGGCAGGTGTGTGCCACACGCAAAGCTCTGTGCTCGGTGCCGTGGGGTCCAGGAGAGGCTAAAGAGGCCTGTGCTCAGGGAGGGCGTAGTAAGCGAGGTCAAAGTGCACAGAGTGAGACTGGTCCTTGGGTCTGGAGGGAAGACAGCGCCTGGCATGCGAGCTGTTAAGGGGGTACAGGCGGGCCCTGCTGTGGGATGTCAGCCCACGGGCAGGGTGGCCAGGAAGGGTGTCCTGGGGCAGGAGTAGGGTGGCAGCCGTCCTCGGGAGCTGTGAGGGACAGGCGGGCAGGGTGAGCCCAGCCGCACTGGGGGACAGGGCAGGGCCTCAGCTTCCGTCCAGAGGGTGGCCCTGCCCACTGTGTGTGGAGAGACCGAGGCCACGAGGCACAGTCTGCAGCCTGGTCAGGGCAGGTCTCTGGCCCGCCTGCCCGTCTTCCCCGGGGCGGTGGGGGGTGGCTTCCCAGGCGTGACCCAGGCTCCCCTCTGTCCTCCCTCCCCCACCCCCTAGGCTCGGCATGGAGCACGACGGTCAAGGGAACGGCTGTGCAGACGAGACCAGCCTGGGCAGCGTCATGGCCCCCCTGGTGCAGGCCGCCTTCCACCGCTTCCACTGGTCCCGCTGCAGCAAGCTGGAGCTCAGCCGCTACCTCCCGTAGGTCGCCTCCGTCCTCCGGGCTGGGCAGGGGAGCGTGCGGGCTGCCACTCCATTTCCCCCAAGTCCTCTCCACTCCCGACACCATCCCGCCCCAACACACGCTCCATTTCGGGTCAGCGGGTCAGCCCTGGGGCTCTGGGGACGTGGAAGCCCAGGATAAGCGTCAGGCTTGGGAGCTCCCGGCTGAGAAGGGGCACGGCGAGGAGTTGGGTGGAGCAGGTGCCGGCAGAGGTACTGTCACTAACCTGCGGCAGCTGGCCAGGCCCAGCATACATCCTGCATGGTGAGCAGACGTCTCTCCTTCCCCCCAAGCTGAGCCGATCCTTAATCTGGACCATGGTGTGTCTGTCTAATGTGAGCATCGGGGCCCATAAGAAGGCCCCGAGCTGAGTGCCTAACCCCAGTCCTGGGCGCCGTGGCTCTAGAGCTCTCAGACACGGAGTGGAAGCTGGGTGGCGCGCAGGACGACCTGTCCTTCCTGGAAAACACAGCTCCTGGCACAGGGCAGGGAGCAGATTCCTACAGGCCCACCTTACTTGGCAGTGCCGCCCCACCCCCTGGGATGGAAGGGAGAGCGCGGTGGGGGGATGGGGGGGTTCCTGCCCCTGCCTGGCTCACCTCCCTGCCTCTGCCACCAGCTCCTACGACTGCCTCCTCGATGACCCCTTCGCACCCGCCTGGCCCCAGCCCCCGGAGCTGCCCGGCGTCGACTACTCAATGGACGAGCAGTGCCGCTTTGACTTCGGCACTGGGTACCACACCTGCTCGGCGGTGAGTTCCCACTGCCCCTGCCAGCCAGGATGCCGGGCCAGGTCCTCCTGGGACCCAGGCCGGTCATTCATAAAGCACCTTCGCCCAGGCAGCCTGGCCGTGGGCCTACAGGCTCTGTGTCAGCCCCCATGACCGGGGAGCGCACGGCGTGGGGTGGGGGGGCCATCCCCACCCTCACCCGATCCCGCCTGCAGGGGCACTGTGTGCGGGGGCTGCAGTACGCTCGGGTCCTGGGAAAGACGGCAACGGGGAACAGAGAGGGTGGGTCGCTGATGGCATCCTGGGTGGGCTGGTCACCAGGGAAACTCGTCTGCCAGCCAGTCCTCATGTCAGATCAAGGGCTGGGCTCTGGCCTGGGGGAGAAAGAGTTGCCACACTCTGCTACTGGGGTGTTTGGTAGGATGTTTGGAACAGACTTCCCACCCTGGTGAGTTCTCCAGGGCCCTACATACCCTCTCTCCAGGGGGCCCGATTGCCAGCCTCACCCCCACCTCTCGAGGAGACAGATACACGGGAGCAGAGCCCAGTCCCTACAGGACAGGGCAGGGGAGGCTGGAGCCACCCAGGAGGGGACTGAGCAGTCGCTAATCAGGGCCCAGGCCAAGGCTCAGAGAAGGGGACATCCCAGGGCAGGGGGCTCCCTGAGGGGTCAGGCCTTGGTGCCTCGAGTATCTCAAATCCCCATCCAGGAATGCAGCCCCCTCCTCAGCTCGGCAGGACCAGAAAGCCCCGTGTGGCCACCTTGCCCTCTGCCTGGGCCACAGCGGGACGTCTGGTCGCTGCTTTGGGGATAGAGCAACAGCTGGCGTTTGGGCCTTCAGTGTCCAGATGCTGTGTTTGTAGGACACTCACCTGGCTGGCAGAGGATGATAGGAGACAAAGGGGCATACAACTTTCCTGGACAATCTCAAGCAAGAGATTGTCTTGGCATGGCTGGGCGACATCAGAGGGAGGTGGGAGTCCTGACCTTGTCAGGGAGGCTGCAGGGTCTGGGCTGGACCGGGCATGGCCCTCAAAGCCCCGCATATGCACAGGGCCCAGGGGGCATCAGTGGACCCAAAGCCTAGGTCCTACCCAGTGACAGAGTGGCTTTTGCCAAAGCAGGGAGGGAGACCTGGGGAGGGAGAGAGAGGAGTGTGGGCTGTGGCTGGCCCCTTCTTCTCGGTGCCCTGTTGGGGGGGCAGGGGTCGCTGGAGGTCGCTGGCACTTGGGTGGGGTTGAGCTTATGAGCATGTGGGGCTTTGGGTGGATGGGTCCCTTCTGCCTCCCTTGCAGTGTTCTGGCCCCAGCGGCCCCACAGCCTTCCCTCTCTCTGACACCACCCTTTGTCCCCTGGACGACTTGTCAGAGCTGGAGAGCCAGTCCAGCCCAGTGACCCCTTCCCCTTGTCACGCAGCTCAGGACCTTTGAGGCCTGCAAGCAGCTCTGGTGCAGCCACCCTGACAACCCGTACTTCTGCAAGACCAAGAAGGGACCCCCGCTGGATGGGACCGAGTGCGCGCCAGGCAAGGTACCTGCGGGGCCCAGGCTGCAGCAGGAGTACCCTCCCGGGGTGCAGGCTCCAAGGGAGCCCCCACCTCCCTGCCAAGTGTGGATTTGAATGCATGGGGCTGGGGTGCCAGGGGACAGGAGGAAGCCTCCCGTGCGGGCAGCTCTGCATGGAGTCCGCACGCCACCTCACAGTCACATCTTCTCTCCCACCCCGCACCTCGGCTTCTACAGCGAGCAGAGTTTGGCCTCGTCTCATAGCCCATCGGTGGTAATGCTTACTCCCATTTTACAGCTGAGGAGACTGAGGCCCAGGCAGGCTGAGTGAGGAACTTGTGGAGGTCAGCCAGAGGGTGATTAGCAGACGAGGGAAGACGCTGGGTGTCCCGCCCTCTCCCCTCAGCCCGCCCACTATGCTGTTTCTCCCGCACACGTGTCCTCGCCCCTCCCCCCCAAACATGCCCTTGCATGTACTTCCGGGTGTGTGTTTGCACCCTCTTGTGTGGGCGGGTGGGGGACCTGTGGCAGGATCTGAGGGCCCTGAGCTGGGGTCTGAAACCCACCTCTGCTCTATTGCTGGCCCTGACCCCCTCTCTGTGTAGTGACCTTGGGAAATTCCTCGACCCCTGCTGACCCCTGACCAAGTGTTCCTCCCACTTCTTGGGTTGTTGTGAAATTATGAGTCACATCAAAGCGAAGGAGAGGAGTTCCCATCAAGGCTCGGCGGAAATGAATCTGACCAGCCTCCATGAAGACACGGGTTCGATCCTTGGCCTCGCTCAGTGGGTTAAGGCTCTGGCGTTGCCATGAGCTGTGGTGTAGGTTGCAGACGCGGCTCGGATCCCACATTGCTGTGGCTGTGTTGTAGGCTGGCGGCTACAGCTCTGATTCAACCCCTGGTCTGGGAACCTCCATATGTCGTGGGTGTGGCCCTAAAAAGACCAAAAAAAAAGAGCAGCTGTGAGCTCAGGCATGGACCTGCCCCTACCAGCCTGTCTCTGCCCTTCCCCCCTGTCCTGACCAGATTCCTCCCGCTCACATCTGTAAAGGGACTAGCCGGTCACACATGGATGGGGCTTCCCATGGCCTCGTACAGGCCCGGTGGGCTCTAAACCTGGCAGGTTACTATCCTGGAGCTGGGGATACACCTGTTCCAGGTGTTTTCAGGGTCCCAGGCCCTCTCCTGTCACAATGAAACATAAGAGTGGATCAGTGGCTCTGGGTTTTGTCTGCATTTTAGAACCCCCTGGGGAGCTTTCAAAGTCCCCGCCCCCGGAACAGGAAGTGACAGCAAACGGGCACGAGATAGCTCTCACGGTGATGGAAATGTTCCAGAACTGGATTGGGGTGATGGTTGCCGATTGCCGTACATTTATGAAAAATCATTGAATTGTACACTTGAAATGAGTGAACTTTATGGTATGTAAAGTTCAGGTGATCCTTGAACAACACAGTTTTGAGCTGCGTGCGTCCACTTAATATGCCGATTTTTTTTTTTTCAATACTAAACACCACAATGCTACCGACCTGTACTTGGCTGAATCAGCAGATATGGAACCTCAGATACAAGAGGCTGAGTATAAGTTCTATACGGATTTTTGATTGCAGAGGGTGGGCGCCCCTAACCCCTGAGTCGTTCAGTTGTCAACTGCAGACTGCTTCTTAAAATAAAAATTCCCACTTTTAAAAAAGTCCCTACCCCTAGAGAGTCTGACTCAGTTGGTCTGGGGTGAAGCCAAGGCATCTGGAATTTTAAAAGTTCCGCAACTGACTCCAAGGCTGGGAACCACTGAGGGTTCTGCTGTACTTTCTTATCCGTTGCCCTATAGGCGAAGGGAAGGAAGTTAGCTTTGGTTGAGCGCTCCCTTGTGCCTGGCCCTGTGCTGAGGCCTTTGTCAGCGCGGCTGCCTTCAGTTCTTAGAACAGTCCCATTTAACAGGCAAGCACGCTGAGGCTCTGCCAGGTAAAGCTATGCCAGAGCCACACACAGCTGGTAACGGCTGAGCTGGGATTCAAACCTAGACCTCTGGGGCTCAAGGCCCATACTCCCTCCACCGTGCGGACAGACCTCCCGTGTAGCTGGCTTCCCTCCCTTGTACGTACCTGTGCGGGGCCCGCTGGATGGTGATGTCAAGGTACCGAGCCAAGATCAACTCTGGATAGTGTGGGAAGATTGTGTCTCCTCTCCCTTATCAGCCCTCTGTTTCTCTTGGGGTGGAAAAACCACGGTTGTTATCATCATGAGTAATTCTGTCTGCCATTTCTGGAGGGTTGCGTGTGCCAGGCGTTATCTCATTGAACGCTCACGGCGGCCCTGTGGGTAGGTGCAGTTGGCAACACGGTACAGTTAAGGAATAGGCTCAGACATGGGGGCCCTTTGCTGAAGGTTCCACTCGGCTCAAGGTAGAGGTGAGATTCTGTGCAACCCTGAAGCTTGTGCCTTTTTTTTTTTTTTTCCTTTTTACGTCGACGCCTGCAGCATACGGAAGTTCCCAGGCTAGGGCTCGTATCAGAGCTGCAGCTGAGGCCTGTGCTATAGCTTATGGCAAATGCCAGATCCTCAACCTACTGAGAGAGGCCAGGGATCGAACCTGCATCCTTATGGATACTAGTTGGGTTCTTAACCCGCTGTTCCACAACGGGAACTCCCAAGGCTTATGCTCTTAATGTCTCTTTCTCTGGGCTCACTCACAGTACCCACCCTCTGTGCTGTGTGCCCGGTTGGGCGCTTTCTGTGGAAGGCTAGGCAGCGGTGGCCCCAGGGTAACCTCGCCCCCTCTGCTCCATCCCAGTGGTGCTTCAAAGGTCACTGCATCTGGAAGTCGCCGGAGCAGCTGTATGGCCAAGACGGAGGCTGGAGCTCCTGGACCAGGTTCGGGTCATGTTCACGGTCGTGTGGAGGTGGAGTTCGATCCCGTAGCCGGAGCTGTGACAATCCCCCGTGAGTGCACTTTTCTGAGGTGGGCAGGGCAGGGTCCTAAGGGGCTTGGAGGGGAAGGCACTGGGGGGCAGGGAGCAAGGAAGAAGGCTGTGTATTCCAATGGCTGAGGACCCCAGATTTTTTTTTGCGGGGTTGGCGCCAAATCACTTCCCACTGGGCCTAACATCTCCCATTGGGTCCGAAGCAGGGACTCTCAAACAATCCTCTGTGTGCAGAAGATTCCACAGAGAGTCTGGATGGGCCCAAGGCTTGGCCGGTTTAACAAGCCCTCCTGCGACCCTCATCCTCCAGCCAAACTCTGAGAAAACACCGATCTAAATGGTCCCTGGCCATGTCTTGGGAGGATAAATTTCCATAGTCTGTTTCCTACCACGTGAAGCAAAACTCCCTTCAGCTTTTCTTAAATTACCTCTTTCTTTTCTTTTCTTTGTTTTTTTTGGTTTTGTCTTTTTGCCTTATCTAGGGCCGCACCTGCGGCATGTGGAGGTTCCCAGGCTAGGGGTCTAACAGGAGCTGTAGCCACCGGCCAACGCCACAGCCACAGCAACGCGGGATCCGAGCCACCTCTGCAGCCTACACCATAGCTCATGGCAACACCGGATCCTTAACCCACTGAACAAGGCCAGGGATCGAACCCGCAACCTCATGGTTCCTAGTCAGATTCGTTAACCACTAAGCCACGATGGGAACTCCAGATAACCTTTTTCTAATGTCAAATTCCCCCTCTCAGCACCTGTCACCCGTATTTCAGCATTCTAGGGGATCAGTCTATTTCTCCCTTTTATCCCCTCAATGGGATCCCTCCACCCCCATAGTTTTGGAACCTCTGAGCTCCAGCTCTTCGTGACTCCGTCTCCCGAGCCGAAGCAGCCTGCTTAGAACAGCTTCATGAGAGATAGGGGCTGGCCGGGGCTGGCCGTGCGGGTCTGCGGGGCCCCAGGAACCCGGGCTTCTGAACCCCTGGGGCAGGGCCCGGCCCCGCCCCTCGCAGCACTGAGGGATGTGATGCGGACTGCGGAACCGCAGGGTCCTAGGATCGCAGAGGCTTGGTAGTGGTCGCGGTCCTCCCAGCATCCTGAGGAGCGGTCCTTCATGGTCGGCCGTGCGCCTCCAGGGAGGGGGAGCTCCGTGCCTCCGGCAGCGGCCTGCTCCTGTGTGAGAGGGTTGGCCGTGCTGACCTTTTACAAATATGAGCCGAAATGAACTGCCTTGCAACTTTGACCTGTTGGGGGCAGGAAAGCCCAATTCAGGAAAGGCCCAGTGGTGCCCGCTCCGACAAAACCACCTTCGGTCATGCTCATCCCCTTGACCAAAGCTCCCATTTATTGACCTCCTCTGGAATCATGACTTTTAATTTTATGAGGCTTCAAGGAAATAATCCATGTGCTCTCAGCCCATGCGCGGAGCAGAGTAGGCACTAATGAAGGACAGCTGCCGGGGTGAATACCCCAGTGCATGGAGCGCCTTCTCTCTGCCAGCTGGGGAGCTGAGCACTTCCGCGCGTAAACCCGTGTCATCCTCCCAGCGTCTCTGAGCAGAGAGCCAGTCCCCTCGTGCACGTGGATCCGTTGCAGCCACAGTCTTAACTGAATCCTCTTAATTTGATGGGGAAGAGAGTACAGATGGCTTTAAAATAACTTTTCTTATTTGTTCTCCTCAGGCACACTGGGAGATAGGTGGAGTGAGGGGCGTTGTGGTCCTTCTTTTAAAGGGCTGGGAAATTAAGGCACAGCGAGACTGAGTGACTTACCCAAAGTGGCTTAGGCAGGACTTGGGCTTAGATTTAGCCCGATCTCCTGATTCCAGATCCAGGTCTCTCTTACCACTCCTCCGTTTATTGTGCAGTTAAATGCAAGTGGATGCCAATAGGAAGAGCTGAGTCACGTGCAGAGGGCCTACTGTGTGTCAGGCCCTGCCTAATGGTTTAAAGAATGTACAAAGATGAATAAGGCTGATTTCTCCTCCAGCCCAGTTGGAGGGGGTTTGTCACCCCCTCCCGGGGTCCCCCTCCCTCCCCCCAATCTCTTACTCCTTTTCTTTTATCCACTCTCTCCCTGCCTCCATCACACCACACACACACACACACACACACACACACACACACACACACACACACAAAGAATAGGTAGCTTATGCCTTAAGGGACCAAAAGGCTCAGCAGCCCTCACAGTGGGGGGGTCCCTCTCTGGCTAGTAGAGCCCCTTTTTAGGCTATTCTGAAAGGCCAAGCTTCCCACGGTGGCCATGTGGAAAGCCTGGCCCTCCCCAGCCAGCATGGTCTCTTCTGTGCCCGCCCCAGCCCAGCCTACGGAGGCCGCCAGTGCTCAGGGCCCATGTTCCAGTACCAGGTCTGCAACAGCGAAGAGTGTCCGGGGCCCTACGAAGACTTCCGGGCCCAGCAGTGTGCCAAGCGCAACTCCTATTACGTCCACCAGAACGCCAAGCACAGCTGGGTCCCCTTTGAACCCGACGATGGTGAGCCGGCCCTGCTCCCCACCCCCCAGCCCCTGCCATGTCCTTCGGCATCTGCCGGGTCCATGTCTCCTCGAGCAAGGCCTCCCCTGCCTGGCCCACCAGGGGAGATGGAGGGACAGTGGTGGCACCAAAAGGGACATTGCAGTGGTGGGTTTGCCACATGCCTTGGTGCAGGTCTTTGCACTGTGTACCTTGGGACCACTGTCCTAATCAAAACCATCCTTGGGAGTCTCTGCCGTGGCTCAGTGTAAGGAAGCCAACAAGTAACCGATGAGGGTGCGGGGTTCGATCCCTGGCCTCGCTCAGTGGGTTAAGGAGTCATCATTGCTGTGAGCTGTGGGTCGCAGATGCGGCTCAGATCTGGTGTTGCTATGACTGTGGCTGTGGCGTAGGCTGGCACCTGCAGCTCCGATTCCACCCCTAGCCTGGGAACTTCCATATGCCGCAGGTGTGACCCTAAAAGAAAAAAACAAACAAAAACACTCATCCTTGATTTCTGTGCCCCTGCGTTTTCCTGGCAGTTGGAGCGAAATGTCTTAAGCACGAGTTGCTTGGCCCAGTGGTGCCCCTGAGGCTGAGAGCGGTGCTGGCTGTCGGGGCTGGTGCCTTTCAGACCTACCCCTACCTGCGTGGGAAGGGCCTGGATAGGTGCCCTCTGCTTTCTGTAACCTGCGTCCTGAGGTGCTCGGTCCTGTTACCCGCCACATCTTTCGGTTCTACTGATTGGGCTTCCATTTCAGCAGTTCATGGACGTGATTTGAAAGGCAGGCCCACGGGAGCCTGTGGAGTCTTCCCACTGACCCCCTCCGGGCCGCCCCGGGACAGACACAGGCCTCGGGACCCACACAGAGGGTATGAATTTGGGGGCCGCGCCAGTGCCGATCTGTCGTGGAGCACGCCTGGTGATGGCTCGGGGAGCGGCAGAGAAGCCGGTGCAGGGCTGGCGCTCACACTGTCTTAGAGCCTTAGGGTTGGAAGGGCCCTTACCAGCCCTCTGAGCCTGCCTGCCCCGGCAGCCTCTCCATGTCCCTCCGCGGACCGGCGCTCATCCCCTACCGCGCAGCCATTGGCCTCGGATGACGTAATTATGATGGCCTTTCCTCTTCTGAGCCCAGGGCCACTTCTGTCTTCGTAACCGTGGTTCCAAAGTGTCAGCTGCGAGACCCTCAGTTCTTCGGCTCACGTTTAGAATGACAGTTTTCAAGTTGGAGGGGACCCCAGAGGCCTGTGTATTGCCCGCCAGTGCAGAGACCTTTCTGGAACACGCTTGTAGGGGTGTCTTCCCCCTGCTTGGATTCCTCCCAGTCTGGGGGGCTCACCACTCCCTTTGCCACTCTCAGCTGGCTCCCGGGGCTTCCCAGACACCCACCCGCCTGGGGTGTACTGGCCAGGGTCCTGTCTGCCTTCTGGAGGGTGGCAGCCCCACACTCCTAAGCCCCTGGCCCAGGTCCATCAGGAATCTGGCTCCCCGTGCATGAAATCCAAAGTGATATTAGATGCGGGGGCTCTGAACTTGAGTCCCCAGTGCTGGGGTGAAACGTCACCAGGTATCCTGGGAGCCCGGGGATGAGGAGTCGGGAGCCGGCTGGTTCCCTGGAAATTTTACTTTCAAAGCCTTGCAGATCCAGCCGGAATCCACACAAGCTACAGCAGCACGGGGCGGAAAGGAGATGCAAGGCCAAGGGGGCAGCTGAGCTTTGGGTTTTCCCAGGACTTTTAGACAAATTCCAGGAAGTTAAGCCAAGCCCCAACCTCACTTTTTCCAAGAAACACAGCAAGTGTTTATACGTTCTCCGGAACCTATGTTTGCACGACGTCAGTAGCCCAGATAGAGAACATTTCATCGTTAGAACCAGCAAGGACCGCCTGCCTTCCCTCATTGCTGCTCCGTTTTGCAAACCTAAACACAGATCCCCATTCTGCCTTCATTTCACACAGTCTTCTAACCTTTGCAAACGTGTGAAGATCCACTGTCTGTGTGTGACTAGTGACGTGTATGTGGAGGTCAGAGCAGGACTCAAGCCCCTCTACCTGGGTTAGAATCCTGGCTCTGCCACTTCCTGTGTGGCTGTGGGGCCTTGAGCAAATTCCTTAACCTCTCTGGTCCTTGGTTTCTTCCTCTGCAGTGCGAGAACCTGTTTCCTTGAGGGTATTGAGAGGGTTAAATTAGTTAATTCACAAAAAGCCTTTAAAGTTGTACATCAAAAGTATTTAAAGGGAGAGCTCTCTGGTGGTCTAGTGGTTAGGACTCAGAGCTTTCACCGCCACAGCCCGGGTTCAACCCCTGGTCTAGGAACTGAGATCCCGTAACAACCTGCTATGTGCTGCAGCCAAAAATTAAGAAAACAGAAAAAGGAGTGTATAAGGTTTTGGAAGTATCTGGTGCATAGGAAACGTTAAGTGTTGGCTTATTATTATTGTTATCATTTTATCATTTGATGTTTTTTAGCAACATGATTTGGTGCTTCACCCACCAGGGGTAATAAATAAGGAACTGAGGCTCAGAGAGGTCAGAGCCCAAGATCACGTGGCTCCTAAGTGACATGGCGGGGATTCTGAGCCTGGCTCCATACCTGGTACTCCCCCTGTTTTCCCGGGCCGGCCCCTGCAGCTTTCTGCATGGGCCATGCACTGATGTCATCCTAAGCTGGCCCACTTTCTCCAAGCCCAGCTGGCTCGGTGTGGTCCCTTTCCCCACAGACGCTCAGAAGTGTGAGCTGATCTGCCAGTCAGAGGACACAGGAGACGTGGTCTTCATGAACCAAGTGGTCCACGACGGGACACGCTGCAGCTACCGGGACCCGTACAGCGTCTGTGCCCGCGGCGAGTGTGTGGTAGGTGCCCTGCTCTTGGCTGCCTGCCATCTGCCTGCCCCTCCGTCCACTCCCTGGGAAGATAAGCATCGTCTCATCTTTGCCACGAGGGCACCCCGTGGCCCTCAGTATAACCCTGGGTTGCTGGAAGGGGGTTATGACCCAGGTCCATTCAGGGGGGGAGGCATGGCCAGGTTTAAGACCTTGCCCATGTCACATGGCGTGTTTATAATGTCCTTGTCCAGGAACACCTCTTGAGCTGGGCTCCTCTCACATCTGGGGCCTGGGGACCAGGGAGGGAGCCAGGGGCTGCTGGCCTGGTGGCGGAGGGCGGGGGGTGGCCTGGAAGCCTCCTCCCATTGACCCCATCTCTGCCTTCAGCCCGTCGGCTGTGACAAGGAGGTGGGGTCCATGAAGACAGATGACAAGTGTGGGGTCTGCGGTGGTGACAACTCCCACTGCAGGACTGTGAAGGGGACGCTGGGCAAGGCCTCCAAGCAGGCAGGTGAGCAGACTCGGGCTGGGGTTCTGGCCCAGCCAGGGTTCCTAGATCCTGAGCCAGCCCTTTGCCGAGCCCTCCCTCCTTGAGCCAATTACAGTTCAGGGTGGGGAGAGGGGGCCCTGGAGCCCGAGTCAGACCTTTCCAGGCTGCGCCTGGCTGCGGTCCCCTCATCTTCCAGCTATGCTGCGCCTGCGCTTGGGCCCAGGCGCTGGGAAGTCCTTCCTGCCAGGCACTGTGTTGTCACACGAGCTCAGCCACCTCTCTGCCCTGGGGCTCTTAGTCGGGATGAGAGGTCAGACACGTCTGAGGAGGTGGCCCAGGCTGGACTGCTCTTCCTTTTCACTCTCGCCTTTTTTAAAAACTATGGTGCTTCCTCCTTTGAATTCCTGACTTTTGAGTTCCTTGACTTCCTTCCTCACCCCCAAGCTGGCCACACTTTCTGTTGAAAAGGACCCCATGCTAGTCCTTTGTACTTTAGTATGAACTAGATTCATTTCCCCTTACGGAATGTTTCGGTTTTGCCTCACCTCAACTTTCGCCCTTGTTGGCGGAAGTTGGTAGCTCAGAGAAAGGTTAGTCTTTAGGCCTTAGATTGAGAGGACTGTGGGCCCCCCTGCTGGATCTTCATGGCCTATTTCATCTAAATCCCTACAGTGGGAGTTCCCGTCGTGGAGCAGTGCTTAACGAATCCGACTAGGAACCATGAGGTTGTGGGTTCGATCCCTGGCCTTGCTCAGTGGGTTAACGATCCGGTGTTGCTGTGACCTGTGGTGTAGGTTGCAGATGTGGCTCGGATCTGGCGTTGCTGTGGCTGTGGCATAGGCTGGTGGCTAAAGCTCCTATTAGACCCCTAGCCTGGGAACCTCCACATGCCGCGGGTGAGGCCCTAAAATGACAAAAAGGAAAAAAAGAAAAAAAATCCCTACAGTGGCTTAAAGTGTAAGAGGAAGGGGGGTAGGGAAAGTCAGGAGAAAAGGAGAAGGTCAAGAAAGTGGGAAATAGGGAGTCCGTATTGTTACGAACCCGACTAGTGTCCATGAGGATGTGGGTTCAATCCCTGACCTTGCTCAGTGGGTTAAGGATCCGGTGTTGCCATGAGCTGTGGTGTAGGTTACAGATGCCACTTGGATCCCGCGTTGCTGTGGCTGTGGCATAGGCCGGCGGCTACAGCTCTGATTAGACCCCTATCCTGGGAATTTCATATGCCGCCGTGCGGCTCCAAAAAGACCAAAAAAAGAAAAAAGAAAAAGAAAAGAAAGTGGGAAATAGAAGTTCTTGCTGTGGCACAGTGGGTTAAGAATCCGACTGCAGTGACTTGGGTCACTGTGGAGGTGAGGGTTCAATCCCTCGCCCAGACCAGTGGATTAAGGGATCCGATGTAGGTTTACTGCAGCTCAGATTGAATCCCTGACCCAGGAACCTCCATATGCTGCGGGTGTGGCCATAAATTTTTTTAAAAAAAGAAAAAGAAAAGGAAGTGGAAAATAATAGCAACTAACACACGCACAGAGCTCCGTGGTGTATGTGGAGCATTTTAAACTGAATAAACTCAGATCCTCTCAGTGCTTTGTAGAGAAGGGTCCATCCCTATTTTACAGATAAAGAGACTGAGGTTCCTGGGTACCTGTTTGGGGGTAGGGGGTGGCGATGCGGGATGCTGGGCTGTGGCACCACCAGCTCAGGGTGCTCATGGTTTTTCTGGATCCTCCTCTGGGCAGGAGCTCTCAAGCTGGTGCAGATCCCAGCAGGTGCCAGGCACATCCAGATCGAGGAGCTGGAGAAGGTCCCCCACAACATTGGTGAGTGCCAGGATGCTGGGAGAGGGGCAGCCAGGCCCCGGGCCTGCCTTCGGGCGTGGGGGACCTGGGGGGGGGGCGCAGAGCAGAGGATTCGAATGCAGGGGACATTTCACAAATCTGAATGATGGGAGAGAACCCTTTTTTATGGATCAACTTTTATGTTGTCATGGCAGCCTGATTCATGGTTCAAATTTCAGAAGCTATGAAAGGGGATCTAGTGAAACACTATCCCCCACCCCCCAGCCCCAGCAGTTTCCTTCCCAGGGGCAACTACTGTTAATTTCTTGTGCACCTAGGTACCTCTTAAAGGTAAACCATTTTCATAGAATGCATTAGTTCATGCTTGCTGTCTGATGTGCCCACCCCCCGCCTTCGCCAAACTTAGCCTTTTCATATAACAAGTATCTGTTAGTTCGTGGCTTTGTGGCCATGGGTCTGGGCTGGGCTCAGCTGGGTGCCTCTTGTTCTCATCTGCTTGGGCTCACTCGTGCAAATGCGGTCAGCTCGTGGGTCTCTAGGGATCTGCTTGGTACAGGCTGTCACCTGGGGTCACGGGGGTGACAGGTCATGTCCCCAGCTGGAAGTTCCCAGGCTAGGGGTCAAATTGGAGCTCTAGCTGCCGACCTACGCCACAGACACAGCAACAGCAGCAGGGGATCTGAGCCGCGTCTGCGACCTACACCACAGTTCACGGCAACGCCAGATCCTTAACCCACTGAATGAGGTCAGGGATCGAACCCGCGTCCGCGTCCTCATGGTTCCCACTTGGTTTCATTAACCACTGAGCCACAGAGAGAACTCCCTAGAAACAGTCTTGATGGGAAATGTGGTACATTGCAGCCCGAAGAGGTGAGCGCACAGGAATAGGAGGAATCCGCAGCCATTTTTACAGTTGGCCACATGGACCCCCCTGTCATTCTTTTTATAATGATACTTAGGAGCCATCTGTAAGCTAGCTGCCTACCCTTTATGGTGTAGTGGTTGTACAGCTATAAAGCTAAGACGTTAAAAATTAGAGCCCCCAACTCAAGCAACAAAATTCTTTTTTAATATGTAGTGAGATATTTTATTTGAACTTGTAAAATAGTCATCATATCTCCAGACATTCATATTTATCTTTTTCTTATATAAATATTTTGTCCATGTTTCTACTAGGTTGTTTTGCTTCTTTTATTGACTTTTACAGTAAAATACTAAGGTTTTTTGGTATGTTGGAAATATTATTTCCAAACTGTCGTTTTTTTCTAAGTGGGTCTGTACGTGCACATATAAAAAATACAGTTGTGTCGGAGTTCCCGTTGTGGCTCAGTGGAAGTGAATCTAACTAGTATCAGTGAGGACACAGGTTCCCAGCGGGTTAAGGATCTGGCTTGCTGTGAGCTGTGGTGTAGATCACAGATCCAGTTTAGATCCCGCATTGCTGTGGCCAGCGGCTACAGCTTTGATTGGACCCCTAGCCTGGAAAACTTCATATGCCATGGGTACAGCCCTAAAAAGGCCAAAAAAAAAACAAAAAAACAAAAACCCCATGTCAGCCTTTTCCTTTGTGAACTTTGGCATATCATGCCTAGGTTAAATGCTCCCAAATCAATGTCCTAAAAATGATTTCTTATATTATTTCTCAGTAATTTTTTTGGGCGCGCCCATGGCATGAGTAAGGTTTTCAGGCCAGGTATCGAACTCACACCACAGCAGCAACAATGCAGGATACTTAACCTGCTGGGCCACACAGGAACTTCAGTTTCTCAGTATTTTTATAGTTCCTTCCAAATGTATGACTACTTTTTTCATAATATTATTTCTTAGAGTCCATCCTTTCCCCAGTGATTTGAATCGCTGTCAATCAACAAAATTCAAATTAATAACATAAGTGTAATGGGAGAGCTTTTTGTGTGTTTGTTTGCTTTGTTCTATTTTTGCTGAAACTGAACTGGCTGTCAAAAAATGAATATGTCCGGGATAGGCAAATCCATGGAGACAGAAGGTAGATTAATGGTTGTCAAGGGCTGGCGGGCAGGCGAGATGGTGAGTGATTGCAAATGGGTCTCAGATTTCTTTTGGGGAGCCGATGAAAATGTTCTGGAATTAGATAACGGTGACGACTGCATAATCACTGAATCGCACACTTTAAAAGGCTGCATTGTGTGGTATACGGATTATGTCAGTTAAAAACACACAGGCGTGGCTTGGATCAAGCTCCTGGCGATGGGCAGGAGGCTGCCACCCACATGTTGGGCAGCGGCCGGTTCTCCCACACTTGTCTGTGTTCAGATCCTTTACAGAGTGCGTGTGGGCTGTGATGTCACTGGCACGTCCTCGAGGCCCCTCTTACCTACTGTGCCTACCAAGTCACACTGCTTGTCACCGGCTCGTCATAAACACGAACCCAAAGCATAACATTGCTGGGCAAGTTCATATATTGCCAACGTGCTGACATTCCTATTTTTAGGTTTTTACGAAAACAATACAAAACACTGGAGAACTTGCGCTCTCTGGAAAGTATATCTGCATTAGCACAGCTGGAAAAATTCCTAACCCTGGAGTTGCCTGGAGGGCACCTGAGTGCAGTCTCAATAGGCACAAGGCACAAGGGGAAACTGAGGCCCCGAGTGGGTTGTGGGCGGGCCCTGTGTGCATCCTCATTCACGCATGCGGCGAGCTGGTCTGGGGCCCGACCTCCTGTCTCCCGGCCTCGAGCCCCTGCCAGCCTCACCCGTCAGCACCGGGAGTGTGAGCTTGGCCCCCTCCCTGCCCACTTTGCCTGTCTGGCTCTGGGGACCTGAGCTCAGGGGCCCGGAGAGGCAGGGGCGCAAGGAGAGAAGGGCATTTACCCCAGAAGAGGGTGGTGCTTACAGACCCTCCTCCTACTGCACCCTGGGGCCACCTGGGCTGCCCCTCGCACTCCCCGTCTCCAGAAGTCTAGCTCCTATGGAACGCCCCCTGGAGGCTGCAGGTGGGCCTCCATGGAGGTTGGGGAAGAGGCTGCTGGCCCTGGGGACAGGCTCAGGGCGGGCACACTCGCTGGGTTAGAGCTATCCAGGATCTTGGGCGGGGAGGGAAACGGAACTGAGACCTATCGTTGGCACAGGTTGTCTGGTGACATGCGTGTAGGATCCACGGTGGCCCTGGTGTAAGTGTGCAGAGTGTGTGTGTGTGTGCGTGTGTGGTTGTGTGTGTCTGTGTCTGCCTGACGGGGTCTGTGCTCCCTGGACAAGCCCAGGACAGGTGGCAGCCTTGGCAGTGAAGGCCAAAGCCCTGTCCAAACGGGTTAGGCTCTCCTGGAATTTGGGGGCATGGACTCTGAAGGGAAGTGAAGGGGAGAGAAGCCGGGCTGTTAACATCCACTGTGTGCGTGTGTGGGGCCTCGAGCCATCACTCTTCCTTTGTCATCCCGCTGAGGCCTCATGACAGCCCACAAAGGCTCCTGTTATTCCATTTTGCAGTTGAGAAACCTGAGGAGCCTCTCATGCCCCATCCAGATTAATAACCGCCAACCCCAGGATGCGTGTGAGGGTCCCACCGAGGCAGTCAGCAGAGTGACCGGCACGTCACGTGGTTCTTGCCCTCGTTCCTTAGCTCTTACGTTACAGTTATAGCAGGTGGGGACACCCCTGGGCTCCAGAGCCTTTGCCCTCCCCCCTGGCTGGCAGCCCAGGCCCCAGGGTGCAGCCCTTCCCGCATCCCTGGTGCTTCCAGGGAGAATAAGGCTGTGACTCTGGGGCCTTTGCTGGGGTGTCTGCAGGTACACAGCTCCTGCCCACTGGCGACCGGCGCCTTTCAGTGACACATTAGGAATTACTCACTGAGGGAGTTCCCTTTGTGGCTCAGTGGTTAATGACTCCGACTAAGAACCATGAGGTTGCGGGTTCGATCCCTGGCCTTGCTCAGTGGGTTAAGGATCCGGCGTTGCCGTGAGCTGTGGTGAAGGTTGCAGACGTGGTTTGGATCCCGCGTTGCTGTGGCTGTGGTGAAGGCTGGCGGCTACAGCTCCTGTTAGACCCTTAGCCTGGGAACCTCCATATGCCGCAGGTGCGGCTCTAGATAAAGGCAAAAAGACAAAAAAAAAAAAAAAAGGAATTACTCACTGAGGGTTTACAGGGTAGAAATGTACAGATATTTCTTATACTCCCACTCTGTGCCAGGCCTAGTGCTGGGCCAAAGACACCAAGAAGGAGGAGCTACACTGACAGGCTGTGGGAGAGACAGGGTGTCTATAATCACAGCAGTGCTAAAAGGCAGGCACTGCTTTGATGACAGTAACAGTGCCTATCATTTATGAAGTGCCACCTGTGTGCCCTGTACTGCCTGGTTCCTTACATATATGAACCCCTTTAATTCTCCCAAGAACCCCGTGGCAGGGTAGGTGGGTGTAAGATACTGCGATTATTCTCATGGGGCGGCGGCCCTGTGAGTTAGGTGTAATTATCATTCCCATTTTACAGACGGGGAAACTGAGGCAGCACAGGGAGGCTAAATAACTTTCCCAGATCAGTCTGACGCCAGAGACTGTAGTTTTAGCCTCTGTGTTCTGCTATAAAATTTCTCCTGGAGGAGGAGAGATTTGTGCTGAGCCATAAGTATGGTTGGAGATGAGTCAGACAGGAAGATGGGGAGAGGAGTGGTCCAGGGATGGTGCCAGGGTCTAGCGGCAGGGGCGGAGTAGGGATGGGGGATGATCCATCTTCCTGGGCAAAGGCTCAGGTGGGAAGGAGTGACGGGTGGGCAAGGAGCCCTGAGGGGTCCACTGGGACGGCCTTGAAGCCCCTGAGGTGTGACTCGTGCTCCTGTGGAGGGGAGTAGAAATCTGTGTGACCCTCTTCCCATGGCCAGCGGTGAAGAACCAGGTCACAGGCAGCTTCATCCTCAACCCCAAGGGCAAGGAAGCCACGAGCCGGACCTTCACCGCCATGGGCCTGGAGTGGGAGTACGTGGTGGAGGACACCAAGGAGAGCCTCAAGACCAGCGGGCCCCTGCCCGAAGCCATCGCCGTCCTGGTGAGCCCCGACCCTGCACGGTGGCCCCTGCCCAGCCCCCTGCTGCCCCAGTCCGGGGCTGTAAGCTTACTGTCTCTGCTGCCCAGCCAGCACAGGCTAGTGGAAATCCTTCTGTCCTGGGGTCTTCCAGAGCCCGGCCCCCATGCTTCGAGGCTGGCAGGAAGATGAATGAGGGAAAAATAAATGGCTATCTCAGTGTCTGATCAGAGACGCCACAAACAGGGAGTCTGTTCTCCCTAATTCAGCGTCGGAAATAGGACCCAGGAGGGGCTGGAGGAACCTGGTTTATTTTCCCCTGGGGTTCTGCCATCATCCGGTGTCCACTTGCATTATGGCATTGCCAGCAAGTGCATCCAAGAGTGGCTTCCTGTGGCCCAGGGGTGCTGTTCAGCACTACGGCCGCCTGAGAGGAGAATGGGGCCACTGTCCTGGCTGCAACCCACCTCTGCCCTCACCCGCTCTTCTTAGACCATAAACAGGGACTGGTAGCCCAGGACACCAGACTAGCAGGGGCTCTGTTGGCGTTGGCTGGTGGCGGGGAGACCTGGGGCAGGCTGTGGTGCTACCCTCACTAGTCAGCTCCTGGTGGGCAGGGTGGGAAGCCTGTTGGTTCAAGCCAACATGTGCTTTCTGTTCACCTTATATTTATTGCCTACCCATATACCCATGGCCAGCTGATTTTCAACCAGGGTGCCAAGACCATTCGATGAGAAAAGAAAAATCTCTACAACTAATGGGCAAGTGGATATCCACCTGCAAAAGAATGAAGTTGAACGCCTGCCTCACACCATATGCAAAAATCAGCTCAAAAATGGATCAAAGCCTCGAGTAACAAGAGCTAAAATCATAGAACTCTTGGGAAAATAGAGAGAGACAGCTCATGACCATGACCTTGGATTCCTAGATATGATACCAAAAGCATGAGCAACAAAGGAGAAAAAAAAAAAGAGAGAGAGAGAGAGATAAATCGGTCTTCATGGATACTGAAAGCTCTTATCTATCATAAGATTTTCAAGAAAGTGAGATCACCTGAACAGAATGCAAGAAAATACTTGCAATCATATATATGATAAGAGCCTCTGTTGTAGACCGTCTCCTAGAGTCGGGCAGTGTGGATGCTCTGGGGGGCAGGACAGGCCAACAGACAAGGTTCCTGCCCTCGCTGGAGCTTAGGTCTGTGGGAGGGCGCATCACCGATCGGCACACAGGCTGTTCCTGGGCCGGGCACGCAGAAGGTGCTTAGCCTGCGTCTGCCGCGTGGCTACTGGTCTGGAAGGCCACCCCGGGCCACACCCGTGCTGACCCCCTCCTGGCTCTCATCGGTTCTGCTTCTGACCCCGCCTCCTCCGCTTTGGCCCCTCCTCCCCGTCCCCCTAGCTGGCCCTGCTCCTCTGCCCTCCCATCCTGTGCCACCTCCTCCGTCTGCCCTCAGGTGCTCCCCCCTGCCGAGGGTGGTCCCCGCAGCAGCCTGGCCTACAAGTACGTCATCCACGAGGACCTGCTGCCCCTTATCGGGAGCAACAACGTGCTCCTGGAGGAGACGGACACCTACGAGTGGGCGCTCAAGAGCTGGGCGCCCTGCACCAAGGCCTGCGGAGGAGGTAGCGCCCACCTGACCACGCGGTCGCCTGGTGGGGGCAGCCCGGGGCCTCCTGGGAGGGGAGCAGCAGGGGTCAGGGGCCTGACATTGTCTGCTCTTGACGTGACCCCAGCTTGTGCCTGTTTCTCCTAGAAGGTCTCTGGGGTGTGGCAGCCTGGGCAGGGCCTTGGGGAGGGGCTGGGGTGTGAGCAGTGTGGGCCGGGGCCTCTGCCCCGAAGCTCCCCAGCTGTGCAGAGAGGCAGCGCCGCTGTGTCCCAGGGACCTCTGAGACAGGCTGGTCCAGGGAGGCTTCTTCAGAAGGTGACTCGGGCCGGAGGAGGTGCAGAGGCTCAGAGGGCGTGGGATTGGCTCCAGGCTCCCCGGAGCTCACCGTCCCTGAGGCTCCGGGCAGCAGGGGTTGGCCGGCGGGACCGAGCCCCCACAGCAGGCTGCCCTCATCCCCCCAGGCATCCAGTTCACCAAGTATGGCTGCCGGCGCCGGCGAGACCACCACATGGTCCAGCGGCACCTGTGCGACCACAGGAAGAGACCCAAGCCCATCCGACGGCGCTGCAACCAGCACCCGTGTGCCCAGCCTGTGTGAGTGCTTCAGGGGGGAGGGACCGGGGGGGTTGACCACAGACCCTCCCCCAGCCCTGACCTCAGGGTCGGGGGCTGCGGTTCCTCCGGCATTGGAGCTGGAGATACGCGGCCACCGCGGCAGGACCCTGAGCCGGGGGCAGCTCACCCTCCCCGCCCATCTGTCCCCTATCCGGCTTCTGGATTCACTTCCACTCCCAGCAGGAGGAAGAGGCTTCCTCGGCTCTGCCCTCCCCTCCCAGCATTCTTCTACAGATGGCGAAACTGAGGCCTAATTTGGGGAAGCAGATTTCCCTTGATGAGCCAGGAATTTCGGTGCTTCCAGGCCCCAGGCCAGGACACTGCCCACGAGCTCCTCTCCCCCCAGACATCTTGAGCTCAGGGACGCAGCCCGGCTTGCCGGCCCCCGGCCTGGTCCAGCCCCTGATGACTGGGATTTCCTGGCCAGAGGACACAGGCTCTTCTGAGCATGAGGTCGTGTTCATGGGTTTATCTGGAGGGGGCTGCGGGGAGAGGAAAGGGCTGTGGCTTGCAGAGGATCGAGGTCTGGACTCTGAGCCTGCGGCAGAGCTGACCTGCTGACCCGGCACCTCCTCAGCCCCAGCAGGCTTCTCCAGTGGCCCCCAGGCAGGACCGAGGGTAGCTGGCCAGTAGGAAAGCGCAGAGAGCCGAGTCCCTCCTCCTGCCTCCCAGCAGCCCTCCCAGGATGACCGAGGTGGATCCCCGATCCCAAGGGCCAATTCCAACTCTCCCTGGCTGACCCACAGCAGCTCTGCTCCCTTAGGCTGGGGGACCTCAGGGCCAGGGCAGGAGCTGGTGACTGGTGCCAGAGCCTGGTGTGGCCTCCATGTGCCTGGCTCAGGCCACAGTCCCCAGCCCTGTGGCCCGCCATGCTTCTGTTTTACATCTTACTTTGCACTGTTATCCAGGCTACTTTCCCCACAAACATCTGCAGTTTCAGAGCCTGCGAGGCCGACTCTGCCATGCCCCCCAGCAGGTCACCCCACCCCGGCTTGTCTCATCTGTAAAATGCCGAATGAAGTTTGGGGGCTTTTGGTCCTATTTTTTAAAAGAAGAGCTTGGCTGAAAGCCCTGGTTTACGAAATGAGGTCTCAGGAAAGAGAGGGGAGCGGGTTTTGGGCGCTGCCCCTCCCCCCCTCCCCCACGAGAGCAGTTTGGCTTTTGTCCAGCTCATCCGGTGGGTTTGAGACGCAGCTGGAAGTTGCTCATGGGTAAAAGATGCTTGGAGACCACCAGCTTAGCTGATCAGCAACGAAGCTCCACGGGCACCAGCGATAGTAATAACAGTGCCTGCTTTTAGGACAGGCCTTCTGCATGTCACGCACTCTGCCATGTGCTGTTCCAGGAGCCCCACGGTAGGGGCTTCTACTCTGCAAGCCCCGATTTCCAGATTTTGTGCTCTGCTGAATCTCAGTACCTAGGACAGTGCCTGTACACGGTAGAAACTCAAATATTTATGAAGTGTTGAAAAAATCCTGATGTAAATATGGGGTAACTGAAGCTTCGAGGGGTTAATAGCTTGCCCAGAGACATGCAGGGTGCCTTGGATTTAAATACGCATTAGACCCATTTTTCAGATGAGGAAACAGAGGAGACCTTCCTAAGGTCTGGCAGCTGCAGAGTCAGGTGGATAGTTGGCTCGGCCTGCAACATTCTGAAGCCCAGACCCTCTCTCAGCTCCTGCCTACGGTGGCTCAGGGGGTGGAAGTGGCCCTGGGAAGAGGGGTCCCCGTAGTCCCACCCCCCCTCCATCTTTTGCCTTGTCTGTCTCCAGGTGGGTGACGGAAGAGTGGGGCGCCTGCAGCCGGAGCTGTGGGAAGCTGGGGGTGCAGACCCGGGGCGTGCAGTGCCTGCTGCCCCTCTCCAACGGTACCCACAAGGCCCTGCCAGCCAAGGCTTGCCCTGGGGACCGGCCCGAGGCCCGTCGGCCCTGCTTCCGCGTGCCTTGTCCAGTCCAGTGGCGGACAGGAGCCTGGTCCCAGGTGAGTTGTCATCAGAGGATGGGAGGGGCCGGGCCAACAGGTACCTCCTCTGGAAAGTCAAGGACTGAGGTGGGTCTGGATCAGGGAGCTATGGAGAGATCCGGTGCTCCGGGCAGATGGAGAATTTCCGGCCGAATTTCTCTCCCCGCATCTGATCTGATTTTTCTGAAAACCAAGTCCAGCAGCTCCTGTGTATGCGGGGCCATGGTGCTGGGCTCAGGCTTTATATTCATTCACCATCTGCTTTGACTTTCACTCAGAGCTAGGAGGCACGGGCTACCAGCCCCTTTGTTACAGACGAGCAAATTGAAGTACATTCTTGCATTCAAGAAATAACTTGCTAAAAGAAAAAAAAAATAACTTACTGAGTGCCAGGAGCACTCCAGGCACATGGTACTAAGGATGCCTGGAACCCATCACCAACCAGACCGACCTGATTCTCGTCCTTGCGGTGCTTACAGTCCCATGAGGGAGCTATAAGTACCAATAACAACAGCATCTCCAGCTTTCACTTGGAGCTGAGCAGAAGTCAATGGGTAACATATCAGGGAGGGCCTCTCTGAGGAGGTGACATTTGAGCTGAGACCTGAGGGTGTGAGTCATAGGAAGAACTTGAGGCAGGGACAACCTCACCATGTTCCAGAAACTGAAAAGACAGTGGGACTCGAGCTTAATGAGAGGGACAGGGGCTCCTGGCTGCCTTTGGAGAGGTGGGCGGAAGCCCAATCCTGCAGGACTTTTTGAGGAGTTAGAGTTGTTCTAAGAGCAGAGGGAAACCTGAAAGAGTTTCAGGTTTAAAGATCACTCGGGCAGCTCTGCAGAAAGTTCATTGCTAGGAGGCCAGGGAAGAAAGGGGGAAACAGCGCAAAGGCTGTGGAGTAGCTCAGGAGCCACGGGGGAGTTTTTTCACGTCTTGGGTTTTCTCTTAAAAATTCAGTGGGTTTGAACCGTGAGGACGTTATGTAGGTAGACGCAAAATGGCAACTACTGTATGATTCCAGTTATGTGAGGAAACTAGAAAAGTCAAGTTCATAGAGACAGAACATAAACGGGTGGTGCCGGGGGTGGGAAGTTAGTGTTTAATGGGCAGAGTTTCAGTTTGGGAAGAAGAAAATAGTTCTGGAGGTGGATGATAGGAATGGCTGCCCAATAATAGAACTGTATTTAGTGCCACTGAACTGGACACTTAAAAATGGTTCCAGTGGAGTTCCCGTAGTGGCTCAGTGGTTAACGAATCTGACTAGGAACCATGAGGTTGCGGGTTCGATCCCTGGCCCTGCTCAGTGGGTTAAGGATCCGGCGTTGCCGTGAGCTGTGGTGTAGGTTGCAGACACGGCTCAGATCTGGCGTGGCTGTGGCTGTGGCGTCGGCTGGCAGCTACAGCTCCAATTTGACCCCTAGCCTGGGAACCTCCATATGCCGCGGGTGCAGCCCTAGAAAAGGCAAAAAATAAAAATAAAAGTGGTTCCAGTGGTAAATTTTATGATCTGTATATTTTACCACAATTTTAAAAATTTCATTTCATCATGGAGATAAGCACAATGATGCTTATTGGAATAGAAAAATACCAGGAAATAATTATCCACCTGTAGGAAATTGTTGCAACACCACCCCAACATGGTCTGTTCATGTAATAAAACATTATACAGCAAGAAAAATGGATAAGCTTGAACTGTAATGAATATAATTAAACCTCAGAAAAATAGGTGAGAAAAAACATTGAAGTGTGAAGAAAAAATCATTTCCAGTGGGAATGCCATTTACTTAAAGTTTTAGAAGGCACGACACAATATGTGAAAATACACCAGAATGCTGATTTATTAAAATTGCTGGTGTGGGTATTTGAATAAGGGTTCATGACCAGCTTCCCTGTGGGCTTGAAGTGATACATAATACAGACTTAAATAACTAGATATCCCCACACAAACCATGCCAGCTTTAGCTTCTTCTCCGTAGTATCTGGTTTTATTTATTTGGATATAAAACAGAAAGATTGCTGGCCCACAAAGGGTCCCTTACATAAAACAGAAGTGACACCTGTAAGGCCGGCCAAGCACTCAGGAGCTCCTGTTGGTAATTATTTCTCCTGGGAAGATGAGCCGTCTTTGTCCCATGGTTCTGTGTGGCCCGCGACCCTTGCGTCTCCCACAGTAGTCACCCGCCCCAGTATGAGAAGCAAACCTTGGCAAGTTCCGCCCATCCTCGGTCAGTGCCTATGAAACCCAGTGACCTGGGCACGCGGGCAGCCTTGCTCTCCCCAGAGGCCACCCCTGTTTGTCAGTGGATGGAAGGCCTGGGTGTGGCAGCCACACCTTTCCGTCGTGGGGGAGAGGACACTTTTGAGCGTGCCTCTGCGAGCCGAGTGCCACCAAGTTGGTGAATGTCAAAGCTAAAGGGTTGCACGCGGACCTGGTCGTCCTGCGCTCTCAGCTTAGTGGGTGTCACAATCTGGGTGCCTACCTCTCGTAAACAAGGTATCATCGAGGTCATGGATCTGCTCTAGTCCCTCGGGCCGGTGGATGGTTAACAGGGAGCTTGCCAAATACATGAAATGTTTCGTCCCACAGGTTCCTTACAGATGGTGGGAAGGTTCAAGGGGTTCTAAGATCAGGGCAGTGGCTGTTTCCCACCAGGCACGGCGGTATTTGACGATTGCTGTGCTGTCCCGGAGAGGCTGTTTAGAGCAGTCCTTGCGTGTCCCTCTGTTCAAACAGAGACTTGGCACCCTCCTCTGTCCCCTTTCCATCCCGGGCGCTGGCTGGGCTTTGAGCTCACTGCCTCCTTCCTCTGTCTCTCCACCCACCCCTCGCTGGCTGCTGGGCCTGGCCTGGCCCCGGCCTTCCCACGACAGTGCTCTGTCACCTGTGGAGAGGGCATCCAGCAGCGGCAGGTGGTGTGCCGGACCAGCGTCAACAGCCTGGGGCAGTGTGAGGGGGACAAGCCGGACACCGTCCAGGTCTGCAGCCTGCCCGCCTGCGAAGGTGAGTGGGATAGGATGGGGGGCTCGGCCCAGCTCCTCTGGCTTGCTTCCCGGCCCCCTAGAAATCTCCAAAACTTGAGCTGCTTCTCCCCCTCACAGGACAGCTCCAGAACTCCACAGTGAGGGCTGACGACCCAGAACTTGTGACCCCAGAGGGGCAGCGGGTGCCACCGTCTGGGCCCCTAGATCCTCTTAACAGGATATCATCAAGTAAGTGCATCCCTGGGCCCCACCCCCTCCCCGACCTTCTGCGTTCATGGCATCACCAGCACGGGCCATGCGGTGGAGCGGGCCCAGCTTCCAGTCTGTCTGTGTGACCTTGGCCTCCAGGAGCCTGGGTTCCTTCAGCTATGAGATGGAGATGATGCTTTTATTGGTCCACACTTCCCTATCTATGGTTCCAAAATATTGAATGCGGCAAGGGCTTCCCTAAATTTGCCATGAACTTGTTGGGCAACAAAATCTGCACTCAGCTCATGAAAGAGTAGTTGTTCTTTTGCTATAGAACCATTGCCATTTCGTTACAAGGTGACCCCCCCCCCCCCAGTCTACACTGGGGACGTTATATAATATGCAGACACTGACCGTTACTTTTCTAACTTCAGAAGTTCTGAATTGTTAATCTCATCCAGTTCCAAGATATTTGGATAAGCCATTGTAGTTCTGAGTTGTCTTTAGGGGGCTACCAAGAGAGTTAAATGAGATAACTCATACACTCATGCCTAGCTGTCGGCTAACAACAACAAGATAGTAGCAGTAATTTCTCTTTGCCTCAGTTCACCCTCTCATCTTTCCATCTGTTCACCCATCCATCCATCCATCCATCCATTAGTAAGTATTAACTGAGCACCTACTAGGTACCAGGCTCTGTGTTCTATGCTTCCTCCCTATGTTTCTTCTTTCTTTCCCTTCCTCACCTTCCCAAGGATCAGGGTCTGACAAGATGAGTAGCAGACCCTAATTCCTAGTTAGAGGACCAGTTGACGGCGTGACCTTGCGCAAATCCCTGAACCTCCCAGAGCTCATCTGTAAAATAAAAGTGTCTGACTAGATGTCCTTGGAGGGTCTTCTGGCTCCACTCTTGCTGCTGCTCTGCTCCTGCGCTGAGGCTCCGGCCCTTCAGGCGCCACCATTTCCTTTCCTCCTGGGAGCCGACGGGAGCTCTGATTCTGGTCCTAGAATTCTGGCGCCACCTAGAGGTCACTGCCTTTCCATTTTCTCTATTCTCCTGCTCATCTTTTCTTCCCTCTTTTGCTCTCTCTCCCCCACCCACTCCCTCTCCTCCTCCTCCTCCTGCTCTCTTTCCTTAGCAAAAAATTAATCGAAAGCAAGGCTCCTGCCTTCACCTTGTCTGCAGAGACCTACCTGAAGTTATCACAGAGATTTAAAAACATTTTTAGATGACATTTGAACCAAAGTGAACAGAACCGGTAGAGTGAGCGCCCCCTCTATGCCAGGAACTTTATAAATGCTGTCTACAATTGTAATGTTATTATTCACTGGTAAATGTCAGCATTATCCCCATTTTACAGGAAAAGACAGTGAGGGCTGGAGAATTTAAATGACTTGCCCGAGGCCTCGCAGAGCCTGCATTGGAACCTACATCAGATTCCAAATTTGTTGGTAGAGGGCTTCATGTTCCAAAATGTGTGCTGACTGGTGCCAGGATGTTTAATCTGCATTTGCCTGGCCCTAGCTAGGATGGCTAAGATTCCTTTGGCTTGACCTGGAGGGGGCAAGGATTCCCACTTCATTGCAGGGCAGGGTTTCCAAGCACCGCTGCCCTTCGGCATCACCCGGCCCCCGGCCCCTGGGCCAGACCGCCCAGTCTCCCTGCGTGTGGGAAGTGGGCATCGGCCACTGGTAAAACACCCAGGTGATTCCAGTTTGCAGCCAAGTCGGATGACTGATGGTGTGGGGCTGTGGTCCTCAGGCTTCTCCCTGTGTGGAACCACCTGGAAGGTTTTGCTGCAACACAGACCCGGGCCTCGCCCCCAGAGCTGCTGATTCAGTAGGTCGGGACGAGGCCTGGGAATTGGCATTTCCAGCAAGCTTCCAGGTGAGGCTGATGCTGCATGCGTGGGGACGCCACTTGGAGAAGCACACTCCTGGAGGCTTTTGTTCCTATTCCGCATAATAAGGGCTCTAACTCAGGCCAGTGTCTCCTGTCAGGCAGCGCTGTGGTCCCCTCTGGGAGAAAAGCTCCCTAGCAAGTCCAGACAGGGTGGAGGGCTGAGCGGGAGATGTCACCCAGTGGATGGGGGTCCTCAAGCAGTTGTCCTGTGCTCTGTGTGCAGCGGAGCCCTGCGTGGGGGACAGGTCCATCTTCTGCCCGCCGGAGCTGCTGCATCGCTACTGCTCCGTCCCCGGCTACCCCCAGCTGTGCTGTGAGTCCTGTACCAAGACGACCTCAGACCCTGACACGAGCCCACACCCTGGCCTGGCCTCGCCGCCACCCTTCTCCACTCCCGGGAGCCCCTTCCCAGGACCCAAGGCCCCTTCTGATGCTGCGGAGCCCACTCTGGGGCCAACGGGATCAGACGAACATCAGCGTGGCCAACCCACGTGGCTCCCAGGACCTCTGAGCACAAGCTCCCCAGTGACCCAGCGCAGCTTTTCTCCCCAGACACTGAGCCCTACGGCATTCGGGGCCACTTCCCCTGGCGCCCCCCAGCGACTGTCTTGGGGCTGGACCGGGGCATCTACGCCAGCCTCCGAAAACAAAGGGCAGCTCAGGGAGGACCCGGAGCGTCCAGGCACCAGCCTTCCCGCCACCGCCCCGGTGACATGAGCCCGGCCTCGCCCCTCCCTCCGGTCAGGTTTGCACTCTGTGCTGCCCCGGGACAACCCCGGCTTGAGGACACACAGCAGGGCAGGGACGGGCACAGACTGCCCTTTAAATTATTTGTCTTCTTATTGTTCTAGTTGAGGCTGTGACACTTTTCACTCCGTGAAGTGGGTGTGTGAGGAAGAAAAAGATCAGGGAATCCCTAACCGGAAATACCTCAGCAAGCAGCCCAGGTGACCGACTTGGACCTTGGGGGGTGGGGGTGGGGGTGCTGCTGTCTGTCTCTCCTGCCAGGACTGAGGGCCAGGTAACACCGTGCCCCTCACAGCCACTGGGGGCCAATGTGCTCTTGAGGCTCCAGCTGCAGGGCTGTGGTTGGTGGGAGGCAGGTTCACCTCAGACCCAGCCCTTCGTAGTGGGAGCTCCAGACGGCTCCTCCAGCCAAGGCTGAGAAGCAGAGTCCAGCCTGCCTTTTGCTGGCTGCAGGGCAGTGTGGTGGCCACCCCTGCCGCTGCAGATGGCACTTCCTATTGCTTCTGGTGCCTCCAGGTTACCTCCCACCTCACCCTCACCCACCCAAAAGGGAGCGCTGGACACTCTGGAGTGGGTGTCCTCATCATCCAGGGGTTTCCCGACTGGTGCTCGGCCCCTGGCTGGACCAGGAATGGCAACTCTGGTCATTACTCAGGGGCGTGAAGGGAGCACAGCCTGGAGAGCGACTGTGGGGCACAGGGGAGGCGTGAGTTCTCGGGCTCTGCCCCGTTGATCACTGCCCTCCAAGGGCCACCCCGGCTGGAGCAGGGGTCTTCTCCTCCCACCTGGCTCAAGCTGGGCCAGAGGCTTGGGGTGCTGGGTGGGGGTCGGGGGTGACCAGTCTCTTAAAGCTGGGGACCAGAGTCCACTCATATCCAGGCCCTGGGAGTGACAAGGGGCAAGTGCCTCGGGGTGGGACCTGAGCCTCCGCCCCCTGCAGAGGTGGGGAGGGGACACTGGCCAGCAGTGCCGTGGCCTCGGCCACCCCCCATGTTACTTCCAAGGGCAGGTACCTTCCCCAGACCCCCTGATTCTCAGGAAGCTGCCTGGTTCCTGGGATCTGCCCCAGAGGTCCTCACTCCGAGTCGTGCGGGGAGTCCCCAGACACCTTAGCAGGTCGTACAGGTGCTTGCTGGTTCATCCGTCACTGGGCCCAGGAGGCCATTCTGAGCCAGGCTAGGGGAATGGGAGCAGTGGGCCCTGGCCTGCAATGCCCTGGAGAATGGGGGCCCTAGGGGGCTCCCCAGGTGCCCTCTCCACCCCTGCTCACCCCTGCCCTAGGGTGCTCGGGCACACACTGAACCATTCCTGTGCCACCCAGCCGGCCTGTGTTAAGTGCCTTTGAGATTCAGATCTTTACACTTTTATGTATTTATTAACATTGTCCCTGGTGCTCTGTTTTGGACCCCAGAATGTCGTGCTTCGTTTTTCTTTTTCTCTCGGTTTTAGAGGAAAGGGATGGCGAAGCCAGAGCTCTGATGTGCTGGGCTGGTAAGATGATTGGGTTGAGGGTGGACCAGGAGGGCATGGAGCCACAAGAAGCCTTGGCTCTCAGCCTCCCCCGCCCCCACACCAGCCCCACTCTCCTGAGCATCAGCTCAGGGCGGAGAGGCAAGAATGGGGTTAGGGGCCTGGGGGCCCACTTAGGCTCCTCTACCAAGTACTGTATGGCCCTGGGCAAGTCACCATCCGGAATCCGGTCCAAAAGGTGGAAGCCCCCGGGAGATAGTTTGGGGGTCTGCAGAGGGAAGGCTGTTCTAATATGAGCAGAGCTGTTCCAACATGCAGGGTGTGGCGTCCTTAGAAGGTGGTGAGTGCTTGTTCCCAGGAAAAGTCCACATAGGACACGGATGCCAGAAAGGAGGTGGAAGGAAAGTGATGCATCTTATTGAGCAGGAGGGCTGACGTGAAAGGTGCTATGGAACTTAAAACCTCCAGTCCACACGTCACCCTTTGCCCATGTCAGACATCACTCATCCGTTACCATACGCTTTCAATGAGTGTGTCATAGGCCCCTCTGTGACACTGGTGAGACCTGGGACAAGGGCACAGAGACCCCCCTCCAGGCCCTCACGTACCTGTGTGTGTCTAGCCTTCAAGTCCAAGCTCTGTGTTCATCTCTGTGCGAACAGCTTTCCCTTGAAAACTATCATTTCTACCCACGGGGGTCTAGGGGCGCATGCTTGTCACACCTTAGAGGGACTGACCTAGGGAGATGCTAGCACAAGCCCTAGAATTTCACTCTGGACTGTTTGGGCAGGGGCTTCTGTGGGCCAGGGTACCCCGAGTGTAGCCTGCGAGGACGGGGGGAGAAGGGGATCGTGGGCCCCGGGTGCAGTGCAGTCCTTGCCGTGATGGGCAGTATGGGCAGAGTGGGGGCCTCTGAGAGCCCCAGCGCCCGTTTCTAACAGCGGTCCTGGCACATTTCATGGGACCCTGCGGAGGTGTCGCCCTCTCTGGCCCACAGCAGACGCGGCCAGCCCTTCCCCGCCTTCTCCCCCCGAGCATCCCTCACCTAGAACTCCAGCGCCTGACCTCGATCAGCTGCCATCGTCAGGACAAGGAGCAGCGGTGTTAGACTGGATCAGGAATCACAGTTATGTACACCACTGGGAACCTTTGTTCGGTCAACGTTGGCAGAAGCTTAACGTCTCAAAGCAGCCCTGCAGCACCCCAGCCGAGGAAGAGGGACCACGAAGCCAGACCCGAGAAACCTCCACCAACCTCCAGGGCAGCGCAGAGTCCAGTGTGGGGGTGAGATAGCTCCGCGGAGCCTTTGGGCTTTAAGAGTCTGAGAGACCCTGAGCCCTTCTGCTCACCTGAGAAGTGTCGGTGAAAGCGTTTGCCTTGCCCGCCTGTGAAGACAGGGTGACCAGAAAATGCAAGACACCGTGATGATAAATGAGGGTGTCTCCCAGCGGTGACACTGGTCATTGGGTTATTTCCTCTGTCCCTGTGGCCCTTCTACCCGTTGGCCTTGGAAGCCCAGGCCACGGCCCTGAGTTACCCACCCCGCGCTTAGGATATGGGAAACTTCAAGAGAACATCAGTCCTATCGTAGTAATAAGAAAAAGCCAATAATCTACAGAATCAAATCTCTTTTAGCCCAATGGTGGCTGAGGTTGCAAAGCAAGCAGGCAAACTAAATTCCAGAGGGTGACAGGTCCCTCCAAGAAGAGAGAGGGCACACATGCTCTCCCTCCTTTGGCAGAGCATGGGACAAGGTGGCCTACAGAGAGGCAGAAAATACAACTGAAATTGTAACTTTTTTTTTTTTTTTTTTGGCTGTACCTGCCGCACACAAAGAGTTTCCAAGCCAGGGATCAAAGGTGCGCCGCAGCAGTGACCCAAGCCACTGCAGTGGCAAAGCTGGATCCTCAGCTGACTGCACCACAAGAGAACTCCTGAAACTGTAACACGTGGTTAAAGTTGGTGTGGCAGTTTGGCGTCGTGGGCAGCCCCAGGCACAGGGCAGTCATCGCCTACTCACCAGCTCTCGTCCGTGAGCCTCCGCTGGACACCATGGGAAAGAGCTGGGGCAGGACAGGAGACCCTCCAGAGCATCCGCTGGGGCTCTGACCGAGTCTAAGAGGGCAAATTAAGGAAGCAGGACCCATGTGCAGTGCATCAGGCACAGAATACTTGCATGTGGAAAACTAGAAAGCCTTGCTGAGAGAAATGTAAGGGCATCTAAATAATGATGTACTGTTTTTATGAATCAAAAGCCTCAATATTGTTAAGAAATCAAATTCTCCCCATCATGGCCTGTAAATTTAATGCTATTCCACTCAAAATTCCAGCAGACTGAGGGTTTTTTTGTTGTTGTTGTTGAGAAATTGGCAAACTTTCACACTCACCACCAATGCCTGTCTCGCTGCCTACACGCTGTGCCGCTGGCCCCGCGGAAATGCTTTGAGCATCTGCAGTCCTTCACCCGATTAGGCCAGTATCCAAGGCCCTGGCTCCTCATCTCACTCGGGCTTACACCAAAAATATAAAACTTGGTGCAGATGCCTGAGTCTTAATGCTTCAAGGTATAAAACTTTTAGCCGAGTCTGTAGCCGTTACTATGGGGCCGAAGGGAAGAACAGTGATTATTGAACAGAGTCGGGGGAGTCCCAGAGAGACAAAAGATGGTGTGACTGTTGCAAAATCCCTTGACTTAAAAAGACAAATACAAAAATATTGGCAGTAAACTTGTTCAAGATGTTGCCAGTGGCACAGATGAAGAGGTTGAACATGGCACCGCTACTGCTGCTGGGCTGGCACGTTCTGCTCTGTTGCCAAGGAAAGCTTTGAGAAGATTAGCAAAGGTGCCAATCCAGTGGAAATCAGGGAAGGTGTGAGGTTAGCTGGTGATGCTGTAATTCCTGAACTTAAAGTCTTAACCTGTGACAACCCCTGAAGAGATGGCCCAGGTTGCTACAGTTGCTGCAAATGGAGACAGATTGGCACCATCATTTCTGAAGCGATGAAAATGGTGTTGTTATCACAGTAAAGGCTGGAAAAACACCGAGTGATAAATTAGGAACTATTGTGAATTATTGAAGGCATGGAATTTGATAGGAGTTATATTTCTCCAGACTTTATTAATATATCAAAAGTTCAGAAACGTGATTTCCAAGGTGCCTATATTCTATTGCGTGGAAAGAAAATTGCTAGTGTCTGGTCCATTGTTCCTGCACTTGACATTGCCGGAGTTCACGTCGCTGGTCATAATTGCTGAAGGTGTGGGTGGAGAAGCTCCAAGTACACTTGTTTTAAATAGGCTGAAAGTTGTCTTAACAGTCAAATCTTCAGGTTTTGAGAAGTTCCCACATGGTGCAGCAGTTTAAGGATCCGGCATTGCCATAGCTGTGGCACAGATTGCACCTGTGGCCCAGGTTCGGTCCCTGGCCTGGGGAATTCGCCATCCCACGGGCATAACCAAAAAAAAGCTTCAGGTTTTGGTGACAATAGGAGGAACCAGCTTAAAGACCTGGCTATTGCTCCTGATGGTGCAGTATTTGGAGAAAGACTTAAATCTTTTTTTGGCCTTTTTGTCCTTTTATGGCCGCACTCGCAGTATATGGAGGTTCCCAGGCTAGGGGTCAAATCAGAACTATAACTGCCAGCCTACGCCACAGCCACAGCAACGCCAGATCCAAGCTGCGTCTGTGACCTACACCACAGCTCATGGCAATGCCAGATCCTTAACCCACTGAGCAAGGCCAGGGATCGAACCCACAACCTCTTGGTTCCTAGTCGGATTCGTTAACCGCTGCGCCACGACGGGAACTCCGAGAAGGACTTAAATCTTGAAGATTTGAATCCTCATGACTTAGGAAGAGTTGGAGAGGTCACTGTGACCAATGATGACGCTATGCTCTTAAAAGGAAAATGTGACAACGCTCAAATTTAAAAACATTTTCAAGAAATCGTGGGGCAGTTAGGTATCACAGCTGGTGAATGTGAAAAGTAAACACTGAACGACCCTCTGGTAAAACGCTCAGATGGTGTATAGTTTGCCGAAGGTTCATGGCACAGGAGGTGTTGAACTGAATGAAAAGAGAGTTCCACGAGAACGTTCCACGAGATGCTGTTGAAGACGGCATTGTTCAGGGAGGGGGCTACACTCTGCTTCGGAGCATTCCAGCTTTGGATTCAATAACTCGGGCTAACGAAGAGCAAAACGTCCGTGTAGAAATTATTAAAAAAAAAAAAACAACACTCAAAATTCCTGCAACGACCATTGCTAAGAGTGCAGGTGGTGAAGGAGCGCTGAAAGCCGAGAACATTTTGCAGAGTCCTTCAGAAGCTGGTTCTGAGGCTCTGCTTGGCGATGCGGTGGATACGGTGGGAAAAGGAATCATGGATCCAACTAAGGCTATAAGAACTGCATTACTAGATGCTTCTGGCACTAGAGTGGCCTCTGTGCTAACTACGGTAGAAGCAGCATCACAGAAATTCTCAGAGAAGAGAAGGATCCTGGAATTGGTGGCATGGGTGGCGGGGGTGGTGGTGTGGGAGGTGGCAAGTTCTAATCCCCAGAACGGTGCTTTCCCGCTATCGATGAACTGTGAGAAGAAGCTCAAGGCCGTGTTCCTCACCCATAACCCCGAGAGAGGTCAGCTGAAGGAGGTGACTGGAGAAAAGTCTGGCTGACACTGAAGAAAATTACGGTTAGCATCAGCTTCCCATTTCACTTGGCAACATCAGGTGGTTTACTGCTGTCATTGTCTATGCCCGTGGAAATTTTTTTGGTATTTTTGAATAAAGACATTTGCACATACCTGATAAATGAGTACAAGAGCCACATACCAATGTACTGCTTTCAACTTAAATCTGTGAGACATTTTTCCTACTCTTCTGTTGAAACCAGGATTTCAATGCTTACCATAACCAGGTGAGACGTTAAGAAACAGCCTTGCTGTGGAGAATAAGAATAACTGTGTACGGTGTGGAGAACTGTCTCTTTATGTGACAACCTTTGTGTGACAGAAATTATTTAAAATTTAAAAAGTGAGGGGTTATCATTGTGGCGCAGCAGAAGTGAATCCGACTAGAGAGGAACCATGAGGTTGCGGGTTCAATCCCTGACCTCACTCAGTGGGTTGAGGATCTGGTGTTGCCGTGAGCTGTGGTGTAGGTCTCAGACGTGGCTTGGATCTGGCATTGCTGTGGCTGTGGTGTTGGGAATCTCTATATGCCGTGGGTACGGCCCTAAAAAGACAAAAAAATTAAAAAATGTAAAAAATGACATTGGCAAATTGATTATAAACTTTTTGTGGAAATAGGATCTAGAATATTCAAAACAATTATGAAAAAGTACAAAACGGGAGGACTTACACCATTTGATTTTAGACTTAACGCGACGCTACAGTAGTCCAGACGGTATGGTATTGGGATATAAAAAGATGCATAGAACAATGGAACAGAATCCAACATCCAGAGACAGACCCACACAACCACGGTCAGTTCTCAACAAGGTACCCAGGTGATTCAATCAGCATAGGATATTCTTTTCAGTAAATGGTGCTGGGAAAATGATGGTCCATATGGGGAAAAAATATACCTCAGCTTTCACCTCATATTGTAGGCAGAAATGGACTCAGACAAAATGGATAATCAGCTTAAAGGTAAGCACTAAACCCATAAAACTTAAAAAAATTTTTGTGACTGGAGTTCCCGTAGTGGAGCAGCAGTTAACGAGTCTGACCTGGAACCATGAGGTTGCGGGTTCGATCCCTGGCCTTGCTCAGTGGGTTAAGGATCCGGCGTTGCCTTGAGCTGTAGTGTAGGTTGCAGACGCGGCTCAGATCCGCATTGCTGTGGCTGTCACGTAGGCTGGCAGCTATAGTTCTGATTCGACTCCTAGCCTGGGAACCTCCATATGCTGTGGGTGTGGCCCTAAAATGCAAAAAAAAAAAAAAAAATCTTTGTGACCTTGGATTAGGCAAAGATGGCACTAAATGCTCAAGCCATAAAAGAAAATATTGACAAATTGCACTTGGCCAACACTAAAAACTTCTACTC
>PVHT021183726.1:14689687-14708181 GCA_004024745.2 Catagonus wagneri | reverse complement strand
AGACACATGTACTCCAGTGTTCATTGCAGCACTCTATGCAATAGCCAGGTCATGGAAACAACCTAAATGCCCATCGACAGAAGAGTGGATAGGGAAAATATGGTACATACACACAATGGAATGTTACTCAGCCATTAAAAGGAACGAATTACCAACATTTATAGCAACATGGATGGACTTAGAAATTATCATGCGAAGTGAAACCAGTCAGACAATTAGACAGCAACACCCAATGCTACCGCTTACATGTGGAAACTAAAGAGACACAACGAACTTTTTTGAAGAACAGACAATGACTCACAGACTTTGGAAAACCTTGGTTTTTCAAATAAGACAATCTGGGGGGTGGGGGGATGCACTGGGTGTTTAGGATACAAAAATCTATAAAATTGACTTGTGATGATTTATGTACACCTATAATTGAAATAAAATCCATTAAGAAAAAAAACAAAAACAAAAACAAAGACAGTGGTAAGGAGTTACCTGGTGACCTAACAATTGAGTACTTGACATTGTCACTGCTGTGGCATGGATTTGATCCCTGGCCCGGGAACTTCCACATGCCATGGGTGCAGCCCACCCCCCCCCCAAAAAAAGTGGGAAGATGAAAAGATAACCAAAAAAACTCCACAAACTGGGAGAAGATCTTTTCACATCACAATTGGATATTGGACTTTTATCCAAAATACATAAAGAATTCTCAAACAAACCAATAAAAAATGGGCAAAACATTTGGACACTTTATCGAAGATATACAATGACAAATAGGTACAGGAAAAAAATGCCCAATATCATTAATCGTTAGGCAAAGGCCAATTAAAACTGCAAAGAAATCTTACGTCATACCCACTCATGATTGACCACATCAAGTATTGGAATGATGCTGGGCAACGGGAGCCTTCATATATTTGGGTGGGAATGCAAAGTGGTACAGCCACTTAGGAAAGCATTTGAACCATTTCTTACAAAGTTGAACATAACACTTACCTACAGATCAGCAGTGGCTGCCCTGTGTGTTCACATGAGGGAAATGAAAACGTTTATCTACATAACAACCTATATTGCAAATATCCACAGCAACGATCTTCAAAAGAGCCCTCAACCGGAAACAACACAATGTGTACCAAATAGTGAGTGGATAAATAAACAGTGATGTGTCCATCTGACAGAATGTTATCAATGAAAAGGCATGAAGCACTCATGCTTACGGGCACACGTCAGCGCACACAGATCTGCGTGGTGTTCTGCTCAGTGAGAGCCAGGCCCAGAAGACGACACACCGGGTGAGTCCCTTAGTAGGAGATCTTGGAAAAGAGAAAACAGTGAAGATGGAAAACAAATCAGTTGCCAGGGCTTGGGGCGGGAGCACGGCTTGGCTGGGGGTGGCCCCGGGGGAACTGGTAGAGGGATGGAGGCGCTCTGTGTCTTGACTGTGGTGGTGGTCACACACATTTTAACGTGAATTTCCTTATGTGCAAACTGTTTAATCACATAGCCAAGGTAATGGGAGACCTCTGTCACCCAACACGCTGCACCGTTTTCCTGGGGAGAACACCTTCCCCCACTTGGACAGGATTCTTTGGATTCCCAGCACCACCATGTGCCACCTGCGTGGAATCAGGGAAGTCTTTTTGCCTCTCTGAGCCTTTAGACTCTCATCTGTAGAACTGCTGATCACTTCTCAAGGTGCTGAGAGCTGTGTCTCTCCGTCCCTAAGCTGCAGGCCCCTGGAGCAGAGGCGTGATCTGTATTTGTATCTTTCTGTCTTCAACCCCTGCCTCCCAGAGGCCCCTGGGTGTCCTGGCTGCATGATGCTGAAAGGAACGTGTAAGCACAGTCAGAAGCACCCAGGCCAAGCCCACCTCTCCTGGGCCAAGGGCCTGTTCCCTCTGCCAGGCCTCTTTGGGCAGGGGGACCACCCAGGGCTGGCAGTGCCTCGCCCTCCCCAGTGAGGTGGGGGCAAGAAGGCGCCTGCCCAAGCTCAGCGTCCCGTCCTGGGTCAAGCTCGGGAAGGCAGCAGGGAGGTCGGGCTCACCACCAGCTCTGGCCCTGTGTGCAGCCTGCCCGCCACCACCCCCCACCTGCCTCCAGCCTCAGCTCCCTATTTGCAAATTGGGAAGAGCATGGAACAACTCGCAAGATTGGTTCAGAGCAAAGGAGGCAATGTATGTGAAAGTGCTTAGCAAGTGAGGGATTATTATTGTTCCTAAAAATCTAATGATGGGGGAGTTCCCGTCGTGGCGCAGTGGTTAACGAATCCGACTAGGAACCATGAGGTTGTGGGTTCGATCTGTGGCCTCGCTCAGTGGGTTAAGGATCCAGTGTTGCCGTGAGCCGTGTAGGTTGCAGAGGTGGCTTGGATCCCGTGTTGCTGTGGCTGTGGCGAAGGCCGGTGGCTACAGCTCTGATTTGACCCATAGCCAGGGAACCTCCATATGCCACGGGTGTGGCCCTAAAAAAAAAAAAATCTAATGACCAATAACATTAAAGAGACCTGCCGGGGGCATTGGGGAGTGGGGCTGGGGGCTGGTCCAGTTCTGCCTTACAGGACCCTGCTAAGAGCCGTGTGGGGGCTTCTACTGCCCTTAAGGAGAAGACAAAAATCCTTCCCATGGCTGCCAAGGCCCTGCTGGTCATCCTCAGGGGATGCTCCGACCTCTGCTTCACTTGTGCGCTTGTGACTTGATCTCCGTGGTGACTGAATAAGGCCTGTCTGCCCCAGGACCATGAGCTCCATGAAGGTGGGACTTGCTCTCAATACATGCAGCATTTGGAATTCACTGGTGGCCTAGAGATTAAGGACTCAGCATTGCCTCTGCTGTGACTTGGGTCACTGCTGTGGGATGGGTTTGATCCCTGGCTTGGGAACTTTTGCATGCCACGTGCATGGCCAAAAAAAGAAAAGATGTACTCATGTGACCACAACTTGCTAAGGGGCAAGGACCCTATTCCATTCTCCTGTTCAGCCCAACCCTGAGATGAGGTTGGACAGGCCAAGGCGGGGCTGGAGGGTTTGGGAACAGAGGCCGGAGGAGCTGAACGGCTGCGTTGATTAAAATCAGACATGCTGGGGGGAAGTTCTGACACACACTAAAGTATGGATGAGCCTTGAGGACATCACGCTGAGTGACGTAAACCAGACACAGAAGGACAGATGGGTAAGATTATTTGATTCCACTAGTACAGTGTATCTACAGTAGTCAGATTCAGAGAGACAGAAGGGTGATCGGTGATTGCCAGGAACTGGAAAGACGGGGAGCGGGGAGTTATTAATGGGTTTCGTCCATGAGGACGCAGGTTCGATCCCTGGCCTCGTGCAGTGGGTCGGAGATCTGGCATCGCTGTGAGCTGTGGTGTAGGTCAAAGGCGCAGCTTGGATCTGGTGTTGCTGTGGCTGTGGCTTAGGCCAGTAGCTGCAGCTCCGATTCGACCCCTAGCCTGGGAACTTCCATGTTCTGCAGATGTGGCCCTAAAAAGCAAGAGAAAAGAAAAGAAAAAGTTTAAAAAAAATAAATGCAACATCTGCAGGATAAATAGGCATGCACAGAGGTGGTGGGTTCTCTGCCTCCTGTCAAAGTCCCACAGCGCTCCCGAGATTCTCTGTGGGGACTGGGCCCTGGTAACAAAGAGGCAGCTGGAAGCCAGGGGAGAGGGTGGGGACCCACTGGGTCTTGCAGCTTGAGGTAGCGTCCCCTCGGAGGAGCCTGTCACTGCAGGGTCAGTAACAGGCCTTCAATTACTTAGGCCTTCAGTGCATAGAAGATTAGCAGCAGGAGCGTGTGTAGAAATGTCTAATCCCCTTGTGCAAATGGGGAGACTGAGGCCCAGAGAGACAGCAAACGACTGTGCCCACACCAGTGGTGGCAGGAGCCAGGTCAGGAGTCAGGATTTGCCTACAGTCATGCAGTGTGTTCCTGACAGGTCTCAGGTCTCCTCTCAGGCCAGTGATTTCCCCCACCCTCTGTCCCATCTAAGTTCCAGGTGTTGTCCGTGCGGGTGGGAGGAGCCTAAGCCCTGGTGAGGGGGACGGTGGGGGCGTGGCCTCAGGAGACTTGAGTGGAAAAGAGCAGAGACCAGACTGCCTGGGTTCCAGCTCTGACTCATCACTCGCTGTGTGATTTTTGGCAAGCTCTTTGACCTCTCTGAGCCTCAGTTGCTTCATCTCTAAAACGGGAAGAAGAATAATACCCATTTCACAGGGTTAGTGTGAGGATTGAATGGTTTATTTTTGCAGGTATTGCATACCTATTTTCGATACCTGCAAAGCCCTTCAATCAGCGTGTGCAGAAGGTCAGTGCCGTGCACGTGTCCCTGCCGTCACCATGCTCACCCCTCCCTCCCGCGGCTGTTCCCACAGCTCCCATGGGGAGAGCGTTGATGGGGGTCCCACGCAGCGGATGCAGCGGCTCTGGGGATGGACAGGGACATCTCCAGGAGGCTGTCCTGCTCCAGGCTGCTGAAGTCCGGGAACACGGCCGGGGAGAGTCTGAGCGCAGGTGGCTGTGTCCACCAAGAAGCCGTGGCAGTGGACTTGGGCAAGGTCATGGTGTGGGGTCTGAGAGGGAAGAAGGAAGGCACAGGTGAGAGGCTTTCAGCTGCAGGGGGATGTTAGGGGGTCCCCCATCCCTGGCAAATGGAGCTGCCTCTTAGGGAGGACCCTTGGTCATGCCCCTTGGGGGGATGGTGATTCAAGGCAGGGGTCCCCTAGGACAGAGACTGCCCAAGGCTGGGAGTGGCTGTGAGCAAAGGTAATAGCTGTGGCTTCTGTGAGAGCTGAAGGGAGGCGGCAAAGGGAGGAGAGAGACTGTGGGGAGCCCGATAGTAGGAAGTCAGGGGCTAACAACAGAGCTCCTCCCTGGAGGAGGACCCACGCGACTACAAAATCTTCAGAAATCCCAAATGCTTTTTAGGACTGGATTCCTCCTAGCCATTTGTGCTGGAGCCAGTTTTGCCCCTGGGTTGATATGAGGGGCAGAGCTAAGGCCAGCGGCAGTGGGCCCCCAAGTCTCTGTGTCTGCAGGAGCCCCAGAAATCTTTAGACTGTGGGAAGGGGGAGGGTTCATGGATTTCTTACCTGCAATGCCATGCGCAGGGGAGCAGAGGGTCAGAGCTGCAGAGAAATCCTGACAAGAGCCCTGACCCAGAAGCCTGGGATGATATTTTTTGCCGATACCGTATTTGGGTCTGACACTGGCAGTAGGCTGGTTTGCAAGGTGCTTTCACTAAATAATCTCATTCTCTCTTTTTTCGGTTTTCTGTTTTTTGCCCATATCTGTAGCATGCGAAAATCCCCGGGCTGGGGACCGAACCCCTGACAGAGAAGTGACTACACCAGATGCCCAACACACTAGGCCATCAGGAAACTCCCTCATTCTCTGTTTATTCTTCCTCCTTACAGACGTGGACACCGACACCCTGAGAAAGAGAGCTGCCCAAAGAAAGCATCCAGAGCTGGAATGTGAGCCCAAGTGAGGGTTTGGCCCCAGAGCATCTGGGCCCTACACCTAGAAAGCTGGTGAGTGAAGGGACTTGGCCAAGTCCCCTGGACCAGACGTGGGCAGGCGAGGGATGTTTGCTGGGTAAGGAGCAGGGAGAGGGGGTGCCTCCTACCTGCAGCATCTCCAGCTCCCCAGAATCCTTTACTGGTCCACACCTGGAGCCCTCTCTGCACTTTGAGCTCCTCCGGGCTGCTCCCAGAGGACCCAGAGCTGGGAGTCACTGGGGCGCCCACTGCTGGTGGTCCTGGAGCCCGTGAGCAGGGAAGAAGGTGTTGAGGGCTGGGTCTCCAGGGTGAGTGGGTCACAACCCGCTGTCCTGGAGGAAGGCAGTCCCTCCTGTGGCCCCTTGACCTTCCCACCCATGTTGGACATTGCCAGGCTGGCACGAGGCTCCCACCAAGTTGTGGGCTAATAAATCTCCCGCTTCCTTGGGGCCCAAACTGTAGGACTGCGCTTTATCTCAGCGTGGTGCTCCACGAAAGAAAAAAATCTTTGGGATTCAAAGGTAGGAAAATCTCATCCCTTTCTAAATGGAACTAGGGGGAGTTTCCATCATGGAGCAGTGGTTAACTAATCCGACTAGGAACAATGAGGCTGTGGGTTTGATCCCTGGCCTTGCTCAGTGGGTTAAGGATCCGGCGTTGCCGTGAGCTGTGGTGTAGGTCGCAGATGCGGCTCGGATCCCGCGTTGCTGTGGCTGTGGCGTTGGCCGGTGGCTACAGCTCTGATTAGACCCCTAGCCTGGGAACCTCCATATGCTGCAGGTGTGGCCCTAAAAAGCAAAAAAATAAAAATAAAAATAAATGGAACTAGGGGAGCTCACTAAAGAAGTCTCAGGAGGCTTTAACAGAGTAATTGTTAGGTTTGCCGAGCGAGGAGCGTGCAAGGCTTAGTTGGTAAAGAAAAAGTGGCTTATGAAGGCGTCACGGGGGCATGGTGCCAGCCCTGACTGTGAGGACGTGCTGAGCTTATGAAGGATCTGAGGCGGGAATCTGTGGCTGGAGTTCATGGTGGAAACACGTGGCAAGAATGACAGAGAAGGAGGAGGGGATGTCTGGGGAGGGGTAGGTGATCGAGGCCCGTGACAGAGGGCAGTTAATCCCTGCAGGTGGTTAATCTATGCTCCACATTCTAGGAAAGGGTGTAGATCTTGTGCTGGGCTGTAGTCAGGTCCACAGCAGGTCTCCAAGGTCAACATCACATTTGGGAGGTCTGTCTCCACCCTCCTGGGAACCTATCAGTAATCACCGCTGACCAAAAAAAAAAAAAAAAAAAAAAAAGGAAAGAAAGAAAAAAGAAAAAAAATGTGACTGCAAACACTTCTGCCTTCTAGTAGACCAGCAGAATTTGTATCACTGAGTTAAGTCGGTCTGCTCTGCTGCGGATACTGAGCAAAGTTGAGGCCCTTTGTAGCCACAGGGGGCACCCTTAATGCAGAGAGCAAAAGGCTATGGAGATGGGGTGGGGGAACAGCAAAGACAGAGGTGGCAGTGGGAGCTAAGGAGAATGGCTAGGGGCTTTCAGGATGCACTTTGCCTGATATAACTAATTCTTCCTTTTTTTTTTTTTTTTTTGGCTTTTTGGGGCCGCACCCATGGCATATGGAGGTTCCCAGGCTAGGGGTTGAATCAGAGCTATAGCTGCCAGCCTACACCACAGCCACAGCTGTGAGCCACTGAGGGATTTGGGCCACGTCTGCAACCTACACCACAGCTCATGGCAACGTCAGATCATTAACCCACGGAGAGAGGCCAGGGCTAGAACCCGCAACCTCACGGTTCCTAGTTGCATTCATTAACCGCTGTGCCATGATGGGAACTCCATGATATGACTAATTTTAATTAATTTTTTGGCATTGCTGTCCCTTCAATCCTTTGGGAATGTCCACCCCTCCTCCCCCCACCCAAATAAGGGCTTTGCTTGCATAAATTAGGATTTTTGTTTATTTTGGTGGAAACTGAGAAAAATGAAAGGATGCATGGGTGAAGATCAAAGAGTGAGCACAGCCCTGGAGGGGTGGGGGAAGCAGAAAATAAGGAGCTGAGCAGGCAGCACCCCACAACACACACACACACACCCACACCCACACCCACACACACACACACTCTCTCTCTCTCTCTCTCTCTCTCTCTCTGGGAAGTCGCAGAAACCCTGGGGAAGACACCAGACTCCACAGAGATCCTAGCCCACTGAGAGACCCCAAGGAGCAGGAACCCCACCCTGATTTGGGGGTTTCAGCAGAGAAATTTTTGTCAACAGCATCTTTGTTGGCATGGCAAGTGTTTGTGTTGAGACAGTTGAACGGGGGTACCTGCAAGAGACCCCACTTTATTCCCAGAGTCAGAGCCTTGGTGGACTTGGAAGGACCCTGAACGTTTTCTGGGCCCTCAGCTTTGCAGAGGGGGAGACCAGCCCGGAGAGGAAGCACGTACCTTCTCAGGGACACACAGCAGGCTCAGGGCAGAGCCGGGTGGCTCCTTTTGTCAGAGGGAGCAGCCGGAGTGACAGGGGCAGGAGAGACACACGGGCTGGGAGGTCCGGGAGGCGGCAGGGCCTGGCTGGGGTGGGGGGTGGGGGAACTGCCCAGCTGCTGCCGGGCCTCCTGCAGACTCTGCCGGGGTGGGGGAGCTGGGCAGAGAGGAAGAGACCTGCTCTGGCTGTTGCCTGCAGGGAGAAGGGCAGAGAGGAGATATCCATCAGACACCCACGGTCCCTAGCCCCACCTCTACCAAACCCCACGAGCAGAGGGTGAAGTCCTTCCGCAGGGAGGTGGGTCACAGCCTGCAGAGCCCCCTCCACCACCACCACTCCGGCCCCACCGTTGGCGATGCCCAGATGCTGAGCTCCTGGGTGAGGCCTCCCGGTCTGCTCAGAGCCCCTGCCCCCGCCAGCTCATTCCAGGCCTGGGAGCTTTGAATGACACTGTGGTGTCACTTTTGGATGTTAGCGCCCACCCAGAGGTGTCTCTGGCCCCCATGGGCAAGTGGGTGCGGTCCTCCTGGGCCAGTCCCTCAGGAGTCAGGGCCCACCAAGGCCATCGTGGCCAAGGCTTCAGGGCTGCCAGACCCCCCCCCCCCAAATACCTTCTGGGAAGCAAACACCAGAGCCCATCCTGGGGCTCTCACGGTGAGTTGCAGGAAGGGTGCAGAGGCTGGCGCGGGGGTGGGGTGGGGGTCCTTGGAGGGCTGGTATGGGCGTGGATGAGATGCTTGCCCAGCCTGCCCCAGCCCTCGGGTGCTCTGAGGATGGACTGATCCATTCTCTCTCCCTTCTGCCCAGGTGGCAACTCACGAGGGCATGAAAGGGGGCTTTGGTCTTCCTTCCTGCAGCGAGAGAATCTTAGGAAAATGAAATCTTAGAAGTAATTATTGACTCACAGAATCCTACAAATACTTGATATTGGGATTCTAGAAATAATTGAGACATAAGATTTTTGTTTAGCTACAGCTGTGACCTATGCCATGTGGTGTTGATCGTCTTTTCATGTGCCTGTTGGCCAGCTGGATGTCTTCTTTGGAGAAATGTCTGTTTAGGTCTTCTGCCCATTTCTCTGTTGGGCTTTTTGCTATTTTGCTGTTGAGTTGTATGAGCTGTTTGTATATTATGGAAATTCAGCCTGTGTTGGTCTCATCATTTGCAAACAATTTCTCGCGTCCTCTAGGCTGTTTTTTTGTTTTGTTTATGGTTTCCTTTGCTGTACGAAAGCTTATGAGTTTGATTAGGTCCCATTTGTTTATTTTTATTTGTATTTCTATTGCCTTGGGAGACTGACCTAGGAAAACATAGGTGCGATTGATGCCAGAGAATGTTTTGCCTATAGTCTCTTCTAGGAGTTTTATGGTGTCATGTCTTATATTTACCTTTAAGTCATTTTGAGTTTATTTTTGTGCATGGTGTGAGGGTGTGTTCTAACTTCATTGATTTACGTACAGCTGCAATCCGGTGCTATTGTTATTCATTCCCATGTCACTGATGAAGAAATGGGGACTCAGAGAGGTTGAGTCACTTGCCTAAAGTCACACAGCTAGCAAAGGGTAGAGACAATCTCTATATAGGCAGCTGAAGGGAGATGGCCCATTTGACAAAACACACATCTGGAATTCTGTGTGCAGGACAGCATCGGTGAGCCAGTAAGTGATGATATTTGCAAAAAGAAAAGGACTCGGGCTCCTAGTATTGAAATCTACTTGCTGATTAATCAAATGTTCTAGCTAGGAACAGTTCTCATACAACCGTGGAAGCCAAGACTCAGAGTCATGAGGTAACCACAGAAGGTCACACAATGAGCATTCAAGCTGGCTCTAAAGCCACCAAGCTAACCCTTCCACTTAAGCAACTAACTGCAGAGCTGGAACATGGTCAGGTGACAGTAGTCCTGGCCTCTGTATAAAACCAAGGGGTCAATCAACAGCTAGTGCAGTGAGTGGAACTGGATCCCCTCCTGAGAAGTGTGAGTAATTTAGCATGCAGTAACGTATACTTCACTCAGAAACTTTCTCTGATCCGTGACTATGTGCAAAACCTTCTCTCTAGGGCTCAGTAATTGCGCGAAATACTCCCTCGGCAACTGCCCCAGCCAAGAGCTTGTCCCATTGTCTCAGGGCCCTGAGGCCACTGCTATGTGCCTGCAGATCACAAGGGGGTGGGGAGCTGGGGAGCTGAGAGAACAAGTGAGCGAGGCAGCCACAAAGGCACAGCCTGTGTGGCCAGGGCAGGGCTCTCAGACGTGAGGCAATTCTTGTGCATAAGGGCGTGGACGCGTGAATGAGAGCTTATGCCGGCAGAACAAGGATCTAGTGTTTCCACAGCTTCTGATGCTTTAAGAGAAACCCTAAAATCTGAGTTTTGGGTCTGGTCTGCTAAGCTGGGCCACGGTGGGCGGGGGGCGGGACCCTCCGGGCGGGACCCTCCCAACCCACTTCCAACCCACCACGCAAGTGTCTTGCCTTGGAGCCTTCCTCTCCTTCTTTACCTTGTTCTCCAAGTCCAAGGTGTGCAGCTACAGGTCTGGTGACCTTGAAGGGCCAGTACGCTGCAAGGAGAGTCCCCCCCACCCCAGACCAGCCTTGAGGGGATGGCACTAGCAGCTTGAGAGAGGCCTGGGAGCCAGGGGCCGGGCTTTGGGCTGTGTGACTGAGGGCAGTGATGGTGATGTTTGTTACTGGGGACCCCACTTAATTCTGTTGTTTGAGCTGAGAATCGTAGACATTCAAGCAGGAAGAAGAGGGCTGAGTGAGCTGAGGGACGGACAGGGGTCCGAAGAGAGGAGGGACTGTCTGGGGACAGATAGCCCGTTGGGGGCAGGGCCTGTGCCACCAAGGCTGCTCCCTGGCTTCAAGAGAGGCCCTGGGGGAGTTCCCGTCGTGGCTCAGCGGTTAGCGAACCCTACTAGCATCCATGAGGATGCGAGTTCGATCCCTGGCCTCGCTCAGTGGGTTAAGGATCTGGTGTTTCCATGAGCTATGGTGTAGGTCACAGACGAGGCTCAGATCTGGCGTTGCTGTGGCTGTGGCGTAGGCAGTGGCTATAGCTCTGATTAGACCCCTAGCCTGGGAACCTCCACATGCCGCCGTGGGTGCGGCCCTAAAATGACAAAAGACACACACACACACACACACACACACACACACACACACACACAAAAATACAACCTCAAAGTTGAGAGTTAAGTTTTATTTGGGGAGAAATTAGGACTTAAGCCGGGGAGACAGCATCTCAGGGAGCCCCGAGAAACCGCTGCTCCGAAGGGGGAAGCAAGGCTTTGCGAATTTTTGCAACAGTGGGGAGGTAGTAGGAACAAAAGATTTACGGAAAACCAGATTTACGGAGAACGTACAGAAAATGGGAAGACATGGGCTTACTGGACTCGCTCCTTTGATATGCTTTCCTGAGTTCCCTCAGGGCTTATTGGCCCACCCTCAGGGGACCATGACATCTTTTGTTTCGCCCACTAACTACAGCCCGGGAGGCAGTCTTTCAGGTAACTCTGAAATACTGCCCCAAAGAGGAAACGGAGAGCATCAAGATCGAAGTCATAAAAGTGAGGGGAGATGCCTGCAGCCAGGCACACAGCTTACGGAAGTTGCAGCTGGAAGTTTGCTAGTAGTCACAGACATTAGTCACCCCTGATGGAGTCTAGTGTTTTTCTAGATATGAGGAGATGCAAGAATTGGGCTCCTAAAATCTTCTCCTGAAAATATCTAACTATCTGAAGGCCCATTCTTCCAGTTTTCCCAGAGCAGAGGGTGCCTTACTCCTGATCTCCACCCTGAGCTGCACTCAGGCGCTGCGGGTCGGCAGCTGCAGTGGCTCATGTTTTACTCCACATAAAAGCTGATGGCAAGGGCTAGGCTTCAGTTCACAGTCACAACAGAGCTCTGGGGGGCTCGTGTAGGAGCACAGCAGTCACACAGAGAGGGGGTGACTATGGCATTTTATAGTTGTGGCATGACTTTGGGAAAAGACAGCATTTTCTGTTAACTTGGCAGCAAGCTTTGTCGGTGTTTGTCCCCAACCTGGTGATGGCAGGGCTGCTTTTGTTTTTCCCAGTCCGAGCTGATTTCCACGCTTTTAGTCTTAGCCAGGTTTTTTTATTCCCTCGCAGCCAAGTCAGCAAAAACGGAAACACAATTACCAGGACAGCATCTCGGTTGCTATTTTTATTTCCTTTTGCATCTTCAGATGGCCCAAAGGAACTAAAAATGGCAAGAAATGGGTTCCAAAGAAGGGTCTCACCCAAAAATCACATGCTTCAGGAAGCTAAACCGAGAGATGCAACAATTTAGGCCACGGTGAATGAAGTTTCCACGGATGGGCACGTGCTTTGATCCCTGCAAGTAGTGCAGTCAGGGAGGCTGACCGAAGAGAAGTCTCAAACCTCACGGGTTCCCCCCGCTTCAGTGGAAAGGGACTGCGGGTTTGGGAGTGAATTCCTAGCTGGGCGCTTTCTCCTGTTATGGATAAAGAACCTCTCAGATGGAGAGAGAACTGCTAATACGCGCTTTCCCCTCTCCCAGCTGGTGGGAAGATGTACATAAGTGATAACTGCCCTCTGTTAATAATCTCTGATGGCAAACAAAGGTTTTGCTGAATGGACTTCACAGAGTGCTGGGCTATACCAAAAGCACAAATAACTGGGACCCTCAAACCCAAGAGGCTGGTGGGCTTTCCTTGCAGGGTTCTTCCTGTAGAACTAGGAAAGTTCCAGACAGGAGGGAGAATCCCCATATATAGAACGGGAGTTTTGTTTGTAAAAAACAAAATTAGCGGAGTTCCCATCATGGCTCAGCAGTAACAAACCCAACTAGTAGCCACGAGGACGTGGGTTTGATCCCTGGCCTCCCTCAGTGGGTTAAGGATCCGGCATTGCTGTGAGCTGTGGTGTAGGTCGCAGAGGTGGCTCGATCCCATGTTGCTGTGGCTGTGGCTGTGGGGTAGGCTGGCGGCTACAGATGTGAAGAAAGTCAAACCCAGGAGTTCCCGTCATGGCGCAGTGGAAACGAATCCGATTAGGAACCATGAGGTTGCGGGTTCCATCTCTGGCCTTGCTCAGTGGGTTAAGGATCCAGCGTTACCGTGAGCTGTGGTGTAGTTCGCAGACGTGGCTTGGATCCCGTGTTGCTGTGGCTGTGCCCTCGGCCAGCGGCTACAGCTCTGATTTAACCCCTAACCTGGGAACCTCCATATGCCATGGGTGTGGCCCTACAAAGCAAAAAAAAAAAAAGTCAAACCCATACACGCTGTTTATGGGAGCGTAGAATGTTTGAAAAACATTCTAGCCCTGCTTCAAAATATTAAAAATAGAGTTATCACAGGACCCAGCAATTCTACTCCTAGGTAGGTACCCAAAGGAATTGAAAACCTATGTCCACAAAAAACTTGTACAGGAATGTTGATGGTAGCACTGTTCACAATAGGCGTAGGTAGAAACAACCCCAATGTCCATCAGTTGATGAATGGATAAACAAAATATGGTCTATGAATATTACTTAAATCTAACAATTAAGTTTACGAACCAGGTTATGACCATTTAAATCTAACAATTAGGTTTATGAACCAGATTATGTCCAGAAAAATCGAGCTTTTCTTTTTTTTTGGTCTTTTTAAGGCTGCACCCAGGGCATATGGAGGTTCCCACGCTAGGGGTCAAATCAGAGCTGTAGCTGCTGGCCACAGCCACACCAGATCTAAGTGCATCTGCGATGTACACCACAGCTCACTGTGGCAATGCCAGATCCTTGACCCACTGAACGAGGCCAGGGTTTGAACCTGCAACCTCATGGTTGCTAGTCAGGTTCGTTTCCCTTGATCTACAATAGGAACTCCTGGGTCTTTTTTAAGTATAGTTGATTTACAATATTGTATTAGTTTTAGGTAAATGGCACAGTGTCCTTTTCATTTGTAGCTGACAATTTTTTTTCATAATAAATTATCTGATTTTATAAAAAAAATGGTATGAGCACATGATGGAATATTATTCAGCCATAAAAAGAATGAAGTACTGACACAAGCTACAGTATGGATGAATCTTGAAAATATTATGCTGAGATGCCAGTCACAAAAGCACATATTACATGATTCCATTAATATGAAAAGATCAGAACAGGCAAATCCATGGAGAGAGAAAATGCATCAGTGGTTACAAAGGGTAGGGAAGCTAGGAGGGAAATAGAAAGTGATTACTAATGGGTACAGGTGTTTCTTTTTGGAGTGATGAATGTTCTGGAATTGACTGCTGCACAACTCTGTGAACACTAAGAACCTATTGAAGTACACACATTTTTTTTTTTAGCTGTGTCTGTAGAATGTGGAAGTTCCTGGGCCAGGGATTGAACCTGTGCCACAGCAGACAGCGACCTAAGCCTCTGCAGTGACAACACCAGATCCTTAACCCACTGCAATACAAAGGAATACCATTAAATTTTACACTTTAAATGGATGGAGTTATAGTTTGTGAATTAGATCTCGGTAAAGCTGCTATATTAAAAAAAAAAGAGTAGGGGTAACTGGGTGTGAAACACCAGTTTAGGTTCACAGTTTTTCTGTAAACCTAAAACAGTTCTGAAATTAAAAGTTTATATTAGAGAAACTATGAGTTCCCTGGTGGCCAAGTTGATTAAGGATCCAGCATTGTTACTGCTATGGCTCTGGTTACTGCTGTGGTGTCGATTTGATCCCTGGTCCAGGAACTTCCACATGCTGTCGACATGGCCAAGAAAAAAGAAAAGAAAAAAAAGAAAAAGAAAAAAGGAGTTCCCGTGGTGGCGCAGCAGAAACAAACCTGACTTGTATCCATGAGAACGCAGGTTCGATCCCTAGCCTCGTTCAGTGGGTTAAGGATCCAGCATCGCCATGAGCTGTGGTGTAGGTCGCAGATGTGGCTCAGATTGGCATTGCTGTGGCTGTGGTACAGGCCAGCAACTACAGCTCCGATTCAACCCCTAGCCTGGGAACCTCCATATGCTGTGGGTGCGGCCCTAAAAAAGCAAAAAGAAAAATTCCATATGAAGAGAACGGAGACACAGTTGATTTACTGACTTCCCAGGATCCGGTCTTCTCCAACCCTACTGTCCCAGGCAGCTGAAGAAGGAAATGAGAATATAAACCAGTGACACTAGGACCCTCAAGCTAATATTCAGAGCGGAGGCTGCACACAGCACCCGGGTAAATAAAGAGGAGAACTGACAAAACACCATTTGTAGGATTAAGGGGCTTGGCTAGAGGTGCTCTGCATCCAACTTAGGCGAAAGCAAAGGAAACTGACTGGGTACCTTATGTAAAAATTCCATGGGAAGCAGGAAGGCATCAAAGAAGGAAGGAGAGGGACAGAAGGAGGTGAGCATGCGAGCTGGCAGAACACACAGCCAGGAACAGAAAAAAATACTAAATAGGAAATGTTTTGCATTCCCAAGAAATTAAAGACAACTTGAATTCTGAAACAAGAGACTGAAGTTGGGACAAAGCAACAGAATGAATTGAAAAGGAGGTTATAGAGACTAAGAAAAGAAACAAGGACAAAAAATAATATCACTGCAGAGTCAATGAGTAAATTAATGTCAAGGGTATAGTTGACGTGATAGAAAACCAAGGCAGTGGAATGAAAGACAGATTTGAGAAAAATCACTCAGCACGCAGGAGAAATTAACCCAGTATGCAGGGGAGGTAAACGCTAAGAAACACTACCAACCCACGAGAAGGGTGTACTTCTGAGCTGTTTGACCTTGGACAAATCGCTTAACTTCTCTTCTAAATTCTCGTCTATAAAATTGTGCTAATTAGACCAACCACGTGGAGGTTATTATGGTGAGTTACTGTGGGGTTAAGAGGATGACGGGCTCTGCACATTTGAGCTGCCAGATTTGAATCCCGACTCTGATTCTTATTGTTCATATGACCTTGAGCATGTTACTTCTTTTTTTCAGGTCCTTATCTGTAAAATTGTCATAAGGACAGTACCTAGTATCTACCTCATAAAGTTCCCTGGTGGATTACACACTTGAGTCAAAAGGATATTGCCCTTTTTTTTTTGGTCTCTTTAGGGCCACACCCACAGCCTATGGAGATTTCCAGGCTAGAGGCTGAGTTGGAGCTACAGCTGGTCGGCCTACGCCACAGCCACAGCAACGCGGGATCCGAGCCGCATCTGCCACCTACACCATAGCTCACAGCAACGCTGGATTCTTAACCCACTGAGCGAGGCCAGGGATCAAACCTGTGTCCTCATGGATACTAGTCATGTTCGTTAATCGCTGAGCCACGACAGGAACTCTGGATATTGCTTTTTTTTAAAAAAAAATTTTTAAATTATAGTTGATTTGCAATGTTCTGTCAATTTCTCTGTACAGCAACGTGAACCAGTCATACATATATATACATTCTTTTTCTCATATTATCTTCCATCATGTTCTATCACAAGTGATTGGATAGTTACCTGTTCTATACAACAGGAAAGGATACTTCTTGACCAAACTTTGTGAATATGTATTTCTACTCCTGCTTAAAATGAAAGGCATTCCCATTAAATAATATTAAAATGCACACCATCGTCATTATTAATTAGCAGTCGTCTCCGAAAGTACTGGGTAATGCAATCAGTTCCAATTTTTTTTTTTTTCTTTCTAGGGCCACACCCGTGGCATATGGAGGTTCCCAGGCTAAGGGTCTAATCGGAGCTGTAGCTGCCGGCCTATACCACAGCCACAGCAGTGCGGGATCTGAGCCGCGTCTGCGACCTACACCACAGCTCACGGCAACGCCAGATCCTTAACCCACTGAGCAAGGCCAGGGATCAAACCTGCATCCTCACAGTTCCTGTTGGATTCGTTTCCGCTGAGCTACGACAGGAACTCCCAAAAAATTTTTAAAGGGTATAAATACATGAAAGGAGTTGTGGTTTGAGTCTTAAAAGGGTTCTGACAAGGACAAAATTAGATAGCCAGAGGAAGAGAGAAAGACTTGACCTTTCTGGTTCTAGGGACAGAGCTGATGTTTGAGCAGGGAAGGTGGTGAGATTTCTGTTGCTGTCGTTTGTCCAAGCTGAAGTTGGACATCATGCCATGGGTGCTCCAATGGGGGTCTCCCATGGACTGGTAAGGGTGCTACGGAGCTGCTGAGGGGTGTCCCAACAGTGGGATCCTAAGGCTCTAGCCGTGAGCGCACAGCCTTCCCCTGCCTTTGCGGAAAACGGGTCTCCAGCCTATTCTCATCTGTTTGAGTGGAGTGGGGGCAGGGGGCCGATTGCTGAGCCAGCAAACTGGGCAGGGAGAAGCTGGCCCCCACGTGTGTCCTTAAGCCAAGAGTCCCAAGGGTGCTACTTTCATCTTCAAACTGCAGTCTGTTCCAGTCAGCGTTTCCCAAGTGTGGTAAATGGACTCTGGTGGTACAAGATGAACTTAGGTGGCACTTGAAGGAATATTATCATTGTACACATTTCTATGTATTTTCTGGTGTGTGAGAAACTTTTATAAAGAACACATCAAGGGAGTTCCCATCATGGCGCAGTGGTTAACGAATCCGACTAGGAACCATGAGGTTGCGGGTTCCATCCCTGGCCTTGCTCAGTGGGTTAACGATCTGGCGTTGCCGTGAGCTGAGGTGTAGGTCGCAGATGTGGCTCAGATCCTGCATTGCTGTGGCTGCGGCGAAGGCCAGTGGCTACAGCTCCGATTAGACCCCTAGCCTGGGAACCTCCACATGCCACGGATGCGGCCCTAAAATGACAAAAAGGCAAAAAAAAAACACATCAAAACCCTGACGCTGCGGATTACTGCTTAGGTCGAAACTATGTGCATTTAAGTAAAAAAAAAGTAAGGTAAATGTAAAGAAACCTTAAAGTAAACAGTTATAGCAAATTCCTGATGGGTATGAAAATGCTTCAAGTGTGGGAACCAAGGGCTCTTGTCATGAATCTGGAGTCTGATGAGCCTGGATTCTAATTCCAGAGCCTCTACTTATGGGACCTTAGATTATCCAGGAATCCTTTGATCACATGTGATATAAAAATCAACTACTTTTCAGAACTCCCTCGTGGCACAGTGGGTTAACGATCGGTATTGTTGCTGCCCAGGTTCGATCCCTGGCCCAGGAACTTCCATAGGCCGAGGGCATAGCCAAAAAAAAAAAAAAAAAAAAAAAAATCAACTGCTTTTCTACACTTATGTTCTTACAGCATTTTGCACAACATCCGCAATAGCCAAAAACCAAAACAACCCAAATGGATGGATGAATGGATAAACAAAGTGAAGTGTATACATACAATGGCATATTATTCAACCTGAAAAAAAGAAGGAAATTTTGATACATGCTACACCATGGATGAACCTTGAGGACACTGTGGTAAGTGAAGTAAACTAGTTACAAAGTGACAAATATTGTATGATTCTGCTTACATGAGGTACCTAGAAGGCTCTAATCCATAGAGGCAGAAAGTAGAAGGGTCTTTGCCAGGGGCTGGGGGATAGGAGAATGAGGAGTTACTGTTTTCCTTCTTTTTTTTAA
>PVHT021183726.1:14640840-14688687 GCA_004024745.2 Catagonus wagneri | reverse complement strand
TCCCAGGCTAGGGGTCTAACAGGAGCTGTAGCCGCCGGCCTTCGCCACAGCCACAGCAATGCGGGATCCGAGCCGCCTCTGCAACCTACACCACAGCTCACAGCAATGCTGGATCCTTAACCCACTGAGCAAGGCCAGGGATCGAACCTGCAACCCCATGGTTCTTAGTCGGATTCGTTAACCACTGAGCCATAACGGGAACTCCTGTGCAGTATTTTAGATTCCAGATAGAAGTGATATCATAAGGGTTATTGTTTATTGGGTATAGAGTACAGTTTTCCAAGATGAAAAGGGTTCTGGGGATGGATGGTGGTGATGGTAGCCCAACAATAAGCATATATTTAATATCACTGAACTGTACACTTAACAATGGTTAAAATGATAAGTTTTGTGTAAAAAATTGACAATCCAATGAAGATGTAACTTTACTGTCTCATGTAACGGGGGAAGGATGGGGAGACTCAGGGGCATCAGGTGTGACTGAATCCACGGCTTTGTCCTTTGGAGCAATGATGACCAATGATGGCATCAACTCAAAAGCCCACATTGCGGGAGTTTCTTTGTGGCTCAGCAAGTTAAGAACCTCACTAGTATCCATGAGGATGCGGATTCAATCCCTGGCCCCACTCAGTGGGTTAAGGATCCAGCGTTGCTGCAAGTTGCAGTGTGGGTCACAGATGTGGTTTGGATCTGGCGTTGCCGCTGTGGCTGTGGCGTAGGCCAGCAGCTGCAGCTCTGATTGGACCCCCTAGCCCGGGAACTTCCATATGTTGTGGGTACGGCCCTAAAAAAGCAAAAAGAAAAAAAAACCATTGCTTTGCCCCCCAAAAGAAAAATCCCAAGGGAAGAGTGTGACTAGCTCAGCTGGGTCACACGCTTCCCCAACCCTGAACCAGTCACTGTGCTCGGGGCATTCTGGTTGGATGGAGCTAAGTTTCAGGCTCATCTGGAAGGAGGGTGGGGAACATCTGGGCAGCCCCAGCAGTGACTTCCACAGGGTTAAGGAGATTAGATCCCAAGGAGAGAGGACTGGAAGGGAAAATCTGTCTTCATGCTTCCAGCAGAGAAGCAGAGGCGAGGGAGAGGAGAGATTCCAGGGCCTGGTGCCAAGGGGTAACTTAGGAGAGACCCAGGAGTGGCCCTTGTGTCCTGACACCCGGAAGATGTTACCCTGATGCCCAAATGGGGGTCAAGCCGTGCAGACCGGGAGCATGGCTAAGCAGAACGCAGAGGCTAAAACCAACTCAGCCCCCAAAGCAGCCCAGCCTCCAACCTGCACAGGATCTGAAGTCAAGGTGGCTCCGTGCAGGTGACAAGGGAGGCAAGCCCGACACCACTTCCATTTCCAGGAAGGCCAGCGATGATTCTGACGGGGGCTTTGTGAGATGCATGGAGCCTTCCAGTTCCTCTGGTGCCCCCCCCCACCTTAAAACACGCAGAGAGGAGAGAGGATGCAGGCCTGTTGGGAGACTTATTTATTTAGGCCTGGGGTCAAATCAGAGCTGTAACTGTTGGCCTACACCACAGCCACAGCTACGTCAGATCTGAGACGCGTCTACGACCTACACCACAGCTCACGGCACCACTGGAGCCTTAACCCACTGAGCGAGGCCAGGGATTGAACCCGCAACCTCATGGTTCCTAGTCGGATTCGTTTCCACTGAGCCACAACAGGAACTCCCACTGTGTGGGTTTTAAAAAGTTATCCATAGCAGAGGAGGGATGCACTCATGTGACCACAACTTGCTAAGGAGCAAGGACCCTATTCCATTCTCCTGTTCAGCCCAACCCCGAGATGAGGTTGGACAGGCCAAGGTGGGGCTGGAGGGTTTGGGAACAGAGGCTGGAGGAGCTGAATGACTGTGTTGATTAAAATCAGACATGTTGGGGGGAAGTTCTGACACACGCTAAAGCGTGGATGAGCCTTGAGGACATCACGCTGTGATGTAAACCAGACACAGAAGGACAGATGGGTTAGATTGTATGATTCCACTAGTACAGTGTGTCCTCAGCAGTCAGATTCAGAGAGACAGAAGGGCGATTGGTGATTGCCAGGGACCGGAAAGACGGGGAGCGGGGGGTTATTAATGGGTTTCAGAATTTCCGTTTTGCAAGATGAAGAGAGTCCTAGAGGTGGACATTGGTGATGGTTGCACAGCGCTGTGAATGGACTTGATGACACTGAACTGTACACTTGAAAGTGGTCAGTTAATTTTGTGTTAGGTATATCGTGTGAGAAAAAAGTTGGAAAAATTAAAAAATAGGGCATTCTGAGGGCAAACTGGTAGTTAGGGTTGAGAGCAAGAAGAAACGGAACCTGCTCCTGCAGGAGACCCAGAGCCAGCTTGGGATCCACAAATCCTGCCGGAACTGGCACCTGCTCCTACAGGAAACCCAGAGTCAGGACAGGATCCACAACTCCCAGGGAGATCTTGTATCAGATCCCACAAGAGACCCAGACCCAAGTCAGGATCCACAGTTCCTGCAGGGGGAAGTCAGCAAGATGGCAAGGGGCTTAGTTGTGTTACAAGATGCTGTCACCAGAGCAACAGCCCCAGTGGAAGAGTGGCCAGGATGTTTAAAAACACGGTGATTTAGTAACGATTTAATGTTGATCATGAAGCTTTTGCTGGATTCACAGCAAATCTCCATCTAGCCTCTAATCTTTTTCTTTTCCTTTTTTTTTTTAACATGTCCATGCCTGCAGCATATGGAAGTTCCCAGGCTAGGGGTCGGTTGGACCTGCAGCTAAGGCTTACGACACAGCCACAGCAACACTGGATCTGAGCTGCAGCCATGACCTATGCTGCAGCTTGCAGTGGTACCAGATCCTGAACCCACTGAGCCAGGATGGCTGCATCCTCACAGATGCTATGTCGGTTCTTAACCCACTGAGCCACACCGAGAATTCCTAGCCCTGGTCTTGACTGAAGCCTGCTGAACAGGAAAGTTCCATATGAATGGGGTCATCTGAATTGATGTAGGGGAGTTCCTGTTCATGGCTCAGTGGTTGGTGAATCCGACTAGGAACCATGAGGTTGTGGGTTCGATCCCTGGCCTCGCTCAGTGGGTTAAGGATCCGGCTTTGCCGTGAGCTGTGGTGTAGGTTGCAGACACAGCTCGGATCCCGCGTTGCTGTGGCTGTGGCGAAGGCCGGCGGCTACAGCTCCGATTAGACCCCTAGCCTGGGAACCTCCATATGCTGCCAGTGCGGCCCTAGAAAAAGGCAAAAAGACAAAAAAAATAAAAAAATGAACTGATGTAGGGAGCCAGTGCTCTGAGTATAGAGCCACCATCCATGGACTGAACTAAGTTAGTCATAGGAGCTCAGAGCCACAGTGACCATGACAATGTAAATCCTCAGTGCCAGCCCCCTGCTCAAGCAATTTGCAGAAATTGACATTGGACTTCCCAGAGGGTCAAGGCCATCTTCTCTACATCTTAAAGGATAGAGACACCCCAGCTGCATCTGGGTCACGTTTATATAAAGTCCTTTTCCTTCTCGACTTGCCAGCCACCATTTTGCTACCCCTGTGTCCTTCAGGAATGTAATCACGACTTTCGGCCAAGGTCGCCATCTGTAAGGCAGCTGAGTACAGCAGATAAGAGCAGAGATCTAGGACCCGCTGGGGTTTGGATCCTGGGTCTCACCTATTGTGTGGCTTCGGACATGCTAATTCACCTTTCTGGGCCTCACTCCGTAGCTTCACCTATAAAATGGGATGGATTCTCTACCTCGTAAAGCTTTGGGGAGCATCAAATATAGAATTCCATATAAAGTATGTACAACCATTCACACAGTGTTCTTCAATAGCTGGTACCCCAGTCCTGGCTCAGGGCCTGGTCGGAACTCAGCGGTTGGTGTGGATGAGTGTTCTAAAGTGTGTGTTCCTGACCTGTGCCTTTTGGTTTTCTGGAACCTAAAAGAGCCAGGAAGCCCCACGTGGGGGCTGGGGGTGGGGCTTTCTCCGAGGGACTCAGGTTGGTTTGGCACAGCGCATCCTTTCTCCAGGAACAAACTACCCAAGTGCAGACCTCCTGTGGCTAGGAGAGCGGGGCTGTCCTCCTAAGGGGAAGACAGTCTTTTAATAGGTTCCACGTGGTAGGAAAACCGATATTGCTGTTGAGGAGGTGGGGGCTGACCCCTCGAGCTCAGGGGCTTCTCCTGAGAAAGCTGGGCAAAGTGGCGCGAGCCCCTCAGCCCTCTGCCTTTGGCCTTGACACCTTCTCTGCCGGGTTGGGGCTCGAATGCACGCAAAGAACTTGTGCTTGCCCGACGTTCTCTGGGGGAGGGGGAGACAGAGCAGAAGGGAGAGCGTGAGGGGCCGGGCCCCTGCCTGGGAGCTGCCCCGGAGATCCAGGGAGGCCCTGGCGGGTGTGTGACAGCCTGGGTCAAGCGGGCTTCTGCCCCGGGCTCTCCTGCTGACCTGGGCGGGGCCGACTCCCCTCCCTGGGCCTCACCCCAACCCCCTTCTGCCTCCGGGTAACAAACGTCTATGCAGTACCTACTCTGTATCAGACACTCCCCCCAGCACATAGCACCCTTAACAGTCTAGTGGGGAAAACTGTACATCAAGAATATCTGTCCTCTCCCCTCCAACCTTCCTCCCCTTCCCCACTGCCCTGGTCTAAGGCTCCCCCTCCCCCGGGTCCCCCCATCCATTCTCCACACAGCAGCTAGAAGAGGGTCCCATCACATCCTGCTTATGACCCTCCCATAAGCCCTGCACACTCTGCATGAAGCCTGATGCCTGGCCTTTCCCACAGGCTTGCACTGTCCACCTGACTCATTTCTTACCACTGTCCCCAGCCCACAAGTCCCTGGCCACTCTGGCCTGTCTGTTCTTTCACTAACACACCTGGCAGGTGGAAGCACTACTTGCAGGCTCTCCCTTGACCCGCGGAGGGCTGGGTCCTCCTGCCTTTCAGCTCAAGGAGCCCAACCCTACCAGTCCTCCTGACTCTCACATCAGATGTCTCTGTGGTCTGCACCCCTCTCCCTAGGATATAAGTCCCACAGCAGCAGAAACTTGTCCCTAAATTCTTCCCCAGTGCTCCCCAGAGGCTGGCACCTAGGCACTCACTAAGGATCTGGTGAGTAAATGAATGAATGAATGATGGATGGATGAAGGATTAATGGATGGATGGATGAAGGATGGATGAAGGATGGACGGATGGATGGATGAAGGATGGATGAAGAATGGATGGATGAAGAATGGATGGATGGATGGGTGGATGAAGGATGGATGGATGAAATGTACAGTTTCTTTGGGCATGGATCCAACTCTAGGTATCCCTGAGTCCCCCACGGTGGGCCTCAGTGAGCCCCCAGAATGTCCTGCTGTGTGGACTCTTACCTGGTTTTTCGCTTTTTGATAGAGGTGGTGTCTTCGTCTTCTTCGGGGATTGGCTAAAACCAACATGAGGAGAGGCTGGGTAGGTCAGGCATGGCAGGTGGGGAGGTGAGGAAAGTGCCCCAGGGAGAGGCAAGAGCCAGCAGGCATCTGTCCAGGGATGTCCCCACCCCAATCTGGACCCCAGCAACTGTGCCTCCATCACCCACTGCAGCCACAGGGTGAAGGAGGTAGAGGAGGCCCCTGTACCAGCCCTCCTTGGCCTGCTGCTTCCCTGCAGACAGGAAGCCTTCCTGTGTAAGTGGAGAGGACAGGAACCCTAAGGAATCACTGACGACCGTGGATAACACTCAGGTCGTCAATCGGCTTTGCACTTGAGCAAGACTTTCTATGTACCTGATGTAATCTTTCCTTCCTATGACTCCTGGGAGAAGGGCTTTTGAGAAGGTGAAACTGAGGCTCACAGACGGGAGGTGGCTTGCCCAAGGTCACAGCGAAGCTGCCTTACCGCCATGCCTTCCCTGGTCTCAAAGTGGAGACAAAACCCAAGTCCAGGGCCAGAGCAAGCACCCATACTTTCACCACAGCCAAGCCAGCACAGCACTCGCCCCTTTCTCACCAACCTGCTCCACTCCAGCTTCTCTCAACCTCAACATTCCTTAACGCTGCATGCGCCTGACTCCTACTCCTGACTTCCTCCACCCTCTCACGGGCTTGTTCGAATCCTATCCATCCCAGCAGTGTCCCTCAAGTGCCAGCAGAAATACTCAGGTGATTGTTAAAAATACGTATCTTCTGGGAGTTCCCGTTATGGCTCAATGGAAATGAATCTGACTAGTATCCAGAGGGACGCAGGTTCGATCCCTGGCCTTGCTCAGTGGGTTAAGGATCAGGCATTGCTGTGAGCTGTGGTGTAGGTCACAGATGCAGCTTGGATCCTGCATTGCTCTGGCTGTGGCGTAGGCCGGCAGCTATTGCTCCGATTCAGCCACTAGCCTGGGAACCTCCATATGCTGCAGGTGTGGCCCCAAAAAGACCAAAAAAAAAAAAAAAAAACCCCACATCTTCTGGAGTTCCCTAGTGGCTCAGTTTGTCAAGGTTCTAGCATGGTCACTGCCGTGGCATAGTTTCTATCCCTGGCCCGGGAATGCATGCTGTGGGCAAGGCCAAAAAAAAAAAAAAAATTACACATCTTCTGTGTTCATCCCCGCCCTACTCTGTGACAGTCTCTAGGCCTCTGCTTTCTCAACAGGCTCCTCAGTGAAGCTGAGCAAAGCTGGGACCAGAAGTCGCATAAGCCTGAGTCTGAATCTCAGCTCTTCTGCTGCCCAGCCCAGTGACGCCAGCCATCATTCAGCTGCTCCTGAGCCTTAGTTTTGCCATCTGTGAAATGGAGGTAATTTGCCTCCATGGGTGGCTGTGTGGACTAGAAGTGTGTTAATTACGCAGTGATCAGGCAAACACGGTGGGCACTCAGGACTTCTGGTTTGGCCACTGATATTCAGGCCCCACTCACCTGCCGCGAGCAGCATTCCCTCATCTGCTCTTTCCCCAGCTTGGAACTAGGCCTTCTCTGCAGCCATGCTGAGGACTTAAGACCTGCCTAAAGGGACTTCTGCCTGCTTAGTGTTACCATTCCCTCTCTCTCCCGGTGTCTTCCCAAAGGCTGAGAGCTTCTAGAGAGCTAGATGCACGAGGCTTTCCCAGCCCTGTCTTGCTGTACCTGACACAGGTCACCCCCTCGGCGTCCCCCACAGCCAGTCCCCAGAATCCGTTCGGGTCCAGTGAGCCTTCAAGTTGCACAGGTCGGACTGGGGTGCCCCCGGGGAGAGGGCCGGCTAGGGCAGCCCAGGCCCTGGCTAGCACCCGGCTCCCTCTTGTAGCCTCCACTGGCCTCACCTGGGAAGACAGGTGCCTGGCCATGAGGGGGCAGTTCTGGGAACAGAGGGGCAGGTGAGGGGTGTGAAGCCCACCTGTAAGGTAGCTGTGGCCTTTCTTGCGGTGGTCCTTGAATTTCCTGGAGCTGGCTCAGGAGTTTTTCTGCTGGGATGGAGACCAGGGGCTGGGGTAGGAGCTGAGCCACTGCTGTCTGCAGGAGCCCCAGTGCCATGTCTTTCTCTGCAAGCACAGCCGGGGGCAGAATCCTCAGGGGCAAGACCCTGGCCCCCATCCTGGGCCTAGTGGGGACAGGTGGGAGGCAGGGTCCCCAGCTCTTCTGCCCAGTGGGCCAGGATGCTGTCTCTAACCATCTCACGTTCTGTCTGCAGGGCCGCCTGGGGAGGTCCGCCCTTCTCCCTGGCCCTGTGTATGCAACACGCCTTTGTCTGTCCCCCCTCTCTCGTCTTATACCTTGTTCTTGGTCCACCCGCCACCATACCCCCTGGCCCTCCTGGAAGCCTGCTGGAGACCTTGCCCTCCTTCCCTTCCTCCTCCCCTCTGGCTCTCATCACTCCTTGCCTTCCCACTTAGATGCATCCTCCACCCACTATCCCACTGTGTGTGTGTGTGTGTGTCCATTCCTGTGTTCATGCACATACATGTGTGTTCTTATGTGCTTGTGTGTGTGCATTCTCCATGGTGGGTTAGGGGCTGTGTCTGCCAAATATGGTTTTTGATTGTCTCCCTCGCAGGGGCCAAGGCCTGCGGGCAGCATGGAGGAGGTGTCCCCTCTAAGGAGCAGAGTTCTGGAAATCCTGCTGAGGATCGAGGAGGAGGAGGAGGAGGAGGAGGAGAAGGAGGAGGAGGAGGGAGCAGTGGACATTGTCTAACCAGAAAAGGTTAGTTTGGGGTTCTGAAAAAGGAGAGGTCCTGGCGTGAGACCCTGGGGTTGGAGCCGAGCCCTGCAGAACCAGAGGATGTGGCCCTCAGCAGCCTCCACTCGGACAAGGTCCTAGGCCTGGGACTGTGTCCTCACCCTTGGGGGGCGCGTAGAGGAGCCAAAACTGGATAGCATTCAAGGAGTCTGTCTGCAGGATTTGAGAAAGGAGCTCCAGGACCTGCGGGCAGGAGGGCAGGCCTGGGTCAGTGTGGCTGGACGGCAAGTTCCAGCCGGCAGCACAGGCCCCCCCCACACACACCGGAAGTGGTGTCCCAGAGCCACGTGCTTGCCTAGATCGGTTCCCACCATGGTCCCAGCCTCCCTTCCGCACGGGACTTCACACTCTATAGAAAGCTTTCGGCCCCAGCAGCCCTAGAGGAAGTTTCTTAACCTCCTCCCAGGAGAGACGAGGAATCAGGTCGCAAGAGAGGACAGCTCACAGGAATGTGGCACAAAGAGGCCTCGGGGTCAGACACGGGCCCCCTCGTCCCTGAGCCCTACATGGGCCGCTGGTACCCAAGGGCCCTCACTGGGAAGGCAAGGTTACAGCCTCCCATCAGCTCCTTAGAGACACACCTGGGTCCTCGCTATGGGGGGTTTCAGGGACCCCCAAGGGCCTACCCTCCCTGAAGTTCCCAAGTTCAGAGTGTGGAGATGTCAGCAAAGAGGTGGGGTGATCCCCGTGGGCAGCAGCCTGAGGGTCGGGGCCGGCCGGCTCTGCACTCTGCTCAGCTGGGGGCTCCTCCCCGGCCGGCCCCGCGCTCGCCCGACTCCCAGCTGCCTCCTCATCCTTCTCAGCCTCCAGCATCTTTGCCACTTCAGGGCCCTTTCCCCCCGTGTGTCCTCCAGTCAAGGATATCGCCACGAGGTCTGGCTCTGTCTCGAAAGAGCTACAGGGGCTCCTGAGGCCGAGCTGCTGACGGCGGCCGTGGCTACGCGGAGCTGGGGCCCGCGGTGGGAGGTGGAGCCCCCGGAGCCCTAGGAAAGTGGGGTCTCCCCAGGACCCCCAGGGGCAGTCAGTGCCCAGCAGGTCTGCCTCTCCCCCAGCAGAGTGGGAACTGGACCAGGTCTCTTGCCAGGCCTGCGCCTGCTGAGCCGCCCACCCTCACCCCCAGGCACCCACTCACTGAGGGGACCCCCGCGCCCCCATCTGCCCAGGGCCCTCCTCCACTCTCCGCATCCCACTTACCTGCCCTGTGCCCCCTCCCCACAGGACCCGAGAACCTACTTCCAGGCAAGGTGAGGCTGCCCTATGGTGGAGAAAGTACTGTGTTCTAGCCCCTGCTATGCTGTTCCCCTTCTGGGGACCTGGGCCCTGGGCTGTCACCTGGCAGGACCTCAGTGTTCCCATCTGTGGGATGGCGATCCTGACCCACTCTGCTCTGTCCGTTTCCTGAGCTGTCCAAGGGGACTGCATGCTTTAAAGCACTGACCGCGGAGCGGGTGTCAAGATGCTGTCACAGTTTGGCCTCTCCCGGAGAACACGTGGGCCCGTGTTCACCGCCTCACCTACCTGCACAAGTTCTCCGTGCCTCCTAGGCCTCCATGGGAAACTCAGACACAGAGGATGGGACTTTACGCTTTGCGGCAGCACAGACCAGAGCCCTCTAGAGTGTGGGGAGGTGGCTGGCACCAACCACGCATGCTGCGGGTGCAGCACGCCAGGCGTGATGAAGATGCGCCAGGCGGGACCCCACCTCCCCGTTTCCTTCCTCATCAAGTGGACCCGCCCTTGGGTTAACATGTTGTGCTTCCAGTTTGGCTAAATTGTGGAACCCAGGTCCCTGGAGGGGAAAGGGCTTAGAGAGGGAAAAGCTGGCTCGTGTCAAACCCCAGAGGCAGTGGGGGATGGGGATCCAGGCTCCTGACTCCCAGGTTTGGGGTTTTCGAGTCTTCTTCCTGGGAGAAGCCACGCTGGAAAGGTCCTGGTGGGATTGCCGTGAGCCCGGGGGCGGGGCCTGCTGGGTTCTCTGCCCTCAGACTAGGGCCTCTGCAGGGTCCCCAGCCCCCAGCCTTCCCAGGGCCTCACCAGCAACTCCTGATCCTGTAGGATGAAGGCCTGGGCTCCTCCGTCCCTGCTCTCGGGCTGGCTTCGCAGGCCCTGGCGGGAGTGACGGCGGGTCATGGCCCGGCTGGAGGCAGGGATGAGCCTACCGGTCTCTGCTGAGTACTTCGCCCCCTGCTCCCGCTGAGGCTCCTCCTTCTGCTGGGAGGAAAGCAGCCAGAGACTCCAGACAGCAAGGGGGGTAGGGGGGAGAAAGAGGAGAAAGCAGAGGGGAGAAGCAGACCAGGATGTGTGTCCACCAGGCTCCCATCCTGTCCTAGACCCCTCTCGCCAGCAGGGGGCGACTCTTCCACTGTAGCCATTGCTCTTCCTCCAGGAACGTCACTGAATGCTGCCGGCTGTCCCCCATGGTCCTCGGGTGGTCCTTGTACCTCCTCCTGGGCAAGCCCTCCCTCAGGCCCCTCCCCAAGCCCAAGATTTGAAAACGGTATCTTGCACCAAGGCCCCCACTCTACCTACCTTAACTCAGCTCAGTTGTCCCCAGGGCAGTCCCCTACCTCTTGGTACCCTTTCTCTGCCCTGGGAAACCTTCTTGAGCCAGGCCTGTGGGCACAAGACCCTCTGTCCCTGCAACTCCAGCTAAGACGGGTAGTATCCCCATCCCCATTTTAAAGATCAGAAAACTGAGACCCAGACAGCTTAGCTGAGTCGCCCCGAGAATGCAGCAAAACAGGGATGAGAACTCTGCTGCTCAAGACCAGGGCAGGACCAGACTCAACCACAAAGGGCTGGGCCTGTTCTAGGACCAGTTCCAACTCCCTTCAAGCAGCCTCCCACTTGTCTTTACTGGTTTATCAGCAAATAGCACCCGGGAGGCTGCCCCCATTTTGTCTGAAAGGCTTCAGTGATCTGCCACCCCTTATCAGATTAGAAACTAAGTTCGGGAGTTCCCATCATGGCACAGAGGAAACAAATCCAACTAGAAACCATGAGGTTGCGGGTTCGATCCCTGGCCTCGCTCAGTGGGTTAAGGATCCGGCGTTGCTGTGAGCTGTGGTGTAGGCTGCAGATGTGGCTCGGATCTGGCATTGCTGTGGCTGTGGTGTAGGCCGGCAACTGCAGCTCCAATTCAACCCCTAGCCTGGGAACCTCCACATGCCCCAGGTGCGGCCCTAAAATGACAAAAGAGAGGAAAAAAAATAAACTAAGTTGAGAAATGAGAAACAAGCCCACATTCAAGTGGACCCCCTCCCACCTTCTCCCTGACAGCTGCCCACTTATATCCTGGCCTGCAGCCCTCTGGTCTCTAAAGATGCCTTGCATTTTCCAGCTTCTGAGTGTTTGTGCCCTGTGTCTCCACTAGGAACACATTCCCCACTTCCACTTCTAAACTCTGAACCCTTGGTGGGTTTCTCCATCGAGGTCTCTTCTGTATGCCCTCCCTTCGGTGGTATTCGTGGGCCCCATCCCTGTGCCAGCCGCAGCCCCCCTGCTCTTGCTCCCCCGCTGGTCAGGCTGAAACTGACCATGGCCGGGATTCAGTTACAAAGGGGCGGATCCATTTCATCCCTTCCCGGACCCCTCCTTGGTTCTGCACCCACCTCCTTGCTCTTCAGCTCATTCTCCTTGGTGAAGATGGCCACCCGGGAAGCCAGGTCTTTCAACTCCTTCTTCCAGGTCTCTGGGAGAAGGGGACACAATCTGGCCAACGGATACCTGGCCCCCACCCCACGGCACTGGGTGTGGGGAGGGCTGTGGTGAAAGAGCCTTCTCCCCACCTTCCTGCCCTGCATCTTAAGGGGAAGTGTGGCTTCGTAGGTGGCAAGGGGTAGGAATTGCACCACCGGTGGATGGGTGAGTGGGTGTGGTCACCGCCAATGCTGCCGTCCTAGCCTGTGGCTTTCCTGGGAGATGCTGGAGAATGTTTGGCTACATGCGCCAAAGGGATCTGTGATTTAACCGAGCTTTGTCTCTTTTAGGAACTGGAAGCCAACACTGGGATTCGGTCGCTGTGCGGTGCCGTCTACTAAAATACTAAGTGAGTCCTGGTGAGGTTGGTAAAGAGCACTGCAGCAAGCAGCCCGTCCAGACCCCTCTGCCTCTCTGCCCCCGGCCTCCCTCTGCCCTTAAGGGAAGGTGTAAGGCTTGGGAAAGCCCAGGCCTGTGAAATGTTGCCCTGGCACCTGTGGATGCCTGATGTTCTGATTGGCTGGCGCCTGAGCACACAGGCCATGAAGTACAGTCTTTCTTGTTCCTGTCTAGAGTTGCAGGTCACGTGACTGTTGCCCTTATCTGCTTGTCCTCTGCGTGTATTACCCCTCAGATACCTCAAAGCCCAACCGGGGTGCATCTCTAAGGACCTGGGGATGGGGACTCATGCAAATGTAGCTACCTGAGAAAACAAGGCAAGGAGTGGGGTACCCCACCAGACCCTGCTGACCTGAAAGACAAGGCCCTTTTCTTCTCAGGCACCCGCCCAAGCCAGGCAGCCCTCGGGGACAGGGACAACCCCAAGGCAGGGGGCGCTGTGGCCCAAGTACCCACCAGAAGAAAGCCGGGGGTCCCGATTGGACTGCGGGTCTCCAATGGGGACAGAGATGGCGGGCACCCCCATCAGACAGCGGGATAAGAGTGTGGCTTGAGGCGAGGCAGCCAGCGGGAACTCGTCCCTGACGATGCAGACCGGCTTCCCAGTGAGATCTGTGAAGGGTTAGAGGCTGTGGGATGGGTGCCCCGGGTTGACCCCCAAGAGCTCTGGGAAGCCGGGAGGAGGCTGGCGGGCCCTTGGCCCCACTTGTTCCAGTCACCACACGCCCAGAGGTCGCCAGAGCTGAGAGGGCCCCTGCAGTCACTGAGACCTCACCCCTGGGGACACTCAGAAAGTGGCAAAGGTGAGTTCCCGTTGTGGCTCAGTGGTTAACGAATCCAACTAGGAACCATGAGGTTGCGGGTTCAATCCCTGGCCTCGCTCAGTGGGTTAAGGATTCGGCGTTGCCGTGAGCTGTGGTGTAGGTTGCAGATGCAGCTCAGATCTGGCGTTGCTGTGGCTGTGGCGTAGGCCGGCGGCTAAAGCTCCAGTTCGACCCCTAGCCTGGGAACCTCCTTATGTCGCGGGTGCGGCCCTAAAAAGCAAAAAGAGAAAAAAAAAAGAAAGAAAGTGGCGAAGGGATGTGTTCAGGGTCCTGCAGCGAGTCGGTCGCAGTGAGACAAGAACCCAGGCTTCCTGGAACCCTAGTTCTGAGGTCCTTTTGGTTTTCTGTGACAGAGCAATGAACTGCAGCTGTGAGCACACAGAGGCAGGCAGCTAAAAGAAGAGGACGTAGGGTGGGGGCATTAAGCCACAGTCTGTGACTAGAAGGGCCAGGGCTCAAATCACAGGGAGTGAGCCCCTCTGGATAAAACTGCCATCTGTCAGCCCGGCAGGACGGAGTGCCCGGCAGCCTGGAGCAGGTGAGAGACTGTTTATACGTGAGGACCCGCTGGCATAAAGCCCGTGTGATATTATATCATCTTTAGACAGGTAAGCTTCGGGAAGAGCCTGGTTAGGACTTACTGTGGTTGGTCTTCCCCAGACTCTCCTTTGCTGCCAGGACCCCTCCCTCTCCAGGGTCCTCCTAGCTCCCCGGCCACTCCTCTGCTGCCTCCTCTGTATCTCCTCAACCCCTTAGCCTTGGAGGCCCCGGGCTCCGGCCAGGTTCTCGTCCCCCCGATGACCCCACCCAGCACACCACGCCCACCCGAGCGGCCCTCGCCTCTGCATCTCTGCCCCGACCCACGCGGCCACTTCCTCGGCCCCGCCCCTTGGACGTCTAAGGGGCGTCTCACATGGTGCGCCTCCCGGGTCCCGGCCCAGACCCTTGACCCTGGTCATCTTCCCCTGGCCCCTTCTGCGGACTCCTCTGTCTCAGCCAATGCAGCTCCAGTTTTCACAGGCCAGACCCCTGGCAGAACCCGCTGGCCTTAGCTTCTGGGTATTTCTAGAGCAGGGTCACTAACTTCCATTGCTACCTCCCTGGTCCAAGCCACCATCCATTCAGAAGCCAGCAGATCACGTCTCTGTTCTCAGTCTTCCAGTGGCTCCCATTTGACTCAGGGAGATGGCTTAATGGCAACCACGGGGAGCTCCAGGGCCCACACCATCTGGGCACCCACTGCCGTGCTGCAGCGTCTCCTTTCTCCCCACTCCTTATTGTGCTCCAGCCACACTGACTTCCTGTCCCTCCAAGAAAGCCAGGATGCTCTGCCTCAGGGCCTCTGTCCTTGCTGTTCCCTCTGCCTGGGACACCCTTCCCTGATATCCACATTGTTCATGCCCCCTTTGGTTCTTTGCTCAAGCATCAAGCTATTGGTCGAGTCTCCCCTCTATAGTCGTGATACATTATTTTCTATCATCTATTTTCTGTTATCTATTTTCTGTCCTTCCCACCATAGAGCTGGCTCCGTGTGTGTGTGGGGGAACACTCTCGACTTGTTCCCTCTCACATCCCCGGGGCCTAAAAAGGTTCTTGACCCCTAGTTCACACTCAGTAGACATTTGATGGATGAATGGCTGAGTGGATGGAATGGCCTGAGTTGGAGGAGAGAACACAGGTCTGGGGCACAGCATTCTTCGCTTTCTCTGACCTGCCTGCCCCCGCCTCCGCCCCAGGTTGAGTCTTGGCCGAGTGCTTGCGAGTAGCCCTGGAGCCTTGGGACCCTGGCCGAGCACCCATCCTCCCTGGGGCTCAGCCTGGAAACAGGGGCTGGGTCCCCATTTTCCAGTTGTGAAGACCACGCACCCCACCCCCACCGGCCAGGCCCTGGCCTGCCCCTCTTACCTGGAATATGGGTCACGTGCTGGGGGTGGGGGTGGTGCCGGGAGAAGAAAGAGTGGTGGCTGAGCCGGCCAAAGCGGTAGGCACCGGGGGTTTGCACCTTGGGGGTCCTCAGTGCCTCTCGGATCAGCTCGATATCCGCCGTCGCTGGGATCAGCCGTTCTTTCCGTGGGCTGCTGTCCCCGTGGCTCCTTGGCCTGCGCCCTGACTTCTCAGATTTCAGCTCAGCGCTGGGACTGAAGGACAGGGTAAGGGGGAGTAAATGGAGCCATCGGGCCGCGGCTCCCACGCCGAGCTTGGTGCCTAACACAGAGTCCATTTCTTAGGTCCTCTGAAATCCGGTTTCCAGGACTTCACCACCACCCCCATGCACCCAAAGCTGGGCCTCCCCAGGGTCCCTTCCCAGCTCCTGCAGTCCAGCCCCCAGGTAACCTTCAGTCTCCTTAAAATGCCTTAGCAGGGAGCTAGGATACATCTGAGAAAACTCAGGTGGAACCTCCCAGGACCCCTGGCTTCAGAAACTATTTCTCAAGCCAGAAAGAGAAGCTACAGACCCACCTTCCCATCCAAATACCTGGTTGGAGCAAATGTGCAGTTATATACAGCTCCAGGGCCCGAGGGATGACCCCAGCCAGGGCTTCTGCCCAAGCCAAACTGCTGGCAGCCCAGGAGAAGCCAGCTACAGGCTGTCAACCCCCCTCCCCCATGCCCTTGAAGGCAGTTTTGGCCCAGACTCAGCGTCCAGGGGTCAAATCTGGTGCCAAGGCCAGACTAGGCCAGCAGGTCCTTCTCCCTTGCCCTCCCCCAACCCCCAGGAGATGCAGAGCAGATGGGCAGCTATTGGCCGCGTCTCTGCAGGGGACGCTTCACGCTCTCGCTCCGCTTCACTGGAGACAAGCCGTCTCAGGTTCTCTGTCCTCTACCCGCACCCCTTCCCTCTCTTGTGCCCCTGGAGGCGGAGGTGGAGTCGGTCCAGCAAGGATCCAGAGGTGGGCTGCTCTCCGCCAGGGGCCTGGTGGGACCACCTGCCTGCTCTCTGTCTGCTTTCTTTTCCGGTGGCCCTGGCTGAAGTGAGTCCCTCTGGAGCAGTACAGATACGCTCTGACTATGCTAAGCAAGAATGTTTTGCCCTGGGACCCTCTGAGGATTTTGCTGACCAGGCCTCTGAGCCATCCTGTTCCATCCTTGATTCACCTCTAAGGGATCTGGGACTTAAAGACATAAAGCAAACCTTCTCTGAAAGCCAACGTTAGCTGGCCTCCCCTACCCCCAACTAAGAGAGAAAGTCACCCCCAAAAACCCCTGGAATTTCTGTGCTGCCACTGCATCCTCTCCCTACCCAGGAGAGGCCCAGCTTGTCACCTGTGCCAAGTCAGGTCTGGGAACCCACTGGGGGCCTGGCTGATGGCAGTGGAAGGTGACCTCCACTCGGACCTTCAGTCTGTTGAGTTCCTTGGTCCTCTGCCCGCCCCTCCACCTCTTGGGTCCCAGGGGAGGCATCTGGGGGTCTTACCTCATCAGTGGACGCTCCGCCGCTTGGGTCCTCACTTCTGTAGCCATTGTAGGGCCTCTGTCAGAGTAAAGACCAGTGTACTTAGTATTAGCGGTGAAGATGGGTAACATGAACCCTCATCCACTGGTGGCGGGAGTGTAAACCGGGACAGATACTTTAGGAGGAAAAACTGACAATATTATATAAAAGCGAACATTTGCATGCCCTATCTCTCAGCAATTTCTCTCCCAGAAATATACCCAAGAGAAACTCTTGCAGATGTGCAAAAGTGTGGGAATATTCAAATCCACATTTCAAAAAACCTGGTGACAATCCAAATGTCCAGTGGCACAAGAAGGATAAATATGTTGTGGTCCGTTCAGACAACTGAACGTATTGCAATGAAAATGAATGAGCCACTACACGTGACAACAAAGATGAAACTTACAAATGTAGCGCTAAGTCAAGGAAAGTCAGTTGCAGGAGACCTTCTAGCCTGAGATCCTTTTCAAAAATAAAGTTCAAAAGCTAGCAAAATTATCTTGAACATGATAAAGCAAGGAAATGCCAAACACAAAATTCAGACAGTGGCTATTTCTGAGGGCAAGTCGGGAGGGGAGGCGGGAGGAAAAGGCATATATGGGATGGGTTGATGATTTTCTAGTTCTTTGTTTGGGAAATGTGTTTGCTGGTGTTTGTTATGTTACTAAACTAAATGACAGGAATGAAAGATAATAAGCGTTAAAGCCAAGAATGGTGATTGAATCTATGGATCTGCAAGCAGGTATACAATTGGGGCTGCAGTTGCCAAGGACATGATTGAGGCAGGAAATCAGTGCCTTATGAGAATTAACCCTCTGAGTCACAGAATCTTCAAGAGATTCCCAAGGGCCAGCCTTCCATCAGGTTGGGGTGGAGGGGAGTGGGCCGCACTGTCTGAGATCGGGAGAAGGGGAGAGGCTTTAAGATCAAAGAGCAAGGAGCCAGGCATCCTGACCCAAAGTTTCTCTAAAGGGAAAACCAGCTGGCTGGGCTTTCTTTGCAGGAAGCTTCAGGTGCCCTTGATAGTGGAGGCCAAGGCTCTAGAGCACTTAGATGCTGCAGGGTTGAGGGCTGGGCATTTGAAAGCACCTGCCTACAGGAAAAGGACTCATTAGAACGAGACTTTTAAATACTTTTGACTGTGACCACAGTGAGGAACTCATTTGATATCATAACCCAATTCTGTCTCTCTCTCTCACATACATACACACACACAAACATGTGCTTATGTATGTGAAACTGAAGCAACACTTACCCTTGGTATGCTAATAGTTTCATCCTACTTTGTGTTTTTGTTTTGTCAGTGTTAGGTGCAAACCATTAAACTGATTTTATTAGCCGCTAATGGGTCCTATCCCACAGCTGCTGTGAAGAGGTCAATGAGGGCTGCGTGGGCCGGGCCTGCCTTTTCTAGGGCGGGACAGGCTGGGCCCCACTGAGTCTGCCCCTGGCCTCCCTTCCCTCGCCCTCGGCGTGGGGGCCCCAGCCGACCAGGCACAAGGGGCTGAAGGCTCACGCCAATTCAGAGACAGCACTTGCCTTCCCCATCTCGGCCTCTCTGGGCTTTGCCCTGGGCCCTGGTCTGGTTCGAACGTCCATTTCCTCCCCTCCGGCGATCCCGGGACTCACCGAGGAACGTGGCTGCTATAGCATGGGGGTGAGTGGTCCTTGCTGTCCGAGCAGGAATGAGCAAAAGGACATGTCAACGGGAGGACTTGTCAGTTCTGTGGGGTAAGCCTGTCGCTTTGTGACTGCGCGAGCCAGTGGTTGCTAGGTTACCCTTGGCCCACAACTCCAGAACCACTCCTGGGCACCCCTCTCCTTGCCTCTACCCAGCTCCTCTTACCCTTCCTGGAGGGGCAGGCGGGTCTCACTAAGACTCTCTGGCTCTTCCTCCATGCGCTCTCTCCCTACCGCCCTTTCAGCACTTTCAATGGGGATCAAGGGAGAAAATGAGAATCAGGGACTGGTTGCAGCCAGCAAGCAGCAGGCAAAGAAAGAAAAACTGGCAAAAAAAAAAAAAAAGGTCTGGCTGGGCTCTGTCCCAGCTCTGTCAGCCTGACCAGGCTGGATGCCACCATGGAGGGTGCATTCTACTTCTAAGGGCTGATTTGCAGAGCGCTCTTGGATGGAGGGGAGGAGGCTGATCGCAGGATCCAAAGCATCCTTGCAGCCCTTCTCTAGGCAGGAGAGCTGGGTGGGAAGAACCTGGGCTTTCAGTTGGGCAGGGGTTCCAACAGGATTCTGACCCTCCCGAGATGTGCCACCTTGGGTAAGTCGCCTGTACTGCCAGAGGTGGGGAACAGTGGTAAGGAGGCTTGGTTCAAATCACAGTTTTATTTCCTAGCTGTGCGGCCGCAGGCAATTTACTTGTCTCTGAGCTTCTGTTCCTGTATCTCTGAAACAGAAATGATACCCGCGCTTATGCTCACAGGTTTTTTGAGATTGAGCGACTTAATGCCCGTGAAAGTGTTTAAAGTACCTGGCATCAGGTGTGATCGCTTATGTTATTACCTTCTGAGCCTGTAAAGTGGGGCACCTTCACCTGCTGCTCAGGTTGTTGTGAAGGCCAAGTGAGCTAATAGAAGTAAAGTACCTAGTTGTATGCCTGGCACACGAGCGATGCTCTAAAATGGTCATAGGAGTTCCCTGGTGGCTCAGTGGGTTGAAGATCCGGCGTCGTCATTGCTGTGGCTCAGGTTGCTGCTGTGGTGTGGGTTCGGTCCCTGACCTGGGCATTTCCATGTGCTGTGGGTGAGGCCAAAGAGGAAAAAAAAAATGGTGATAATAGTAATTACTGTTATTGGCATTGAGGGAAGAGGGGGATGGGGTGTGTTCTGAGCGTGAAAACTATCATAGGTAATTCACATTGTTTCTCTGAGGCTCAACTTGGACAGCTTGGAAAAAGGATCAAGGTAATCTTTCGTCCACAGGGCTGCAAGGGGTGTAAGCAGACTGCATAAATGATGGAAGGGTTTGCAGATGGTTCTTGATGCTGTTCTAGGAATGAAGCTGCTGGTCCTCAGAACTGATGGAGTGGGCCTCCTTGAGGATCTTCCTTCTCAGCATCCCTGGCTTCCTGCATCAGTGGCCTGGGGCTTCTAGACTCTATGTCTTCTGGGGAGGGAGGGAGGGAGGGAAGGGAGGATGGCTAGAAGCAAATCTAAGTCCTTCAAAAGTTCTGCCCCTCTGCTGCTGCAGGGTGGGGTTTCAAATCACTGTGGTGACCCTTTGGGGGGAGTGGGGGGGTGACCTCTGAGTCTGGCTTTGCCCCCAGTGCTTCTCCATCCGCACAGGTCAGAATATTCCCCCTTTAAGCTCTGGCTTCACCCGGGCTTGTCTTTGCAGGAATGAGGTGACCTCCCCCTCCCTGAAACCATTCTGAAAGCCCCCTTCTGCACACTTCTGGGAAATCCGGGGACTACCATGCCAAAGAATACTGTATTTGAAATAAGAGAAGGCTTTCTTCTCTCATGACCAGCCCCTCCCGTCACTTTCGGCTTCCTTGGGGGATTTCGCTCAATGTGATGGGACACATCTGAGAATAGAACCTGCTCTCATCCTCCTACTTCTCACCTCTCACCCCTCACACTGTATCGTTGGGAGTTGAACAGTGGGTCTGTGTGTGGATGGCAGCTTTGGGATTGAAGGGGGTGCCTTAGGTTCATGAGAAAATTGAGAGGAAACCCTTCTGACTGCTCTTTATAGGGCTTTCAAATGGGAGAGTGATTCTGTTTGCTGGGAAATGGTTTGAAGTACGGTTCTCCTGCTGGGATGGCCCAGGAATGAGAGAAGCAATATAAAATTTGATGGAATGCTTCTTATGTGCCAGGCACTGTGCTCACTCTTTTAAACATAGTATCTTTTAACCCTAGAGATGAGGAAATTGATGATCAGAGAAATCCTTTCTTATATGTGTTTACTTTTTTTTTTTCCTGGAGTTCCCCTTATGGCACAGCAGAAAAGAATCCATCTAGTAACCGTTAAGTTGTGGGTTTGATCCCTGGCCTTGCTCAGTGGGTTAAGGATCTGGTGTTGCCGTGAGCTGTGGTGTACGTAGACGAACCCAGATCCCACGTTACTGTGGCTGTGGCCGGCAGCTATAGTTCTGATTAGACTCCTAGCCTGGGAACCTCTATATGCTGCAGGTGTGGCCCTAAAAAGGCCAAAAAAAAAAAATTTTTTTTTTGTTTTTCCCCTCATGGCTTGCTTGTCTCAAAATGCTGTCTTTCTTTTTTATTTAAAATTTTTATTTTTAGGCCGCACCCACAGCATATGGAAGTTCCTGAGTCAGGGATCGAATCTGAGCCGCAGCTGCAGCTGTGGTAACCCCAGACCCTTTAACCCACTGTGCCAGGCCAGGGATCAAACCTGCACTTCCTGCACTTCCTGAGATGCTGCCATTGAATTTTTAACCCACTGTGCCACAGTGGGAACTCCTCCAAATGCAGTATTGATGGAGAGAAATTCCTAATTTAATGTAGCCCAGTTGATTAATTTTGTCCTAATGATGAACAGTGTTCGTGTCCTGTTTAAGAGATATTTACCCATGCTATTTTCTAGAAAGTTTACTATTTTACCTTTTGCATTGAGATCAATCTGGAATTGGTTTTTGTGTATGGTATAAGGTGACGGCCAAGAGCCATACTTTTCCCTGTACAAATAGCTATTTAGCCAGACCGTTTTAATTAATTTATTTTTTGCTTTTTAGGGACGCACCCACGGCATGTAAAGGTTCCCAGGCTAGGGGTCCAATAGGAGCTACATCTGCCGGCCTACGCCACAGCCACAGCAATGCCAGATCTGAGTCGCATCTGCGACCTACACCACAGCTCACGGCAACGCCAGATCCTTAACCCACTGAGTGAGGCCAGGGATTGAACTCACAACCTAATGATTACTAGTCAGATTCGTTTCAGCTGCACCACGACAGGAATTCCTAACCAGTACCATTTTTAAAAACACCATCCTTTTCCCGTTTCTCTGTGCTGTCATCTTGATCAAAACTCAATTGTTCAGGAGTTCCTACTGTGGTACAGAGGGTTAAGAATCTGACTGCAGCAGCTTGGATCACTGCAGACATGCTGTTTCAAATCCTGGCCCGGCACAATGGGTTAAAGGATCTGGTACTGCCGCAGCTGTGGTTCATATTTAGTCCCTGGCCCAGGAACTTCCATATTCTGTGGGCGTAGCCATGAGATTAAAAAAAAAAGAAATTCAAATGTTCATATACATGTGGGTCTGCCTCTGGACTCTGTTCTTTCCCAGTGCTCTATTGGTCTACCATCCCACCCAGCCTACATTCTCTCTTTTTTTTTTAGCTTTTTTATTTTATTTTTTTATATATAACAATGAATTTTATTTCAATTATAGGTGTACAAAAATCATCACAAGTCAATGTGATAGATTTTGTGTCCCAAACCCACAGTGCATCCCCCCACCCCCCAGATTGTCTTGTTTGAAAACCCAAAGGTTTTCCAAAGTCTGTGAGTCATTGTCTGTTCTGCAAAGAAGTTCATTGTGTCTTTTTAGTTTCCACACAGCCTACATTCTCTTAATAACTGCATTTTCAAATCCATTTTGGTATCTAGTATAAAACTTCTTTGGGGAAAACTATTGTTGTGGCCTCTGCACGCTGGTGGACAAAGAATTTTCTGGATTTAAAGCAAGGTGTAGAAAAGACAAGTTTACCGAGGCCAGAGACACTGTTAACACAAGGGGCCGACTTCCTAATAATCGGGGAGAGCCGACTCCGGGCACGTGGTGGTGCGTGTTTTTATAGCCCAAAGACAAAGGCGAGTGAGCATTGGTCTTACCAGGCCCTGTGCTCACCCTTGACCTGCTGGTTGGCTGGGGAAGGATGGGGCCCTTCTGATACACTTGCTGGTTGGCCGGGGGCGTATGTTGCCCCTACAGGGGTGGGGTAAGGCCTGGGCTACATACCTTTCCTAGTGAGGGTGGCCGGGAGTAGGCTAAATTGCTGGGGTGGGGAGGTCCTTGGGGACATCGTAACAATTACAGTGAGACAGGTGGGGGTGATAAAGACCTGGCAATTCCTATCTTGGCCGGAGGCTTTTTTAAGTTTTATCTCTTTTGGAGAAGACTTGAAGTCTCCCATCTGTTTTTCTCCTCCACTCTCAAATACTTCTGCCAGGAGATGTATGGGTGTTTTTCCCCCACACTAAGCATTTCTCCAGTTCGGCAGGCACCAACTGGATGTCCTGCAAGTATAACTTAACTCTGACACTACCTGGAGATAGCCTCAGTCCCCACAAGGCTGCCCTCACTTCCAACACTGAAACTGGGTCCTCCTAAAACCGAAGTCCCATACCAAGTTGAAGGTTCATCTCTCTATTCAAAACTTTATTCCCAGGAGTTCCTGTCGTGGCTCGGTGGTAACGAATCTGACTAGCATCCATGATGATACGGGTTCCATCCCTGGCCTCGCTCAGTGGATTAAGGATCCGGCATTGCTGTGAGCTGTGGTGTAGGTCACAGACTCAGCTCAGAGCTCACATTGCTGTGGCTGTGATGTAGGGCAGCGGCTAATAGCTCTGATGTGACCCCTAGCCTGGGAACTTCTATATGCCTTAGGCGTGGACCTAAAAAAAAAAAAAGGTAAAAAACCCCACAAATAACCTTTATTCCGTTTCTTGTCCCCTCTGACCTCAATTCTGTGCTAAAAGAACACTAATCAACCGGGATCAGATGACTAAAATGACTGTTACTGTAGATAACATTGCTGATGTACTAAAATCACCACTGTGGAAATCATTAACTACAGACTCAGGTTGTTTCTCCAGGGCAGGATGAGCTCACAGGCCCCCAAGCCGTGAACCCCTTGGCCAGAGACTCCTAAACCAGAGACATGCTAATTCCTCAAAGTACAGTCACAGAAATGTCACATGAGGATGATTAATCCCAGCCTCTTTCTTCTTCCCAGAGGCACATCCCTAACTCACACACCAGAGGGAGTGGATCCGAGACTTGTCTCTCACGCCTTTGCCGGGCGTGCTGCAATACAACCCTTACTTTGCTGCAGACAGCCACTGTCAGAATTTGGTTTTCTGTGGCCAAGGCCACATGAACCCCTGCTCATAGCAACACCCATCACATGTCCAGGTTGTCCTCTGTACTTCTGACTGACTGGCATTAAATTGGGGCTCTCATGATCCTCTCCCTGGGTTTGAAAGTTTGCTAGAATGGCTTGTAAAACCCAGGTAAGTATTTACCTATGTTTGCCAGTTTATTATAAAGGATACAGAGGAACAGCCGGAAGGTGAAGTGCCTAGAGCTAGATCCCCCAAGTGCAGAAGAGTCTGTCCCTGTGGGAGTTCCCGTCGTGGCTCAGTGGTTAACGAATCCGACTAGGAACCATGAGGTTGCGCGTTCGATCCCTGGCCTTGCTCAGTGGGTTAAGGATCTGGCGTTGCCGTGAGTTGTGGTGTAGGTTGCTGACGCGGCTCGGATCCCACGTTGCTGTGGCTGTGGTGTAGGCCGGCGGCTACAGCTCCTGTTAGACCCCTAGCCTGGGAACCTCCATATGCCATGGGTGTGCTCTACATAAAGGCAAAAAGACAAAAAAAAAAAAATTGAGTCTGTCCCTGTGGAACTGGGGTGTGTCCAGTGGGTGGATGTGCTCACCAACCTGGAAGCTCTCCCAATCCCATCCTTTTGGGTTTTAATGGAGACTTCATTAGGTAGACATGATTGATTAAATCATTGGCCATTGGTGATTGAGTTCAACAACAGTCCCAGGTCATCGGGTAGGACTGAATGATTCCCCTGGCAACCAAAAGTTACATTTTCTTTTTGGTCTTTTTAGGGCCGCACCAACTGCACATGGAGGTTCCCAGGCTAGAGGTTGAATCAGAACTGTAGTCGTTGGCCTACACCACAGCCACAGCAATGTAGGATCCGAGCCGTGTCTTCAACCTACACCACAGCTCATAGCAATGCCAGATCCTTAACCCAATGAGCAAGGCCGGGGATTGAACCTGCGTCCTCATGGATGCTAGTCAGACTTGTTTCCACTCAGCCACGTCAGGAACTCCCAAAAGTTACATTATTAACATAAACTAGGTGTGTGATTGAAAGGTTCAGTTTTGAACATCAAAGACACCATTATCTCTCTTAGCACTTAGGAAATTCCAAGAGTTTTAGAAGCTAGAATTGAGGATGAAGACTAAGTAAGTATATATTTCTTACTATAAATCACAATATAGTAGATTTTCAGCTTTCTCTTTTAAGATAGTCTTCGCTTTTTTTTTCTTAATGAATTCTATTACATTTATAGGTGTACAACAATCATCACAACCAAATTTTATAGCATTTCCATCCCAAACCCTCAGGGCATCCCCCAGTTCCCCCAACCTGTCTCATTTGGAAACAAGTTTTTCAAAGTCTGTGAGTCAGTATCTGTTCTGCAAAGAAGTTCATTGTGTCCTTTTTTTAGATTCCACATGTAAGTGTTAGCATTTGATGTTGGTGTCTCATTGTCTGACTTCACTTAGTATGATAATTTCTAGGTCCATCCATGTTGCTGCAAATGCCGTTATTTCTTTCAATGACTGAGTAATATTCCATTGTGTATATGTACCACATCTTTATCCACTCCTCTGTCAATGGACATTTAGGTTGTTTCCATGTCTTGGCTATTGTATAGAGTGCTGCAATGAACATTGGAGTACATGTATCTTTCGAGTCATGGTTATCTCTGGATAGATGCCCAGGAGTGGGATTGCAGGATCAAATGGTAATTCTACTTTTAGTTTTCTGAGGACTCTCCGTACTGTTTTCCACAGTGGTTGCACCAATTTACATTCCCACCAACAGTGTAATAGGGTTCCTTTTTCACCACACCCTCTCCAGCACTTATTGTTTGTAGACTTTTTGATGATGGCCATTCTGGCTGGTGCAAGGTGATACCTCATAGTGGTTTTGATTTACATTTCTCTAATAATGAGTGTTGTTGAACATCTTTTCATGTGTTTTTTTGGCCATCTGTATGTCTTCTTTGGAGAACTGTCTGTTTAGATCTTTTGCCCATTTTTTGATGTGGTTGTTTGTTTGTTTGTTTTGGAATTGAGCTGTAATAGGTGTTTATAAATTTTGGAGATTAATCCCTTGTCAGTGGATTCATTTGCAAATATTTTCTCCCATTCTGTGGGCTGTCTTTGTGTTTTCTTTAGTGTTTCCTTTGCTGTGCAGAAACTCATATTGAATTGTCCCATTTCTTTATTTTTCTTTTTATCGTCATTACTCTAAGAGGTGGATCTGAGAAGATGTTGCTGTTGTTTTTATTGGAGAGTGTTTGGCCTATGTTTTCCTCTAAGAGTTTTATAATATCTGATCTTATATCTAGGTCTTTAATCCATTTTGAGTTTATTTTTGTGCACAGTGTTAGGAAGTGTTTTAGTTTCACTTTTTTACATGTGGCTGTCCAGTTTTCCCAGCACCACTTATTGAAGAGGCTGTCTTTTCTCCATTGAATATTCTTGCCTACTTTGCCATAGATTAGTTGACTATAGGTGTGTGAGTTTAATTCTGCACTTTCTATCCTGTTCCACTGATCTAAATTTCTGTCTTTGTGCTAGTACCATATGGTTTTGATGACCGTAGCTTTGTAGTAGAGTCTGAAGTCAGGGAGCCTGATTGCTCCCGCTCCATTTTTCCTTTTCAGGATGTCTTTGGCTATTCTGGGTCTTTTGTGCTTCCAAACAAACTTTAAATATTTTGTTCTAGCTCTGTGAAGAATGTCCTTGGTAACTTGATAAGGATTACTTTGAATCTGTAGATGGCCTTGGGTAGGATAGTGATTTTGATAATATTGACTCTTCCAGTCCAAGAGCATGGTATGTCATTCCATCTGTTCATGTCATCCTTGATTTCTTTCATCAGTCAGCGTCTTACAGTTTTCAGAGTACAGGTCTTTTGTCTCTGTAGGTAGGTTTATTCCTACGTATTTGATTCTTTTTGATGCGATGGTAAATGGGATTGCCTCCCTAATTTCTCTTTCTGCTCTTTCATTGTTAGTATATAGAAATGCAGTTGATTTCTGTGTATTACTTTTGTATCCTGCAACTTTGCCCAGTTCATTGATGAGCTCTAACAGTTTTCTGGTAGAGTCTTTAGGATTCTCTAGGTACAGTATCATGTCATCTGCAAACAGTGATAGTTTTACTCCTTCCTTTCCAGTTTGGAGTCCTTTTATTTCTTTTTCTTCTTTGATTGCTATGGCTAGGACCTCCAAAACTATGTTGAATAGTAGTGGTGAGAGTGGACATCCTTGCTTGTTCCTGATCTCAGCAGGAATTCTTTCAGGTTTTCACCATTGAGAATGATGTGAGCTGTGGGTTTGCCATAGATGGCCTTTATTATGTTGAGGTAGGTTCCCCCATGCCCACTTTCTGAAGGGTTTTTTATCAGAAATGGGTGTTGGATTTTGTCAAAGGCTTTTCCTGCATCTATGGAGAGGATCATATGGTTTTTATTCTTCAGTTTGTTAACGTGGTGTATCACACTGACTGATTTGCAGATATTGAAGAATCCTTGCATCCCTGGCTAAATCCCACTTGATCATGATGTACAATCCTTTTAATGTATTGTTGGATTTGGTTGGCTAGTATTTTGTTGAGGATTTTTGCATCTATGTTCATCAGTGAGATTGGCCTGTAATTTTCTTTTTTTGTGGTATCTTTGTCTCGTTTTGGTATCAGGGTGATGGTGGCCTCATAGAATGAATTTGGGTGTGTCCCTTCCTCTGCAATTTTTTGGAATATTTTCAGAAGAATAGGTGCTAGCTCTTCTCTAAATGTGTGATAGAATTCGCCTGTGAAGCCATCTGGTCCTGGACTTCTGTTTGCTGGAAGTTTTTTAATCACAATTTCAATTTCAGAACTTGTGATTGGTCCATTCGTCTTTTCTGTTTCATCTTGGTTTAGTCTTAGAAGATTGTACTTTTCTAAGAATGTGTCCATTTCTTCTAGGTTTTCCATTTTATTGGCATATAGCTGCATATAGTAGTCTCTTATGATCCTTTGTGATTTCTGTGGTGTCCATTGTTACTTCTTTTTTATTCCTAATTTCTTGATTTGAGTCCTCTCTTTTTTCTTTTTTAACTTAATGGATTTTATTTCAGTTATAGGTGTACATAAATCATCACAAGTCAATTTGCTAGATTTTGTGTCTCAAACCCACAGTGCATCCCCCACCCCCCAGACTGTCTTATTTGAAAAACCAAGGTTTTCCAAAGTCTGTGAGTCATTGTCTGTTCTGTAAGAAGGTTCATTGTGTCTTTTTAGTTTCCACATGTAAGCGGTAGAATTGGATGTTGCTGTCTAATTGTCTGACTGGTTTCACTTCGCATGATAATTTCTAGGTCCATCCGTGTTGCTATAAATGTTGGTAATTCGTTCCTTTTAATGGCTAACATTCCATTGTGTGTATGTACCATATCTTCCCTATCCACTCCTCTGTCGATGGGCATTTAGGTTGTTTCCATGACCTGGCTATTGCATAGAGTGCTGCAATGAACACGGGAGTACATGTGTCTTTTCGAGTCATGGTTTCTGCTGGATAGATGCCCAGGAGTGGGATTGCTGGATCAAATGGTAATTGTATTTTGAGTTTTCTGAGGAATCTCCATACTGTTTTCCACAGTGGCTGCACCAATTTGCATTCCCACCAACAGTATAATAGGGTTCCTTTTTCTCCACACCCTCTCCAGCACTTATTGTTTGTAGACTTTTTGATGATGGCCGTTCTGGCTGGTGTAAGGTAGTACTTCATAGTGTCTTTGATTTGCATTTCTCTAATGAGGAGCGATGTTGAATGTCTTTTCATGTGTTTATTTGCCATCTGCATGTCTTCTTTGGAGAATTGTCTGCCTAGATCTCTGCCCATTTTTGGATGGGGTTGTTTGTTTCTTTGGTGTTGAGCTGTAGGAGCTGTTTGTAAATTTTGGAGATTAATCCCTTGTCAGTTGAATCATTTGTAAATGTTTTCTCCCATTCTGTGGGTTGTCTTTTCATTTTGTTTAGGGTTTCCTTTGCTGTGCAGAAACTTTGAAGTTTAATTAAGTCCCATTTGTTTATTTCTCTCTTTATTGTCCTTACTCTGACATATGGATCTGAGAAGATGTTGCTATCATTTATGTCAGAGAGTGTTTGGCCTATGTTTTCCTCTAAGAGTTTTATAGTATCTGGTCATATCTAGATCTTTAATCCATTTTGAGTTTAATTTTGTGCATGGTGTTAGGAAGTGTTCTAGTTTCATTTTTTTACGTGTAGCTGTCCAGTTTTCCCAGCACCACTTATTGAAGAGGCTGTCTTTTGTCCAATGTATATTCTTGCCTCCTTTGTCAAAGATTAGTTGACTATAAATGCGTGGATTTAATTCTGCGCTTTCTATCCTGTTCCACTGATCTATATTTCTGTCTTTGTGCTAGTACCATACGGTTTTGATGACTGTAGCTTTGTAGTAGAGTCTGAAGTCAGGGAGCCTGATTCCTCCAGCTCCATTTTTCTTTTTCAGGATGTCTTTGGCTATTCTGGGTCTTTTGTGCTTCCAAACCAACTTTAAACTATTTTGTTCTAGTTCTGTGAAAAAGGTCCTTGGTAATTTGATAGGGATTCCATTGAATGTGTAGACTGCCTTGGGTAGTATAGTCATTTTGACAATGTTGACTCTTCCAATCCAAGAGCATGGTATGTCTTTCCATCTGTTCGTGTCATCCTTGATTTCTTTCATCAGTCAGGTCTTTTGTCTCTGTAGGTAGGTTTATTCCTAAGTATTTGATTCTTTTTGATGTGATGGTAAATGGGATTGCTTCCCTAATTTCTTTTTCTGCTCTTTCATTGTTAGTATATAGAAATGCAGTTCATTTCTGTGTATTAATTTTGTATCCTGCAACTTTGCCCAATTCATTGAGCTCTAACAGTTTTCTGGTAGAGTCTTTAGGGTTTTCTAGGTATAGTATCATGTCATCTGCAAACAGTGATAGTTTTACTTCTTCCTTTCCAATATGGATTACTTTTATTTCTTTTTCTTCTTTGATTGCTATGGCTAGGACTTCCAGAACTATGTTGAATAGTAGTGGTGAGAGTGGACATCCCTGACTTGTTCCTGATCTCAGTGGGAATTCTTTCAGGTTTTCACCATTGAGAATGATGTTAGCTCTGGGTTTGTCATAGATGGCCTTTATTATGTTGAGGTAGGTTCCTCCTATGCCCACTTTCTGAATGTTTTTTATCAGAAATGGGTGTTGGATTTTGTCAAAGGCTTTTCCTGCATCTATGGAGAGGATCATATGGTTTTTATTCTTCAGTTTGTTAACGTGGTGTATCACACTGATTGATTTGCGGATATTGAAGAATCCTTGCATCCCTGGCTAAATCCCACTTGATCATGATGTACAATCCTTTTAATGTATTGTTGGATTTGGTTGGCTAGTATTTTGTTGAGGATTTTTGCATCTATGTTCATCAGTGAGATTGGCCTGTAATTTTCTTTTTTTGTGGTATCTTTGTCTCGTTTTGGTATCAGGGTGATGGTTGCTTCATAGAATGAGTTTGGGGGCGTCCCTTCCTCTGCAATTTTTTGGAAGAGTTTCGGAAGGATAGGTGTTAGGTCTTCTCTAAATGTTTGATAGAATTCACCTGTGAAACCATCTGGTCCTGGACTTTTGTTTGCTGGAAGTTTTTTAATCACAGTTTCAATGTCAGAACTTGTGATTGGTCTAGTCTTATTTTCTATTTCATCTTGGTTTAGTCTTGGGAGATTGTACTTTTCTAAGAATGTGTCCATTTCTTCTAGGTTTTCCATTTTATTGCCATATAGTTGTATATAGTAGTCTCTTATGATCTTTTGTATTTCTGTGATGTCTGTTGTGACTTCTCCTTTTTCATTTCTAATTTTATTGATTTGTGTCTTCTCTCTTTTTTCTTGATAAGTCTGGCTAAGGGTTTATCAATTTTGTTGATCTTTTCTAAGAACCAGCTTTTAGTTTCGTTGATCTTTTGTATGGTTTTCTTCGTTTCTGTTTCATTGATTTCTGCTCTAATCCTTATGATTTCTTTTCTTCTACTAACTTTACGTCTTGTCTGTTCTTCCCTCTCTAACTGCTTTAGATGTAAAGTTAGGTTGTTTATTTGAGCTTTTTCTTATTTCCTGAGGTAGGCTTGTACTGCTTTAAACTTCCCTCTTAGAACTGCTTTTGCTGCATCCCATAGATTTTGGAGTATTTTATCTTTGTTGTCATTTGCTTCTAGGTATTTTTAAATTTCCTCTTTGATTTCTTCAGTGATCCATTGATTGTTTAGTAGCATGTTTAGTCTTAACGTGTTTGTGTTTTTTGCAGTTTCTTTCTTGTTGTTGATTTGCAGTCATATAGCATTGTGGTTGGAAAAGATGCTTGGTAAGATTTCAGTTTTCTTAAAGTTACCAAGGCTTGATTTGCAGCCCAGGATGTGATCAATCTTAGAGAATGTTCCGTGCACACTTAAGAAGAATGTGTATTCTGTTGCTTTTGGATGGAATGTCCTCTAAATATTAAGTCCATCTGGTCTAATGCTTCATTCAGGGCCTGTGTTTCCTTATTGATTTCCTGTCTGGATGATCTGTCCATTGCTGTAAGTGGGGTCTTAAAGTCCCCCACTATGATTGTGTTATTGTTGATTTCTCCTTTTAAGGTTGTTAGCAGCTGCCTTATATATTGTAGTGATCCTATGTTGGGTGCATGGATATTTAAGATTGTTATATCTTCTCCTTGGATTGATCTTTTGATCATTATGTAGTGTCCTTCCTGAATCTTAAAATATTCATTTTAAGGTCTATTTTGTCTGATATGAGTATTGCTACTCCAGCTTTCTTTTGATTGTCATTTGCATGGAATATTTTCTTCCATCCTCTCACTTTCAATTTGTATGTGTCCCTAGAAGTGAAGTGGGTTTCCTGAAGACAGTATATATATGTCTTGTTTTTGTATCCATTGAACCAGTCTATGTCTTTTGGTTGGGGCATTTAGTCCACTAACATTTAAGGTAATTATTGATATGTATATTCTTATTGTCATTTTATTAACTGCTTTGGATTTGTTTTTGTTGCTGTTTTTTTCTTACCTTCTTCTCTTGTTCTCTCCTCTTTTGGTTTGATGACTATCTTTAGTGTTATATTTGAGCTGATTTTTCTTGTTTATCAATTATAGATTTTTGGTTTGCAGTTACCCTGAAGTTTTGATATAGGAGTCTAGATGTAAATGAGATTGTTTTAAGTTGTTGGTTTCTTAATTGCAAGTGTGTCTCCAGTGTCCTGCATTTGTACCCTCTTCTTCTCATGATTTCTGATTTTGGTAGCATAATTGTGCATGGATGATTTCGTGTCTTTATATATGCCTTTACTGGTGAGCCTTGTCATTTGTGGTGTTTTTGTTCTGGTTGTGACCTTTTCCTTTCTGCCTAGAGAAGTTCCTTTAGTATTTGTTATAAAGCTAGTTTAGTGTTGCTGAATTCCCTTAGCTTGCTTATCTGTAAAGGTTTTGATTTCTCCTTCAAGTCTGAATGAGAACCTTGCTGGGTAAAGTAATCTTGGTTGGAGGTTTTTTCTTTTCATCACGTTAAGTATATCATGTCACTCCCTTCTGGCCTGCAGAGTTTCTGCTGAAAAATCCGCCGATAACCTTATTGGGGTACCCTTGTATGTTATTTGTTTCTTTTCCCTAGCTGCTTTCAATATTTTCTTTGTCTTTAATTTTGGTCATTTTGATTAATATGTGTCTCAGGGTGTTCCTCCTTGGGTTTATTTTTTATGGTACTCATTGTGCTTCCTGGATTTGAGTGAGCGGTTCCTTTCCCATGTTAGAGAAGTTTTTGACTATTATCTCTTCAAACATTTTTTCTGTCCCTTTCTCTCTCTCTTCTCCCTCTGGCACCCCTATAATACGAATGTTGGTGCTTTTAACATTATCCCAGAGTTCTCTGAGACTCTCCTCATTTTCTTTCAATCTTTTTTCTCTTTTCTGTTCTGCATTAGTGATTTCCCCTAGTCTGTCCTCCACCTCGCTAATTCATTCTCCTGCCTCCTATATTTTGCTGTTGGCTGCTTCTAATGAATTTTTTATTTCAGTTATTGTATTTTGCGTCTCTTCTTGCTTAAGTGTTATATCTTGTATTTCTGTGCCCAGTGTTTCCTGTAAATTATCAATCTTTGCCTCCAGTTTATTTCCAATGTCTTACATCATCTTCAGCATCAACAATCTAAAGTCTTTTTCCTGGAGGCTGATAATCTCCTCATCACTTAGCCGTTTTTCTGGGGTTTTTTCTTTCTCCCTTATCTGAGTTATAGTTCTACGTCTTTTCATTTTTATAGGTTTTTGGTGTGATGACCTTTTTGCAGACAATAGAGTTGTAGCCTCTCTTACTTTTGGTGTCTGCCTCCCTTGTGGCTGAAGTTGGTATGGGGGGGATTGCTATAGGCTTCCTGATGGGAGGGAATGATGCCTGCCCACTGGTGGGTGGGACTTTGTCTCTGGGTGACACTAGAAGTGGCTGTGTACCTGGGGGGTCTTTAGGCAGCCTGTTTACTGATGGGTGGGGCTGTGATCCTACCTGCATTATTGTTTGGCCTGGGGCTTCTCAGTGCTGATAGGTGGGGCCAGATTTTCCCAAAATGGCCACCTCCAGAGAAACACAAGCTGATGAATGTTTCCAAGAGCTTTTCCTCCAATGCGCTTCCTCCACCACAAGCCACAGTCACCCTCTGTTTTCCCAGGAGATCCTTCAAGAACTGCAGTCAGGTTTGACCCAGATTCCTATGGAATCTTTGCTTAGCCCTGGGACCCAGTGCATGTGAAAGTCTGTGTGTGCCTTTCAACAATGGGGTCTCCAGTTCCCCTAGTCCCATGGAGCTCCTGCATACAAGCCCCACTGGCCTTCAATGCCAGATGCTCCAGGGGCTCTTTCTCCCTGTGCCAGATCCCAGGCATGGGGATTTGACGTGGGGCTCAGAACTCTCAGTCCTGTAGGTGAGTCTCTGTGATAACAGTTCTTTCCAGTCTGTGGGGCTTCCCACCTGGGAGGTATGGGGTTGGTTATATCACGTAATCACCCTTCCCACCTCTTGATGTGGCCTCCTCTTTGTCTTCTGGAGTAGGATATCTTTTTGAAAGTTTCCAGTCCATCTGGTTGAAGATTGCTCAGCATTTGGTTGTAATTTTGTTGTTTTTATGAGAGAAGTTGAGCTCCAGTCCTTCTATTTCACCATCTTAATCCCATCTCAAGATAGCCTTCACTTTTCTAGTTCTTTGCCTTTCCATATAAATTTTAGAGCAATCTTATCTATATCTACAAAAAATTTGGCTGGCATTTCAGTCCTTTTTTAACTGATTTTTTTCCTTCCAGTTTCATTAAGCTGTAATTGACCTACAGCATTATATAAATTTAAGGTGTACAGCACAATGATTTGACCTACATCATGAAACTATATCACAATAATATCTATCATCTCGTATAGGTATAAAGTTAAAGAAATAGAAAAAAGTTTTCTCCTTGTCATGAGAACACTTAGGATTTACTCTCCTAACAATTTTCATAAATAACATACAGCAGTGTTAATTATATTTATCATATAGTATGTTATAGCCACAGTACTTATATACCTTCTAACTGGAAGTTTGTTTGTACCTTTTGACTGCTTTCTTTCATCCACCCTGCCCCCACATCCAAGCACAGATCTGATCTCTTTTTCTGTTTGTTTTTGAAGTATGCTTGACCTATAATACTGTTTTAGTACCTGTTAGACAACATAGTGATTCTGTATGTCTATACATTTCAAAATTATCACCACACTAAGTCTAGTGACTGTCACTGATACGTCACTGATATGTCACTGTACAAACATATCATATAGTTATTGACTGTATTCCCCAATCTGTATGTAACTGTATTAAATAATTCCTCTATATACATTTAGAAGCATATCAGGCAGTGTTATAATTTTTCCTTCAACTGTCAAACATCATTTAGAAAACTCATGAGAAGGAAAACCTATTTACTCACTTTTTTTTTTTTTTACTGTGTTCTTTCTTTCTTCCTTCTCAATGTTCCTTATTGTTGCTTTTCTGTTATAGAGAAAATCCTTTAGCCATTTTTAGGGTATGTCTGCTGGTGACAGATCATCTTAGTTTTCCTTCATCTGAGAATGTGTCTTTTCTTTCTTTCTTTTTTGTTTTTGTTTTTGTTTTGCTTTTTAGGGCTGCATCTTGGGCATATGGAAATTCCCAGGCTAGGGGTCAAATTGGAACTGCAGCTGCCAGCCTACAGCAACATGGGATCCAGGCCATGACTGCAACCTACACCACAGCTCACAGCAACAGCAGATCCCTGATCCACTGAGTGAGGCCAAGGATGGAACCCTTGTCCTCATGGATACAAATCTGATTTGTTTCTGCTCAGCCACGACAAGAACTTGTGAATAACGTGTCTTGATTTCCACTGGATTCCTGCAGGATATTTTTGCTTAGGTATAGGATTCTCGGTTGACAGTTTTTTTTTTTTTCATCACTTCAAAATATGCCACTTTATCCTGATCTCCATGATTTTCTGATGAGAAACCTGATGTCAGTTTAATTGTTTGTTTTTCCCTTATAAATGTTTTCTCTAGCTGCTCTTCTCTAGCTGCTATCAAGATTTTTTGTTTGTTTTTAGTTTTCAGAAGTTTAATAATAATGTGTCTGTACGTGGATTTCTCTGCCTTTATTCCGTTTGGTTTGCTCAGCTCCTTGAATCTCTAGGTTTATGTGTCTTGCCACATTTGGGGTATTTTCAGCCAGTATTTTTTTGAGTTCTTTTCTTTTTTGCTTTTTTGGGCTGCACCCACTGCATATGGAAGTTCCCAGGTTAGGGGTCAAATTGGAGCTACAGCTGCTGGCCTACACCACAGCCACAGCAACATAAGATCCAAGCTGTGTCAGACCTCCACCACAGCTCATGGCAATGTAGGATCCTTAACCCACAGAGTGAGGCTAGGAATTGAACCTTCATCCTCATGGATATTGGTCAGATTCACTTCCGCTGCACCACAATGGGTACTCCATTTTGTGGAGTTCTTTTCTGCACTCTTCCTTTCTCCTCTTCTTCTGGGAGTTTGATGGCACAAATGTTAGATCTTTTGTTTTAGTCCCACAGATACCTGAGGCCCTGTTCACTTTTTTTGGGGGGAGGGGGGGTCTAGATTCTATTTTTCAGACTGGGTAATTTCTATTTTTCTATCTCCAAGTTCACTGATTCTTTCCTCTTTGACTTCTGTTATGCTGTTGAGCCCATTCACTGAGAATTTAGTTCAATTATGGTATTTTACAGTTCCAAAATTTCCATTTGGTTCTTTAAAGTGTCTATTTCTTTGCTGAGGCTTAATATTCCCCCCCCCCACTTATTTCAAGTGTGCTCCTGGAGGCTTTTTCTTTTTTTATGTCTGCTGTAAAATCTTCATGTTTATAAATCTGTTGATTCTAAGGTCTCTGTCATTTGCTATTGTCATCTATTGTGTTTTTCTAGGAATTTTTCCAAAGCATCTACATTTTCAAGTTTATAGATAGGTTATGTCTTTGAATTATCTCTGGGAACTATAATGATATCTTCTTTTTCATTTCTGATATTGCACTATGTTTGTTCTCTCTCTCCCTTTCTCCCTCCCTCCCCCCTCCATCTCTCTCCCTCTCCCTCCCTCCTTGATCAGTACTATAAGGTTATTATTTTTATGAGTTTCTTTGCAAATAACCAACTTGTAGTTTTTTTGATTCTGTTATTTTCTTTTCTCATTTTTCTTGTGTTTAGTTTGTGTTTTTACAATTTCTTAACATGGATACTTAAGTCACTGACTTTCAATTTTGTTGTTTTCAAATAAATTATACATTTAAGGCCATGATAGTTACATCCCAAACATTTTTCAGGTTTATAGGAGATAAATGCTACTGTAGTTTTAGTTATAATTTGCACTTCTTTAATCAAGGGAGTGAAGCATCTTTCCATATGCTTAAGAACTATTTGTGTATATTTCCTGTGATCTCTGTTCCTATTATTTGTCCATTTTTTCTATTTGTTAGTCCTTCTTATATGGATATATGGATTTATGTCTTAGAAAGATTATCTTTTGGAGTTCCCATCGTGGCACAATGGTTAACAAATCCAACTAGGAACCATGAGGTTGTGTGTTTGATCCCTGGCCTTGTTCAGTGGGTTAATGATCTGGCGTTGTTGTGAGCTGTGGTGTAGGTTGCAGATGCAGCTGAGATCTGGCGTTGCTGTGGCTGTGGCATAGGCTGGCAGCTGTAGCTACGATTCAACCCCTAGCCTGGGAAACTCCATATGCCACAGGTGCGGCCCTAAAAAGCAGAAAAGAAAAAAAAAAGATTATCTTGTAATATGAGTAATTAAAACATTTTTTTCTAGTTCATTTATCTTCTTTTGACTGCCTATGCTGTGAACTCAGGTTTTCAATTCCTCTCAAGCTAAACTGGTACTCTGCTGAGGTTTACTCACCTGCTTGTGGAGTTCAGAAACATTTTCTGCTTTGTTGGGCTTTCATTTATCCCCATGAATATTCCTCAGAATGGAGGCCAGAATCACAGGCTCTGATGACATTCAAACCTGCCATTCTCTAGCTATGTAAACTTAAATAAGTTTGACAACTTTATGCCTCAGTTTCCTCATCTGTAAAATAAGTATAAAAATTCTGCTATCCTTATGGGGTTGTGTGATGCCTAAATAAGATAATGCACACATAATCACCCAGCACAGTGCCTGGCCAATAGTGAAGGAAGGCTTGATGCATGGTATTTTTTTTCTTATTGTTTACCAAAATCAAGCAAACATTTCATGAGTGGCTGCTGTATTACCTTGGTTCTATTTACCATCAGTGTCCAGGAGAAAAATCCTGTGATCACATGCCCTTTATCTCACCTGCCATGTCTTTTCTTCTTCATACATGGAATTCTGGATTGTGGCCAGTATCATTGGGTGCTTTGATGAGGGCTGGTGGCTCTGAAAATTGAGTCTCTGCCAGGCTCTGGGGGTTCACCTACCATGGGATCAACTGTGCTTCCATTGTCCCGAAGTCTGTGTGACTAGCCTTCTGATGGTCTTTAGAGAAGTGGGGAGGAAAGAAAGGAGAGTGACTAAAGACCCCACATGGCTTATCCACCCCACCTGTCTCCCCTAGGATGATCTGTTACCTGTTACCTGTCATCTGAGCAGGACTCACAGCTCTGGAGCTGGCATGTATAGACTATTTTAAGTCAGCTCTCAGCATGGTTACCCAGCTGAAAGAGCAGGCCTTAGAGAAGACAGAATAAACCTGAGCTCTCCAGAAAGATCTAAGATCACGAAACCAAACAAGCTCCCAGCCTTCATGTCTTATCAACTTACATGTCCCTTCTGTACCTCCTACCCCACCCCAAGTTCTCCCCTCAGACTATCTTTTAATACCCAGTAATTCTTAGTTACACATATCTCTCCTGCAAGTTTGTAACCAAGAGGTTAGAAACCACATCTGTCTTGCTCATCATCTAGCATAAGGCCTTATTGTTCATGGTGCTTATATGGGTTGGTTTGTTTTTGTACTCATTCATCAAACTCCGGGTGCAGTGCCTGGTGCCCAATAAGTATTGACTGAATGAATAGGTGAATCAGAGTCTAAGGTAGTTATCCTGGCCATTCACTCCCTACATGCCTGAATCCTTGCCTCAATATTCCTACCCACTGTATTCTGGTATTTGTCAATAAAATAGCTCCAGTGACAGGGAATTCTCTATTGCCCAAGGCTGCCTATTCATTTTCTGCATAGTCTTGTTGGCTAGAAAGTTGTTCTTAATATTGAGCTGAAACATATCTCCTTGAAGCTTCCAGTCAATAGTCTTTTTCTTTTTTTTTTTTTTAACTTTTTTTTTTTGGCTGTGCCATGGCATGCAGAAATTCCTGGGTCAGGGATCAAACCTGCACCACAGCAGTGGTCTGAGCCATAGCAGTGAAAACACCAGATCCCCAACCCACTGAGCCGCCAGGGAGCTCCTCAGTCAGTATCCTTGACTTATTATTAGGGTTACATAAATCAAGTCTAGGCCGTCTTTGTGATAACAACCCTGGACACATTTGAACTTAGTTCTCACATCCTCCTCTTCTCCAGGCTAATCACAAAATCATTGGTTAGACACATAGTTGTTGAGTACCTACAATGTGGTATAGACTAGAGAGCATGAAATAATACCTGTCCTCAAGAGGTTACTGGTCTTGTGGAGCCTTTTGAAGATAAAATGTAATATGGACAGTGGAGAGTCCAAGCCTGTCTTTGAGTCTTGGGGGAAGTTCCATAGAGGAGTGGGCTGCAGAATGTGTGCCCAGTGAACCAGGAATTAGAGGATCTTCCAAGAAGAAATGAGCACATAGGTAAAGACTGGGGCTATAAGAGCTGGTGGCATGCTATGGGGACCTTAAGTAATTCCATATGGCGAGGGAGACCAGAAGTCCCAGGTGGCACGGAACAGTCCAATTTATGCTTGTTGTCCCAGAAAACTTATTAGTATGTCCTCAGTCTCAAAAGTATCCCAAATTGGGTGGTTAATTATATGGTCATTCTAACTGTGCCTGGAGTACAAGGTCTGAGGGTGAGATAGAAACGGGAGAGATAGGAGTTCCCGTCATGGCTCAGCAGAAATGAATCTGACTAGTATCCATGAGGATGTGGGTTTGATCCCTGGCCTCGCTCGGTGGGTTAAGGATCTGGTGTTGCCATGAGCTGTGGTGTAGGTTGCAGATGCGGCTTGGATCCTGCATTGCTGTGACTGTGGTGCAGGCCGGCAGCCTGGAAACTTCCAGATGCCGAGAGTGTGGCCCTAAAAAGCAAGAAAAAAAAGGGGGGGAGGGACATAGAGGTGAAGAGAGGTAGGGGCTGATCGTAAGGGGACTTGTGGGCCGAGTTCAAAAGGAACATTCCGTTAACTTCTTATGGTACCTTCCCTTGGAGTTTATCCTCTCCAGATGCAATCTAATTTACAGATAGATCAGTATATCTATTGAGAGAGGATTATTGTTAATGGCTTATGTTTATGGAAGACTTATCAGGTGAGTGCTTTCCAGATAGCCTGGGGTATGGCCCAGGCAGTCTCTGCTAACCCTTGTTCATGCATGTTCTGTAACTGATTCTCTGCCAGTGTGCCTTGGTTTTGGCTTGTTTTTATGGTTGTGAGGTTGTGTCCTGAGACAACATTGAGCAATCCCCTTAGAGCCTTCTGTTCCCAACTGGAGACTTTGCAAGGTTTCCCTGGAGGGATATAGCCAGGGTCAGAAGCAGGCCCACAGCTATAGATGACTTGCTTTTTTTTTTTTTGTCTTCTGCCTTTTTAGGGCCGCACCCGTGGCATATGGAGGTTCCCAGGCTAGAGGTTCAATTGGAGCTACAGCTGCCGGCCTACGCCACAACCACAGCAACGCCAGATCCAAGCTACGTCTGCAACCTACACCACAGCTCACCACAATGCCAGATCCTTACTCCACTGAGCAAGGCTAGGAATCGTACCCGCAAGCTCATGGTTCCTAGTCAGATTCATTTCTGCTGCACCGCGACAGGAACTCCCATAAACGACTTGCTTTGAAGGGCTGGAATGATAGGTATATTGGAGAGACTTGTAAAAATATTCAAATGAAATGAGGTTTTTTTTCTTTTTAATTGAATCTAAGGTGATGCAATAACTAGGGAGTATTAAGTTAGATGTTTGACTGAGCAGCCAGTGGAAGTGGTTTAAATATGTGGAACATTCGAATTACATGAGAAGTGGCTCGTAAGAATGGGTGTTTGGGAGTTCCCGTCATGGCTCAGCAGAAACGAATCTGACTAGTATCCATGAGGATGCAGGTTTGATCCCCGGCCTCACTCACTGGGTTAAGGATCCAGCGTTGCTGTGAGCTGTGGTGTGTAGGTCACAGACGTGGCTCGGATCTGGTGTGGCTGTGGCATGGGCCAGCAGTTACAGCTCCCAATTTGACCCCTAGCCTTCGAACTTCCATATGCTGCGCATGCGGCCCTAAAAAGACAAAAAGAAAGAAAGAAAGAGAGAGAGAAAGGAAGGAAGGAAGGAAAGTGGTTATTTGGAATACCTCTGATTGAGTGCTTTCCTTTGGAGAGCCCTCTGAAACGTCTGCCCCTGAGTGGCAGGTGTCAGTTTGCACCCCGAGCTGAGCATAGCAGTCCCCTCAAGCAGACCCACTGGAAGCCAGTTGGCAGTGGACCCCGGGGCTTCTAGAGGCTCCCTCACCCCAACCATACTCAGACACTTGGAGACTCGGAGGCAACATCAGTCTATCAGGAGTGGTCCTGTCACTCTACCCTCCCATTCCTCCTTTGTCAGCCTACTGAGGTTTGGGGCTAGTTTGGGAATCTAGCTGTATTAACTTGCTAGGACTGTAACAAAGGGCCATAAACAGGGTAGTCTGAACAGCAGAAGGTTGTCATCTCTCTGTTCTGAAGACTGAAAATCTGAGATCAGGTGTGGGCAGGGCCGGTGCCTTCCGAGAGCTGTGAGAAGGAATGCGCCTAGTGCCTCTGTCCTGGCCTGGCAGTTTGCTGGCAGTCTTTGGTGTTGACTTGTAAAACATCACCCCCATCTCCGCATGCCATTCTCTTTGTGTGCGTGTCTGTGCCCAAATGTCCCCTTTTTATAAGGACACCAGTTATATCGGTTTTAGGGGCCCAGTCTACTCCAGTATGACTTTATCAAATTACGCCCGCAATGACCCTGCTTCCAACGAATGTCACATTCTGAGGTACTGAATGTTAGGGCTAAAACACAGGAATTGTTGGGGGAGACAGTTCAACACACAACACTAGGGTGGATAGAAATAACATCAGCGTGAATGTAATCACTCTTTTACAATCAACCAATTCTTTTTTCCCTCCTTCTTCTAGGCCAGGGATCAGATCTGAGCCGCAGCTGTGATCTGTGCTGCAGCTGTGGCTATGCTGGATCCTTTAACCCACTGTGCCGGGCCAGGGATTGAATCTGTGTCCTGGCGCTGCAGAGACACTGCCAATCCTGTTGCGCCACAGCGGGGAACGCCAACCAACTCTTTTTTTTTTTTTTTCTTTATGGAAAATGACCAGAGAGAATCTTAGTGTTAAGGGGGAGGTACCCCAGTCCTGCTCTAACAAGTTCAAGATATAGCCCACTAGAAATGGGTTAGTTTGTCTTGAGCTATGAATATGACTTCTCTCCTGTGGCTATTAGCCTGAAGTCACTCGTGGGAGCCTGCTGGCCAGGGCACAGTGTGACTGTGGTTCTGGGAAGCTCTTTTTATTCTGTTGTCTTGCTTTTCCATCTTCTGAGCTTATGCCCTTGTTCTAGCTAAGGCATAAGAACCAACTAGCTTCACTCTTTGCTGAGATGAATGCAAAAGCCTTGTAACCAGTCTGCCCACTTGTATTTGTTCCCAGCCTTTATATCATGTGGAGGAATCATTTTATCACACAGATGTGATACAGTAAGCTCCTTGATTAAAACAACCTCAATGGCTGCTTGCTGCTCTTTCAGTGAAGTTAAAAATACCGTATGCATAGGAGTTCCCGTGGCTCGGTGGTTAACGAATCCGACTAGGAACCATGAGGTTGTGGGTTCGATCCCTGACCTTGCTCAGTGGGTTAAGGATCCAGCGTTGCCGTGAGCTGTGGTGTAGGTTGCAGACGCGGGTCGGATCCCGCGTTGCTGTGGCTGTGGTGTCAGCTGGAGGCTACAGCTCCTGTTAGACCCCTAGCCTGGGAACCTCCACATGCCGCGGGTGTGGCTCTAGATAAGACAAAAAGACAAAAATAATAATAATAATAATTAAAATAAAATAAAAATACCATATGCTACAGCGCTCTGAGTTCTTAGGATGCTTACCTCCTGTATCCCATCCTCTATTGCATTCATTTAAAAATAGTTGAATTGGCCATATTCTATTTCTTAACAGGGGTGCCAAACACTGATGTTCATCAAGCTCAACTCCTTGATTCATGGACTGCTCAGTACATATGGTATATTTTGATTAAGAAACAAAACTTCAAAAACCTGAGTAAGTTGCCCAAAGTTCTGGCAGTCCCTTGGTCATAACCTTCTTTATGACCTTTTAGATCACCTGACAATCACTATGCAACTACAATTTTTTTTTCTACCTTGGAGAAGAAAGATGGAATTAACAAATAAGGGTGGGAGTTCCCACTGTGGAGCGGGGGAAACGAATTCACCTAGTATCCATGAGGAGGCAGGTTTGATCCCTGGTGTTGCCGTGAGCTGTGGTGTAGTTCACAGACGCGGCTTGGATCCCTCTTTGGTGTGGCTGTGGTGAAGGCCGGTAGCTGTAGCTCCAGTTTGACCCCTAGCCTGGTAACCTCCATATGCCAAGGGTGTGGCCCTAAAAAGAAGAAGAAAAAAAAGCCAAGCAAATAGGGGTGATTCAGTCACAAGACATATTATGCAAATTCCAAGAACACAACATAGTCCTACATTCTTTTTGAGCTGGCTTGCTGTTTCCTGTTGCTAACTAAGGATAAAGAGTCATTTGCATGTTGCATGTGCCTCCAGTGCCCAGGGGAGATCAGGAGACGTGACTGGTATCTGCACTGTGCATTTTTCTGCTCTAGGGCTGTCATCTTTCCCCTTTAAAGCATGGGTCTTCCCAACAGAACTTGGGCAGTGGGGGCCGGGAGCGGGGCTGTGGGCAGCTCCATGTCTGCCCCAAGAAAATGGGACGTCTGAATAGCTGGGGCATCTAAAGGAAAGGAAGAGCTCTCTGCACATGGCTGGGAGCATGGTTGGTGACACCTGATGGTTGCTTCCCCAGGGCAGTGGCAAACCCTTCCCCTGGGCTCTGTCCCTTGGAATTTTGAAACTGTTCCCACCGTTCAACATAAGGAACTGAAGTAGTCCTAGCAGGGAGAACGAGAATAACTCCCTGCTCGGGCAGTCACCTAGGACATCATGATTTTAAAATTGAGAGATTTTTACCAAAGAGACCGCACTTCTGACTTTCTTTGGAAAACTGGAATGTTGAGCCTACTCTCATGTATTTTAAAAAGGCAGCACCCATGACTGCCAGCTCTATGCCCAGCACTTTCTCTTTCCCATGCTAGGTTTTTGCTTCTTTTTCTATAGCCCTTGGCACCTTCTAACTTGCCATATAGTTCACTTATTCTGTTCATTTGTCTCTCTCCTTCCACTAGAATGTAAGTTGCATAAGGGCAGGGATCTTTGTTTTACTCACCGATCTATTCCCCCACCCAGGATGTTGCAACCTAACATTAAATAGTTAAATGGAGAAATAAATGAGCCTGAGACCTACATTCCCAAATAGCAACTCTCACGTTATGGGCTTGGGCCCCTGCAGGCATGTGCATTTGCATACCTGCCCTATGCACCCTCCCTACTGACCTGTACACCAACCTCCCCTCCCCCTCCCCCTTACTCTTGCCATCCTGGCCTTGGCATATATAATTCCCTCAGCTGGGACACTCTTTCTGCATCTCTCTGCCTGATTAACTCCAGATCACCCTGTGCTCTCAGCTCGCTCTTTCCTTGGTCCCTCTGCCTAGGTCCTTTCCTCCAAGCATGGAGCATCTAGAAAAACAGCACTTAGTTAAACAAAACAAAAAATCTACTGGGGAAAACTTACCTACTAGGGAAAATTTCTTCAATTCTGTTTTTAAAGCCTTAAAAGCTTTTTCGTCTGTGTGCAGAGCTGGACACCCTCTCCTTCAGTCTTGACCCTGAGCTCAGGCTACGGGTGCCGCCTAGCTGTCCAAAGCCCAGCTCCTCGGAGTGATTCAGCTCTGGAAACCGGTTCTGCAGGGCCAGGCAGGGAGTAACCATGGGCCAAGGTTCCTAATGACCCCCTTGGTCCTCTTTTTACACAGGATTTTATGACCCCGGGGGCCTCTGCATCACATGCTATCTGTGTCAACACTGTGAGGGAGAGGGGGACTGGCCTCCAGGGCATTCAGGCCTTACCACTCACCATCATCTCAGGCCCAGGCTGGACACCCTCTCCAACCAAAGAACTGTGTGATCGAGGGCCCTTCCTGGGAACCTGAGCACAGAGACGTGGAATTTTTAAACAGAGGCTTCTGGGAATTTTAACCCAAAGTGGGCATAGAGAATTCTAGACTAACAGCGTTGGAGAGCAGCTTCTCCTCCCTATCTGATTTTGAGCTCAGGAAATTTGAGACGCAGAGCGGGGAATGGCGCATCCCAAGCCATGCAGCATGTGAGCCTCAAAGCCAGCACGAGGTCCTCCAAGCTTCGTTACCTTTTCTGGGCCTGGGCATCTAGAGCCGGAATGTCAGGAATTCTAAGTTCAGTTTCCACGAGCTGTGGGACCAAGGCATAGAAGTGGATGAGAATGGATAGAATTTAGCAACTTTTATCTGGTAGGTGTTCAAAACACAGATGTCCGGGCTCTCCCCATCACTTACCAGGTATGGAGGAAAGCTGTGACATGGAGACTTGGAGAGACCCCTTGGCGATTCCGACATGCAGTGTTAGGTGGGAAGCATGGGCTGGAATGATGCTAGAGTCCCTTTTAACCTGACAGGTATTCAGCTGTAGATTTTAGAATGAGGTTTGTGTTAGAGTGTATTCTCTCTTCAGTCCTTAGTGACAGGTCTCAGTGGGGCAGTTTGGCTCCCTAGCATACATCTCAAAAATTTTGAAAGTTTTGGTTATTACAATGATGGGAGTAGTTCTGACTTCAGTGATGGTGATGGATGCTGGGTATCTTGTAATGCAGACTCTGCAAAAGCGGCCCCTCACAATAAAGAATTGTCTTGACTCTACACATATTTTTAACATGCTGCCGGGATAATCATGTGGATGACAAGCCAATTCATAGCCACGTGAGCCAAGAACTGAATTTCATTTTCATACAAGAAAAAGCGGATTTCTTTAAAAACGTGGATAGGAATTCCCCCACTTGTCACAGTGGGTTAAGAGTCTGACTGCAGCAGCTTGGGTCACTGAGGAAGCATGAATTCAATCCCCGACCCAGTGCAGTGGGTTAAACAATCCGGTGTTGCTGCAGCTGTGGTGTACATCACAGAATCTGTGGCACAGATTCTGTCCCTGCTTCAGGAATTTCCATATGCTGTGGGTGCAGTCATAAAAAGAAAAAAATTTTTAAATAAAGACCTGGTTATACGCTCTTCCTAGAGCACATCTGCCAGGTTGAAAGTTGCACGTAGGTTATGTTTCATTTTGTTTGGAACTTTATCAACTCTTAATCTATCATTTTGGAAAATCCCATCATTCATGGCCATGCTGCTCACATAGTAATAGTGTCACCATGACAACTCCTCTATACGGTGTGCATTTGTTGCTTTCACGTTCACAACGATTGCATGTAGTTGGATAAAGATCCTAATTCAGCTTTTATTTCAAAATGGCAAATATAAAGGAAAAAGGAAAAAATTGAAAAAATGGAATATTTAATATTCAATTAAATACTGTATTAAATGCATACTTATCCATTGTAAGTTCATGCATCTGCTGACTTCATGTACGATTTTATTATGACAGCTTTCACTTTTAAAGTTAGGACACTATATTACCTTTTTTTTTTTTTTGTCATTTTAGGGCTGCACCCCACGGCATGTGGAGGTTCCCAGGCTAGGGGTCTAATTGGAGCTACAGCTGCTGGCCTACGCCATAGCCACAGCAATGTGGGATCTGAGCCATGTCTGCAACCTACACCACACCTCATGGTAACACCGGATCCTTAACCCACTGAGCGAGGCCGGGGATCGAACCCACAACCTCATGGTTCCTAGTCGGATTTGTTTCTGCTACGCCACAACAGGAACTCCACGGACACTACATTTCTTTGCAAAAGAATTATATATGTAGGTAGGTACACCCCGTTTATAACTTATGTATTTTGTATGTCCCACAAACGGTATGTTTGGGACTTCCCTACAAACCACACAACCTACAGGAACACAGTGGATCTGTAGCTCTTAGATAAGCCTTGAAAAAGTCTAGGGGGGTACCAGAAGGACTATTCAACTGTCAGGATCAGGCCCTGATGGAGACTGAAGCCAGGCTTGGAGTGACAACGTGAGAGGGCTGGGCTTGGTTTAGCCAGTCACCAAGCCCGGACTGGAATCTTACCCGAACTCATCCCGGTCATGGTGGAGGAGGCTGGACTAACAGCTCTTGAGTGTGTACGGTGGTCAGGCCCTGTGTTGGGTACACTACTCCGCCTGCCACCATAGTTTTAGGGTAGATGCTGTTAATGTTTGTTTTTTAATCAAGGAAGCCCAGGCTCAGTTAAACCCACTTGGCCGAGGCCACAGTTATCTCTGGGTAGAGCCTGGTCTGCTTCCATAGCCGTTCTGTCATCAACCCTGGTTTCCTTCTGCCCGGGGACATTGGTGTTTATTTGGTTTTTGTGAGCAGTCACTCTCTGGCTTTGATGCTTTGCTGGGAGTGATGACTGTGCGGGCTGGAGAGCAATGGGGGGCTTCCTAAGGAAAGGTGGGCTTCCTGGGAAGTAACCGGTTTCTCAGGATCAGGCCTGGCCACTCTGACTTTTGGCTGAATTGACGCCTGGGACATGTAACTAAGTGACCCACTGCACCTTGCTGTTTGTCCTTCCCAGTGTGGCAACCTCTGGGCACATGCCTCCCCAGTCCGGCTGGCTCTTAGTGCCCTTTCCCCCAGCGGTGACCAGTTCTGTTGTAGCCACCCCAGCCTGCTGCTGATGGCTGGCTTTCTGCCCCTCCTTGGGCAGGGCATTTTAGGCTCAGTGAGCGGATGTCCTGCAGGGGGCTTTCCTGCGGGCAATTCCTTTCCAAGAGTGGTTCAAAAGCAGCACCCTTCCACCCCCACCCCCAAGATCTGCCCTGTCCTAAGCTGAGCTTCCACAGAAGGTCCCCCTTGGGTGGGGAGTGGCAGGGCCCAGAATGGAGGCACGATAGCGTGTTCCTGCCTTTTTAGCGTGGGGAGTGTGTGCTTGTGTCTGAGGCAGGGGTGTGACTCCCTTGGCTGCGGCTAGCTGCCATTTTAAGCAGAACCAGATTTGCTGGTATGAATTATTTTAAAAGAAGCCACATGGGGAAAGAAATCCTAGGCCCTCTTCCTCCACACTCTGCCACCTGCCACTCCAAGCCCTCTGTCACCACCAGTTATTTCAGTCCGCCCCTAGTTCCCTATAGGCATTTCTGACCACTCCCAATCTTTTTGTCCTCCTGGAAGGCACCACGTGGCGCCAAGGGCCAATTTGGGGAGCGTTATTTTGCCTGTTCACCTCCAA